>CM060910.1:646639802-647854802 GCA_030737875.1 Allium sativum | reverse complement strand
ATTTCTTTTTGAGAGTATGTCTTTTAACTTCTCCTTTATCGTTTGACTGGTACTTATCTTATCCTTAGTATGTCCTCTCGTTAGTACCTTTGACCTTCAGATAGGATAGTCCTATGGTTGAAACATGTGTTTGAGACATGTTATGTATGATGGATGCAAGTGGATGCAAGTGTTTGCTAGTGGTTGCTCGTGGATGCATATACACACACTCTAAGCACTAGATCGGCTCAATCACTTCATATTGCATATTGCATAAAATTGTGTGTAGGAAGCTATATTTATGGATGTATAATGATTGTGTTATCATATGGATGATGCATTTTGGTGAATGATTGTGCACTCATGTAGATATTGTATGTGTCGATAGGGTTCCCTCGCATACATAATGGATGCATGGCACTATCATGGTTTGCATATGTTCATACATTAGATAGGGAACATATACACACACTTTTTGCATATGCTCATACATCATTAGAAATTGTTTTAAGGACAATGGATGCCCGTGTTTGATGGATTGAGTAGATGGTTGTTTGGATGGTAGGATATGCATTCTCCTTAGCTTAGAGATTTCGGGGACGAAATCCTTTAAGGAGGGGAGAATGTAACACCCCGAATTTCGGTTAATGTTAAAATTCACAAATTAAAGAATAACTAATCCCAGATGTGGGAATTAGGGGAAACGGGCTGCGTCATTGCGTTCGTCTCGGAAAAATACGCGAAATAGAGTCCGAGTTTTCGAAAATCGGAGTCCGTATGAAGGAGATATGGACGAACGAAGTTAGGCAGAAAAACCGGAAACAAGCCAGAAATGCACTGGCGCACCTGTGAAGTGCGCCAGCACAAAAATACACTGGCGCACTTGGGAAGTGCGCCCGTGTCGAGCCAGAAACCTGCACAGCCTTCTGGCTTGACCCTGGCTGGCCTGGTGCACCTGTTTTGGCCCTTGGTCTTGTTTTGGAGGCTTGTGACGCTTTTTGAGGGCTGGGATCTATCCTAGGGTTAATCTAATGGCCTAAAACACTACCTAATCCTATAAATAAGACCCCAACCCTACCCTAATTCATCCATAATTAGATCTTGTAACTAAACTATGGCAAAATGAAACTTGGTCATGGCCTCCACAAATCAAATGAAGAGAGTTGCAAGCTAATCAACCCCTAATCACCTTCTTCTTCATATTTGGCAACTAGTTTTACTTCATTGATTTGCTAATCTTGGTTTTGGTGAGTTTCTATGGCTTTAATAATCAATTGTTAAATTGATTATGGTAGGATGTGATAAGACATGGCTATGTTTGTGGATAAATGCATTTATGCAAGTTTGTATGATATGTGATTTGCAAGTTTTATGTTAAATGCAAGTTAAGGCCATGTTTTATGATGCAAAACACCGTGTTAAACATTTATGCATATGTGACATGTTATGCAAACTATATGTGAGAATATATGCAAGTTATATGTAACATGATATGCAAGTTATGCATGTGATTTTATGCATGCTAAGTAGTTGGTGTTATGCATGTTAAGTATTTGATGTTATTCATGCTAAAGTATTTGACGTTATGCATGATAAGTATTTGATTGTATGCATACTAAGTATGGGGTTTTATGCATGTTAAGTGTTTGGGGTTATGCAAGTTAAGTGGTGGGTTTATGCATAATAAGTATTTGATTTTATGCATAATAAGTATTTGACTATGCATGATAAGTAAGTGGTTTTATGCATGCTAAGTGTTTGGTATTATGCATAAATCATGACATGCAAGTTTACCCTTTTAAATATGGTATATACATATGCAAGATGGCACCCTTATATGCTATGCATGTTTACCCTCCTTTAAGATGCAAGTCATATATGTAAGTTCGACATATTATGCAAGTTATGCTTACATGCAAGCTCAACATGTTATGTAAGTTATGTGCATATGCAAGTTATGTGTATGAGGGTATGCAAGTTGTGTGCATAGTGTTATGCAAGTTAAGTTTATGAGATTATGCAAGTTATGAGCATGATGTTATGCAAGTTATGTATATGCTTAAATGCGAGCTTAATGTGATATGCAAGTATGTGAATGCTTATGCAAGTATATGAATGCCCATACAAGTATGTGAATGCTCATGCAAGTTATGTGTAGGCTTAAATGCATGTCTAACGTGTTATGCAAGTTATGAGAATGCTTATATGCAAGTTCAACATGTTATGTAAGACATGTGTATGATAATGTGCAAGTTTGGGGTTAAATGTGGTTGGGTTAATATATGCTCATATATGCAAGTTGACATCCTCTTAACCCATGACAAAGTTGTATGCTAAACCCATGATATTTGTGATGATCTTCCCCTTATTTATGTTATGAAATGAGAACGATTTACGTGGGGAACGATGGGGTTGGTAAATATGTTAATAAGTGAATGATTGGGTATGATTAAGCATACCATAAAAATAAATTACCATAAGTGGGAATTTACCTATTGAGTTAGGTCTACCCCATGGGAATTTACCTATTGAGTTAGGTCTACCCATGTTATGGAAAACTTGATATTAATTAGGGATAATTAATATGGGGGTGATTAATTAGGTGTAATTAATCGACTAAGACACGAGGTTGGACTCATTTGTAGTGTAAAACTGCCCGGACCCAACCGGCTTAACCAGTTGCTACAAATGTCAGCCCAATGTGAGAGGTCTTAGCCATAAATTAAATACGTGATTAAGATAGAGACACGAGGTTAGACTCTGTTATGACGTAAGACTGCCCGGACTCTACCGGCTTAACCAGGCGGTCATAACAGCCAGTCTAATGTGGGAGGTCTTTATGGGAGATCACGGTCTTAATTAATTAAGAAACACTTAACCATATTAGCATGTAGTGGGACATGAGGGGTTAAGTGGGTGCCTTGGGTGGCATGTAGTAACTAGTGGGGGTGCCTTGGGTGGCATGAGAAAACTAGTGGGTTGCCTTGGGTGGCAATAGAAAATACGATTAGAATACTTAACCAGAGTGGAACATGTAACTAAACATGATTAAAGGGTTAAGTAAGTGCCTTGGGTGGCATGGGGGAATCAAGTAAGTGCCTTGGGTGGCATGCGGAAATCTAGTGGGTGCCTTAAGTGGCAATTGTAATATAATTGGATGACTTAACCAAACCTTAACATATAAGGGGGCATGATTATAAAAAGGGGTTAAGTGGAATGCACTAGATAAAATGACAAGCTTAAGTAGTAGCTTGTGGGGGCCCATTTCAACCAATATCCCAAACGTATCTTTGTGGGCTCGACCCATGTCGAGTGACGGGACACGCATATTGGGCTTGATTATAAGAGGCCAAAACGGGGTAGCGGTGGCAACGCAAGTCCAACGGGTTTCATATGCGTGTGTGGGCCCGGGCTGGTAGATAAGCCGTTGTTGCATCGTGTAGATATAAAGCCGTGCACCGTTGATAGTATTGGGTAGCCACTTTAGGGGAGTGATACACCCCACTGTGGGACCAGCACGGGTATCTACGTTAGGGAGCCGATCGATGGGGAGTAGTGGGTACACCTAATAAAGATAGGAGCAGACGGCACCTATGTAGGGGTACACGAAACTACTGGGTAAGATTACTAGGTACACCTAGTGAATGTAGGGGCAGACGGCACCTACGTGGTCAGTTATACACCTAGTGGAGGTAGGGGCAGACGGCACCTACGTGGTCAGCTAGAAGTACCAGAGACTACTAGCTATATTTTCTAAGACTTTAGTGGGATCAACCTTTAAGTAGGAATTACTCTTGGTGGGTAGAACTGGTGTGGTGCAGTGTAGGAATTACCCTTGGGTGGGTAGGGTCTGGGGTGGTGTAAGCTAGTAATTATCCTTGGGTGGATAAATACGTCGTTTCGATTATCGTAGTACATCCTGTGTTTTGTGGACTACTTATTGTAGTCATTATCCCCAGAGGTACCGTATCTTGTTTATATCATACCCTAATTACTTTAATGGTTGTATTGTTAGGGTTATAGGACTCACTCAGACTTATGTCTGACCCCGTTGTTGTTTATCTTTTTCCCCACCCTCAGGTTACCAGAGTGGACTTAGCACTAGTGGGCTTGGACCAGACCGCTATATCTATCTTTTGGGGCTTGGACGATAGAAGTAAAGCTCAGTTTATCTTTTGGCTATTGTCTATGTAATGGGATTATGTACTTCTATTTTATCAGGATGGATATTATGTACTTGACTCTTGTTATGGTTTTGTGATGTAGCCAAACATGTTTTGTTAATGAAATGATGATTTAAATTTTCAAGTATTACTTATATCTGTCCTGTTGTAATTTTTCTGTTCTATACTCACTAAAAATACTCCACCAAAACTAAGGCATTCCCTTTGTGAGTGACCTTAGCGGGCGTGGGGTGTTACAATACCTTACTAATATCGGAAAATATTTCCATATTCCCTTTCTTAATTCCTCGTTGACAAATTCATTTCATCTTCTATGCATAGAAAACATCTCTCATTTTATTTGGGTAAACATTTCAAAATCCTTTAAATTAACGTGATGTTATAAAACATTGTTATTATAACTCAAACCAATAACCATATTGCTAACCAATCTTCACTATCGAGCCTTAACCATTCCTCCATCAATCGTGAAATCAATCAAGTTGGGGTATAATTACCTCCCAGAACTTAATTGAAAAAGATTCGAAACTTTGAAATGGTCAAAGCCCACAACTTCACACAAAACATCTCTTACGCGATTTTCAGACTCAATCTAAGAATACACTTCTTTTACGGAAAAATATTGATTTTAACAGTAGCATTATAGTCGTTGTTTCCAAATATTTCATTTATAAACCATTAACTATAATGATAGCGTTAAAATCGCTGTTTAGATTTACAAAAGATTTATTATAACGACAGCGTTATAATCGCTGTTTAGATTTATAAAACATTTGTTATAACGACAGCGTTATAATCGCTGTTTAAATTTATAAAACATTTGTTATAACGACAGCGTTATAATTGCTGTTCCCAAGTATTTGGTTTATAAAAATATAACTTGTACTTATTAATTTCAACAAATAAGTAAATAAATAGTTAAATAATTAAATTTGATTCAAAACAGAAAGTAAAAATAACGGCTTTCCTAAATTCGATATAATTGAATTCCAATAAATAACTCTCTCTTGAATAATCTATATTCGATTTATATTCCTAAATTCGGTTATCTACTATTTTAGGTTAATTCAAATTCCAAATCCACATTTAAATTTATCCTTTCCAAATCATTATCAAATTGCTTTATAACCATTCCAGTCTACACTTTATTTTATATTCCAAATTTTGAAACAAAACTCATCATTTTCTTTTAAAATGATTACCCATTTCCCTTTTCATTCAATTTCCAATTTGGATTCGTATTTCCAAATCTTAATTTCCTTCATAGATATTTCATTTGCAAAATATTTTCTTTAACTCATTATTCACTTTAATCGTTAATATATTCCCATTATATACAGTTTGGTTTCATACTTATAAATACTACCTTAAACCCAAATTTTATTTGTAACTTCTATTCAGAGTTATTCATATAAGTTTCATTTCTTTTTATTTTATTCATTTAAAATCTCGTTTAACAATTCCTTAATAATTGCTAAGTTTAAATCTCATTTCCAATATTGGTTTCAACCAATTTCCACTTCTCTACATAAATTCAAATTTGAATCTATATCTCAATGCATCCAATGATAAATAATTCAATTAGTTTATATTCTCATTTAAAAACAACTTCTTGATTCATCCATTAAACCAGATTTCTTTTTCAACTCTATTTAAAATTAAGTTTCTATTTTGTAAATAAATTCCATTTTTAAATCCCAATTCCCTTTTCCACATTTAAAATATTTTACAGTATCTAAAATACTAAGTTTCTTGGGTTGGGTAAATCAAACACAACATATCCAATCATGAGTTATATAACACATCATATATCACAATCAAATATAATTAGTAAATACATGTTGAGGAATCTAGTTGGATCCCTCCAACCTGTTTCCCTGCATCCACAGATATCAATCACATCAGTAATATTAATTTCACATGAATATGAAATATCATCGTAACATAACTAATAATCGATCAACGATATAACTATATCAATCATTTCAACCATTTTTTTTCAACCATTCATCCAAACAACCATCACACAGTATAAAATTACTGTAAATAAATTTAAACCTCGTTTATATAAAAATATAAACGAGCCAGAATTAGTGAGCTTACTCACCTTGTTTGCAGTTGACAATTCTGCTTTTACTTCGTTTAAAATCAAACAAACATTTGATTTTATCACGAAATTGTCGTAGCTTTGGTTTCAGCCAACGTCAGTTCCTCAACTAGCTTTCGTCGTTACAAATCTAACATGACCGGTATGGTTCAATTCTGATAACATATACACAAGATATGACCGTTAAAAACATTACGATTTTAATTTAAACATTATTTCTTACCTATATATTTAATTTAATTTAATTACTTTTTTTTAGAAGTGACCAGATCGTTAAATTCACCTTTCTTCCAGGTCAGAATTCCATATTGAAACGGCAGAATAGATCTCCCCCTTTCCAAATGCTTCAAGAACATTACCGACACTTTAAGCTCAAACACACCCACGATTCTCGACCTCATACACTTCTCCATGCAAAAACAATTCTTCAGAAACCAAACCCACAAACAATTCATGGAAGTGCCTTCCATTCAACACAGTTTGTCCAAACTTTGACCTAGGGGTGAGCATTATTTGGTTAAACCAAATAAACCAACCAAACCAATTTATTTTGGTCGGGTTGGTTCGGTTTTGAAATTAAATCGGTTTGTAATTGGCCCGAAAAAATATTAAGTTCGGTTATCGGTTTAACCAAATTAACCGAATTTTTACTATATTTACAAAATTACTGGTATTATAATAAATAGTTTAGGTTAGTTTAGTTATTTAAGTATATATTAATCATCACCTATGTGTCAAAATTAAAATTAAAAAGCATGAAAATAAAAAATAATAATACTGTAACCATATATTTATAATTTGTTTCAAATTAAAGTGAATATTTCAAACACTAAGTGTAAAACATTTTTAGTTCGGTTTAATCGGATAACCAACCGAATCAACCAAAATTAATTTGGTTGGTTTGGTTTGGTTTTCATTTTTATTGGTTTTAGTTTGGTTTGAAAAATTTATCATCGGATAAACCAAACCAACCAAACGCTCACCCCTACTTTTGACCGTCTCCATCTCCAATAAAACAACGCTATTATTTCACAACCCCTGCCACCCTTACATAGTTCATCGAAGGGCTGAACTCTTCCCCATACAGCTCCGCCAAATCGAGCTTCTACTTCCGCGCACCATGGCCATGAACCCGTCACCTCACAGTAATTCATGACCGAACCCGAAACTATGGCCAACAGAAAATTTTGTGACTAAATTTTTCCCAAAATCGTTACTCCCTCCTCGTTCAGTTTATTTCACGAAAAATGAAATTTCCCCCATCTTCTTGGTTAAGAAATACCAGACATTTAAAATGAAAAAGAAACTGAGCCATTATTCTCATCATTAGTTAAGAAGACCGTAAATCCTTTTCTCCCCTCATTCAAAACACCGCACCTAGCTCCGATTTGCTTTTCAATCCGATTTCTTCTTCTAGGCATTAAGCAGATCAACCCGAACCTTCAGGAATTCAAAACAATTCCAAAACATCACCAAAAATTTTAATATCACCTTATTATCCTAATCTTAATTACTCATAATTAAAATTAACCATCGTTCATTAGCAACTAACCACGACTCCGCGATTCCTAGTAATATAGATTTCGAACAGAAGAGAAACCCGCATCAATCAACTCCATGCCACTACAACTTTGGCTAACCTAACGCCGCCGGAATCCACCTTGATGTCCGCCAGTGACCCAGTACCACAGTTCGCCGCTTACAGTAAAAAAAAATGGAAAAACTTCTCACCATAGAAATCTCCCAACAATATATTTGTTCCAGCTTCCATACACTATCAACACTTTCGTACCAAAATATCTCAACACCCAAAATTATTGTGCGCCTTCTCTTTTTGATAAAACCGAACTCAATTTCACCAATACCTCCGACCGCCGCTCTCACCATACATCACCGAAACATCGGTCCTCTACATTACCGCCTCGGCCTCGCCAAGGCGCCCCACCATCGGAAGTTCCATCCCCAAATCTGCTGCCATCTCGTCGTAAATCTAATTCGACTGGAATCGGTTCATCTCAACGAATCAGCCACCACCGGCCACCCTTGCCGATGAGACTACCACTCAGATCTCAACCTTCCTCCCCTCTTTAACTTTGATGTTGGGAACATACGCTACTTTAGTTTGTATCGAAAAAATTTCAATCCACTAAAGGACGGGTGCTGCTGCGTTTTTAAGAACGAGTATAAATTTCGGATTTAGGGATTTTTCCCATTTTTGAACTGAATTTAGAAGACGTGATTTGGTTTTGAGGGAGGATCTTTTGTTTTTCGCTGAAAGGAAGAAATAGAAAGGCCAACTTGTTTCATTATTATATAGGTAGATTTTAGTGGCTTTCAGAAGACGATTTAGCGTGGCTTCCACGGTAAGGAATTGGGTGGCTTCCAATATAAGCTTCTTATTTATTTTATTTAGTATTACTTTGTGTGCGCAGTAAAATAGTCTACTTAGTTTGTTATGTTTTCCCCCTTATTACTATTCTACGTGTTTGATCCATGTATTTTGTTTTGGTTGTATGAGTCAATGTTTTCTTTTATCTGTCTCTCTTCTTCTAACCTATAATTGTACCCGATAACAACATTAGCACTACTACCTACTGAAGTTGCGTTTTATTGAAACACGGGTTGTACTGTATGTTTCACCATCTTACAAAATAGTGAAAATTAGTGTCACATCCTTAAAATAAAACTTAATTAGGCTCACATCCTCCTGTTTCAAAACATATAAATTACATCCCTAATTTTAAACAATGGCTAATATTTTTACAAGACTGCCATTTTCCATAATTTACGCCATAATTACCTAGGTCATATTTTGTTACGTATTAGCCTTTTTTTTTACAGGAAGAAATTTTCTAATCCATGGCGGCGGCGTGATAATTCATCAGCTTTTCTCGCGTCTTACCTCCAGCCACCAGCGGCAATCACCATCGACCAGCCCCCCTTTCAGTCGACGGCAGCAAACTTCCTACCTCTTCCGGCTCCGGCGATCCAAACCCCACCGAATTTTGTGAGTTTTTTTTCTTTTTCTTTCTGATTTTATTTGTAGGATAAAGATAAGTTTTTTATTAGCATAAAAATACGGTTTTTAATATGATAAGGATATGTCAAAAACGTAAATTTATGAAACTATTGTTAGAACTACTGGATTTTCCAGCAATTCTGTTAAAAAGTTGCCGATAAATATGCATGTATTCTTAATATATGCATATCTGTATTCAATTTTTTATCAAACAATTAAAAAACTAGATATTTCAAAAATATGTTCATATTTCTATGCATTTAACTAGAATACTTGCATATAAATATGCAGAAATTATGGGTGCGTTTTTTACAGGTCCCTATTAAGTTTTCCAGCAATTCTGTTAAAAAGTTGCCGACAAATATGCATCTATTCTTAATATATGCATATCTGTATTCAATTTTTTATCAAACAATAGCAAAAACAGATATTTTAAAAATATATTCATATTTCTATGCATTTATCTAGATTACTTGCATATAAATATGCAGAAATTATTTTTTATTTTGCTGAATTATACGCAGGTATTTATATTAATCTGAAGCTGTTTTTGTAATTTGATTAATGCACATTAAGCTTATTAATGTTGACTTTCTTTTTCGTATAACAGTGTTTCGGCGGATATTGGTGCTGTGGTGTCGTTGAAGCTTTGTTGTCCATCTTTTTCCAAAAGATTGAAGCGTTCTGTACTTGTTTTTTGATGTAGTACATGTAAATGTTCTGTACTTATTTTTGTTGTAGTGTATGTACAAGTTATGCAATACAGTTCTATATATGTATGCAATTATTTCACTTAGTTGCATAAATGTGTGCAATTTTATGTAATATTTGTGTCTAATTGTTTGGCTTTTCGAAAGAAAAAAAAATCGGAGACAAAAGACTTACAGGATTTATTAGCATAAAAACCCTGAAAATTCACCGTGTAATGGCAATAAAAATTTGAACTTACAAAACTTATTTATATTAGAATTGAAGAAAAACACACCGAAGCAACGACATATATAAATAACAAGTGGTTATAATACATGCATATAAGTTTAATAATTGTACGTACATTTGCATTTTTGTAGCATATCTGCACATGTATATGCAACTGAATTCATTAATCGCATAATATACTAACTTAACAAAATTTTGCATTATATTATGCAAGTATTCTAAATGTTTACACAAGTTTATGCAAATTTTCTAACCCTCTATATTTAATATTATTAATTCAATGAAAATTTAGTATACAAATATGCAATTAATATGAATATCTGCATACATTTACTGAAGAAAATTTTTCAACCATTCTACAAAAATTTATAAATTCTACAAAAATGCATACATTAAATATGTATACGGTCGACTTTTTAATGATACTTGCATAAATATATGCACATTTTCTTCAAACTTGCACAAAATTATGCAAATATTACTCAAATAAACTAGGAATCATTTTTTTTTCTTAAAACTACAACTGTGTGATATCTTATAAACTAAATTTACACAAATGTTCATATCTGTATGTATCTTTTTATCAAGCAATCAGAAAAAAATCATATAGAATATATGTATATATGTATCTATAATATATGCATATAAATATGCAGATTTTATTGTTATTTTGCTGAATTGTTTAATTCTGAAATTCCAACGTGCTTCTATTACGAATAAATGCATTCGAACATTTAATTCATAAGCGTACTTGCTTACAATCATACAGAACGAAAAAAACAATTAGCTTAATAACTTTTTTCGCTGTTTCTTGTACTTGAATATGTCGACAACAAAGCAAAACAGGACGTTTTTGATTTTTATTGATCCAGAGTTTTGCAAAGTCGTGGAATTTGGGTTTTGAGCGAGATAGAAGAGCGATCGGACTGAGTACATGTCGACAAATAGGTGCTGGAGTGATCTACGGTTTTGTATAATTGTAGGTTTAGGGATTTGAGCAGTTGATAGGAGCGATAGACTGAGTACTCTTTTTTTTAGCGACATGATTTGAGCGAGATGATAGGAGCGGTAGACTGAGTAATCTTTTTTTTTTGAGCGAGATGATAGGAGCGATAGCTGCGTAAGGGTACATCAGGAATTTGTTGAGCGGAAATTCAAAAACAGGGACGTATTCTTTATTTTTTTATCACCGTGTTTTTTTTATATTTTGAAACTTAATAGGGACCTGTAAAAAACGCACCTTACATAATATTCTGCCCCGTTTAGACCAGTGTGTCATTCTTCTCTTTCACATTAATCATTTTATAATAACAAACCACCACGTATGGTCAATTTTGATGAAGTACATACAAAAAAACATGAACGCATATCTATGTAATAGAGATGTTCAGATAATAAACATAACAATTGCCATGAAACCATTCTGAAATAAGTATCAACTGCTCGTGTGCGAAGCACGGGCCATTCACCATTATATATATTTGTTAAAGTTAATGCGGTACTAACTATGCAGTAATTTCGTTTTTTTTTAGATAATTCCTTATAAAAATCATTTTATATTACGAATACAACATTTAAAATTAATTTAAGTGTTTAAAAATTAACGGCGAAAAATACGGTTCGTTACATTCCTTCCCCCTTAAAATAATTTCGTCCTCGAAATTGCTAAGCAGTAAAAATGTTATAACTCTAACTCCTCATAACCTACTTAGTTGAAATCGTATATTCCGTGTCTTCATAACCCAGTTCTTACCCAACCTTTGGATTGTCATACCAATGCTCGACCATTCATAATTCTTTCCAAATGATATGTCCACCATTTTTGGATAATCCATCATCACTTTCTTATCTTCAATTCATATGCTCTTCTGCATATCCACACCCATTCCAATTGATTTTAAATCCATTTATCAAGTTCATTATTCCACTTGAAATTTTATTAAACAACTCTGGTTTTCTTATTTCAACTACAATTAACAACTCGATTTAAATTATTAAAATTTTCTTGAAAATTTTCTAACTCTTTAAATTTTCGAAAAATTTCGTCAACATCTCCTTTGCACGGCTCAATCAGTACAACCACAACTCGCCTTTCTAGGCCTTTTCCAATCCAAAAGAAAAATCAAAAGGCCAAGCGGCTTGCCCCGTAGGCTCATAAAACCATCAAACCCAAGTAATATTGTAAACATGTACCTTTTTGTTGGGCATAATTCTATCTCTTGCATTTGCTTCCATTCGATATCTGCTTAGCATACATATATCCATTCCCAGTTGGTTTCAAATCAATCCAATTTCCAGATTTTAACACTCTAATCAACTTCTGATTAGATCATTTCCATTCTATTAATTCAAATCTGATTTCTATTTTAGACAATCCGCTTGTTATACTTGAATCCAATTCAATTTCAATTACAACATCTAATTTGTATTCCACTTGCTTATTCATAAGTCGAATTTATATTAATAATTCGAAACTCAACATTTCACTTTATTTAATTTCATTCGGAATTATTTCTAATTCAATCCAACTTTGTTATTCTTAACTTAAGTTAAATTTCAATTCATTTGATACATTTTTACCATTTCAATCTATTCAACTTATACAAGTTAAATTTTAATTTCAGATTTCAAATTCCTGGGTTTTATTTCAAATTAGTTTGAAATCATATATATTTACATACATTTATTTATAATCAACTCAATTCAAAACATTTGAATTTCTAAAACAACTTTATTTTTCTCAAACAATTCCCATTAAAAAATCTCTTATGGTAGCAATCCATCACTTAGAAACTCGAAAATAAACACTGATGATGTCCGGATCATCATCGGAATTATTTTCCAGCGACTGAAGTGAGTTCAATGCTTAATAATTTTCAAAATCTATTAAAACCATTCTTTTTCTGAAATCCTTCAAAGTACTGTTATATAACTTTTAAAAGTATTTCAAACAATATTTCTAAACACCAAGAATTTAAATTCTCAAATTCTGGTTTGAACTCAATCTAAATTCATCTCATTTGTATACATTATACATATACAAGTTAGGTTTGGTTATATATAACCATTTATAATTTCATTTGATTGTAATAACAATCAACACATCCATATGCTTTAATAATTCAGAAATTATTCCTTCTTTATCAAAAAAATTTTGGACAAAATTATCTCATCCACCTAATTTAAAACAATACTATATCGAATTGTTTTGTTCGAGAGTTTAGAAACACCTATCGATACAGTTGTACATCCTGTATAGACTAGAATCCATAAACCACTCAACAAACCAATCAATAAAATTTAAAACCAATTTTATAATAAATCTACAAGTACGTGCTCATATATGTACTCAAACTCAATTTAGGGTGTTTCTAACCCCATCTTTACAGAGTTATGCCATAGAGCCAAGGTTACTGCACAACCTTATGCTCTGACACCAAATGTAATGGCCCGAATTCTCGTACCCTTTGAGTCGAATAATAACACCACACGTCCAACACAAATTGCACAAAAATGCGAATCATTATTAGAAGGAAGTTAGAGGATGAGAAATAGAAAGAAAGAAATATTAGAATAGAAGAAAACGAAGATCACAAACTCACAGCGGAACGAATAAAATATATTAGATAACATAAACTTTGAAATACAATTCAGTAACTTTATATACATACTATCATCAGAGCACAACAACTATTTCTAAAATAGTTATAAACACCTGTTTCCGGATAAAAACATGGTATATAGCGGAATATACGATAGTCTATAGCTAACTGGTGAAGCCTCCTGCTTTAAACTCTTCCAAGTGAATCTGAAAAATCCCAACTACTTGACTGCACATACAAATTTGGGCACCCAAGATTTTAGGGAAAACAAACAAAATAAACTCTGGGTCAGTCATGGGACTGGTGTGAGTAAACTCCAACCATTTGTTTAACTTTCAAAATCCTTTCGAAAGAAATGATAATCGTAAGACCGGTCCACACATAAACACAGATGGTTTTTACCTTACGATAACCAAAAATATTTTTGATATCAAATCCAGTGATATTATAATGGTGTCTAAATCAAATAAATATCAATCTAGCGGAACGCTTGCATCTCACGCTCCATATATAATAATAAATCAAAAGCCTTAGGGCGCTTATTGGAGATTAGATTTCCAACATGACAAGGTATGGGACCACCTTCCGTTAGTGTATCTCTAGAGGGGGATACACTGGGTTCAACAAGAACGTCTTGCAATCCGGCCTACACATGGCTGACCACTCATTTAACTTGAGTGTATCGAGCATATTATCACCAACGGTTGTGATCAGCAACCGTTACCGTAAGCATACAGCAACGAATAGAATAAGAAGCAAATGAAATTTCTCTAGATCAGGTGATAATACCCCTAATGGGAAGGACCTACATGGCCATGCTTCCTGCCCGATTTCTGTCATTTCCCGGGTGATGAGGCTTGAAGTCATGATTATCTTCCTGGACATCTTGCCACCATTTCCTTTGAATGTCACTTTGTCAGATCCATTCATATATGTTGCCCTGGGACTGAATAAACCGAAGACACCATTCTATTAATCCATCATGAGCAATTTCTACCTAGGATTAACAGAACAGCCATTGCACTTTACTCCGTTTTCAATTATATTCAGCGTAAGTTGATTCGTAATGCTTATGCCAACACGGAGTAGGTTTCAGGTAATAACCTGATCTTGGTCTCTCCGTATTGCCAACGAAGGTATAAAATAAAACTTTGATAGTCGGTGATTTAACTATCAAAGGAACATCCATACAACCATCGATCCTATTTGCAAATGGAAATTATATCGTTCAAGCATCAAACGACACTGGGCCCTTTTAAATTAATTTCTTATTAAATTATTATTTCCAATTCCTGTTTCCCTATCTTTCGTATCCTTTCAAACCTCCATTTTATCTCTCGATTCTTGGAAAAACTTTCCTAATATCATAATTTCTTTATTCAAGAAAATATCTCTTATTCCAGTTAGAAAACATTTATAAATATTCATGAATCCTCATTTTCTATATTCATAAAATATACCTTACTAATATTGGAAAATATTTCCATATTCCCTGTCTTAATTCCTCGTTGACCAATTCATTTCATCTTCTATGCGTAGAAAACATCTCTCATTTTATTTAGGAAAACATTTCAAAATCCTTTGAATTAACGCGATGTTATAAAACATCGTTATTATAATTCAAACCACTAACCATTTATTTACTAACCATATTGCTAACCAATCTTCACTATGAACCTTAACCATTCCTCCATCAAGTTGGGGTATAATTACCTCTCAGACCTTAATTGAACAAGGTTCTCAACTTTGAAATGGTCAAAGCTCACAACTTCATACAAAACATCTCTTACGCGATTTTCAGACTCAATCTAAGAAATACACTTCTTTTACGGAAAAATATTGATTTTAACGGTAGCTTTATTATCGCTATTTCCAAATATTTCATTTATAAACCATTTACTATTATGGTAGCGTTAAAATCGCGATTTAGATTTACAAAACATTTATTATAACGACAGCGTTATAATCGCTGTTTAGATTTATAAAACATTTGTTATAACGACAGCATTATAATCGCTGTTTAAATTTATAAAACATTTGTTATAACGACAGCGTTATAATTGTTATTCCCAAATATTTGGTATATAAAAATATAACTTGTACTTACTAATTTCAACAAATAAATAAATAAGTAAATAAATAGTTAAATAATTAAATTTGATTCAAAATAGAAAGAAAAATAAATACTTTCCTATATTCGATATAATCGAATTCCCATAAATAACTCTCTCTTCAATAATCTATGTTCGATTTATATTCCTAAATTCGGATTTTATCTACTATTTCAGGTTAATTCAAATTACAAATCCAAATTTGAATTTATCCTTTCCAAATCATTATCAAATTGCTTTATAGCCATTCCAGTCTACACTTTATTTTATATTCCAAATTTTGAAATAAAACTCATCATTTTCTTTTAAAATGATTACCCATTTCCCTTTTCATTCAATTTACAATTTGGATTCATATTTCCAAATCTTAATTTCCTTCATAGATGTTTCATTTGCAAAATATTTGCTTTAACCCATTATTCACTTTAATCGTTAATATATTCCTATTATATACAGTTTGATTTCATACTTATAAATACTACCTTAAACCCAAATTTTATTTGTAACTTCTATTCAGAATTATTCATAAGTCTCATTTCTTTTTATTTTAATCATTTAAAATCTCGTTTAACAATTCCTTAATAATTGCTAAGTTTAAATCTCATTTCCAATATTGGTTTCAACCGATTTCCACTTCTCTACATAAATTCAAATTTGAATTTATATCTCAATGCATCCAATGATAATTAATTCAATTAGTTTATATTCTCATTTAAGAACAACTTCTTGATTTATCCATTGAACCAGTTTTCTTTTTCAACTCTATTTAAAATCAAGTTTCTATTTTGTAAATGAATTCCATTTTTAAATCCCAATTCCCTTTTCCACATTGAAAATATTTTACGATATCTGAAATACCAAGTTTCTAGGGCCAGGGTAAATCAAACACAACATATCCAATCATGGGTTATATAACACATCATATATCACAATCAAATAAAAATAGTAATATACATGTTAAGAAATCCAGTTGGATCCCGCCAACCTGTTTCCCTGCATCCAAAGATGTTAAACACATCAGTAATATTAATTTCACATGAATATGAAATATCATCATAACAGAACTAATAATCTATCAACGATATAACTATATCAACCATTTCAACCATTTTTTTCAACCATTCATCCAAACAACCATCACACAGTATAAAATTACTATAAATAAATTTAAAACTCATTTATATAAAAATATAAACGAGCCAGAGTTAGTGAGTTTACTCACCTTGTTTGCAGTTGACGATTCTGCTTTTACTTCGTTTAAAATCAAACAAACATTTGATTTTATCACGAAATACCAGTAGCTTTGGTTTCAGTCAACGTTAGTTCCTCAACGTAGCTTTCATCGTTACTATTCCAACATGACCGGTCTGTTTCAATTCTGATAAAATATACACATGATATGACCGTTAAAAATAATATGATTTTGATTTAAACATTATCTCTTACCTATATATTTAATTTAATTTTAATTACTTTCTTTTAGAAGTAACCAGGTCGTAAACTTCACCTTTCTTCCGGGTCAGAATTCCATATTGAAACGGCAGAACAGATCTCCCCCTTTCCAAATGCTTCAAGAACATTACCAGCACTTTAAGCTCAAACACACCCATGATTCTCGACCTCATACACTTCTCCATGCAAAAACAGTTCTTCAGAAACCAAACCCACAAACAATTCATGGAAGTGCCTACCATTCAACACCATTTGTCTAAACTTTGACCGTCTCCAACTCCAATAAAATAACGCTATTATTTCATAACCCCTGCCACCCTTACATAGTTAATCGGAGGGCTGAACTCTTCCCTGTACAGCTCCGCCAAATCAAGCTTCTACTTCCGTGCACCATGGCCATGAACCCGTCACCTCACAGCAATTCATGACCGAACCCAAAACTATCTCCAACAGAAAACTTTGTGACTAAATTCATCCCAAAATCGTTACTTCCTCCTTGTTCTGTTTATTTCAGGAAAAATGAAGTTTCCTCCATCTTCTTGGTTCAGAAATACCAGACCTTTAAAATGAAAAAGCAACTGAGCCATTATTCTCGTCATTAGTTAAGAAGAACTTAAATCCTTTTCTCCTCTCATTCAAAACACCGCACCTAGATCCCCTCTGCTTTTCAACCCGATTTCTTCTTCCAGGCATTAAGCAGATCGACCCTAAACCTTCAGGAATTCAAAACAGTTCCAAAACTTCACCACAAATTTTAATATCACCTTATTATCCTAATCTTAATTACTCATAATTAAAATTAACCATCGTTCATTAGCAACTTACCGCGACTTCGTGATTCCTAGTAATATAGATTTCGAATAGAAGAGAAATCCGCATCAATCAACTCCACGCCACTCCAACTTTGGCCAACCTGACGCCGCTGGAATCCACCTTGATGTCCGCCAGTGAGCCAGTGCCACAGTTCGCCGCCTATAGTAAAAAAAAATGGCGAAACTTCTCAACATAGAATTCTCCCAACAATATATTTGTTCCAGCTTCCATACACTATCAACACTTTCGTGCCAAAATATCTCAACACCCCAAAACTGTTGTGCGCTTTCCCTTTCTGCTAAAACCGAACTCAATTTCACCAATACCTCTGACCGCCGCTCTCACCATACATCACCGGAACATCGGTCCTCTACATCACCACCTTGGCCTCACCAAGGTGCCCCACCACGGAAGTTCCATCCCCAAATCTGCTGCCATCTCATCATAAGTCAAATTCGACTAGAATCGGTTCATCTCAGCGAATCAGCCACCACCGGCCACCCTTGCCGACGAGACTACCAACTAGATCTCAACCTTCGTCCCCTCTTTAACTTTGATGTTGGGAACATACGCTAGTTTAGTTTGTATCGAAAAAAATTCAATCCACTAAAGGACGGGTGCTGCTGCGTTTTTAAGAACGAGTATAAATTTTGGATTTAGGGATTCTTATTTTTAAACTGAATTTCGTGATTTGGTTTTGAGGGAGGGGCTTTTGTTTTTCGCTGAAAGGAAGAAATAGAAAGGCCAGCTTGTTTCATTATTATAGAGGTTGATTTTAGTGGCTTTCAGAAGACGATTTAGCATGGCTTCCACCGTAAGGAATTGGGTGGCTTCCAATATAAGCTTCTTATTTATTTTAGGGCATTGTTAATGACACCCCCATTTTGGTTAAGGGGTGTCACAACTTTTAGTTTTTAATTTTTTGTTAAGTGGTGTACATTAAAGACTAAACCCCCCTTAACAACTTATGGTTTCAAGACAAAATTGCCCTTTCCCCAACAAAGTTACTTAACGTAAATACAAGTACAAACTACGGTAAACAATGGGACAATTCCATCGATGCTTTTAAGAAAATATTAATGGCTGCCAGAAACCCTAATTATGAGATAGATGACGAAGATGTAGTAAATTGCACACAAAAATGTGAATTATACGAAGATGATGAAGACCGATCTGCTAATGACAAGGTTTGATATTTAATTTTCCGTTAACACCTATGGAAATGAAGAAGAAGCACGGATGAAAAATTCGGTTGCAATGGACCATGTTTATAGCGAACAATCAGTATGAAGATACAAAAATAATGACCGTTTTAAGTATGAAAACACGGTATAGTATGACCGGTTTTATTAAGTACGAACTACAGTTTGATACAGAGATAGAGAAGACGTAAAAGAGCCACCGTGTTTATTAATTTTTCTCAGTATTATATTACCGTGTATACAATTTTTTGGTACTAATGTTACCATGCATGTTTTGTACCAAGCAATAGTTTTTTAATTGACAGGGCGATACCGTTTTTAGTTTATTTATATGAATATTTGATACCGTTATTTCTTTGTGGTGTGAATAATATTCAGTTGTTTTACAGTTTGATGCAATTGTTGTCGTGAACAAAGTATACGGGAATGAGGATTATTCAGTTAATGAGAAGTCTTATGAAAGGGATGATGTAAATGTTAATGAAAAGGTTTGTCGGTTGGAAAATGATGACAGCAACGATCTTTCACACGAGGAAGCAGGAATATTGTGTTGCACATACCCCAATTTAACTTCCGATTTCATCACCGATAAGGTTTGAAAACTAGTACTTATGTTTTACATTAAGTACGTCACTCTAATCGTAATATCTTGTTTGTTGATGCAGTTGTTCGTTTCCAACAAGGACGTACGTAAATGGTGCTTCGATCGTGGACTTGATGTGAATTGTGTCATTGTTATCAAAAGAAGTAAAACCAAAAATCTCTTAGATAATGGGAAAGGCTCATGGATGTTGCTTACTTGTGAAAGAAGTGGAATGTACATTGATCATAAGACTAAGGAGCATGTACCAATAACCCGAAAGAAAAGGCGTAGATCGGGAAGTAGAAAATGTGGTTGTCCATTTGAATTAAGAGCACATTGTCAAGATGATGGAAAATGGACTTTGAAAGTTATAAACGGATGCCACAATCACAATCTTCCCGTTGTTTTAACCGGGCATCCGTATGTTGCGCGATTAAAAAACAATGAAGTAAAGACCGTTGAAACAATGACAAATAGCGGGGTTAGGCCACGGAATATTCTAACTGCTCTTCAACTTGACAACCCAAAAAATAAGTCTACAATCAGAAATGTGTACAATGCCAAAGTGAAGCTTAAACTTCATAATACAGAAGGTAGATCGATCATGCAACAGTTTATGAAGTTGGCTTGCAGTCACCACTATTCTGTTCATCATAGAGTCGACGATATGACAAATGAAGTTATTGACTTGTTCTTCAGTCATCCGAAATGTGTTCTACTTGCGCAATGTTTTTATCAAATTTTGTTTTTGGATTGCACTTTCAAGACTAATAAGTACAAGTTGCCATGTTTTCATATGGTGTCGCAAACTTTAACGGGTGCATCCTTCACCGTTGCCCTAGCTTTTATTACTCGGGAGACCACTGAGTCATATATATGGGCTTTGGAGTGTGTTAGAAAATGTTATCGAGAAAAATAATTTCCAAGTGTTATCATAACGGATGCGGAAATTGCTCTTAGCAATGTAGTGGCCACTGTTTTTCCATCAGCTCGTCATATTCTTTGTGCGTGGCATATTTCAAAAAACGTTCAAGCAAATTGCAAACCAGATTTCATAAAAAAGAAACGGGTAATGATTGGGGATAGACAGACCGTAGTAGAAGATGAGGAAGGAAAAAGAGAGTACAAGTTATTTTGGGAGGGTTGGAGCAATGTGATTAGTTCACTGTCTGAAGAAGAGTATAATCGAAACACAAATTGTTTTCGTGAAGCATGGCGGGAGAAGCAAAAAAAGTCGTTGAACTATGTTTTCAAGAACTGGTTGAACAAGTATAAGGAGATGTTCGTGCTAGCTTGGACAAATGAAGATAAACACTTTGATAATGTATCAACTAGTGTAGTTGAAAGCGTGCACCATCGTCTGAAACTGTATTTTGATTCAGCTGCAGGTAGTTTTGTTCAGTGTTGGACTAGCGCGCATCTCTGCTGTGAGAATGAATTAGTTGCAATCGAACATGCGTTTGAAACAGGTTCATCGAAGTCACTTCATAGATTTCGAGATGAGCCAATGTTTAAAGAGGTGTTGGGATTTATTTCTCATAAGGCGCTTGATTTATTGCAAACCGAATTATGTAGTATTCCAAAAGGTGGCACGAGTATTCAAACTTGCGGTTGTATTTTATGGAAATTTAATGGTCTACCTTGCGCACATATGCTAGTAGACTTTAGACATTCATACGGCTTCATACCCCTCAGTGGTATAGACTGTTATTGGAAACAGTTGTCATGTATTCCGCCTACACCGAATCGGTCCACTCTTGATTTTATGGACTTGCCTGAATTTCATGCGTTGAAACATAGGTATTAAAAGGCTTCTGATAATGTGAGGAATGATACTCAGCAAGGTATGAAATTGTTAGCCTTCCCTCCTACTACGAAGATTAAAGAACCTCCCATGGCGACTATAAGAAAAGGAAGACCATCTAAAAAGGAGAAGTCGACTAAACGAGATCCTTCTTACTTTGAGCATGTTGACGCTGCATTGTCTTGCAGCCAAAAACTTACTGCAGTTAGTCGTTGTTTAAAGAAACTTGGAGTAAAAGGAAATGCACCTAAAACCAATCAAATTGATGAACATTTCTTAATACAAATGCCCAAATGTATACGACCGTATATAACTCGTATAGACGACATGCCCGCTGATGGTAACTGTGGATATTGGGTGGTGGTTAAACAACTAAATCTTCATAATCGAAGACCAAAGAATCCTTGTAAGTTCGTACGTGCGGCCATGGTTGATAATTTAATAACTCATTCAGAGATGTACAGAAGCATGTGGGATGAAGGTGGCTTCGAAGAAATGAAAAAGAGGATACAAGGCGATAACTCGTTGGGGGTAGATGATTGGATGCAAATGCCGGAATCCGGTTTTATAATTGCAGAAACATTTGGTACTGCTGTTGTCTTGCTTAGTATGGACATGAGTTTCTTGTTTGTTCCGTCAACAGTACAAGTAACCTTGTTAATCCGGGACAGGATGGTCGTAATGGGATACGTAGACAGCTCACATTTTATTGGCATTACTTTGAAGTACGAATCGCCTTTACCTAATACTACTCCGTTCGCATTCTTTTACCGAATTTACAACATCAATATGCAGGATTGGGTCAACACATATGCGGAGAGAATTTCTCGCTTCATTGATGGAGAAGAAGATGGACATGTTGACGAAGATAAAAAGGTTGTTGTGTTAAGTTAATGTCGAATACGTGCATGTGTTCGTGTTTAGTGCTAATGTACCAGAATCTTGAAGTATTAATGCAAATGTTAACTTTTTTGGCACGTGTTAGTTACTCTTTTGATGCAATGCAGTTGTATTTTTTGTTTACTTTAATCGCACTTCTAGAGTGCAAGTTTGAGCTATTGTATGTAAAGTTTTGTGACACTTCTGCATTTCACTACCGAAATACTGCATTTTTCATTTAAAACAACTCTCCGTCTGCTATTGTATGTAAAATTTTGGGATATTTCGGATTTGCCTCACCGATTTTATATATTTAAAACGGTAACCACTCTCCGTCTGCACATATTTTTTTACAATATCATAACCCGAGATATTTTGGATTGAGAACACCGATTTTTAGTAAGTAAAACGGTGGTCTATTGCCGTTTGCACATGTTTTTTGACAATATCATAACCTGAGATATTTCAGAATTATCTCACCGTTTTTATATATTTAAAACGGTATGCACATACCGTCTGCATATTTTGTTTTTAACCTGCAATATTATGGTTTACGATGACCGAATTTTATTTAGTAAAACGGTTTTGCGTAACCATTTAGCAAATTATAGGACGTTTAACTGAGTAATCGGTGATCAAGTATCGTTTTTGAATCTTAAAAATGGAAAATAACTGCCAATGTTTAACTACAAGGTTGATTATTTCATACATACAATCCAAACAAAAATTATTTCATACAACAATCTTAAAATTGAAACTTATACACGATCTTTGATCATACAAGTACTTGAAACTTTCACATGCATCGTCGACTATACAAAAATTTGAAACTTGTACATGCATCTTCAAACATAGAAATAAACACAAACAAACTGATAAACCATTTCATACATTAACCTTTCTTCCAAAGTACCCGTAATACAGTAATGTCAAAAGCAAGTCACCAACCAAAATACATAAATAAGTCACAAACATAAAGTACTGAACAAAACATACACCAAGTCTTATAACAGTTATATACTGTTAACCAAAATAATACGTAATGCTACCAATTTAACTATTTTTTCCTTGCTCCACCACTCTTCTTGGTAGCAGTCTTCTTTCCACCCTTTCGTTTACCTCGACTTGTCATAGCCGCAACAATCTCATCACCTTCATCAGCTATCATGTTCTCTCCGTACACAGCAGACGGTTTTGGGTCCTCTATATGCTCTATCATTTGCAAAGCTGTAAAAACTGCCTTACCATGTCCAAATGAACGGAATATATCAGCAACAAGTCCAAGTCGACGTTTCTGAAATTCATGTCTACTTTAGTATGCAAAACAATCAATAACATTTTTTTCAATTAGCAAATTGTAATGACCCGCATTTTCAGCGATATAATAATTAATTTATTTAATTATTTAAAAGGTGATTAAGAGGATTTAATGGTCGTTTAATTAAATAACTTGGAATATTTAATTAAAATAATAATTAAATAATATATTTAATTCTGAAATAACCAGATTGGGCTGAAATGGCGATATGGTGTGAATTGGGGAATTCAAAATATATAATTCAGTTTAAAATTGAATTTACGATAACGAATATAATTAATTAACGATGGTTGAACGTATAAATTATAAAATAAATATAATCGAGCTGGAAATGGCGCGGCAGTTCGCTATTTGGCGATTTGAACTTCAACTGGATATACAGGGTCCGTTTTAAATCGGATTTCTGTGAAACAAGAAACGTATGGAGCTGGTGAAGTATATCTTTCTAGTGGAAGAGAAAAATCGGGATTTCATCGTGTAGATTTTGATATATGTCCAAATCAAAATTTAAAATAGTCGTTATAGAATCGTTTATCGACCGTAACGGTTTATTCGATATAACTAGATATCGGGTTTGAATTTAGACAAGGTTCTTTTGAGGCATAGTGATAATTTAATTTTTAGAATTTTACTGTAATTTTTAATTAATTAAAAAAGCAACTTTTATATTGGAGTGTTTTGCACCCTGTATCAATATTTTTGGGTTTCACAAATATGAGTTAAACTACCGATGTTATTATATTTTTGGGATCATGACACAGTACTCGACTCAATGATATTTTTATATCAGTCCGTAAAACAAACGGAGTTTGGCGTAACGGGATACATAACTATAAAGATAAAATAATAGTATATAATATTTTCCTTTAAACCTAGAAAACCCTTTTCTCTGATCAACAGAAGGTCCACGCATTGTTTTCAGCCGCACATTCTTCCTGGATCAAAACAAGCCACGAGTCTACCTATCCCCTATAAATAATCTTCAACATTCTTCTAACCTAAACCATTCGTTCACTTTTCTGGAAATAAAACAAGCCGCCATTGAGTTGCTTCAGCAAAATGAAAACATGGAAAACCATCCACTTTAATAAATAAATAAAAAGTGTCGATCCTTTTCTGGTTCGGAGAAGAAGAAGCATAGGACGAGTTTCCAGAGGGAGATTGCTGCGTCGAAAACCACGCTGGAGGAGGGCGCCTGGGGAAGTCGTCGGCCAGTACTGGTGACCGTGAGTTCACTGGTTTGAAGAGGGGTATCTCGTTTGAGGGAGATGGGCAAGGCGTTGGTACAAGAGGGGTGGAATGCTGTGTATAATAACGGAAATGCTGTGGTTGGCAGGAGTACTGGGTATATGTCTATACGAGAAAGAGGAAGGACACTGTTTAATTTGGGTGATGGGCTGAGCTTCTAGTTATGGAGATGGGTGGAGCAGATTGGTGAGTTGAAATCTGGTGCGTGAATTCTGTGCGATGAGGTGATACTAGCAACCAAGCTCAGAAATGATGAAGTAAAAATAACTTACTGGGAGCGGATAGTCTTGTCTCATGAAAGGAGTATGGGAGAAACATTGGTTAAGGGAGACCGTAATTTGTTTGAAAATGTGAGGTAAATAACGTACAGGAACTCATGCATTAGTTATAGAAGATAAAATGAAGTATGGTAAAGAGTGCAAAACCATTTGGTCCGTTTCAACCTGCAACGGCAACTTTAATGGTTCACCTACGTTATTAATGTTAACATAACATATTCAACGCGAGGAAGACTTCAAAGGGTTTGGTCAATACAGCTTTTGAGAATGGTGGAGTAATGGTGGGAACTGTAGGAGAAAGAACGGTGTCAATTGTTTGGGCCGGAAGGAAAAGTTAACCCCATTTAAAATAATTGAGTTTTATTTTAAATTTTAAATAACGTATTAAATTGATAAGTTAACATCTTTTACATACGATATCAGAATCTGACGAAACAAAATCCGATGGGATCGTATGGATGGACACTACCCAATGGAACTGACTGGGAATGGATTGAAGCTAGTTTGAATTTATGGCGAAATAAATTATTTGATTCAAATCAAACAACAGTTTATCGTTCTTTAACGATGAAGTGCCAAAGTGAGTAAATCTCACTAACTCTGAACAGTTTATATTTTCATGTTGTATTTTTAGAACTGTTAAAAATTGTCTGATTGACTGTGTGTTGACCGTTAGATTGAACTGCTAGTCAGTTAGTGGAATATAATATATATATATATAAACCGTTAAATATATATATATATATTGATTCTGTTAACAAAATATTTCATATTGAACTGAAAGTGATGTTGATTATATCGTGTAACATCTGTGATGCAGGGAAATAGGTTGGAGGAATCCGACTGGATTCCTCAACATTTATTTTATTGTTTTTCATATATTGTGATATATAATGTGTTATATAAACTGTTATGGATTATGTGTGTTAGAATGATATTGATCCTTGTTATTCGATATTTTAAATATCATAAAAAGACCCTGGGATGTAAAAAGAATTATTTCAATGTATATTGAAATAAAGGGATTTTATAAAATCAACAGATTTTATAAAAGGAAATATTTCGAAAGTAAATATTTATAAAACGAATAGAGTTTTATAAAAGGAAAAAATGTTGATAAAACGAATAGAATAGAATAAAGGAATATTTATTTAGAAAACAAATAGAATAAAGGATTATTTATTTAGAAAATAAATTGAATAAAGGATTATTTATTGGGAAAATAAATAGAGGAGTTAATCGAATCGAGTTAATCGAACAGAGTTAATCAAATGGAGTTAAACAGAAATTGGAAACTGACTAGGGATTAATAAGTTGAATGGTTTCCCGAGTATCGATCTGATGTTGGTTTCGGCCTTCAGGGTTTATACTTAGGAAGTTGTTCTCTTGTTAGTTTATAGTTAGAGTCTGGTAGATGTGGAATGATTGTGATATGTAAATAAACAATGGAAATGTTTTCCAGTGTTAATAACATATATTTTCTAAACATAGAAAATAAGGAAATGTGAATATATACATATATGTTAAATGATGATTGATCGATAAAATTTCCATCTGGAAATAATATCGTTGTTTGCACACGTGTTTTTCTTTGATAGTTAAATCACAGACTATCAAAGTTTTGACCATTTTAACGTTGTTAATATGGAGAGACCGGTTGGATTATTATCCAAAGAACCACTCTGTATTGGCATAAGCGTTGCGAATCATATATGCCAAAGATAATTGAAGACGGAGTAAAATGCAAGGGCTGTTGTATAAATCTTAGATAACAGTGCCTAAGATGGATATACTGAATAGTGCCTTCAGTTTGTTCAGTCCCGGGACAACTTGTATGGACGAAGGTCTGACATAGTATATCTAATAGATTACGTAAGTTGATCTCTTCAAACGTATTCACGTTTGGTGGCGGATGAATTCGTTTCTCTTAGCTGTATACCGTAGTATTTTTGGGGAAATCAATTTGTGATTTGGCGGGTATGACGATGTGACATTCAAAGTGAATGAAGATGTGGCATGTAAAAGATAAGCGTAGCTTCTAGCCTCACATCCGGTAAATGACAGAAATCGGGAAGGCAGCATGACTATGTAGGTCGCACCAATTAGGGTGTATAATTACCTGATCTAGAGTTTCATTTATTTCTAAAAATCTATTGTTGATGTTGTCCCATTCGGGAAACAGTTGCTGATCCCAACCGTTGGTGATATACATTCGATACACTCAAGCGAAATGAGTGGTCGGTCATGTGTGGCCAGGTTGCAAGATGTTCTTGTTGAACCTAGTGTATTCCTCTCTAGAGGTACACTAGCGAAAGGTGGTTCCATACCTTGTCATAGTTGGAAATCCATTACCTAATACGTGCTTGCGGTTTTGATTGTATACTATATATGTAGAACGTGAGATGGAAGCGTTTCTACTAGATGATTATTATATTGTTGTTGATAGACATTATTATAATATCAAAAGGTTTTGATATAAATATATTTTGGATTCTCATAAGGGAAAAACCCGTTCCGTTATACGGCGTGGTCTTATGAGATATCATTTACTTGTCCAAACTGTTTTAAACTGTTTTACTCGCACCAGTCCCATGACTGACCCGGAGTTTATTTTGTTTTGTTTCCCTAAACTCTTGGGTGCCCAATTTTGTACGGGCAGTCAAGTAGTTGGGATTTACAGATATACTGGAAGAGCTTGGAGCAGGAGGCTTCAGGATTATATAGCTATAGTTATTTCCGTTGTATTGTAAGTGTTGTACTCTGGTAATGTTATTGTATACATATACTGATTTTATTTCAAGGATATGTTATCTATTATATGTTGTTCGTTCCGCTATGAGATTCGTGTTACTCTGATATTATGTTCTTCTTCATCTTCTTCTATTCTAAGTTTCTATCTTATCTATCCTCACCCTCTAATTTCTTTCATTAACTTTTCGGTATTTTTCGATGTTTGGTTAGTCATCATTGAGTTTATGGCGATAACCAAAGTCGACAAAAAAACCGGGTCGTTACAGTTGGTATCATAGCTTAAGTTAAGTTATTACCTTGGCTCTGTGGCGTGACTCAGTAGAGATGGGGTTAGTAATACCCTAGATTGAGTTGAGTGTATATATACGAGTGAACGTATTTGTTATTCGATATAAAACTTGTTTTATATTGTGGAGATTTATTGGTTGAGTTTTTTGTGGGTTCTGGTCGATCTGTTGATCCACTGTATCGATAGGTGTTTATAAACACTTGAATACGATGAAACATCATGGTATGTTTTGAAAAGAGGGTAAATGAAATAATTTTTACCCAAATTATATTTTGATATAAAGGATTTATGTTGGAATGATTATAATATATTGGATATATTGGTTGTGATTATAATCGAGTGAGATTATAAAAAGTGAAATGGTTATGTAAATAACCAATCAGAATTCATATAAGTGAAATATATGAAATCGAATTGAATTAAGTCTGAATTTAAATTAGAATTGAAATGAAAACCCTGGAATTTGGAAATGTGTTTGTAATTGGATTTAGATTAAATATATGTAAATTTTAAGATCCTGGGAGATTTTAAATTGTTTTATAGGCATGGTGAATGGTATTTTGCAAGATTTCAAAATAGAAATGATTAAGAAATGGTTTTGGAAAGTGATATAGTACTGAATCACTTCTGTAGCTGGAAAATAATTCTGATAATGACTGCAGCATAATCAGTGTTCATTTTCGAGTTGTAAGTGACGGATTACTACCAAAGAGATTGTTTTTGAATTTGTTTTGGGAAAAACAAGTTGTGTTGAATTTCAAAAAAACAAAAAAAAAAAGAAAAGTTGATTTTTGAAAGAGGTAAACTGTTTAAAAACTCCCAGGAAGAAAATTGTTTGAATTAAAAACAAATTTAAATAAAAATTTGTGAAACCGAGCTGGAGCTGAATTGAAACCAATTAACTGGAAATTTGAATTGGATACGATATATCAAGTAGAATCAGATTTTGAATTGTGAGATAGAATCTGAAATGGTATTGGATTGATGCGTTAAGAATTTAAAAATCGAAAATGGAACTTTGATTTGAAACTGAATTCGACTTAGGTATAAGCGAATGGTTGGATTTGTGGATAAAAACAGATTGGAATTTGATTGGGATGACCCTTGTATCTGCTGAATTGGCAGCAGATGGAAATGATATAACGATATGCCCGACAAAAAGGTACAAGTTTATATTTGATATAAGCATGAGATTTATGAGCCTGGTTGGCAAGTCGCTTAGCTGTTTGATTTTCTTTTGGGTTGGAGATGGCCCAGAGAGGCGAGTTGGAGTTTGAAATATTGACCAGTACAAAGAAGGTGCTGGCGAAATTTTTCGAAAAGTTAAGGAGTTAGAAAATTTTCTGGATTTTTGAAAATTTTCGTTGATAAGAATTAATTAATATTTTAATTGAAATTAATTGGTTCAGTGAAACTGAATTTAAGGAGTGAACAAATAAGTTCTAACCAGCCGATAGAGTTTGTTTTCTACCTTAGCAATTTCGAGGACTGAATTATTTTAAGTAGGGAAGAATGTAATGACCCGCATTTTCAGCGATATAATAATTAATTAATTTAATTATTTAAAAGGCGATTAAGAGGATTTAATGGTCGTTTAATTAAATAACTTGGAATATTTAGTTAAAATAATAATTAAATAATATATTTAATTCTGAAATAATTAGATTGGGCTGAAATGGCGATATGGTGTGAATTGGGGAATTCAAAATATATAATTCAGTTTAAAATTGAATTTACGATAACGAATATAATTAATTAACGATGGTTGAACGTATAAATTATAAAATAAATATAATCGAGCTGGAAATGGCGCGGCAGTTCGCTATTTGGCGATTTGAACTTCAACTGGGTATACAGGGTCCGTTTTAAATCGGATTTATGTGAAACAAGAAACGTATGGAGCTGGTGAAGTATATCTTTCTAGTGGAAGAGAAAAATCGGGATTTCATCGTGTAGAATTTGAGATATGTCCAAATCAAAATTTAAAATAGTCGTTATAGAATCGTTTATCGACCGTAACAGTTTATTCGATATAACTAGATATCGGGTTTGAATTTAGACAAGGTTCTTTTGAGGTGTAGTGATAATTTAATTTTTAGAATTTTACTGTAATTTTTAATTAATTAAATAAGCAACTTTTATATTGGAGTGTTTTGCACCCTGTATCAATATTTTTGGGTTTCACAAATATGAGTTAAACTACCGATGTTATTATATTTTTGGGATCATGACACAGTACTCGACTCAATGATATTTTTATATCAGTCCGTAAAACAAACGGAGTTTGGCGTAACGGGATACATAACTATAAAGATAAAATAATAGTATATAATATCTTCCTCTAAACCTAGAAAACCCTTTTCTCTGATCAACAGAAGGTCCACGATGCATTGTTTTCAGCCGCACATTCTTCCTGGATCAAAACAAGCCACGAGTCTACCTATCCCCTATAAATAATCTTCAACATTCTTCTAACCTAAACCATTCGTTTACTTTTCTGGAAATAAAACAAGCCGCCATTGAGTTGCTTCAGCAAAATGAAAACATGGAAAACCATCCACTTTAATAAATAAATAAAAAGGTGTCGATGCTTTTCTGGTTCGGAGAAGAAGAAGTGTAACAACCCACACCTCCGTTCACGCAAGATATTGTCCCCAACTTAGCCACCGTATAGGTGTGGGGTTTTGTTCCTCAAAAGGCCTCGGCTAAGTTTCGAGATCCGCCAACACATGGCATTGCCATACAGGCTGAGCCAACCTCCCTACTAACACCGATATTGTCCCTACTTTGCCACCTCTTAAGTGTAGGGTTTTCCATTACTAGGCCTCGGCATTAGTAAGAGATGGGTTCTACTATATAAGTACCCACTTCACACAGGCTTCCACGATGTGGGACTTAGGGGTGTTACATTCTCCCCTCCTACAGAGCCCAACGTCCCCGTTGGCTCACAAACACCTCACCCAGGCGCTGTGGTCCACACGGGAGCCACAATTCCGACTGGGTATTGGCTCTGATACCACTGTAACAACCCGCACCTGCGTTCACGCAAGATATTGTCCCCAACTTAGCCACCGTATAGGTGTGGGGTTTTGTTCCTCAAAAGGCCTCGGCTAAGTTTCGAGATCCGCCAACACATGGCGTTGCCACACAGGCTGAGCCAACCTCCCTACTAACACCGATATTGTCCCTACTTTGCCACCTCTCAGGTGTAGGGTTTTCCATCACTAGGCCTCGGCATTAGTAAGAGATGGGTTCTACTATATAAGTACCCACTTCACACAGGCTTCCACGATGTGGGACTTAGGGGTGTTACAAGAAGCATAAGACGAGTTTCCAGAGGGAGATTACTGCGTCGAAAACCACGCTGGAGGAGGGCGCTTGGGGAAGTCGTCGGCCAGTACTGGTGACAGTGAGTTCACTGGTTTGCAGAGGGGTATCTCGTTTGAGGGAGATGGGCAAGGCGTTAGTACAAGAGGGGTGGAATGCTGTGTATAATCACGGAAATGCTATGTTTGGCAGGAGTACTGGGTATATGTCTATACGAGAAAGAGGAAGGACACTGTTTAATTTGGGTGATGGGCTGAGCTTCTAGTTATGGAGATGGGTGGAGCAGATTGGTGAGTTGAAATCTGGTGCGTGAGTTCTGTGCGATGAGGTGATACTAGCAACCAAGCTCAGAAATGATGAAGTAAAAATAACTTACTGGGAGCGGATAGTCTTGTCTCATGAAAGGAGTATCGGAGAAACATTGGTTAAGGGATACCGTAATTTGTTTGAAAATGGTGAGGTAAATAACGTACAGGAACTCATGCATTAGTTATAGAAGATAAAATGAAGTATGGTAAAGTGTGCAAAACCATTTGGTCCGTTTCAACCTACAACGGAGAATTTAATGGTTCACCTACGTTATTAATGTTAACATTACATATTCAACGCGAGGAAGACTTCAAAGGGTTTGGTCAATACAACTTTTGAGTATGGTGGAGTAACGGTGGGAACTGTAGGAGAAAGAATGGTGTCAATTGTTTGGGCCGGAAGGAAAAGTTAACCCCATTTAAAATAATTGAGTTTTATTTTAAATTTCAAATAACGTATTAAATTGATAAGTTAATATCTTTTACATACGATATCAGAATCTGACGAAACAAGATCCGATGGGATCGTATGGATGGACACTACCCAATGGAACTGACTGGGAATGGATTGAAGCTAATTTGAATTTATGGCGAAATAAATTGTTTGATTCAAATCAAACAACAGTTTATCATTCTTTAACGATGAACTGCCAAAGTGAGTAAATCTCACTAACTCTGAACAGTTTATATTTTCATGTTGTATTTTTAGAACTGTTAAAAATTGTCTGATTGACTGTGTGTTGACTGTTTGATTGAACTGCTAGTCAGTTAGTGGAATATATATATATATATATATATATATATAAACCGTTAAATCTATATATATTGATTCTGTTAACAGAATATTTCATATTGAACTGAAAGTGATGTTGATTATATCGTGTAACATCAATGATGCAAGGAAATTGGTTGGAGGAATCCGACTGGATTCCTCAACATTTATTTTACTATTTTTCATATATTGTGATATATGATGTGTTATATAATCTGTTATGGATTATGTGTGTTAGAATGATATTGATCCTTGTTATTCGATATTTTAAATATCATAAAAAGACCCTGGGATGTAAAAAGAATTATTTCAATGTATATTGAAATAAAGGGATTTTATAAAATCAACAGATTTTATAAAAGGAAATATTTCGAAAGTAAATAAAAGGAGAATGTTTATAAAACGAATAGGGTTTTATAAAAGGGAAAAATGTTGATAAAACGAATAGAATGGAATAAAGGAATATTTATTTAGAAAATAAATAGAATAAAGGATTATTTATTTAGAAAATAAATAGAATAAAGGACTATTTATTGGGAAAATAAATAGAGGAGTTAATCGAATCGAGTTAATCGAATCGAGTTAATCGAACAGAGTTAATCAAATGGAGTTAAACAGAAATTGGAAACTGACTAGGGATTAATAAGTTGAATGGTTTCCTGAGTATCGATCTGATGTTGGTTTCGGCCTTCGGGGTTTATACTTAGGAAGTTGTTCTCTTGTTAGTTTATAGTTAGATCTGATAGATGTGGAAAGATTGTGATATGTAAATAAACAATGGAAATGTTTTCCAGTGTTAATAACATATATTTTCTAAACATAGAAAATAAGGAAATGTGAATATATATATATATATATATATGTTAAATGATGACCGATCAATAAAATTTCCATCTAGAAATAATATCGTTGTTTGCACACGTGTTTTTCTTTGATAGTTAAATCACATACTATCAAATTTTTGACCATTTTAACGTTGTTAATATGGAGAGACCGGTTGGATTATTATCCAAAGAACCACTCTGTATTGGTATAAGTGTTGCGAATCATATATGCCAAAGATAATTGAAGACGGAGTAAAATGCAAGGGCTGTTGTATAAATCTTAGATAACAGTGCCTAAGATGGATATACTGAATAGTGCCTTCGGTTTGTTCAGTCCCGGGACAACTTGTATGGACGAAGGTCTGACATAGTATATCTAATAGATTGTGTAAGTTGATCTCTTCAAACGTATTCACGTTTGGTGGCGGATGAATTCCTTTCTCTTAGCTGTATACCTGTGGTATTTTTTGGGAAATCAATTTGTGATTTGGCGGGTATGACGATGTGACATTCAAAGTGAATGAAGATGTGGCATGTAAAAGATAAGCGTAGCTTTTAGCCTCACATCCGGTAAATGACAGAAATCGGGAAGGCAGCATGACTATGTAGGTCGCACCTATTAGGGTGTATAATCACCTGATCTAGAGTTTCATTTATTTCTTAAAATCTATTGTTGATGTTGTCCCATTCGGGAAACGGTTGCTGATCCCAACCGTTGGTGATATACATTCGATACACTCAAGCAAAATGAGTGGTCGGTCATGTGTGGCCAGGTTGCAAGATGTTCTTGTTGAACCCAGTGTATTCCTCTCTAGAGGTACACTAGCGAAAGGTGGTTCCATACCTTGTCATAGTTGGAAATCCATTACCCAATACGTGCTTGCGGTTTTGATTGTATACTATATATGTAGAACGTGAGATGGAAGCGTTTCTGCTAGATGATTATTATATTGCGGTTGATAGACATTATTATTATATCAAAAGGTTTTGATATAAATATATTTTGGATTCTGATAAGGGAAAAACCTGTTCCGTTATACGGCGTGGTCTTATGAGATATCGTTTACTTGTCCAAACTGTTTCAAACTGTTTTACTCACACTAGTCCCATGACTGACCCGGAGTTTATTTTGTTTTGTTTCCCTAAACTCTTGGGTGCCCAATTTTGTACGGGCAGTCAAGTAGTTGGGATTTACAGATATACAGGAAGAGCTTGGAGCAGGAGGCTTCAGGATTATATAGCTATAGTTATTTCCGCTGTGTCGTAAGTGTTGTACTCTGGTAATGTTATTGTATACATATACTGATTTTATTTCAAGGATATGTTATCTATTATATGTTGTTCGTTCCGCTGTGAGATTCGTGTTACTCTGATGTTGTGTTCTTCTTCTTCTATTCTAAGTTTCTATCTTATCTATCCTCACCCTCTAATTTCTTTCATTAACTTTCCGGTATTTTTCGATGTTTGGTTAGTCATCATTGAGTTTATGGCGATAACCACAGTTGACAAAAAAACTGGGTCGTTACACAAATATAACAAACTTACAACACGGATGGGTAGCAACTTCTCCTCGGTTTCCTTCGCAGGCTCAGTTATTCTTCTTGATGGATTTGCAACAATCGGATGAGACGCTTGGTGATACCACTGTATATAGTTGTCCTCACAGTCCCAGGGGTTAACCACTTCTTTTGTCGTTATAGTTTCATTCAACATGTGATTTGGCCATTCAGCCCATACAAAATCCCCAACATTAAAGTAAGCGGCTTTGAAACCTTTACTAGACGACTTGTACTTCTTCTTGTTAAGCGTGAAGGGATTGGTTGGGATGGGTTGAACAATTCCAAACTGGCGCAGAAATATCTGGGTAGGTACAACTCTTCAGTTTCAAAACAAATAACAGGGCCGTTATACAATGCGCATTCATGAAATGGATACACATCACGTTTATCTCTAAAGCAATCCCATATAATTTCATTGCACTTCAAATCATCAATCCTTTCTCTTAGTGTGACCAAATCAGATGCTAATTGCAAATTCTTGTTCTTTGCAAAGTGGAACGCTACTCTAATTTCTCCTTTTTGAATACCAATAACACGATTTTGTCGGCGAAGAATAGGGAAATGCTCAAATATCCATACCTGCATTAAGGTACATCATGTACACACATATAATAAGACTACACTATTCACATATAGTTACAACACAACGGTATCAAAAATATTCTTCGAATATACCTGTAGTAAGGTCATGCAACCAGTCATTTGATGAACATCAGTTCGAGTTGTTATAGCAAGATTACGTAATAACCAACTCAAACATGCAGTGGCCCATGAATATGAACCCAACTCCTTTACATTCTTCAAACACTGCAGAAAATGAACTGACACTTTATTCCCGGACTTGTCACAACAAATTAAGCTGCCAATTGTGTATAAAAGATATGCTATTGCACAATGCATCTTTCGTTCTTCTGTATCATCCTCCTTCGAACCCTCAAAATGACTGCGTAACCGTTCAAATCTAATTTTCTTATCGCCTCCCAATACTTGTATGGCAGTTGTTCTGTCAACACCAAGGCAGTCTTCAAGTAGTTTGTACACATCTTCAACACTTATACCCCTCGAGCCACCAAGAGAACCAGTAACTGCTCTTCCTTCCACCGGAAGGCCAGTTATGTGCACAACTTCGTCAATGGTTATTCCCAACTCACCAAATGGAAGGTGAAATGTGTTTGTCTCCGGATAAAATCTTTCGACGGATGCATTGATTAGGACTTTGTCTAATGTCTCATGAGCATGTAGCGCTAGCTTTTTGAATCCCGACTGAACTACAACCTCCTTAACAAAAGAACATTCTTTTCTATAATCCCACAATCGTTGCTTGCCAACATGAGTATGGACTCTCACCAGTCTCACTTCTCCTCGAGGTTTCTATATGGTATGCACATATATATATATTACATATTTATAAACAGATAATGATTCACTCGTAGTCATAAGTATAAATAAAATCTAAGAAATAACATAAGAAAAACTTACAGTAGATTTCCATATTTTATGATCAATGTGATGTTTGAATGCAAACAACATTGTATGTTCATCTTCAGTGGTGGATGCTTCTGTTTCTTTTCTCTTTCGCTTGCCTTTAATTGCACGTTTTCTCTTTTCCAAATGTTCCCCCTCTTTCTCTCTTACCCTGCCTTCCTCACTATCATATTCCTCACTACCACTTTCACGGCCACTATATTTGGACTCTGATTGTTCACAAGAAACTTGTTTCAAATGTCTCTTACCCTTTCGTACACGTGCCACTGAGGCGTCACCTTCTTTATCTGCTTCCTCCTCAACTCCATCACCTACTTCTTCATGCTCACTATCATCTTCGTCGCTATCTTCTCCATCAACATCTTCTTCATGCTCACTACCTCCTCTGTTGCCCTCTTCTCTGTCATCCTCCTCTTCACGTTCAATATCAGCTTTGTTGCCCTCTTCTCTGTCATCGTTTAGTTCCTGATCAATACCAGCTTTTCACCCTCTTCTCCGTCATCGTCTCGTTCAAGATCACTACCACTTGTGTTGCCCTCCTCTTCTCTGTCATCATCTTCTTCTTGTACGCGTACATCTGCTTCTCCATGGCCACTATGATCACTATTTTTTTAACCTCCATCGGAAGTACTACGGTCGTTGGACTCTTCTTTTTCACTTGAACTTTGCTCGGAGTTATTCTCTTTAGCTTCAACTGCTTTCTTTTTCTTTTGCACTTCCAATATGCGTTGCCTTTCCTTAGCAAGTTTCTGCCTATTAGAAGCAGTAGGTGGTACACAACCAGACGTAGACGAAGTCGGTTTCCTGCAATCAACCACATAAACAATTTAGTTATACGCCGTCGTCAACAAAGTACGGCAACATATAGCCTACTTCATAACTATAAGAAGGTACAAAGCCACCATGTAAACAATAAGTAAAAATGAATGTGTAATCTAAATTTCGACAACAACTAACCATAAGTCGACATCAGTCAACCATTTATAATAACTATATTCGGACTACACAAACCGAAAACAAAATACAACACATTTTGAAGACATGAAAATTATACATGGAAAACACAAGCTGATTTTGAATTATAAAAATGGTGACAACATGCCAAATACTAGAAAGGACAAGCTTTCATATGTATTTTAATATTCACAAACCATAGTACCCTTTTTCAACCATAAGTCGACATCAATCAACCATTTTTAATACGTATATTCGGACAACACAAACCGAAACCAAAATTCACATGATCTTTGATGAAATGAAACTTATATATGGAAAACAGAAACCGATTTTGAATTATAAAAACGGTAACAACATGTCAAATACTAAAAGGGATAAACTTTCATATTGCAAAAGTTTTACCCACCCAAAAACATACCCTAAAACCATATTCTCTGCAAATCGAACAAAATTCCCCAAAGTTTAGCCCTTCTTCCCCACCAAACCCCACCACACGCAAACCCATTGCTCACAATTGGTAATACCAAGACCTACCATACCATACATGTGATAATACCAACTTAAATTACCATTAATCTACTACAAACATACCTCTTTTCCATGATTTTCTTCTTGGCAACGGATTCCTTCGTCTTCCTCGCAGCATGCTTGAATCGAACCATCATTAATGCCAAACCCTAGCTCCGATGAACACGAGCGTGAGCAAGAACCCTAGTTCTAAAGATATTGTTTTAGAAACGCGATTTGGAAAATAGAGCACGGGCTTTGAAATGCGTGGGTGAAGTTTGAAGGACACGAGGGTTATTTTTGTCTGAGAAAATTGTAAGTGGTGTTGCCCCTTAACAAGTTTTTGTACACCGGTGTCCCCTTATCAAAATGTCATCCCTTAACCAAAAAAGGGGTGTCATTAACAACGCCCTTATTTTATTTAGTATTACTTTGTGTGTGCAGTAAAACAGTCTACTTTGTTTCTTATGTTTTCCCCCTTATTACTATTCTACGTGTTTAATCCATGTATTTTCTTTTGGTTGTATGAGTCAATGTTTTCTTTTATCTGTCTCTCTTCTTCTAACCTATAATTGTACCCGATAACAACATTAGCACTACTACCTACTGAAGTTGCGTTTTATTGAAACACGGGTTGTATGCTTGTATGTTTCACCATTTTATAGAATATTCTGCCCCCTATAGACCTGTGTGTCATTCTTCTCTTTCACATTAATCATTTTATAATAACAAACCACCACGTATGGTCAATTTTGATGAAGTACGTACAAAAAAACATGAACGCATATCTACCACTATATAGAGCAGGAAAATCAATTCAATCATACTTTGTAATAGATATGTTCAAATAATAAACATAACAATTGCCATGAAACCATTCTGAAATAAGTATCAACTGCTCGTGTGCGAAGCACGGACCATTCACCATTATATATATTTGTTAAAGTTAACGCGGTACCGACTATGCAGTAATTTCGTTTCTTTTTTTAGATAATTCCTTATAAAAATCATTTTATATTACCAATACAACATTTAAAATTAATTTAAATGTTTTAAAATTAACAGCGAAAAATCCGGGTTGTTACATAAAGGAACCCATTACATAAGAAAAGAAGTCGGTGCATAAAGTAGGGATATTGGTTATGTACACTAAAGGAATGATTATGGTATTTTGAGACCCTTACGAGGTATGGGTAAAAAGTGTACAATGTAATCGGTAATGAAGAAAGATGTATTTCATAGGTTAATGCTTTGGATTAGTGGGTTTGACAGTTGAGCCCTAGAAATTGGAAAAAGGAAAGAAGGAAGACGGATTAGGAATATATACATATATATATATATATATATATATATATATATATATATATATATATATATTTGAGAGAAATGACTTTGTGGGGATATCTAGGTAAGTTGGAAATCCGCTTTGAGTCTTGCCCCATTGTTAACTTTTAAGAATTTGAAATTTTAACAGCTTTTGGGTAATGGTTTATGGTGTTTTTCAAGTTTTGACGTTAACAGTTACAATTTTAAAATATGTACTAGCTAAATTGTGTAGAAACAATTTTTGAAAAAAAAGGAGGTATTTTTGAAGTTTCAAAAAAATATGTAAGTAACATATTTGAAAAGTATATATTAGGTTTAGGAGAAAATGGGGTATGTTTTGGAAACGGTGATTTCTTATGAAATTTTTGTCAAAATTTAATTTTTTCAAAAGAGTGTGTACATTATAAAGCATGTATGGCTCGCTAGTTTTAAAGTATGAAAGAATCTTAATATATACTAAAGTAGAAGCCACTGAGCCTATGTGTACATTACTGGTTTTGTTTCCAAGACGCGCATGAACATTTTTAAATTATAAAAAAAACACATATAATCACTACTTCATGAAAAACACCCAGAATCTTAAATTGGTACTTCCGTCTTCTTCCCTGCTTGCTTCTACACAGTTCTACGCAGTTCTCTTTACCCTTTAACCTAGGTTCCTCTTTCTTCGTTTCTCCTCCTCCTCTCCAGTTCGTCACTAAAGCTAACTCGGTTCTCAGGGCTTCTCAGGTCATTTTAGTTCACCGTTAAAACTTACTCCTCTTTCTACTTCGGGAAGACTGCTACCAGGAAAGTTAGGGTTATTTCTGTTCATTATAAAAAGCTTAGTTTTTTGTTAAACGGATTGGCATTTCCTTCTGATTTCACTCGCCTCAATGTCTTAACGAGGTGTTCTTGCTTTTAGCTGTTATGAATTACAAACTTTCGATTATTTCTCTTTGCATGTCCAGTTGATCGTCCTCCACTATTTTTTTTTTGCTCTCGTGGCTAGTTCTACACACTGCAACAGGAAGATAAGCACAATTGTTGCGATTAGCCGATGCTTACCCGCCTGAATCAACAAGACCTGAGCTTTCTGAAAGGGTGAGGATTTCTGAGAGGTAGAAGCTTTCTTAAATGCTTAAGCAAATTTAATTGAAAAGTATGAATTCTGTCTTTCTGTCTTTTGGTGAATATAGATCATTATTTGGATCATTTTGTTCAGTTATACAATGTTTATGACAGGGGTGCTGATTCATTCCCCTTGGATTCATTTAGAGACATTTTAAATCAAATTCAAAAGGTAGCTCCTGAATTTCATCGTGTAAGCTGTAGATTTGAATATCTGATTTCATGTTTTTCACTTGAATTCCAAGCTGCCTGTTTTATTGCTTTGCTGAACTTATGGGATATAAAAGAAAAGGAGGTTCTTGCTGCTTGCTGATATAAGCGCTTGATTAAGAAAATAGGTAACTTCATATTTTTCCATGATTATTATGTCTAATGAACAAATTTTTAATCTAATTTCAAACTATGTAATATTTATTAGTGTAATTATGTGAATAGCTTAACGACCAAAAAAATAATGCAAAATTGTTGTCTTCAAATGTAAATTTATACGCATTTTTGTCCAAATGAATTTTTGATAGCAAGCATTTTGGATGTCTATGCACGACTTTTACGATATGGATTTTCTGTACAATTCTTCCCTTTATTCTTATTTATTATTTCCTCTGCATTTACAAATATTGGACTGATCTGCAGGATAAACGTAAACTTTTACGTAGGCAAAACCGGTAATCACTTTGCCGTAGTAAACTCCTCTATTGTTGCCTTCTTACCGATTCATCTCAGATAGGAAATTCACAAATCCTTCCTTAAAGGTACCTATTTTTTTAATATATTTCTTCCCTTTGTTATAATTTGTAATTACTTATGCATTCACAAATATTAATTTTTCAATTTATGTGTAATTATATTTGATTTTCACTAAACTGTTTGTTGTTGTTTTCATTCAAAAGTTGTTGGATTTAATCAGTTCATATAGCATAGTTATACTAATAGCGTTAATTATTACTACTCCTATTATTTTGCCTCTACTTTTTGCCTTCATTTCATTAACTAGTTATGGTTATTTTAAATTTTATGATTAATTGATAGGAATAATCCAAAGTTTAACTTGTCTTCCCATAATCTACATGTGCTTACATCTGATTTATAGTTGTGTCGTCGCATCATTTAAAGCCTGATACATACTTCACATGGGTGAATTTGTTTGCAACTATTTTGTAGGAAAATTGGGCATCCTGCATATTACTGCAGAGATTTTGTGAACTCAATATTATTTTTATTATTTAACTTTTCTTTAATTTACAACCACCTGTCTCTTGATCTGCTAATTCTTTTTAAAGGTTCGTTAAACAACAAATATATTCTAAATTAATAGGTGTACTATGTTTTTGCTTGAGTTCTTTCATTTTGAAACATATGGAGTTTGGATTGTGTTTTCCTTAAAATGCAGTATCATAAAAATGGTGGATTTGTGCTTTCTGAAAATGAAATGTATTTGTTTGCATTCTGAAGATTATGTTTTTTTTTCTTTTTTCAATTTAATAATGCTTATACATTTCAAAGTTAATGTAGGTTTAAGAAAAAAATTGAAAGTTTGTCAAATGGCTGTTTCATTTAAATGCACTATTTTGCACTAATCTTATTCTCTTTTTGCCTTTGGTACTAACTAGATATCACACCTCATTAGTCTAAAATTTTAGGGCCCACTTTTTGTTGTTGTTGCTTCAATAGTCTCTACTATCAAACACTGTATGATCTTCTTTCAAACAATAACTCAAATATTAATTCCAGACACTAACTAATCTGAGTGTGTTTAAGTATTATAAATTCAAGACACCGTATAAATTCACGTTTTCGGTTGCAAGATTCCCTTGAACTTGGGCAGTTTCACCTGTACATGCAAGAGGTACGTGTGGAAGAAGCCGTGTAAATGAGTGGCAGAATTAATTAAGTCTCTCAAGTTTTTTTTTCTTTCTTTTTTTTGGGATTTTTGTAATTACTCATTGTAAACCAGTTATTTTGTAACCTTCTTTCTCTCTAGCCAATACAGTTATTATGTATTTGTTGTGTGCAGCTAGGTTGGTTGAGGGTGCAATGATTGATTGAGATAAACCTCTTTGAATCCGCTACATTAATCTGAGTTGATTAAATTATTGAGAAATGGGAGCAGGGTTAAAACATTGATAGAAATATAAAGCAGTTTCCAAATATTTTATGTGTTATAGGTACATATATACATTTTGAGGAATGTTTTGGTATATTTCTTTGAGTTTGACAAGCATTATGTCAATGTAGATGTGGTGGAGTTTAGTCTAAAATAAGTGTATACTAAAATATACATCTATTAAAGTTGAATATGTGGTATGCAGCTGAAAGACATGTAGAATCAGTGTAAATGAGAGACGTGGGAACAGAAATGACTCTTATTCCTAGCCACCCGTTACAACTTGCTAATAATTTTGCATAATATTTTTTTTTATATAAATTTCATCACTAGATTGCAGTACAAAGCTTATTATTTTGTACTTTTAACTTCAACTAACTTTGCTAATATTCAAACGATCCCACTCCTTCGCTATCCTATCGTTTTTCTTCTATTGGTAATAATGACAACCCAAAAAGCCCAAAATTATCTATCCTTATATTGTATGAAGTTGAGTAGAAAATGAGTAACGGTTGAAGCTAAAAAGAAGCAAGGTAGAGTGGTTTCTCGGTGGAACATTGATATCCAAGGTTCTTAGATGCCACACTTATTAGGTAACTTTTGTTTCTCAACCTTCAATTGGTATTTTCCAAGTTTGGCTTGGATATTTATCACTCTTAGTTTACCACATACAATTTTTATTTTTATTTTAATTAAATGATTCATATTCATGTTTTGATTTGGTACACTGAGCATCATCTTGCCTTATATTCATGTTTTAAATTTTAATTTTTTTATTTAAACTTCCTTGCTGTAACCTTACTAGAATCGTTGTAACTATATAAAAAATAATTTAAGAACTATGTTCCTGAAATCAAGTCTTGCTTTGATTTCAAAGGTTGAACTTTTAGCCAATGAAACAATAAAAAGCACTTCGATATAAGGCAAGCAAGGAAAATCTTGGGCCTTTTGGTTGGAAGTATCCGGTTGAAGCTCAAATTGAAGTCCTTACTTCTATATTTATGTTTGCATATGATAGGTGATTGTTTTATGAAGGCTAGCAATAAAAATAATTATCTATCGGTGGATAAAATATGACCTGTTAATAAGCAGGTGTCTTTCTTATGTATGTGTGAGTGTTAAATTCAACTTAAGACCTAACAGTTAGGGCAATTCAAAGCCATAAATTTCATGATTTTTCTGAGGTGTATATTGACATCTATTTTGTATGTTAATTGGATTTCAATGTAGACTTTAATGATTGTGCAATTTGGATCGCTTTGGTCAACATTGAAACAAACATTTTTCCTATGCTAAACACATACTCTTTTGCTGCACACTCATAATTCTAAATTAAATTGTATAGAGAAAGACATGAATTTAATATTCCTAAACCATGACAATATATCACTTTTAAATTACATTATCGATCAAGAATCTTTTTCCATTTTTCCTCCAATGTTTGGCTAATTTAGTTATGTTATAATTATGCAGCTTGCGGTAGCCTATATATAATAATTAATTTAAGTAGTAATAATCTTTCTTTTAATAAAAGATTGTTACTTTTACGTAACTTATTTTATGTTTGTATGTCTAAGTTCCAATAATATTTAATGACTTATTTGCTACATGGCAGATGATGCTATAACTAACTTTATGCTTATGAATCATTCTATTAACTATCAGGTGTCACTCATCGCTGAATTTTAAGTAGACCGATATTCTAATGTTATATGTTAGGCACCTTTTATTTAAACTGAACCTGGATTAGTAATACACGGTTGTGAATGGATTGGATGCTCTTTAGAAAAATCAACAAGCGATTATATCTTTGGTCTATTTTGATTTGATTTCATTGTCATAGTATATTTTATACTGACTTTTGTTGTTAATTAAGAAAAACTTTATTTTCCTGATTGCTAAATGTTAACTAATATTGTTGGTGGATGAATGCATGGATAGGCGAGGCAGGGTAAGCAGCAGCATTAGAAAAGTCAGGACCAACACTGGCAGATTGAGAAAACAGCGGACACACAAGAAATAGTGAATGAAGGTGACTCCTTAACGCTTTAAACCTGAGAAAATACATGCATTGTGTTCTTTTTTAAGAATTGTACATCTAGGATGGTATATTATAATGTTATGATTTATGTAGTATGGCCTAGCACTACATATGGGAAACGAAAGTATGTACTTGCATGGGTGAGGAAGGCAAAAAAGGTACATCATGTGTAGCAAGCACCCTATGATTACATTTTTATGCATATGTTATACGACAATTTTTGTCATGTTTTCATAAAACTGAATAGGTAATGTTAGCTTCTGATTCCCACATGAAAACTTTTTGTTATCATAGTAGCTTAATACACAAGCATGCTGATAAAGATGATAAAAGGTTTATTGTTATGTTTCTCTGTATATTCTTTGAGTGTTATTCATTCGTTGAAGAATAATGCATGGTATTCATCATAGAAGAGTTTCGAATATTAGATGGAAGTGGAATAAAAATATCAAGGTCAGGTTCATATAGACTATCAAGAAAAGTTCATATAGAAGATTATATAAGATTCGTGCTGGACAATGTTCATTTTCACCAACTGATGTTGCAACTTCTAAAAAGTTTCAATGCATTCAGTTACATATGTATATAAAAAAAACAATAGTGCAGTAATAAAAGTATATCTCTTAGGATAGTTGTTAAGTATCACCATCACCCTTTACCCTCTATCAAATGCTTTATCAATATAATGTACGCTTCGATCAAATTTCTAAACATCTTTTTTTCGGTTACAAAGTTTAAAATGAAAGCGACCATTTTATGCAGTAGCACCGTTTATTAAACCTCGCTCTTTTTACTAGCCATGTTACCATAAAAATCGGTTAAATTTCTATTATGTACTGCTTAGTATATGCTTCCATTTAATTCCTGTTTGCGCATATCATATACAATATAGGGTGTGTATCTGCTACCTGTTTTCCATGTAAAAGTACACTCCTTATACATAGGGCTGGTTATAACCACTAATCATGTCTATGTTAATCACCCGTGCTTGCTGTTCTTATCATTGGTTTTTGAATTGCTGCAAATACTATTCTTTAGTCACAGAAGTTTCTTTTTTACGTGTGATATACAGGGCATACAACCCATATTGAGGATACAAATGGGTATCATGACAAAATGGTGGCAATTTGGAAACTAAAGATGAGGATCCTGCATCACGAGATCGGTAATGGAGTATACATGGTAAATTGACTATGAATAATGTGATTTTATTATATATGATGACATTAGATAGAAAATGCTATAGACATGGTACTGGTTTAATCTTCATTATTAATAACTGAAATATGTAAGCACATTTTTAGTCGAATTACAGATTTTCCAAAAATGGCCATTATATCCAAATAAGATTATAAGTTTGAATCCCATTAATGATAAAGTTCACATTTATTTTTAACTGCGGTGAACTTTCTGGCCCAACACTCTATGCATGATATTATATTATACTACAAATTTTGACGTGTATATTACTTTTTTTTTACAAGCTCAACCTCAAGTGTCATAATAATGAAATATAAGCTCAACTTTTAATAAGCAAGAAAATTCACAGAGGTTTAATAAGTCCAGAGCTTTTTACAAGATTAATCATACATGAAATAAAGAGACGTTTAGTATTCAGGCTAATGAAGTAAATAAAGTACAGTTGCGGCTAACACAGATGTGCAAACTGCTGGTGGTGTAGACCAAATGGATATATCAGGTGGAAATAAAATATATGGCGACTGCACCGATCAGATGGATAGTGAAAGAGACAATTTTGAAGCTATTGAAGCTCCTTCTGCTCGAAACAATGATAAGCCAGTGGATACTGTTGATGGGCCCAAATCAGGGGATCAAATGGAGATTTTAGTTGGAGATGCAAAATATTGTCATGGCGAAGATCATGGTGTTCGCGATCATGGTCAGGCTGAATTTATAACTTTACATCAAAAGCTTGGTGACGTGTATGTTACTTGGTGTACTACCTGATTTAGGAGCCAATATCCAAAGAAGAATCACTATTATAAAATGTTATAATTATTAATTGTAATATGGTTGTATAATGGTATTGATATTGTTTTTATTCGTTGTTCTTTGATTGAATATTGATGAATACAAGTTGATGAGTTCCACCTTTATCCTATCCCTTTTTCTGGTTTTTTTGTATTTCCTATTTGAAGCTTGATTGAATTGTTTATTTAACTACTTAATTTTTAGCTGGCGATGAAGATAAAAGATGTGTGATCAAAGATGCGTGATCGCAAAGTATAAATGATAGCTTTAGTAATATTACAGTCGTTATTTAACTACTCACTCATATCATACATTAGCAGTTATAAAATACAACAATTTTGATTACTTGAATCGTATTAAAGTCTGTATATGTAACATGAAAAACATTTATTAGTAGTTTTTTTAGCTCTTTACGTTATCAATATCATATGAATTTGATTCTAGGATTTACTCCATGTTATTGTTTATTAGGTTAACATAAATGTAAAATGTGCTAATTATTTGGCATGGTACTGCAAGGATGTCCGATTAAAAGCAGCCGTGCAATTGCACAGGACTGATCTAGTTTAGCAACAAAACATAGAAAAGATTACATTTTTTTCATAAACTAAAATTTTAAATTAGGAAAATTTTGAAAATCCCTATTCTTTTAACAATAAATTTTGACAATCGTTTTGATGTAAAATTTGATGGGCGAACAAAGTTCGTTGTAAAAGTCTAGAATAGGGTAGATGTTTGCATCTAGTTGTGAGTAATTGAACCAGTGTAGTAAAAATGGACGGTTGTGAAATTAATTGAGAAACAGTTGTTCATGTCTACTCTAGTTATTATAATTTGAAAAAAGAGGTCTTGCGTTTTTTATGAGATGTCATATTTTTATGGTTTGACAAAAATAATTTTTAATGAAAAGAATTAAAATTTTGGAACTTTTAATTCGTTGAAGGAAAATGAAATGAGGAAGCCAAACCACGTTTTTAAATCATGGAGTATGTAAGGATTAGTACCTAGGGAAGACGGAAAATATTTTGAGGCTATGAAGAAAATAACAAGGGTTGTTTTGAAATAACAGTAAATTCCCGAAGAGTGCATAAACACCATAAAGCCTAAGTTGTTGCTTGGAAAAGACTATTAGTACACAGTAAGGACTAGTGGTGATTACTAGATGGTCAAGGGTAAGTAAGTATTTAGATCATTTGGTTTGGACTTTCTTTGTCAAAGGGGACATGGTCCTAGGATTCTTATCCCTTTGTAGTAGCTGCGTGGTATGCTTGTTTTCCTACTTTAGTTTTAAAAGAATTAGAAAGCCTATTTAAAATTAAACTTAGATTTATGGATTAAGTTGAATAAGCTAAGAAAAAGTAATGACATAACTAAAGGAAAATATATAATAATGACAACTGTGGAAATAAAGCAACAAATACGACAAATGAAGATAAATGGAAAGTTACGAGAAATAGAAAAAAAATCGGGTTTTCTAAAGTAAGTTGGAAAAGAAATTTTATAATAAAGTAAAATCTCTTATGTAAGCCGTGCTTGGATAGGAAGATAGGAAATTCCATACAATAGTTGCATAAAATCCAAGTACATATATAAAAGGTACATAAAAGAAAAACGGAGACGTGAAGTTTTCCGTTTTCCACCTTTTTATAACATAAGAAATCGAATTCAGAAAATTAGACTTTTCTGTAATTCGCAATTTCAAAAGTTTTTGGTAGGGATTGGATGCAAAAATCGAATGAACAACATTTTTGCTCTGTAAGAGTGTAGGAAAAATTGGATGAAAAAACATTTTGATTTTCAAAATATTGCATTCATATAGAAACTACCAGTATATTTAAGATGTGTGCATCATGTTTTCGAAAAGCTTTTCAAGAAAAAATTGCATTCATATAGGAGGTACCGCTTAGGCATTAATTTCATTCATATATTATTATGTTGAATTACAGTTTGTACAAGTGCACAAATGATTGCAAAATTATATGTACACATGATGGATGTATATTGTGCGAGGGGTTACTTAATTTTACCCTTATGGAATTTCGGGGATGAAATTTCCTAAGGGTGGGAGAATGTAACTCCCACATTTTTAAATTAAATAATAGAATAAAACTTTGAAAAGCTTTCAGAATTTAGTCAGGGAATTAGTGTCATTGCGTCCGTGGTGACTTTTCGATCAGTTTAGACCTAAGATTTGCAGGAAACGGATTTAAGATAAAAAAGATATGTCTAAATGAAATATTACAACACATGTGAAAAGAATATATAAGAAGAAAACTAAAAAGAACAATGACCACCACTGTTTTTAGTTTTGTTAACAAATGCCTATGTAGCTCAGTTGGTAAAGACATGTCTCTCCCAAGTGAATGGCGCAAGTTTGAGTCTCGCTGGTGCCATATTTTTTATTTTAGGGTAACGGCTAAAATAATACATATTCTAAGAGGAAAATATGTATAAATCCACACATAAGGAAAATTGTACATAAAAGTGAGTATAAAAATATATGTATACATGCATTTGTAAATATAAGTGTATATTTATGCAAAAATATATACATATGAAAGAGAAATCCAAAATAAACCTGCAATCAATGAAAATAGGTAAGAAATAAATGACGGCATAACGCCCTTTGAATTTTGAAAAAGAAATAAAAGTTGCTTATATACATATATGCGTATAAATTCAAATGTTGAGATAAAAAGTGCAAATTAGGAGCAAAATGTAATTAATGCATGATAAATCGAAAATGGACAAGAATTAAGCTGCCTTTGAAATTAGAGTGCATTAAAAGGAATAAAAAATTATTAATTGCATTGATTAACAGATAAGGAATTGAAAGATTGCATGCATATATACACGCATAGATTTGAAATTCAAAAGGAAATATAGTTTATAACTGGAATAATATAAATCAGTAGAATTATATTTAGTAAGTGAATAGCGTTATTAATTAACATTCAAAATCAAATATATCAATTAATAAAATTAAAGTTATTTATTAACGTTAAAACCGGAAAACAAAACACAGCAAAAAATGTGCCTAGACCCAAGATAGGTTAACCCAAGCTTGTCTGGGTCGACCTATGGGTCGACCCAAGGATCGACCCACACTACGTTGGGTCGACACAGAGGTCGACCTAATTGGTTATAGATCTGTTTTCTGGATGACATGATTTTCTGATATAAATGGATCAGATTTAATTTGGTTAAATCTGATGGGCCAAACTTTCTTGTACACCTATAAATAGACTAGCAGGACCTAGCTCTAAACTCGTATTTTCCAAGATGCTTCCTAGGCTCTGCCATTCTCTTCTTCCTCCAAATCTGTTCAGAAAATTAAAATATTAGTTTTAGGAAATTCTAATTCAAGATTTGAAGGTAAAAGAACGTAAATCTACAAATAGATGTTCAAAATTCTGATCAACATGAGGTAAGTTCATCAATCTGATTTATCTAGGTTTTTCTTCCTTTTTCCCTCTTCTTTTAGTATCCGATTTGTAAATCCGTGCTTGCTTAATATTAGATTCAGCTAGGGAGGCCACGGAACAACAAATCTGGATCAGATTCATGGATTGGAAAGCTATTAGGTGAGTGAATTCAAATTATACCTTTTTAAATAATGGTATATTTACCGTTTACATTCCTCATCACTCTTAACATGTTAAATAACTATAAGTTGTGATGATTGCGGCATAATTCATTTTCAGTTATGTTAAGAATATTACTATTGTATATAACTATTTTATGAATCCGTTAACTGGATAAAAGTTACTGTAATATTGAATCTGTGAGATTTACAATAGAAATGAATATGTTGCAGAAAATATTGTTAATGAGAAATTGGATATCGTAAATCAAATTAATGTGAAATTGGGAATAATTATGGTAATTGAGATTAAATCTGTGTTGAATATGTTGATAACATTTCTGTTGTATAAAGCTTATTTCCATTAATTATCTGTCTGAATTGGGAATTACTATAAACACTGTAATTACGGAATTTACAATAAATATGAATATTTTCTTAAGAGTATTATTATGCCAAAAGTTTATAAACAGAACTACAGTAAAATTTAGGGAAATTGAAAAAGAACAGATATGCCTAATTTGCATGTAAAATTTATAGTAATTGGGAAATTGTAGATAAACGCATTGAGACACGAGGTTAAGTTCAACTTGTGGTAGATGCCTTCCCAGAAACGCCCGACAAATCCAACATTCACAAGTGGTTAACTTAATGTGAGATGCCTAGTGCCTAAATGTATTTAAAAAATATATGTTTACAACAGGCAATAAATAAATTAGTAATGCCTGTTGGGGTACAACAAAATAGATATTTTGGGAAATAATAAAATAAGGATACATCATTGTCCATTAATGTTTTAGGGAAATATGATTGTTAGGTTTATAAGTGACATTAATAGCAACCAATAGAAATAAATGGTACATGTCAAAATATGCAAGTCGGTAAAGAAATGTAAGTTACAACAGTTAAAGTTTGATTAAAAAGGGAAATTGTGATGAACAGGGAATATAACCTATTATTAATTACATTATGGAGAATGTAATATAATAGGTAGGCTTGTCCTAGGGACAAGTGTAACTAATGACATGGGTTATAATAAATAAAAAAGTAAACTTATTGATAAACCTTATTTAAGAGAACAATGTTAATAAGTAAACAACGATAGGTTGGGATGACAATGTAAGAATTATGATCAAATAAGGAAGAATGTGTTAAACTTATGGAATAAAATAAGTTGTACTTAATTATATACATTAAGTAACATGTTAACAGAAAATATGTGAATTGAATAATATATACTTAATTATGCATTAAGTAGAACATGTTATTGGGACTTGTAAACATGTATTTGACAGTAGATGACATGGTAATAAAAAAGGGTTATAGATTACTTTCGTTAATTACAATCCGGAGTAGAAGTGTGTAGATTACTATCGTTAAACTAAGTGCAATTAAAATATTAGACATAGGATCTAATAGCACGTTTATGTGATGCACTTGGACCAGTTCGCACGAACGAAGTTGAAGAACCCAATAGGGAAGATCATCGGGGTGTCTAGAGACACGGGATGAGAACGTCCACTTGATTACTCGACACGACATATAGCTTGATTTCTTGGTGGGACTGGAGGGAAGCATGCGGCTTCCGAGGGAAGTGGTAGGGTACTTTGTGGTCTCTGTTGCGATACACGCTCAAGATGAACTAGCAGAGGTGGGGGTCTGTGCGATACCACCCAGTGGGTATACCTTGACTTCAACAGTAGCTTGACAGTCAGAAGGCTGTGATGGTACGACATTGGGGTGATTCGGTGGTTTGCCTCGCTCGTGGAGGGAGGTTAGTTAGAATCAAATTAAGGATAGTAATCGTCGGATACCTATCATCGGTAGTCAGTGGGATGTAGAAAGACTAGAGCTAAACCTATATACCATTGTCCTTTCACTATTGAGGCATGGTAGAGGGACATGCCAAATTGAATGCTAGATTGGTTGTTAGGGGAACTTAGGAATGGCAATGGGGCGGGTTGGGGCGGGTTTCTCATGCCCCAGACCCGACCCGGACTTTTCAAACCCCGCCCCAGACCCGCCCCGTGGACCCGGTGCGGGTCTGGAATTTCGCCCCGTACCCGAAACCCGAACGGGTCAGGGTAGACCCGATCCGCCCCGTGACCCTGACCCAGTGATATTGTGTTTTAATGTACACAAATTTATATACTTATATTTTTATCCCTAAATGACAAATTATATACATATTATAATGTGTTCACAATGATAAGAGTATTTAATAAAATGAGTTGTAAGATGATAGTTCAAAATGTATGCAATTGTTATTATATGGTTATCATTGATGCAACTTAACAATATGAAAAATTTATAGCTTTTTTGATTGGAAAAATATAATGTTCAAGTTATAACCATGTATATCTAAGAAGATTAACAAAAAATCATTATAGTTACAAAGAGTTTTAATGATGTTAAAATCATGCGGGTCGGGTTGGGGCGGGTTAGTCATGCCCCAGACCCGACCCTAGGCCCGGACCTCCAAAAGCGGGTCGCGGGTCTACCCGCCCCGAAGACCCTATGGAGCGGGTCTAAATGGGTCAAAACAGGGGCGGGTCAAGCGAGTTTTGACCCTAGACCCGCCCCATTGCCATCCCTAGGGGAACTCCATTAGCTCTTGATGGAGTCTTTCATTACTTGAGGGAGGGGCCTGGGTAGGGCCATAGCCACCGTGAAAAGCAAACCATACTTGATATTTGTATTGTAGGTCCTTAAAGGCGGGCCTATACAGATATGGAAAAGCTCCCGACTGAGTTTCGTGCATTGGATGCAGCCCTATTACGGGACTCGGGTTACAGTAAGCAGTACGTACGTGTGAGGGTCTAGATACACACACCGGGTGGTGCATCGTAGATGTTAGGGCATTACTCTGTATGCTTGCGTGGCATAGCAAGGAGGGTTCCGTTTTATAACATAGCATTATGATTCGGATTTACGTACGTCATCTGGCGTAGGATACACTTTCGTGACATGACGATGGAGACCATGCGAGGAGGGTACTATGGTAAGTACCTTGATATGTTGGGGGTAGCTACATGTATACTATGTTAGGTTAATCTACTGGGATGTAGATGCACACGGCGTAAGTATAGAACCTTGAGTGTTGTTAACCCAAACAACCTAATAAATAAGAAAATGTAACTGAATGGTATATATAGGATTATTTCAGAATGTATAATTTTTCCAGTCACCAGAACTTTTGTGTTCTGACCCCCTCCTCATAACACAATCGCAAGTTAGGTTTGTGGCAGAGAGGATAGCTTTGGATACTAGTTAGATAGTATTATTACTTCGTTAAGGCAATATTTAATTATATTATATTATATCCATTCCGCTGTGAGATGTTTTCTGAGCTCTAATATATTTGTTATATTTTTCTTTTCTGCATGATACCAGACAAGCCAATTCGAGCTTCGATAGATTGAGATTTTTGAAAAAAAAATCAATCTATCAAAATTCGGGTTGCTACAACAGGCATTCGATGTTAGCATCTTTAAGGGTCACTTTGTTAAGCATATTCGAGTTCGCATAAGCTCATGCCCAAGTCCTGGGAACTTAGATTGCTGAAACTCCATGATGTGAATGCCTTACAAAAAGGCAGGTCAACACTTGCCCTCTAGAATATGTCTTTCGGTGGAAGACGTGTTTTGGATGATCCATACGTCCATGGAAATCCACGATCGCACCGGATCACAATATTAGAAAACCAAGAATTCATCGTCACACCGGACCAATAATGGAATTCCACGATCAACAAATCATCTTAAATAAGAATCAGAATTCCATAATTCCAAAGTAGTTCCATAATCTCACCGGATCATATTATAGTTTTCATGTCCACAGCAGTATCATGCCGATGGTCTTATTCTCTCCAGGCTCTTGCCAAGCATAAACCATACTTGACGGTACTGACTAAGCGAGCCTACGTTGGTAGATCACCTAGACTTTACCAAGCACCCACCGTACTTGATGATTCTTATTAAACTCTCCCATGTTTGGGGTCATATAATCCTTGGCAAGAATCTTCCATACTTGACGATCCTAGCCTCACCGGGATCTTATCGAGCATAAACCATACTCGACGGTCCTTGTAACAACCTCAATTTTAAGTATATTTTATTTATTGATTTAATTTAAATTTTGTTTTATTTATTTTATTTGTTTGGATTTTTTTCCTTTTATTTTGTCTATTATTTATTTGATTTGCTAAAATATTTATATTTTTTTCCTTATTTGCCAACACTATTTACATTTTAAAGATGACGTCTATTTAATTAGTTTAATTTCTTTCCTTGCATGTTCGTTGTTTTCAAAATTTAATCTGTTTGTTTCCAAAATTCATACGTATACATTCAATTTATTGCTAAGCGTTAATAAAGCTCCTCCAATTTCTTCCTTATTCTTACCGTTTTCCCTTGATTCTTCCCATTATTTAATTCATTATTTTCAAAATTTAAACCATTCAGTCCTTAATGTTATAATCCATTCATTTCCTTTTATCTTGAAAATATTTTCAATTGGTAAATGAAATTTGCAAACTATTTAATTCTCGTTCTATTTTTAACCGCACCATTAGTTTTTGAAATTTAAACAAATGATTATTATGAATGGAAAGCATTAATTCCGTACGTTTATTATTCCAAAAGAACCATTAAAATTCTTTCAAAAACGCATGGGAAATTTAATACAAACCATGTCAGTTTCTTTTTGTTTTCTTCCTATATATTTATTTATACACTAGCAGCTTTTCGTATATACAAAATAAAATTTTAGACTGTCTCATTTCTCAAAACCATCGCTTCATTTCTCTTTCACACCCTTTTTTAGAAGACTCTTCATTTTATTGTTTCCATTTTTCGTTTGTCTAGTATCCATCCGTTTAAATTTTCTAATATTACCCGTTTCGAGCAGCGTTCTTGATTTTTGTTTTTTCCCTGTTTCCATGCATTCACTTATGTTTCCAATGGTAAGTTTCTATTTCCGAAATAGTCTTATGCGTTTTGAATGTTGAAACTTTTGTTTTATTTATTTATTTATTGCTAATCGTTATCAAGCATTAAATGCAAATAGACACCTTTCTCCGTATGCATTACATTTCCATATATTTCTAAATCCATCTTTATTCATTTATTCCAATTACCATATTTGTCTCCATTTCCATTCCATTTTTTTTAGCTGCTTCATTCCCATATATTTATTCTTCATATTTCTCCCTTCTGTCCCTTTTATTTCTCATCTCTTCACAGACAAAAGAAAAGATGGACATTGTAGCTCCTATTTATAACCACGCCATTTTTTCTTCTACCATTCTCCACGTTTGTACCATTTACCATGTTTTTCCTACTCATCGCCATTCCCTTTCCTCAGGCAGACACAAGACCTCCGCTCCCTCACAACCCCAACCGATCAAACTTGTGCCTAAAACCCACCAACGTCACGTCACCAGACTAAGCTCAACCGTAGTTGCACCCGCCTGAAGCCCACGTCCACCCTCTCGCCTCGCCTTTGAGCCATCTCCAATCGAACACCTACTTCCACATTTTCCCTTTTCCCCCTTGTGTGTATGTGTGTGTAAGTTTTTTTTATGTAAATGGCATGATTTTTGTTTTTTTTATTGTGGTGTGTGTTATGTATATCTTTGTGTGTGCATAAGTGCCTTGTGTGAGTTCTTATTTTGGTGTATATTTATATGTTAATAAGAGTTGCTTTTTAAATTTATTGTTTTGGAAAATATATGTACAAACATATTTTTGTATATGTATATATATAATGATTTTGGTGTGAGTAGTTTTGGAAATTTATTGGTTTTCAAATTATATGTATATATATATATATATATATATATATATATATATATATATGCGTGTGTGTTTCATTGCTTATACGTAAATATATATGACTTGCGTGTGTTTGTGTGTGTATTGAGTTTTGTATGTTTTGTTTAGGCGTGTGTGTTGGCGTGTGTATATATATAATATTTGGGATAGACGTGTTTGTGTGTAGTTTGTGTGTGGTAATATACATATGTATGCGTTTGTTTGAGTTGTATATTTGTGGCGTGGTGTTGAGTGTCTAGTTTGGAGGGTGTTTTCTTGTTGATTGTATGTTGTGGGTGTGAGTTATTACATATGTATATATATACTTGTTTGAAAATTTATTTGTTTTATTTTTTTTTAATTAAAATGTTATATAATTGGTTTTGGGTGTTTATAAAATTTATAATATATATATGTTATAATTGGTGTCATGTGTACGGTGTGTGCGTATGTGTTTGTTTTAATATAAATTATGTGTATATATATATATATGTGTGTGTGTGTGTGTGTGTGTGTGTGTGTGTGTGTTTGTGTGTGTGCGTGTTTTACGGTTTTATTTGTGTGTATTTATGTATAATTTATAATATATATACTGTTATAATTTGTGTTGTGTATACGGTGTGTGTGTATGAGTTTATGTGTGTGTTTCAAATTATATATTATATATAAGTGTATATGATTTAGTATGCGTTAGCGTTGTGTTTTATTTAAATGTATAATTTATAAAATATATTTTTGTGCATCGAATTTTAAATATATATATATATATATATATATATTTGTTAATTAAAAAGTTATATATATATATATATATATATATATATATATATATATATATAAAGCTTTGGGTGTGTTTTATATAATTTATAATATATACGTTATAATTTACGTTGTGTGTTTGTGGTGTGCGTTGAATTTTAAATATATATATATATATGTGTTATGATTTTTTTTCCTGTATGTACATATATATAAAAATATATTTTTGTGTAAAGAATTATTGTGTTTTATTTTTAGTTTAATTGGGCCAGTGTTGTGTTTATTTTTGAGTCGAATGTAGTGTTGAGTTCCAAAACCCATTCCTAAACCCAACAACTGTACCAATCCTTTGAAAACTCCCCAGCACCCTCTTATGAAAATAAAATATATCACCAGCGGTTATCAAGATATAATTATGTTCTGAATCGTGCCTACAAGTCGTCATTTCATTTTGGGCCACGAAAGGTGATTTTATCTCACACCCGACTCACATTATTTCATAGATGTTAGACCAACTAAATGAACTGTTATGAAATGTATAGGATTGCTAGTAGAAATTGTTTGTTTAAAATGTACACTTTCATATGTGGCACGATATTCATATGACATGTATGTACACTGATTATATATGACTATGATGTGGTTGATGATATGTGATGATTTGTTATGTTGTAGATACCCCTAGTTTAGGAAAAAAATCACTAAGGGTTGAAATGATACATACCCGAACGAACATTAGATTAGGGAAAAATCGCTATGGGTTGAAATGATAGACCTGAACGATTTTTACTGAATTTGGGATTGTGGGTTGAAATGATAAACCCGTATAAATTTTATAAATTGCGGGTTGAAATGATAAATATCAGTATCACTTGACTATAGGGTAGAAAACTACATACGGACACCATTGGTCATGTTTTCAAATTAAAATGATTTGGAAAATTTGATTGTAATAATATTAATTTAAAATCTTATATTTATATTTTTAAAGATTTATACTTAAATTTTGTAAATTTTAAATTATATGTTTTAAAATGATTTTATGAGTAAAAATGTATTTAAATGCTTATTTAAGATTTTACTTATAATTTATTTATTTTAAACTGTATAATTTAATCATATATGTATTTTTAACTTTAAATTAATTTATTATAATAAATTATTCTTTTTAAACCTATTTATAAATTATTTTAAACTTATATATGTTTATAAAGCTATTTTCTATATAAATTTATAATTTATAAATATATTTTCAATGCTTATTTTATATATATTTTATAAACTTTAATAATAAACTCAATAGGTGGATAAGTTTTGATTTTGCGATTTAAATTCGAGGTTTAAAGATTTAAATGTATATAACGATATTTGATTCAATGAATTTGATTTTAATTCAACTAACGTGAATTTTGAATTGACTTAAATATTGAACTTTATAGGAAATGAACGTGAACTGCGTAATCAATTGGAATTTGAATTTACAATTGATATAAATATATGAATTTGATTATAAATTGACTGAATATGAATTGAAATAATTTTATATATGGAATTGATTCATAAACTGTTTGGTTTAAATTAAATAAATTTCTTAAATCAATTTATTTCAAGATATGATTTTATAAAATGGCCACGGTGTGAAAAATGTAAGCGTTTGGTTGTTAAAGAGACCGGGATCGGATATTGTCATACTCTCTGCCAATACCGAAAACTACTTTAACAACTGTGTACGCGATGGAGTTCCAGAAATGGTGTTGGATGGATTTGGAGGCGATTACTGGATTTGAAGAAAGAGAACGATGATGGATATCCTTGACCTTCGGGTCATAATTAAAATGACTAAAACAGGGCTATACCGGACCAAGTGGGGTTAGCTACCTCCATCGGCAACACTTCTTCCTTTATTACTATAGTCCCTCGGTTTGATTGATTTGATGCGCATCCGTGATTTGGGAGTGTTGTTCGAGGTGGGCGGTAGTCGCGGCTATGCGTTACCACTAGTCCGGGCGTGCAACTAGTATATTCCTACTCTGGGCATTCCTCGTGTGCCTTGTCATATTATCCTGATCGAGCCCCTACGATTTTGATTTGACGTTGTCGTATAGCGGCGCATCCCTATCCACCGACCGTTACTGGTGTTTTATATGGAATGTTTACGATAATGTTTATAAACACTGTAAGGGTAAAAATGTAATCCCGCTTACGCTATTTTAATATGTTATATTTAAACATAGACACTATTATAATAGCGTATTATATTATATGATATTATTTAAACGGATCCTTAGAGGATGGCGATCCCAAACATCCTTTAAGTTACTGATGCATTTCATTGAACATTTCATTGAACATTTCATTTAAGTTGATTTACTTCCATGAGAATGTTAGTCCTGATCCGAGTTGTTTTGTTTTGCATCATTGCTCGGGTCAGATCGAGTATTGCAGTGTGGAGATTTCACCTTTTGAAGCTGGAGACTATTGAAGATATCACCTCTACCTGTTGATTCTGGCTATTTCTCCTTTGTATTAGAAATTCTTGTATTTAGACTTCCGCTGTATTAAATTTTGTAACTCTGATATTATGTATAAGTTTTAAAAAAAATTAGTAGCTTCATGAACTACTATTGTATAATTTAATTATTCCGCTGCGAGATATTCTGTTTTTCTGTGTCTATGATTCTGTGATTTATTCTATTTACCTCAGAAGCTAATAACATTCTGTCATTTCGAACGGCTCAAGTTGGTTTAATTACCAGCTTGAAGTGGACGAAAGACGGTATGTTACATTTGGTATCAGAGCTTTGGTTTATCAAGGCTTTAGCCTATGAGGTATAAACTCATTAGAGATAGGGTGGTGATACCCTAGAATGAGTGGGATCAGCTGTAGAATCCTTCTTGAGGGAGCGTATTTTAAAGTATAAATGGTTTTCAAAATTCCTTTTTAAATATTTTTAGAAAATATTTTCGGATAAAATTTTTATTTAATGTTCAAAATCTTCTTTTGAAATTTCCTTTCCATTTGAATCCATCGTCCTTCGTAGGTCCTCTTCGATTAGGTTCTTTTGTCCGTTCAGCTTTTAACTTAAATTCTATTATTTATCCTTGTCCATTCCAAGGTAAGAAGAAGAATGGGAGTATAAGTCTCCAATGAGTTCAATCTTATTAAATGTTGGTTTGAAATTGGTATTTTGAAAGGTATTGTAAGATAAGTTTTATTGAGGCAATTTTATTATATATATTTTGTAAATAACATTTTGTTTTGGTAATACCAATATTTTGGAAATAATCAATGTTTACACTTTAAGATTTTATAAAATATATATTTTGAATAAGATTTAAAGATGTAGATTTTGTAAGAAATTGTTTTTTCTTGATTGAATAATATTATTTTGTATCTGATTTAATAATAATATTGTTTATATATTTATCAAGGATTGAGGTTGAATTTTTAATAAATAAATGAGTGGGAGGAGATATAAATTCTCCCTACTTAAATATTTTTAATTTATGACTTAAAATATATTATTTATAATATATGATTATGGAATTTGGTATATATTAGGTTTAAATACAGAAAGATGTTTTGAGTATTTATTTGACGTTAAAATTGGCTTATCGAGTACTTAGTGATTTGGGTATACGTCTGATCAACGTATATGTTAAATCCTATGTCTATTAGACAGATATAGAGTCACACTCTAGTCGCTTGAAAATGATTCTGATGATGACTGCGGCATCATCGATATCTATTTTCAGGTTTCGAAAGTGGGATAAATATATTAGCCAATCGAGACGTCGAGTGAATACTTCAAACTATTTTGAAATGTTTGAAAATTATTTTATATATATTTCTAAATATATATAGGTATGAAGATAAATATGAACCATTTGGTTTAAATATAATAATTATTTAATTACTATTTTCCTACCTCGTTCCTTTTCGGGGACAAAAATGTTTGAGTGGGGGAGATTGTAACAACCTCAATTTTAAGTATATTTTATTTATTGATTTAATTTAAATTTTGTTTTATTTATTTTATTTGTTTGGATTTTTTTTCCTTTTATTTTGTCTATTATTTATTTGATTTGCTAAAATATTTATTTGTTTTCCTTATTTGCCAACACTGTTTACATTTTAAAGATGACGTCTATTTAATTTGTTTAATTTCTTTCCTTGCATGTTCGTTGTTTTCAAAATTTAATCTGTTTGTTCCCAAAATTCATGCGTATACATTCAATTTGTTGCTAAGCGTTAATAAAGCTCCTCCAATTTCTTACTTATTCTTACCGTTTTCCCTTGATTCTTCCCATTATTTAATTCATTATTTTCAAAATTTAAACCATTCATTCCTTAATGTTATAATCCATTCATTTCCTTTTATCTTGAAAATGTTTTCAATTGGTAAATGAAATTTGCAAACTATTTAATTCTTGTTCTATTTTTAACCGCACCATTAATTTTTGAAATTTAAACAAATGATTATTATGAATGGAAAGCATTAATTCCATACGTTTATTATTCCAAAAGAACCATTCAAATTCTTTCCAAAAACGCATGGGAAATTTAATACAAACCATGTCAGTTTCTTTTTGTTTTCTTCCTATATATTTATTTATACACTAGCAGCTTTTCGTATATACAAAATAAAATTTTAGACTGTCTCATTTCTCAAAACCATCGCTTCATTTCTCTTTCACACCCTTTTTTAGAAGACTCTTCATTTTATTGTTTCCATTTTTCGTTTGTCTAGTATCCATCCGTTTAAATTTTCTAATATTACCCGTTTCGAGCAGCGTTCTTGATTTTTGATTTTTCCCTGTTTCCATGCATTCACTTATGTTTCCAATGGTAAGTTTCTATTTCTGAAATAGTCTTGTGCGTTTTGAATTTTGAAACTTTTGTTTTATTTATTTATTTACTGCTAATCGTTATCAAGCATTAAATGCAAATAGACACCTTTCTCCGCATGGATTACATTTCCATATATTTCTAAATCTATCTTTATTCATTTATTCCCATTACCATATTTGTCTCCATTTCCATTCCATTTTTTTTAGCTGCTTCATTCCCATATATTTATTCTTCATATTTCTCCCTTCTGTCTCTTTTATTTCTCATCTCTTCGCAGACAAAAGAAAAGATGGACATTGTAGCTCCTATTTATAACCACGCCATTTTTTCTTCTACCATTCTCCACGTTTGTACCATTTACCTTGTTTTTCCTACTCATCGCCATTCCCTTTCCTCACGCAGACACAAGACCTCCGCTCCCTCACAACCCCAACTGATCAAACTTGTGCCTACAACCCACCAGCGTCACGTCACCAGACTAAGCTCAACCGTAGTTGCACCCGCCTGAAGCCCACGTCCACCCCCTCGCCTCGCCTTTGAGCCAACTCCAATCGAACACCTACTTCCACGTTTTCCCTTTTCCCTCTTGTGTGTATGTAAGTTTTTTTTATGTAAATGGCATGAGTTTTGTTTTTTTTTATTGTGGTGTGTGTTATGTATATCTTTGTGTGTGCATAAGTGCCTTGTGTGAGTTCTTATTTTGGTGTATATTTATATTTTGATAAGAGTTGCTTTTTAAATTTATTTGTTTTGGAAAATATACGTACAAATATATTTTTGTATATGTGTATATATATATATAATGATTTTGGTGTGAGTAGTTTTGGAAATTTATTGGTTTTCAAATTATCTGTATATATATATATATACATGCGTGTGTGTTTCATTGTTTATACGTAAATATATATGACTTGCGTTTGTTTGTGTGTGTATTGCTTAGGCGTGTGTGTTGGCGTGTGTATATATATAATATTTGGGATAGACGTGTTTGTGTGTGGTAATATACATATGTATGCGTTTGTTTGAGTTGTATATTTGTGGCGTGGTGTTGAGTGTCTAGTTTGGAGGGTGTTTTCTTGTTGGTTGTATGTTGTGGGTGTGAGTTATTACATATGTATATATATACTTGTTTAAAAATTTATTTATTTTAAATTTTTTTAATTAAAAAGTTATATAATTGGTTTTGGGTGTTTATAAAATTTATAATATATATATGTTATAATTGGTGTCGTGTGTACGGTGTGTGCATATGTGTTTGTTTTAATATAAATTATGTATGTATATATATATATATATGTGTGTGTGTGTGTGTGTGTGTTTTACGGTTTTACTTGTGTGTGTTTATGTATAATTTATAATATATACTGTTATAATTTGTGTTGTGTATACGGTGTGTGTGTATGAGTTTATGTGTGTGTTTCAAATTATATATTATATATAAGTGTATATGATTTAGTATGCGTTAGCGTTGTGTTTTATTTAAATGTATAATTTATAAAATATATTTTTGTGCATCGAATTTTAAATATATATATATATATATATATATATATATATATATGTTAATTAAAAAGTTATATATATATATATATATAAAGCTTTGGGTGTGTTTTATATAATTTATAATATGTACGTTATAATTTACGTTGTGTGTTTGCGGTGTGCGTTGAATTTTAAATATATATATATATATATATGTTATGATTTTTTTTCCCGTATGTACATATATATAAAAAAATATTTTTGTGTAAAGAATTATTGTGTTTTATTTTTAGTTTAATTGGGCTAGTGTTGTGTTTATTTTTGAGTCGAATGTAGTGTTGAGTTCCAAAACTCATTCCCAAACCAAACAACTGTACCAATCCTTTGAAAACTCCCTAACATCCTCTTATGAAAATAAAATATATCACCAGCGGTTATAAAGATATAATTATGTTCTGAATCGTGCCTACAAGTCGTCATTTCATTTTGGGCCACGAAAGGTGAGTTTATCTCACACCCGACTCACATTATTTCATAGATGTTAGATCAACTAAATGAACTGTTATGAAATGTATTGGATTGCCAGTAGAAATTGTTTGTTTAAAATGTACACTTTCATATGTGGCACGATATTCATATGACATGTATGTACACTGATTATATATGACTAGGATGTGGTTGATGATATGTGATGATTTGTTATGTTGTAGATACCCCTAGTTTAGGAAAAAAATCACTAAGGGTTGAAATGATACATACCCGAACGAACATTAGATTAGGGAAAAATCGCTATGGGTTGAAATGATAGACCTAAACGATTTTTACTGAATTTGGGATTGCGGGTTGAAATGATAAACCCGTATAAATTTTATAAATTGCGGGTTGAAATGATAAATATCCGTATCACTTAACCATAAGGTAGAAAACTACATACGGACACCATTGGTCATGTTTTCAAATTAAAATGATTTGGAAAATTTGATTGTAATAATATTAATTTAAAATCTTATATTTATATTTTTAAAGATTTATACTTAAATTTTGTAAATTTTAAATTATATGTTTTAAAATGATTTTATGAGTAAAAATGTATTTAAATGCTTATTTAAGATTTTACTTATAATTTATTTATTTTAAACTGTATAATTTAATCATATATGTATTTTTAACTTTAAATTAATTTATTATAATAAATTATTCTTTTTAAACCTATTTCTAAATTATTTTAAACCTATATATGTTTATAAAGCTATTTTCTATATAAATTTATAATTTATAAATATATTTTCAATGCTTATTTTATATATATTATAAACTTTAATAATAAACTCAATAGGTGGATAAGTTTTGATTTTGCGATTTAAATTCGAGGTTTAAAGATTTAAATGTATATAACGATATTTGATTCAATGAATTTGATTTTAATTCAACTAATGTGAATTTTGAATTGACTTAAATATTGAACTTTATAGGAAATGAACGTGAACTGCGTAATCAATTGGAATTTGAATTTACAATTGATATGAATATATGAATTTGATTATAAATTGACTGAATATGAATTTAAATAATTTTATATATGGAATTGATTCATAAACTGTTTGGTTTGAATTAAAGAAATTTCTTAAAACAATTTATTTCAAGATATGATTTTATAAAATGGCCACGGTGTGAGAAATGTAAGCGTTTGGTTGTTAAAGAGACCGGGATCGGATATTGTCATACTCTCTGCCAATACCGAAAACCACTTTAACAACTGTGTACGCGGTGGAGTTCCAGAAATGGTGTTGGATGGATTTGGAGGCGATTACTGGATTTGAAGAAAGAGAACGATGATGGATATCCTTGACCTTCGGGTCATAATTAAAATGACTAAAACAGGGCTATACCGGACCAAGTGGGGTTAGCTACCTCCATCAGCAACACTTCTTCCTTTATTACTATAGTCCCTCGGTTTGATTGATTTGATGCGCATCCGTGATTTGGGAGTGTTGTTCGAGGTGGGCGGTAGTCGCGGCTATGCGTTACCACCAGTCCGGGCGTGCAACTAGTATATTCCTACTCTGGGCATTCCTCGTGTGCCTTGTCATATTATCCTGATCGAGCCCCTACGATTTTGATTTGACGTTGTCGTATAGCGGTGCATCCCTATCCACCGACCGTTACTGGTGTTTTATATGCAATGTATACGATAATATTTATAAACAGTGTAAGGGTAAAAATGTAATCCCGCTTACGCTATTTTAATATGTTATATTTAATCATAGACACTATTATAATAGCGTATTATATTATATGATATTATTTAAACAGATCCTTAGAGGATGGCGATTCCAAACATCCTTTAAGTTACTGATGCATTTCATTGAACATTTCATTTAAGTTGATTTACTTCCATGAGAATGTTAGTCCTGATCCGAGTTGTTTTGTTTTGCATCATTGCTCGGGTCAGATCGAGTATTGCAGTGTGGAGATTTCACCTTTTGAAGCTGGGGACTATTGAAGATATCACCTCTACCTGTTGATTCTGGCTATTTCTCCTTTGTATTAGAAATTCTTGTATTTAGACTTCCGTTGTATTAAATTTTGTAACTCTGATATTATGTATAAGTTTTAAAAAAAAATTAGTAGCTTCATGAACTACTATCGTATAATTTATTTATTCCGCTGCGAGATATTATGTTTTTCTATGTCTATGATTCTGTGATTTATTCTATTTACCTCAGAAGCTAATAACATTCTGTCATTTCGAACGACTCAAGTTGGTTTAATTACCAGCTTGAAGTGGACGAAAGACGGTATGTTACAGTCCTAATCGAATGGGCTCAGGTTTAAGGTTGCTCGACTCTTGCCAAGCATCATCCCTACTTGACGATTCTGGATAAGCGAACCTGCCAATTTTACGATGAAGTTTCCTATCCTTTTTCGTGCATCAACCATACAAAATGTTCTAAGGTTTTTGTTAGGGTTGAAAAAGTAGTTGCAAGTTTTAGTATTCGACAAGCATTAGCCATACTTGTCAAACATTTGGCTAAATTAGAAAACAAAAGTGCATTGATATTGATAAAAATAGATGATTTATCGTCGTCCTAGAGCTTTCCCGAGAGTCGTTATGGACCCTGTACAAGAGTGGGAAGCTTATTCATCTATTACAGACTTATTAAAAGAAAAAGTAAGGTGATGGTTTATTGTCGGGAATAGAGCATGACTAGAAACCAAGGGTAGGTCTCGTATATATGCGAGCTGACGTAGCCATCATTCATTATCCAACATCCACCCGTACCCATTAGTTAATAGTGAGTCCCCCCTATGAGTTGGGCTCATTTCCACGCCACATAGCTGACGACTGACCATTCCCTCTTGTTAGGGTTTCATGCATGAAATACTCTAGTAGTTTCCATTTCCTCACGAGTTCTTTTATTACATCGTAGAGATGTTTACAATCATCTGTGTCGTGACTAATTGTTTCACGGAATTGGAAAAAATTTCCTAGATATTCGATCACACTCTGTTGGCTCCCTTCTAGATGGCCTCCTCGTCAGGAATGAGCCTTTGATTTCATGATAGGTAGCTTCCAAACTCATATTCAGCTTCATATACAAATCATACTTAGGACCTCTCTTAAACTTGTTGTCCCGACCTTGGTCGTTCCCAGCTTTGTGTTTCCCTTTGTTGGATGGTACATCATCCTTTGTTGCACTAACCTCGAGGGCTTAACGATCCTCCCTCGTATCCTTTTCCCTTGGAAACCTACCAACTTCGAAGTAGTATTCCTCGAGTTTCCATGAAGGATCTCTTTCCAATGATCTCTTGAACTCGCTGTTCATCAGGACTCCGGAAACAACTGCTATCAATACCATCGATGAATCAAGTCGATCAACTGCGGCGTTGAATCTCTCTAGAAAAGCACGTAGAGATTCTCCAGTCTTTTTCCTTATTGCTTCCAATGTCATCACATTTTTGGGTCGTGCTACGTTGACCCGAAATTTGCCCATGAACCTCTCAATCAGTTCCGTCCAACTATTAATTGAGTTGTCTTCCAATTGTCTAAAAAACATAGCGACAACGTCTGATAAAAGTAATGGGAAACATTTGTCCATCACATCCTCTGATACCCCCAGTACTTCTGTATGCCTCATGTAATACATAAGATGGACGTTTGGATCTCTCCTTCCGTCAGAAGACTCCAACATCAGCAATTTAAAGACCAGTGGACTTGTTGAGTTTCTAATGTTCTGAGTGAAAGGAATCTGTTTCATGTTGTCCATGTTCTAGTTTGATTAGCCACCATGAGTGACTTATCGAATAATTTCAACGACTATGTTTCCCTCACCGAGCAACATCCTCCAGTCATCATTGCCTACTGCCAGGGAATCAAGACTTTTTAGACCAGCGTTCCCAGCGCCAAGGGCCAAAGTTGGTTCAATCACATAAATTCCTGATGGTGGTCGTTGCCCTATGTTCATTCAAATTCCTCCCCGGAGCTTGAGTCCCTTTAGTTTGAACTTCATTCCTTAGCTTCGAGATCTAGTCTGTGCCTAAACATGACGTTGGAGCTTGTGGGGCTTCGAACGAAGTGAGGAGCTCACCACTAGCTCAACCCGTTTCGACATGGTTGAAGCGGATTTTCAGTTTGACATGGTTGAACAAGATTTCCTGGTTGCCATGGTCGACCCGGAGGCGATCCGGTGGCTGTGCCCCCGAGTATAGGAGTGGTGCCGCTAGCTTGTTGCCCCTTACTCCATCTCCTTATGTTTGGCTTGTGGCCTCTTTCAACTGCGCTAATACCTCTTGCATCGTGGCTTCTTGTTGTTCGAAGCGCGTTGGTAATCACTCATGGCTTCGTTTAATTCCTTCCTTTATCAAGTAGACAGAGGGATTCCTTGCAGAAGATGCATGTTTGCCTTCTTCCTCTCTTACAACATTAGAAGTATTTTTCATCCTCTTAGTCATCTAAATCCTTTCTATTTCTAAAACCTTTAATATTGAATTAAATGCATGTGTGCCACCACCTAGCACACCAAAATGTTAACTTGAAATTTGGTATTTTCAAGTTAAACAGTCAAATGAATCGCTTTCACAGAATACTTAGCAATCCAGAATCATAGAATATGCAGGAAAGTAAAATGACACAAGGAATTATAGTGGCTCCACAACGAGCTTACGTCCACTTCTAGCATTCTTTTGTTTATACTATTTGATTACAAATCACAGTTATTTTTACAGTAAGAAATTTGAAGTGAAATAGTTTATTCTCATTTTGGTGAGTTTCAGTGTTTTTAGAATAGAGAAGATCCTTTGAAATATCCAAAATCCAGCTATTTATAGGTGCTAGTTTGACCAAGACACGTGTCAGCATCTTCGAAGGTGTACGAGCAGTGGCTTGACCATGTTTGGAGTAATGGAAATAGTGGAAGTAGCAGGGCATGAAGTTCCCACTTACGGTTCGACATAGTCGAACGGGTTTATTCGATTTGGGGGGAACTTCTCCCATGCTTCCTTCTTTCGAGTCATGACCTACCAGTGCATGGTGGGACCCACATTGAGCAAAGGGGATCGAACCGAAGTGAAGAGTTGAGTTGAAATTACTCGAAGCAAGATTGCCGAACTAGATTACAAGCACTCAATGTTGGCATCTTCAAGGGTTTTGCCGCTTTGAGTAAGCGTATTCGAGCTCGTCTAAGCCCATGCCCAAGTCCAGTGCACTTCGATAGCTGCTACTCCATGATGTGACTGCCTTGCAAAAAGCCAGATCAACAATTAAGCATAAGGACAGGGCTTTTAGGCCTAAAAAGGACTCTCGGCATCCTGTAAAAGACATAACATATAAATGAAACAGAAATTTCAACTACCGTAAGATAAAATTCACAGACCTGAATCAAATACAAATCGATTCATGGTTTTGAAAAGATTTCTGCTTATAGTTTGGTTTTGCAACTTAGTTTCAGCTTTTGATTTAAATTAGGAGTTAGGATTTGTGTTTATAAATGGGTTTTTTTCTGTTTTCTTTTATTGTAACTAAGAGAAGAAGAAAGTCTTTAGAAATAAAAATGAATGTAGTTTCCAGACTTCTCTTATAGTCCATGGGTTTGGGATTAATTAAAGCCTAATTAGATTATTAGTGATTAGTTATAGGCTAAGTGACACTATTCTTTTGTTTTAACATGTGTTTGCACTATATTTCCCCCTTTTAACATCTAAATACATTGTTCAACATTGTTTAGCCTTATTGAAATTTATACAAAGATACTTAAAATATTTTTACACCTTTTTTACACTAGTTTGTACATATTTATCGAAATTTACATTTTGACACAAATTGTTCGTTTTGCACTTTTTATATATAAAACTCAAAAATTTATTACTAAAATTATACAAAACACAATATTTTGAGAAAATTAATATACAACTATTACAACATTATTTTGAAAATTAATATTTATTTTTCATCAATATTTACACTTTTCTTTTTTTATATGTTAAATATATTTAAGAAAACACAATCTCACACTAAAAATCATTATGCACTTATATACTGCAATTTGTTGCAATATAACATAATAAAGTCTTATAATCTCATATTTTATCAAAAATTATATATTATAAAAAAAGCCAATTTCATTAGCAAATTTTCTTCTAAGTACTTCCAAGCAATGTGGCAATTTGTCTTCCAAGTAATTTCATTAATTCCAAAGTAGCAGCCATAGTCAATATTTATTATCCTATTTTGTTTCCTCTATGAGTTCAAATTATGAATCTATGATTATGCTCATTTCGTTCCTTATATTTACCAAATAAAACGATCTGCATTCTAATGGACTTGGGTTTTAATTTTTATTGGATTTAAGCCTAAAAAGTGTGAGTTGTTTAATTCGATACCAGAGCCTAGGTAAATTATTAGAGGAATTAGGATAAAGAGAGATAATATTTTCAAACTTGCTATCCATCTTTTTCTCTTTGCAATTGACTCTAAGCATTACAACTATTGCATAGTTCTAATCCAAGCTTGTAGGAATATACAAAGCAACTATGAGGTAGATTTTAGAGTTTGAGATTCATGTCAGCCATGGACAACCCTACGATGCATACGGCGATTGTTCGGAAGAGCATTAGAATGACATATAATAAATCTCGAGGAACGTATGTGTTTGGCCTGATGGTTGAGATCTATCTACAGTTGAGATTTTATGCTTGATAGAATAATCAAGAATTTTTATTGAATGAGAATGTGGAGACTGTATTGCGCATTTGTCCAGAGACATGCATGTTTTTGTTTAATCCACTCAGTTATCACCTTTTAGACGACAAGCTGAATCTTTTTATTTATAGACTTAATCAACTCTTTAGTCCAAGCCCAAAGCGAAATTTTATTATGTTAATCTTTTTGGAAATGTTTTAAGATATGAAAAAAAGTTTTAAAGGATTTTATTTCTTACTACAAGAAAAATACCCTATTGCAACAAGCGACCCATGATAGTTGCAGTAAACGATATTTAGCAACAAACCTATTATCGCAGTTGCAATAAATGAGATTTACCAATAGATTTTTTCTTTCGATTGCGAAAAGCATATTTTTAGCAACTGTGCTTCCCTTCCTGTTGCAAAAACATAATTTCCACAACAATGCTTCCATAACAGTTGCAACAAACATATTATTCGCAACTGCGCTTCCAAGCCAGTTGCAAATAAATATCTTTAGCAACTGTTTTTGCCACTTGCAATAACTGTATTTTTTTACAACTGGTAAAGCTAGTTGCGAAAAACTTACTTTTAACTTTTAATAATCAAGTTTGAATAATTACTACTCTATTAGTAATTATGTAAAAGATTAATAATTAATAAATAATAAATAATTTAATTATTATAAATTAATATTTATAGTTGACAATTAAATAATAATTATTATTACTAATTAACAAATAATAATAATTAAAAAATAATAAAATAAATAAATAATTACTAAATAATAATAATAGTAATAGTAATAAAATAATGGATAAAAATTAATAATTAACTTGAAATATGAATATGTATAAATAATAAATAAATACACAAATTCACAATCAACAAAAAATGATACTTTATTAATATTATTATTAAAAAGTAATTAATAATTAATAATAATTTTTTTATGAATTAATTATATTTCGTGTTTGAAAGAGGTATATTTATGAATTAATTATTTATTTATTATTAGTAATTATTGATGTCGTCGTCTTTATTTTTTTCAAGTATTTTAAAATATATATTAAATTTATGTTTAAATAGATATAAAATTTTCTAAAATTGTTGCTTTTATATATGTTTAGAAATAATAATCGATAGTTTTTTGGTTTCGCCTTAAATTTTAAGTTTAGCCATTCAAATAATTCATAATTAATATGAAATAACTAATAATTAATTAATGCTAGTGTTTAATAACTAAGGTATAATCACCTTGCCAAAAAAAGGGACTAAAGTTTAGTATCTATTTATTAGATTTCAATAGCAGCTTTACTTGATTGATAGTTCTTTTTTGCAACTCGTCGCTTCCCTATTGCAAAGTTTGTTGGCTCCAAACTGCTAAACTTTTGGCGCTTAAGGCTGAAATTTTGGCTCAAGTCTGTAATTTGACTCGAAATATTCCCCTTTATCGAAATCATGTGGCATCTTCCCCAATGTGGCTTAATTATTACTCAGCCGCTTCGGAAAAAAAATATTTCGGCGTCTCCCAAAATTGTTCTGCTGCCACCATCATCCTCTCAGCCCTGATTTTCGCCATCTTCTCCTCAAATTTGTTCTAAGCAACCGCTTTATACATCCTACTCCACCTAGCTACCTTCGAACCTGCTCTTGGGTCTTCCTCTTCGTTACCGCCTCTCTCCTACGGTCCTACCCCATGCCTGAGTTCCCTGCCATTTTCCCTCTGTTCACCTCTTCCTTCGCCTATTCATTAGCTCCAGTCGTATGAACAAACCCAGGGTGTATTTTGCTAGGGTTTACGCTCTCAAGAGGCAAGGTAATACTCTTTATTAGTTTGGTGGTTAAAATTCATGCTCGTGATCATGATGACTTTGGGTAGTTTCATGGTTTAGTCGGTTGTTGCTGAGGAATTAACGTCTTGTGTCTAGTTTAGTCTACTTTGTAATTGAATTTCATCATTGCAACTAAAAAATCTTGGGGTTAATAGTTTAGTAATCGTCTCATGTTGATTATTTACTTTATGATCCAGTAGTTATAAATCTAATGTTGAATTTCAATATCCATGTAGAGTCTATTATAGAATAGTCAGTTTCAATCAGTGACAAGACTGGGTAGGAAATTGACCCAGTGTTTGGCAGTTATGATTTTATCTAGGAAAGAAAACAAGTAGCAAATAATTGTAGAGGCTATTGATATTGTTAATGTGCGTGGAGATAGTGATATGGTGGATGATAATCCTTCCGGTATTATGGAGGTTAAGGTGCATGAAGGTATGTTTTGTGCATAGCGTCTAAAAGTTGCACAAAGGTACCATATAAGTTCCGTCAGTCAGGTTGAATTTAATGCATAGAAACATTGCAATGGTCTAATGTTGACATATCAATTTGTTCTGTTGGGTTTTTAAGCTTTAATCTGGATGAAGGAATGAGTCACTTGATTTTTACTGTGTTATTCTTGGATGAATAAGTGATATCAATTCATGTTTAAAAGGAGAATATAAGGATGTTAAGCTATGCTTAATCGTTAGGTGGAACTTCATTTTCATTTTTAAAGGAGTTTAACATGTAAGAATTGATCTTTAGCTGCTTGTACAAATCCAGATTTTGGTGACTGGATGATTTTGTATCAAGTGATAGGCAACGATTCTATCCGCAGTAAAGAAGTACAATACACAGATTTGAGTCAATAGATGCATCATGTAGTTTGAATTCTTTGACAACTGCAGTTTAAAATGCAGGCATGAATACCATAAGCATAGTTAAGTTAAAATTTTAAAGCATATCATATCTGATCTTTAAGGTGGTGTCTGGCGCAACGGTAAGGTTACCGGCTGGTAATCTGGAGCGTGTAGGTTCGAGTCCCGACCTCTTCACATATTTGATCTTTTTTGGGAAAACAACAGGAAAAGCAACAGAATAGATGAGGATTGCATAACAAATGGTATGTCCACCATGACTCAACCTCCAGCTTCCGAAAGCATGCGGAAAGTGTGTTGAAGAGAGGCTTAAAACTAATGGTTTCCATGAATATGTAGTTTCAAAGCCCCACAAGAAAAAACATGGAATATGTTGCTTGAACTTTGGGATATTGCAAAGCTGATAGAACCTTATAGGTGAGCGTACTACACATATATAATTATCATGTTTCATGTATTTAAGGCAGAGTAGAACGAAGTTTTGGTTCGGTGATGGCCAATGGTTCATTTTTGTTTATCTCTATGCAATTGGCGTTCACCTCGACCTTTCTATATTTGCGATATAATGAGCCACAGACCCAGAACAGTGTAATGTGTACACTGTATTGAATAAGGTATGAGCAAAGTATTTTGTTATAATTTTATAAGAAAATTTTATTAATGTGGTTTTATTTTATTTCTCTTTCAATAAACACTACATTTGTATTATGCTTGTGCGGTAAAACCATACCTGTATGAACACTTCATAGTTCACCCTTCGTTACCGATCTAAACTGGGACACACACTTCTGTAGATGTAAATGATACGTTCATTTTAATAAGAAACAAATCATCATTCTCCATTTCCCAGTTCAGAATTGCTTCTCTTACATTATTTGTCATCTCTTTCTCCTGCTTATCTTAACTTCATGTGATTTTGGTGAGAGATTTTGATAGTTAAAACTGATTTTCATCATTTCATGAATTGCAGATTTTGGCATGTGCCCATTCGTGAGCGACAACAAACTTAGAGTATGAACTGCAAATTTGTTCTGGTGAACTGATGATATTTATTCTCTTGTTGTAGTATATGTATGATAGAGTAGAAATATGATTAGAAAATTTTCTATTCGAAAAAAATGTGTTGTGTGAGAAAAGAAATTGTTATAAATGAACGGTGTATGAAAATTGTAGAATTTTTTGTTGTAATTGTTTGTACTATAAAAACTTTGTTAAAATAAAAAATTTATTTATTTATTTTATTCTGTGATATACACTATTACTAAAATGAATAAATTTAATATGTAATATATACAAGCTATAATACATATTTTTTACAAATTTATGAATTTATTGCAAAAGGATTTGTTGCAAAAAAGTCTACCGCAACATTTTATTGCAACAAGCATAAAATGTTGCAAAAAGGAATCGACTTTTTGCAACTTCGTTTATACCAAGAGGCGTAGACTTGTTGCAATTGGTCTACTGCAACAGATACTGCCTGTTGCGAAAAGTGTTTATTGTTGTAGTGAAATTGTTTGGAAAGTTTTAATTTTAGAAAGAATTTTGAATCCTTAGAAAAAAAAGTATATGTAGTGTTTTTTAGAAAATAGTTTCTACTTTATAGAAGAAAATTTGAAGGAGCATAAATTTAGCAAACTGATTTGCAATTTATGGGTTTTAAACAAAATTCCTCTTAAGTTTTGTATAAAGTAGGTTTGACATTTAATTATTTCAGGGTATATTGTTGAAGTGTGATTATGCCTGCCAACTACTTTTTGGAGAAGTTCGTATGAATCATTATGGAATAATTATTGGATTATTTTTTGGTCTCTGAAGTGTTTTGATCATGCACCTTATTATTTTTTGAGGATATAACAATCTTCGTAAGAAAGATTTTGAGGCTCAATGACGAGATGAACACTGTCGCGAGAAAGACTATGTTGTTGAATTAGTTCAAGCTAGAGAAAATGGCCGGAACATTCGATAAGTTAGTTAAAATTAGTGTTAACTGGTCCTTTTAGGTCCAGTTTTATGCCGCATCCAAAACTCTGCTAGCTATAGACCATTGGCCTTTGGCACCAACCCACGCCATTGACCCTTCTTCTTTTTGTCCTCTCGACCTCACTCCACAGGTAGCCCCTTGGATTTACTAGAACAAGAGGATAATCGCCACTTATCTTAAGATGGCTAATTTTGGTTTTCTAAATGGGTGACTGGTGAAATTTGAACATCTCACCGATTTCGGGCTTGAGGAGGTTTTCATCACGGTGGGACTTGCATTGGTACTCTACTTTGAGACATTTGAGAAGGGATATTTTTCGTGTTTGCATTCGTATTTTTGATGCACAAATGGTACCAAATATTGATGATAATAATACCAACATTCATTCTGAAGTAAAGTGAGTTTGGATTGAAATGAATGTTGATGATCTTGTTGGGATTCTACAAATATCTCATGTTGGCATCAATTAGGATGAAGTGAGATGTCATACCCTTGATATTTAGTAGCATGTCTTTTTAGGAGCTTTCATGATTCGTGCATCACAATTTGTGGATAATTTTCCATCCTGTTGTGTACATCATTTAAGAAGCTTAACCAGGTCTGCAGCTCAATGTGGAGGGCCACTTATTCTATTATTGTGACGTAGCCATCAATTGAGCTTACACCTTAAGATAAGTAGGCTTACACCTTAAAGCTTGATGGGGTGCATTTAACTGGATTCCTGTTAGTTAGGAAGGTCCCTTTTGCCATCAATAAGACCACACTCAATAGGGTGCATATTCCTGCAGTAACACCACCAGCGTTGAATGAACCATCCCCCGAGCCATAGCCTAATTTGAAGGAAGCAGCACAAGGCGTCAATGGATATCAGAGTCATGAGACTATCGATATGCACTAGTTTTAGGCAGAGCTCCAAGATATTTTAGAAGAGCAACGATGCCAGCGAAATGAAATTGGGTGCATTGCCTCTAAGATACGACTATTCCGTTATCGCGGTAATAGTTCAAGCTCTTTCCAGAGAGCAAGGCATTCTAATAGCTTATTTATTTGTTGTGTGTTTGGTTATGGTGATTTTTTACTTCCAGCATTTTTTCCTTTTCTTTTAGGTTTATTTGTGTCATAAAACTACTAGTTGTCTATTGTTTAAATGCACGCATGATGTTATGAGAAAATTCCTATTTAACAGTAAATGAAATATAAGACTGAAAGTTTAATTTTGAACATGTAGCAAATTTTAGCAAAGAATTGGTTTGGTTGTTTTTTATTGCTGATCATTGCTCATGTTCAGTAAAACCTAAAATTTTAGGGCAACTGGTATGTTTCCATTTTCAATACAATGTCAAATTTTTGGGTTAAAATTAGTTGTACAATTTCAGAATTTGGTTTGTATGTTTTGTGCATTACCGACTACATTGAAATATGGTCTGATTTGTTACTTTTTTTTAAAAGAATATTTTGGAAAAATTTCCCTTGATTAAAAAGTCTGTCGTTTTAAAAAGAAGTTCTAATATTTTTTCTTGAATAATTTATAGAGTTTTGTCCCAAAATTTTCTGAAAGAAAAATTGGGAATCCAATTATTTTTGGATTTGTATTCGCAAATAGATATATAGTATTGAAAAGCAAGAAAGAATATTTTATGAAATTTGATTTCTAAAAGGCTACATGCTAGACATAGGAAAGTTAAATAGAGTGAGAATTTATGAATTTGATGGTGTAGTAGGATCGATGATATGATAAATCATGAGTGATTACAAGGAAAAAACTGTTTTGACTTTGAAATTTATATTTTCATACATTAGCGACCGCGTAGGTAGGTCAGTTGATAAACTCAATTTTGTTCAAGAGCTAATGATAATCGTCCTAATGCATTTTGCATGGGAAAATTTGATAAAATCCCGTGTAGTGGGAAAATTTCCACTATATTACAGGAATTGGAAGTTGATCGATGGTAATAATGTTAAATTATCCACCTAGATTCCTTTTTTCGGGCATAGTCATTAAGCTTATAAAGTGAATATTAGATGCATTAAACATTTGGATGGTAGGAATTGAATGCAAATTTGGATGTTTCGTACTTCAATTCATAGTAATATAGGGGTTTTGGTTGACTTGTTTTCCGCTATGTCATAAAAATAGAATAACCAGTATATTATAGTTCGCTAGCATCATACTTTCCACAAGTGTTTTCAAAAAGATGCACTCATTTAGGAGGGTCTGATTTAGAATCATCATGCATCTATGCAGTTAAAGCCCCGCTAAAGCCCTGCAATATCCCCGCTATAGCCCATAGCACTCTTCCACTGCTACACTATTTCAATTTAGCCCCGATGAACTTTAGATCCGCTTTAAGTCCCTCTATATTCTGCTGCATCCGCTAAATCAATAATTTTTAGCACCCACTTTAGCAGTATCAATATACAAAGGTTGATTTAACTAGTTCTGTTTTAAACTAAATAAGAAAAGTTGTTGTAAAGAGCTAATTTTTAAGGCTTATTCTCCCAAAGTAGAAACCTACTATAGACATCAAAACTAGTATGTATAACCATAATATTCTTTGATTTTATAATACAAGGTCGACTAATACTAGATTCTTCTACAAAGATCATGTGAGAATGATAGCAAACTAATTAAAAATATTCATTCTTACATTTAGCGAACCTTTTTGGATATCTGCTTTATCCCGCCTATTTCTCCGCTTTATCCCTGCTCAACTTTTTACACCTCTGCTGCTATAGAGCCCCTAAGTGCTTTAACTACACAGTAATTGTAACATCCCGCATTTTACGTATCGGAAGATCGTAAAATATTTTTATTTTATTTCTTGAGGGTTGGACCATTCTCATATTTTGGTATGTTGCTTATGGGGATGTGAGACATGTCCATAATTTTTACCAATTTTGTTTGTGACCATTTTGCCTCTGTCAGTCTTGTATAGGGCATAACTTTTGACTCAGGTCGAATTAGAGGGTTAGACTTGTGCCATTGGAAAGGAATTGATCATTGCATTTCCTTAGATTAGTTACATTAAGGATTTGGTTCAGTGGTTTGGAAGAAATCGTTGTTTTAATGTTTTTCAATTGGCTGTCCAGGTTTTGGGAGCCTAATGGGCTGTTTTGGGAAAGGCCTATTAGTGGGCTGATGGAAGGGTATAAATAGGGAGTGAGGGATATGGGAGATGGTTTAGTTTTTCATTCTCTCATTTGGTGCCTTGTGCTCCTCCTTCCTCCGACACCTTTCCACCATTAAAATCGAGATCCAAGCTTAGGAAATCGAAGATCTACACCATTCGAGGCTAGATCTACATCGTTTCAAGGGCGAATTCATCGGATCAAGGAGTTTGGTTCGAAGTGCTCGCTGTCCGGGTTCATATTTCTTTCATTTTAGCTTGTTTTGGAGAATTGGTGAGCGGTTTACATCTCTCACATGAATTCAATAAAGTGTATGAGTGTTTGATCATGTTTTTCACCAATTTCAAGTTTTTTTCGATAGATCTACTATGCATTGGTAAGTCCATTTTCATATAAATCATCCTATGGTCTGGTTTAACAAGTTTAGATAAGTAATTTCTACAATATTTCATGTGAATGTGCAAGTTAAATCCATGATTTTTTTCATACATACATTTATGGTGATTTTGGTGTAAATTGCATAATTTTGGTGAAAATCACCATATTCATGCTTTTAGTTATCTCATAACATACTTATGGTGGTATTGGATGAATTTTATAAGTTGATTTCATCGATATAATCGTTTGGCGAAGTTTTGGTCAAAACAATGATTTTGGTTCGGCTACTACAGTACCGTTCGGTAGTGCTACAGTGTTGATCGGTGATGCTACAGTGTCATGCTATAGGATGGTTGCTACAGTGCTGACCGGAGGTTGCTACAATGTCGAGCGGTGGTTGCTACAGTGTCGATCGGTGGTTGCTACAATGGCCGATCGGTCGGATTGCTGCAGTGTCGGTCGGTCACGTGCTACAGTGCCGATCGGTGGTTGCTACAGTGCCAATCAGTGGTTTCTATAGTGCCGATCGGTCAGATTGCTACAGTGTTCGGTCGCGCTCATGCTACGGTACCGATCGGTCATGCTACAGTGTCAGGGTGCTACAGCATATGCTATAGTGATTGTTAGAAGTGACGTGAAGTGTTCGTTGTTCGTCGTATGCAATGAATGTGGAAACGACTCAAGGATGTATTGAGTTCGTGTGAGGTGATTGCTCTAAAGTGTTCTAAGCTAATTAATAGTCGTAATTGATAACGACTAGAGATGCAGAGGCCAAGGAATTATCATTGTCGTAGGTTCTACCGGGCTCAAAGCAGGGGTACAATTGAAGACCAGTTGTAGGTCGAGTGCCTGGGCATCGTGTATGGCCTAGACATATGTTGAGTATAGCGTGTGGGGGTTCTGCTAGAACCGGAGCATCCTATGTGGTCCTTGACAATTGATGGCAAGTTGTTAGCTAGTCATATGGTAACGAGGATTCCAAAGCAAGGCTGGCGGTGATAGCCAGAGTCAGTCATGGACGTTTGAATGCATGTTATGATAATGGCTGAGTTGTTATGGTTATGTGTGAAAGATTGTTCTGGTTGCCATGGCTAAATTGTTATTTCTTTGGATGTATGGATCGTAAAAGCTATGACTGTCAGTTGTGGGGAAGGCATGTGTAAGTTCTTCTCTGCAGCTGGGTAGATTAGTTCGTTTATTTACCCATTCTCATATACTTTATTGATGAAGTTTGTTAGTTGTTTCATCGCTCATTAAGACTGTTGTCTGACTCAAGGTTTTATGTTTTCCTCTTATTACCTTGGGCTGTTCATCCGGTTGTGGATGGTCAGACTGAATAACAGGTGATGCTTTAGTGAGGACGGTGAAGTCGATCGATGACGAGAAGGAGGCTTGTGTATAAGTTTTACTACTATCTAATAATTGGATTTCCGCCGTGTGCTATTTCTCTGAGTGTTGTAGTGACGCAAATTGTACAAATACTACCGTTGTCATCCACGTGTATGGGAAATATTTTCTAGTTGTTATGAAGTTTAGTGTTTTCTACTTCACATTACTACCTGTTGTATACGTTCTATTATATTTTCTCCTTACGCTGTGAGTTTACAACAGGTTTCATTTATGTACCATACCTTGATGATTGTCCATAGCTGCCTGGCACACCTTTCAGCGCATTATTCCTGTTGTACAGTGCGGGGGTTGTGGGCGGTCGTCACATTTGGTATCAGAGCTCTGGTCAACGATTGTGGCCAAAGTTCAAAGACGTAATTACGTATGAGAGACGTACTTGTAGATTTCTGTTGGGTGCTTATTATATATATTAGCATATATAGTAGTAGCGGTTGTATTCCTTTTAGCAATTTTTTGAAAATGGCTAATCATTCTAATTTGAAGATTTAGAATGAGTCGACGCTATACGAGACATTCTGCTAGGGAAGAAGCTGTACCTGGAGGGGGTAATAGCAGGGCACCTGATTACCCGGCCATGTTTGAAGCTATGATGAAAGCATGTCTTCGAAGGAACCCCGCTCTAGTGGCAGCTACGGTTGAGGTTAGAGTTCCAGTGCCGAGAGTTGTAGAATTTGCAAAGCTATGCAAAGACTTTACATCATTGGGAGCGAAACAGTTTAAGGGCACTGAACCAGTTGTAGAGGTTCAAAAGTAGATGGATACTTGTATTCGAATCTTCAAGGACTTGGGCATTGATGATGCAACAAAGAGGAAACTTGCATCAAGGAAGTTAGTGGGCAGAGCAATGGACCAGTGGAACTCTGTCACACTTGAGACTCCGGAGGAAGAGATCTCATGGGAACAATTTCAAGCCAAGTTTGAAGCAAAGTTTATCTCCACCGTGCAAAAGTCAATTCTGTTTAAGAGATTTGTGGAGCTTAAACAGAATGGTTGCCTAGTTCTTGACTATATTTCTGACTTCGAGGCTTTGTCGAAGTATTCTCGTTCATATGTGGATACTCCTTATCAAAAGAACGAGAAGTTTGTCTTGGGATTGGGTGAATATCTTGGTGTTGGCTAGCTTTTTGACCAAGCCACCCAAGTTCACTCACAAGAGGAAGGTATGAAACTACATTCCCCAAGTGCATGAAGGAACGGATCGCACACTATCGACTCGCCCACCATCGGATCGCCCCCTGTCTCATCAGCGAAACGAAACCTCTAGGCGACTCGATCCGGACTCATATTGTTGCCCAGCGTAAAACGATACGATCCCCTGATGCATGGCGAACCCTCTGAACCGTTCAAGCGTGAGCTAGTCTTCAGCGATCCGAGACGCACGGATCTAGCGACACGTGTCCCTAACCGTCATTTTGACCGATTCTCCCCATCTGCATGATCCGATTTTCAAGGGGATCGCGACACCTGTCCACAACGGCTAATTTGACTATTTCTTCAACGGAGGCGATGCGATCCGATGTCCTCGGGATTTGTGCCACGTGTTACCACGACCCGCCTGACAAAATCAGCTATAAATAGCCCAGCGCTTGGCACTTTTTGGGATCTTTTGGCAATATTGAGTACTGAATCCGCCATTATTGTCAGACTACTAGAGTATTGAGAGAAATCCTTGATTGTATTAGCTTTCAAAGTATAATCAATAATATATAAAGTGGACGTAGGCTCGTTAACGCCGAACCACTATAAATTCTGTGTGTTATTTTCTTTTTCCTCATTCTTCAGTTGAAACTCTATAAGCTTCAGAACAATTTGGGTGTTAGGTCCAAATTTTGATCTAACATTTTGGTGCTTTCATTGAGAGAACAATCCTAAAGTTTCATTATTCAGTTCTTTGAGGGTTCCAGCGATTCGGATATCATGGCTGGAAAAAGATCTAAGGAAGCACGAGCTTCGCAAACCAATGAAACAATTGAAGAAAGTGTGCACGAGCTAGGCAATGAGGAGACTTTGGATCGCGGAGCGCTGGGGGCGAACCGATCCGATGAAGACGCCACGCTCCGAGTCGACGAGAACGAGGCGATCCGGACTGCTGAAGGGGTTGTTACTCGATCCCAAGGCAACGTCTCGAATCCTCCACGCACCGCGACCGCGAATCGATCTCAGGGGGGCGTTGCGAGCCGCCATCCTCGAACCACAGCGATTCGAATTGATGATCAGACTACAACTCGACCTGGAAAGGAGCCTATGGCTCGCTTTTACCGTCCTGGCCCCTCCGCTCGACCTGGCTCAAGCTCTTTGCGCATAAGAGAAAGTGATGATGATCAATATGATCCTGCTTCTCCCGTTACTGAGGGGGATCTCTCTCGCTTTTCCGAAATGTGGGAGAGGCTATTTGATGAATTGGCTGCCCAAAGGCAGGAAAGCTCCGTCCTACGACAAAATTTGACTGCTATGGATAGAAGACTTGATGAGCTCGCAAGGCAAAGGACGCCGCCGGTTCGTCCACTCACTCCAGGATATTCTTCTTCGTCTGAGGAATCGCCGAGACCTCCACGGCGACCGTATGAGAGAGCCAAAAACATAGAGCAGCTTCGGTTCGGAACCCTGCCATCACGGGAAGAAGAAGCACTGGAGGCGGGACCCTCAAACCGTAATGTGAATGATCAAGCCGCAACTCCCAGGACTCGAGATGTGGACAGTCCTGTACGTAACAGACTACCTCAGCCCCATCGCCGCGCACATGCTCATGGTAACAGGGGGCAACGGAGCCCTATCCGAGTCCCAGATTTTGTGACTGCTCCCAGAAGAGAGATTAGAGAACCCCGCCGAACCAGAGGCACTGACCCTGAACCTCCGCTAACCAGTGCAAATGTTGCAGCCATGATCCATCAGATTCTAGCAGATAGCCGTGGACAACGGAACGAAGATTGAGGAATTGACCGCAGTCACACCCCTTTCACTGATGATATTTTGGATGCGACTTTCCCGAGGCGTTTCAACATGCCACAGATGAACCGATATGCGGGTAGGTCTGATCCTGTCCAGCATCTGATGAGATAATCTTGGTCAATGACCGCTGCCGCAGCCTCTGACGCTGTCAAGTGCAAAGCGTTTCCCATATTCTTGGAGGATGTAGCATTGTTATGGTTTACTCGTTTGCCAGCAAGATCGATTTCTAGCTTCATGGAGTTGAGTGAGAAGTTCGTAGAACAATTCCGTATCTATGCACAAAAAACAAAAAGTGTGATTGACTTGTTCCTTGTCAAGCAGCGACCAGGCGAAAGTTTGAGGGTATACCTGTATCGTTTCAATTTGGCCGCTACTGAGGTTAAAGATCCCCATGAACCGACCGTTGTTGCAGCACTGATTGACGGAGTAGATAAAGACACTGAATTCGGGAGATACCTGGTAGGCAAACCACCCCATACTAGAGAGTTATTCTACGAAAAACTAACGTACATTTACGCCGGGAAGAGGTATATGCTAACCGAAAGGCAAAAACAACTGATAAGGAGGAAATCCAGAGCAATGTCGCTATAAAGCAGACAGGAGATAGCTCGGGGAAAGTCGAGGTTAATGTCGGAAATCGGAATCAGGGTGGTCGTCAGTCAGGTAACAACAATAATAATGGTAACGGCAACAACTGGAAGAGGAACCGAGGGAACGACTCCCAGAGAAGGACTCGTCCCAGGGCCTTTGAAAGTTATAAACCAATAAATGATACTCTGGAAAATATCTTCATGGATACGTATGAAGTCCTCCAGAATAAGAGGCCACCTCCCAGAGAGTCGACGGAGAAAGAACGTGAAACGGGGAAGTTTTGTCTCTTTCATCAGATTCATGGCCATTCGACAAATGAATGCCGTCACCTAAGAGATGTAGTCGAAAGGCTGCTTCGAGAAGGAAAGTTAGATGAATACAGAGTAACGCCCATAGACATGGGGCAAGCAATACAGGCCCCAAATCAGAACCAGAATCAACTTGCTGCTAGGCCGACTGCCCAGCAAAAGGGAAAGAACATTGTTATCAATACAGTAATCGGAGGACTTTATCTTGCCGGGCATAGCTCTAAGGCATTTGACCAATATGTCAATGCAGCCAAGCAACACCTCGAGGTAGGGGAGTGTAGCAACCCTGAGGACAATATCCCGATAAAGCAACAAAAGATGATGACCGACGATGTCGTTTTCCGAGAACGAGAAAGCATCGGAGTTCATGCTCCGACTGAAGATCCATTTGTAATTACAGTACCTATTGGACCAGCCACTGTTCATAAGGTTTTAGTGGACAACGGGAGTTCTGCCAACATTCTTTTCAAAAGGACATTTGACCAGATGAATCTCGAAGTAAAAGACTTGAAGCCCTGTCAAGGATGGATCCGTGGATTCAACGGAGCATCTACCGCTCCAATGGGTTATGTAGAGTTACCAGTTACACTTGGGGAAGGAGAACGCCAGAGAGTGAGAATCCTTCCCTTCGTGGTTTTGGATGTTGAATCGCCCTACAATGCCTTCTTGGGCCGACCGGCCCTCGCAAAGTTTAGAGCCTGTATAGCCCCCTGGTGCTTGTTATTGAAATTCCCCACAGAAGCTGGCATTGATATCGTCAGAGGGGATCAGGTTGCTGCGCGAGCATGTTATGTTGCCGAACTAAAGTTACTTCGCAATGGAGGGGATATTGAAACTAAAGGCGCTTCTCCCCCTACGGGGGCGGAGACCTTATAGCAACCAAAGAGGATAGTCGTTGGAGAGTCGCCCAGAGAGATGCCCGAAGATATAGATCCCAGAGAGGATCAAGAACCTGGGGGCAGAATAGCGACTCCCAACGAGACAACTGTGGATGTACCGGTCGATGACAGTGACCCGGAGAAGGTCCTTAAGATTGGATCCCAGTTAATTCCGAATATCGCTAAAGAATTGACGGATTTCTTAAAAAACAACTTGGATGTATTTGCTTGGACCCACGCGGACATGTGTGGGATATCCCCATCAATCATGAGCCATTCCTTAAGCATTGACCCTAAACATCCTCCGGTAAAGCAAAAAAGGCGAATGTTGGGCCCAGAGAGGTCCGCTGCCTTGAAAGAAGAAGTTGGAAAGCTAAAGAGTAATGGATTTATCAGAGACTCGACCTACCCAGACTGGATTTCGAATCCAGTCCTGGTAAAGAAGGCCAACGGGAACGTGTATCGACTTCTCGGATTTGAACAAAGCCTGTCCAAAAGATAGTTTCCCGTTGCCCCGGATTGACCAGTTGGTAGACTCGACGGCGGGTCATGAGCTTCTCTCATTTATGGATGCTTATTCAGGATATAACCAGATTCCGATGCATGTTCCAGATCAAGACCACACTAGTTTTATCACGGATCTGGGATTAAATTGTTATGTGGTGATGCCCTTTGGCTTGAAGAATGCGGGCACTACATATCAACGTTTAGTCAACAGAATGTTTTATAACCAGATCGGGAAAACAATGGAATTATACGTCGACGATATGTTGGTTAAGTCCAAGCAATCTTCTCAACACACTACTGATTTGGCAGAGATGTTCGGCATTTTTCGAAAGTACGGAATGAAACTCAACCCAACCAAATGTTCATTCGGTGTTGCCTCTGGAAAATTCTTGGGATTCATCGTCAGTTCCCGTGGAATTGAGATTAATCCAGACCAGATCACGGCTATCAGAGACATTCAGGAACCTAGGCAAATTAGGGATGGGCAAAGCCTTGCGGGAAAAGTGGCCGCACTAAGCAGATTTATCTCCAGGGCTACGGATAAGTGCATCCCATTCTTCGAATTAATAAAGTGAGGGAAACGCCACTTCAAATGGACACCCGACTGCGTAGAAGCGTTTCAGAATTTACTCAGGCACCTGGAGAAACCTCCGATATCATCTAAGCCAATGGATCACGAGGACTTATTCGTGTATTTGGCAGTGTCATCCCATGCGATCAGCTCAGCGTTGGTAAGAGAAGAGGATAAGGTCCAAAGACCTGTGTATTACGTGAGCAAAAAATTGACGGCAGCAGAGCGTAATTATCCAAGGATAGAAAAGTTGGCGTATAGTTTGCTGATCGCCTCTAGAAAGCTTCGACATTATTTTCAGGCGTATCCTATTACTATATACACCGATCATCCACTCAAGCAAGTCCTACAGAGACCAGAGGCATCTGGAAGATTACTCAAATGGAATATTGAGTTAAGTCAATTTGATTTGAACTTTCAGGCCAGACGGTCAATTCGAGGGCAAGTGATAGCCGACTTCATAGCAAAGTTTACCGTACCGGAGGAAGATATAGCCAATGAAGAGGACAATCCTTCAAAATTACTTTTCGATCCTAATGCCTGGAGATTGTATACTGATGGCGCTAGGAATGACGAAAGATCCGGCGCTGGAATAGTGCTTGAAACCCCCGAGAAACGATTGATAACCTATGCAATCCGGATGGAGTTTCATGCCACTAACAACGATTCCGAATATGAAGCTCTGATAGCCGGATTGAGGATCGCAAAGGAATTAGAGGTCACAAAGCTGAACATCTTCTGCGACTCCAAGTTAGTTATGAACCAAGTTACTGGAAAATTCCAAGCTAAAAGTGCAAGATTGATTTTATACTAAAAGAAAGTGAAAGAGTTGCCGAACGATTTTGATCACTACAGCATATCTCATATTCCGCGGTCAGAGAATCAGCAGGCGGATAAGTTGGCGAAGATGGCTAGTTCCGACGACCCTGAAGTGACTGGGCTAGCCCCCGTTGAAGTACTACGGTCCCCTAGCATAGATCAAATGGAAATCGACCTAATACTAGAGACGGAACCAGAAAGGGAGTCCTGGATGACCCCTCTAAAGAATTTCCTGATGAATGGAACGCTTCCGACCAAGAAAAGCGAGAGGCGTAAAGTAATTCGTAAAGCCGCCGGATACGTTCTGCAAGGCGGAGTTCTTTACAGACAAGGGTTTTCAATGCCCCTCCTTCGGTGTATAGCCCACGATGACATCAAACGTGTGCTGGAAGAGGTCCACGAAGGCGAATGTGGCGACCACACTGGAGGGCAAACTTTGGCAAAAAAGGTGTTGCGGCATGGTTATTTCTGGCCTACCATAAACAAGGATGCAGCAAGTTACGCACGACGGTGTGATGCATGCCAGAGATTTTCGAAGATACCAAGAGCACCTCCTAATCAGTTAAAAACAATGATGAGCCCATGGCCTTTCGCTATGTGGGGAATTGATATCATTGGAAGTCTCCCCATAGCAAGAGGCGGAGCAAAGTTCGCTATTGTGGCCATGGATTATTTCACTAAGTGGGTCGAGGCTGAACCACTAACTACAATCACAACCAAACGAGTGATCAACTTTATCGTTAGAAACATCATCTGTCGATTTGGGATTCCAAAGATTGTGATAACGGATAACGAAACTCAGTTCTATAGCGCCGAATTCAGAAATTTCTGCCAAAAATACCACATTGAGAATCGATACACATCTGTGGCGCACCCGCAATCGAACGGACAAGTCGAAGCGGCAAATAAAGTGATTAAGTCTATTCTGAAAAGAAGACTGAAGCTGGCTAGAGCCATGTGGATTGATGAATTGCCCTTGGCACTATGGGCCTATAGGACAACATATAAATCGGTAACATGACACACCCCGTTCTCCCTTGCTTTTGGAACGGAAGCAGTCATCCCGGTTGAGATAAAGGTACCTTCTCACCGGGTGACTTATTATGATCCGATGACCAATAATGAATTGCTCCTTGAATCCCTAGATATGATCGAAGAAAAGAGGGATGAGGCGGACCTGCGCGCCTTGAGATGCAAGCAACAGATCGCTCGATATTACAACAAAAAGGTTCGAGCCCGAACCTGGGAACCAGGAGACTTGGTTCTGAAACGTGTCTTTCCACCCCCAACTCATATGGGAGCGAAGTGGGAAGGACCATACTCCATTCTGAGCAAGCTTGATAATGGAACCTTCAAGCTAGCAACCGTAGATGGAAGGGAAATCCCCAGAGTGTGGAATGCCCAACATTTACGGCCATACTTAGCATAAAAGTTTCAAATCTGTTCTTTTGCTTTGTTGAAAACCATGTATAAGGCACGACTAGCCTAGAATAGTTTGATTCCTTGAAGCAAAAAATTATAAAGTGGACGTAGGTCATGATTCGACCGAACCACTATAAAAATATTGTGTGTCATTTACCTTTATTGCATCCTTATTTATCTGCCTGTTTATTTTTATGGAAATCGGCGTGAAAAATGCAGGTAGCTGAAGTCTGGTGCCAACTGTTCCTCCTGTAGACTGCCCGGAGGAACTCAAAGCCTTGGCAAAAGCTCCAACTGCTGGTCCAACTGGTTTTAATCCTCGGAGCTTGGATTAAAATGTAAACCTAGGACGAGTTTGAAAAGCGTCCATGATTGAGTGCTGAGAAAGAGCTCCTTCCCCGCTGAAGGATCGGGGAGCGAATGAATCACTGAGCTCGAACTCTAACTCTCCAGAGAGAGAGAGAGAGAGAGAGAGTATAAAAGCGTCTTCGACTGAGCGCTGAGAAAGAGCTCCTTCCCCGCTGAAGGATCGGGGAGCGAATGAATCGCTGAGCTCGAACTCTAACTCTCCAGAGAGAGAGAGAGTATAAAAGCGTCTTTGACTGAGCGCTAAGAAAGAGCTCCTTCCCCGCTGAAGGATCGGGGAGCGAATGAATCGCTGAGCTCGAACTCTAACTCTCCAGAGAGAGAGAGAGTATAAAAGCGTCTCCGATTGAGCGCTGAGAAAGAACTTCTTCCCTGCTAAAGGATCGGGGACCGACTGAACTACTGAATCCAAACTCTAACCTTGGCAACCGTCAGGAGAGTATAAAGAAGTATGTGAGTAAGCGCTGAGAAAGGTGCCAGAAATTTGGTACCACAAGAACAATTATCCTATGAAATCCTCTAAGTCCCCCATATTCAGAAATAGGGGGCAACCTGCCGACAATACTAACCAATCCTTAGTAAACCCCAGTCAGGCGCTATGATAACAACTGATTGAGGGCACATATACTCATATACATATACTGAACTTTAATACAGCAACGCAGCACGAAAATTTTTCTTTCTGTTGTTTGACTGATTTGTAATTATTATTAGATGGCCTATGACTAAATATGGAAAGTTTATTTGAATATAGGTACACAATGATGCAAAAAGAGATAAACTTTTATTTATATACTGCGAACCAACAAAGTGAAAAACAACCTAGAAAGAAAAGTGAGGGCCAGTCTCACAATTACACTTCCTGGCCAGTGGAAAACATAAAGACAAAATATCAACAAGCAACAATATCCTATTTACGCTTTGGCCTCTTCTCCTGTTTCTGTCTCTCCAGCTTCGCCTTGTCAGCATCGGACTGATCCCCCTTCTTCCTCTTCCTTTTGTCTATGAGAGGAACATCCGACTCTTCCGAAGACTCCTCTTCCACCTCTTTTCTCTTCCTTCTCTCAGAAAGGGAAGCCGGGAAGTCATCGGGATTTGCAAAATGAAGCTGTCGGCTGATGGATTTGGGCTGGATTTTCACAATCATCCCAGTTTTGGGATCGAATTCTGCAAGAGGGACTACGTCCAAGGCCTCATCTCCCACCTTCTTCGAAGCCAACTCTTTCTCCTGCCTGGCCTTTCGACTGGCCAAGGTTTCGTCGTCATCATCATCGGCTTTTTTGGCGCCGATAATGTCTTCTTCATCATCTACATGGCGCCCATCCATGTCTTCAAGGCTTCGATGGTCTCAGCATCTTTGGGAACGTCAGTGCTAGGTGCCGGGATGCTTCTTTCTGCTGTTGTGACCTCGGCCTGCTTTGATATATCAACACCAGCACCTGGCGAGATAGCCTCCTTCTCCACTTCTTTTTCTTTTTCAGCACCCTTGTCGACGGGCTCGCCACCTGTATCAGGAGGAACACACATTACTAATTCAATCGGTTGTTCTACCAGATGACGACAATTCACAATTGCTTTGACAAATTGTGGGGAAAAGAGAGAGATACATTCCACAGATGCTCCCTCTTGAGTAGTTGCAGAGGCTCCAATGACCACGGGAGTTAGACCCAAAGGGATTAATGGATCATCGGGATGGTATTCCTCAACCCCGGAGGTCTTGGGCTCCACAGCTGAACTCGAACCCTCGTCAGCTTTGCCTTTACCCTTAGCCAGGGCCCTCTCCTTTTCCATCTCCGCTAGAATCAGACGACGACCCTCTGCTAGGTCCTCAGGCTCATTATCCCTTAAGATGCTCTTCATCAACTCATCCTCATCAATTTCTTCGACCCCCAATCTATGCTTTTCACCCTCAACAATGGCATCCCATAGATTGGCTAAAGTAACGTGGTAATCCGGGATCCACGAGATGTTGCGAGTTTTGAGAACCTGGCCAAGGAAATCGAAAATCATCTCTTCAAACCCCTCGATCTCCTTCTCTCTTTCGAGGAGCTTGTTGTTAGAAGCAGTGGCCAATTCGATGGCACTTTCAACATTCTTTTCGGCGAGAGCTGCCCGTCTCTCCGCGTCCGAGACCTGATCATTTAAAATCACCTTTTCTGCTTCAGCCAAAGCCAAACTTTCTTTTAAACTTGCTTTTTCTGCCTCCCAAGCAGCTCTCTCAGCTTCAAAATGGCCTTGTGCTGTTTTCAACTCGGTATTAGCCATTTTGAGGTCTTCAACCTCCTTCTTTAAGGCCATTTTCTCTTGGCTATTGGAGTCAAGTTCCGAATGAAAGCGCTGCTTAGCATTCTCTAATTCAATCTTATAATTTTCAGCGTCCCTCCATGCCAAAACAAGCTGGGATTGAGCATCTTCCAGGTCCTTCTCTATCTTTGTCCTGGCCCTTTCGTTGTTTTCAAGTTTCGCCTTAGATCTGTGTGCTTCTATTTCAAGCGATCGGATGACTTCTGAAAGGTTTACTGCATGTTTTTTCATCATCTCATATTGCCTGGCAACATGGAGGATGTGCCCGACAACTTCGCTATCCCAGTTCTTGGGGACCGGTTCCAAGGCTGGAACAAATGTCATCCGGTCAAAGAATATGTCTGGGAATTGTTCCTGCAGCTTTTCCAGCCTACCTTCAATCTCGGGACCATGCATGTAATCCCGTGACCCGGGGCCAGCCAACTCTGGCTGGCTGGAAGGGACGATGTCACTCCTCTCCTTTTCAGACTCTTTGGATGGATCCTTGCCCTTATCTTTAGATTCGTGATGCCTTTTGGACGACCGGCTGTGGGAAGGTGCACTCTTTGGAGGAGTTAACTCTTTAGGAAGTTTCTTTCCCCCTGCAGGAACTGCCGGATAACTGGAAGGCTTGGTAGAGGTCGATTTTGGTGGAGACCGAGGTTGCGAGGAAGTCGGCTTGTAAAAAGGGCCACAAGAGCGCTCAGTATCCGGATGAAGGCTGGGTGTGCCCTCGCGAAGAGAACGATAAGAGTAATATTTCCTGTGGGACATCGTTCCTGCAAAAAAGAGAAAAGCATATTAAAACTCTGAATACTCACGATATAAGAGTGCAGGGTCGGATAGTGTGTGTGATTTGTGCATCCCATATAATCCCCCCTAACAGACCCGGGCCTGAAGACAGGCTCATCTGACTAGTTTCTTGTTCTCTAGTTGGAGCGATGTTCTCTTCAGAAGTAGGGAAGAAAGGCCCCCCTTCAAAGTCCTTCTCTGTATATACATCGTCGGGTAGAGGGATTTTGTTCAGCTCGTCAAATAACTGCTCTTCTGTCAAATCATCGGGAGCAGCGGTTTCGATTGGAGTAAAAATCGGGATTTCCTTGGACATGTCACCGCGGACCTCATCCCCTCTGTATATGTTCAGGTCCTCATCGTCTTGGATGACTATCGGAGAAGGACTCTTGCGAAACTTAGTTGTTTCTACAGCTTGCGAAGTTCCCTCTCCCTCCGTTGGGGGCACATACTTATAAGGTCTGCAGCCAGTGCCAAGTCCAAATCTTCTATCCAGAAGATGATGCTTATGAAGATTTTCATCAGTAATGCATTTTTTGATCCTTAGAAAGTCGGATCTGCTTTGTAGAAAATGGACAATCGATTGCTGTATAGTGGACCCTCCGTTTTTGGAAAGACGTGATCTGTTTAAGACAAAGAAAAAGGGGGGAGAATGTTAACGCCTAGACTTCTTGAACAAGATATTCGATTAGAAGCTTAAAGTTTACTTGATTTGAGCCATCTTCTTGAGCATCCGGCCTGTTTCTTTATATAAAACCAATCAGACTTAGGATCCCCTATATTGTTATATCCATCGTACAGAACCTTCCTGTTCGCCACCGATTCAAAGAAAGAGAAATTTGGAGTCGCCGAAGAACGGTGCTTGAAAAGAAAGAAGAATGTCAAATCTCTGAATTTAAGTTCGGCGTGTAGGATCTCCGCATATGCATCATATAGGGTGTATAGAGATGCGTAGGCATTAGGATGAAGCTGCATCGGAGCAATACCCAGTCGTCTTAAAGTTTCGATGGCGATCGGAGGAAACGGAGGAATAGCTCCTACCAAGCACATGGTTCGACTGATTGCCATATATCCTTCCAGAGCTAGGTGGGGTCTATCTTCGCTTCCGGATGTCAAGACATTATCCCAAGGAATCCCGTGTCTCAAGCAGATTCTTTTAAGCTTTATATCGTCGAGCTTAGATGCTAAAGAATCAGAAAATTTATCTATTCCGAGCGCACCAGGAATCTTGTCGGGAGCTCGCCCATCAATCTCAGACTCCTCGCTAGATGAAGTACTTTTGGACGGGTCTGATTCCGTTGCCTCGTATTCAGATCAAGAATCTTCACCTCCTGGATTAATTGGAGGAATCTCGGGGTTGTATTGCTCACGAACCTCGGATTCCTCTTCTGTTGTGGATCTTGAAGGAGATTGATTATTCGACATTACTGCTAGAACGAGAAAACATGAACAATGAGATTAATACTACCCGTCCCCCGTGTGTGCAAGTGCCGGTGTGTGTGCTTGTGTGCGCATTAAAGATAAAGCGTGAAAGCTATCAAGATCATCAAAACATTAGTCGTCATATGCAGTCAAATTATGTGGTCATTTAGTCCAGAAAGTCCGACATCAAGGCCCTAGCCTAACTGTCCAGAATTTTATGGTGACAAGGCATCGTTTAAAGTTCGAAATTCGTTTGCATCGTGAACTACGAGTCGGATCGCAAGGTAAAGGGATCGCCCTCCTTCGGATCACAGGGCAGGGGGATCGCCCCCTCACGGATCGCGAAATTAAGTGATCGGGGTCTTTGCCGAATCGTTGCAGCCCCCCCACGGTACGTGCCTCTGCCGTCACCACGACCCTCCGTCTCGCCACTCGCCTTCATCTTCCTCTTCTCCTCTCCTTGACCCCGATCCGAACTGGCTTTTTCTCTTCTTCTTCCTCCTCCGTTTTTCTCCTCCGAACTCCAACCCTTGAACCCATCAGCCATGGCGCCTCGAGGTTTCCCCCAAAAATCACGATATTCCATCGTTTCTTCCCTCAAGCTAGTCGAAAAAAAATTCATAAACAACAGCGATTACGAGTAAGGGTGCTTTCGGTGGGGTTACCTTTCTAAAAATTGGGAAAGCACTCGGATTTTCAAAGGTTTGAAAAACTAGGGTTCGTTCCTCAACAATGCAGGCGAAACGATACGACAGAAAAAAAAAGGAAGAAAGTGAAGAGGGGGGGGGGTCGACTTATATAGGCAAAAGGGGCGACCGTTTGTCTCCCCTTCTTTGTCCTATTCGATCCACAAAACTAGGCGGGCCGCGAACCAGAAGCCCACCACGTCTCGAAGAGGAGCCCGTCTCGTTCCGTTCCATGAAGAGGCCCAAGTGCACACCAAAGAACGAAACGAATGGCTTGATAACGGACCGCGACTCGAGCACGCGATCTGAGTCGATAAATTCAGTAATGAAGATTCTGAAGAATCTCTGAAAAGGAGTTGTTCACTGATTCGCGACTCGCTGTGAAAAGACGATTCTATAGCTTCGAAGCATGTTCCATCATCAATAAAACATACTTCGAGGGGGCAAAATGTTGGCTAGCTTTTTGACCAAGCCACCCAAGTTCACTCACAAGAGGAAGGTATGAAACTACATTCCCCAAGTGCATGAAGGAACGGATCGCACACTATCGACTCGCCCACCATCGGATCGCCTCCTGTCTCATCAGCGAAACGAAACCTCTAGGCGACTCGATCCGGACTCATATTGTTGCCCAGCGTAAAACGATACGATCCCCTGATGCATGGCGAACCCTCTGACCCGTTCAAGCGTGAGCTAGTCTTCAGCGATCCGAGACGCACGGATCTAGCGACACGTGTCCCTAACCGTCATTTTAACCGATTCTCCCCATCTGCACGATCCGATTTTCAAGGGGATCGCGACACCTATCCACAACGGCTAATTTGACTATTTCTTCAACGGAGGCGATGCGATCCGATGTCCTCGGGATTTGTGCCACGTGTTACCACGACCCGCCTGACAAAATCAGCTATAAATAGCCCAAAGCTTGGCACTTTTTGGGATCTTTTGGCAATATTGAGTACTGAATCCGCCATTATTGTCAGACTACTAGAGTATTGAGAGAAATCCTTGATTGTATTAGCTTTCAAAGTATAATCAATAATATATAAAGTGGACGTAGGCTCGTTAACGCCGAACCACTATAAATTCTGTGTGTTATTTTCTTTTTCCTCATTCTTCAGTTGAAACTCTATAAGCTTCAGAACAATTTGGTTGTTAGGTCCAAATTTTCATCTAACACTTGGGAATCAGCTTGTGGATTAGCTCGATGATAGCTTTAAGAAGATCGTCGAGAAGGCTTTGAGGCATGAAAGTTTGTTTCCTAAGGAGATGTCTGTTGTTGCAGCTAAAGAGGAGCAGAAACCATATCAGGGTGGTAATAACAAGAAGAGAAAGCAATAACAACAGAAAGGAAAGGATGGCCAAAAGAAGCAGAAGGGAGAAGTGACTTGCTTCAATTGTTGGCAGAAGGCCCATTTTACTAGTGAATGCAAGAATCCTAAAGCTGAAAAGAAGTGCTTCGAGTGTGGAAAGCTGGGACATGAGAAGAAAGATTGTCCAAAATCAGCTCAAGGGAAGCAAGTGGTTAAAGCTTATGCTTTGGGGGTTGTGCCGTCTTCTTCAAAGTTTCCTACTGCTAAGGAGAAGGGAAAGGGTGTCGTGGTGCAAGGTACTCTTTCTGCTCATGGTGTTTCAGTTCGAATTTTGTTTGATACTGGAGCATCTCATTCATTCATTTGCAATGAGCTTGTGTATCGCTTGGGTTTGGAACCCGAGATTTGTGATAGACCATTGATCGTGATTAATCCAGTTGGGGGTTATTCCAGTTTGTGCATGATTTGCCGTGGTCTAGTGTTGTCGAGTCATAGTTGCTCTTTTGTGTGTGATTGCTTTGTTCTTAACTTCATTGGGTTTGGGATCATCTTGGGCATGGATTGGCTCAAAAGGTATGCGGCAAGGGTGAATTGCGAGAAGCTAGAGGTGAGAGTCGGGTATGTGGAAGGGCGAAAGGTGTTGATAAGATGTAAGCGCGAAGTGGGTATCTTCGTTAGCTATCTATATTCGCTTGTGATTCCACAAGAAGACTTGTTATCTGTGCTGATCGCAAATGAGTATGAGGATGTCTTTGACGAGGTCAAAGGTTTGTCGCTGCATCGTGAGATTGAGTTTAGGATCGATTTGGTCGAGGGTGCTAGACCAATCGTTATGCCTCTTAGGCGGATGGCGCTTGAGGAACAATGAAAGTTGGAGGTGCAAGTTCAAGACCTTCTTAGGAAGGGATCCATTCGAGGAAGTGTTTCCGAATGGGGTGCACCGATCGTGTTTGCAACAAAGGTAGATGGCTCGTTAAGGTTGTGTGTAGATTATCCTGAGCTGAACAAGGTGACTAAGAAGAACAAGTATCCGTTGCCAAGGATTGATGACTTGTTCAATCAGCTTCACGAAGCCAAAGTGTTTTCTCAGATGGACCTGACAACGGGATTTCACCAGTTGAGGGTGGCTAAGGATAGTGTGCCAAAGACTGCTTTTAGGGCACCATCCGATTTCTTCGAATGGTTGGTGATGCCATTCTGGTTGACTAACCCACCAGCGTATTTTGTGGATCTTATGAATAGGGTTTTCAGAGATTAGTTGAATAAGTTCGTGCTTATGTTCGTGGATGACATTCTGGTTTACTCTCAGAACGAGGAAGAACATAAGACACACTTAAGAGTTGTGCTGGAGATCTTGCGTAAACATCAGTTGAGAGCCAAGTTCTCAAAGTGTCACTTCTGGAAGAATGAAGAGAGGTTCTTAGGCCATGTAATTTCTGGAAATGGGATAGCGGTTGACCCTGCTAAAGTGGTAGTAATCCAGGACTGGGATAGACCTAAGAATGCGACAGATGTGCGGAGTTTCCTTAGTTGGCTGGTTATTACAGACGGTTTATCAAGGATTTCTCCAAGATATCTGTACCATTGACAGGATTGACAAAGAAGAACCAAGTGTTCACATGGATGTAAAGTGTGAACAAGTGTTCGAGAACCTGAATGAGAAATTGACGAGTGCTCCTGTGTTGACCATTCCAAATAGGAATGAAGAGATGCTGGTATACACTGCTACATGTGGTACTGAACTTGGAGCAGTACTAATGCAAAAGGATAAGGTTATGGCCTATGCGAGTCGACAACTGAAGCCGCATGAGAAAAACTATCCAACTCATGATTTGGAGTTGGCGGCGGTTGTGTTTGCTCTGAAGATCTGGAGACATTACCTATTGGGAGTTCGATTCGAGTTGTTTATGGATCATAAGTCGTTGAAGTATCTTTTCTCCCAAAAGGATTTGAATCTTCGGCAGCAACGGTGGTTGGCATTTCTGGCGTCATATGATTTTGGGATAGCCTATAATCTTGGCAAAGGCAACGCATCTGCAGATGCATTGAGTCGAAGACACGCGAGTCTAGGAGCGATGTTTTTGGAATGGAAGAGCCTCGAGTATTTGGCAAGGTTTGATTTCAGGCCAAACTGTGAATTGGAACCTGAAATGTTGGCAAACTTATCGATAAGACATGCTCTCATTGAAAGGATCGGCGAGAGCCAAAAGCGAGATGCAAAGCTTGTCGAGTTTATCCAGCAACTAGAGCTAGAAGGTAAAGAGTTCGAAGTCGATCGGGGGGGGGGGGGGGGTTGGTTTCGAAAGCAAGGGTGATTAGTTGTTCCTAATATTGATGGATTGAAAGATGAGGTTCTGAGAGAATGTCATCAATAGAAGTTGACGATTCATAAGATGTATCAGGACATGAAGCGAGTTTACTACTGGGAAGGGATGAAGCGAGATATTGGAAAGCTCATTTCGAAATGAATGAACTGTCAGTGGGTGAAAGATGAACATAGGAAGTCAAGTGGTTTGCTTCAGCCATTGGAAGTTCCTACGTGGAAGTAGGAGCAAGTATCGATGGACTACCTAGAAGCAGGGCAGGAAATGAACGGATTTGGGTCATTCTGGATCGCTTGACCAAGAGTGCGAGATTCATTCCTGTCAGGTCAACTAGGACGACGTCGAAATTGGCTAAACTTTATGTGAAATGGATAGTTCGATTCCATGGTATCCCAAAGAGTATAGTGAGTGACCGAGATCCATTATTTACGAGTGAATTTTGGAAAAGTTTTCAAAAAGCTTTGGGAACTGAGTTGTGCTTGAGTATGGCTTATCATCCCCAAACTGATGGTCAGACCGAGAGAGTCAATCGAGTTTTGGAAGATCTCCTGAAGGCTTGTGTGTTAGACTTCGGAGGATCGTGGGAGGACTATCTACATCTAGTTGAGTTTGCATGTAATAATAGCTATCAATCTAGCACTGGATGACACCATACGAGGCGTTGTATGAGAGGCCATGTAATTCTCCGGCACATTGGTTAGAAACTGGAGATAAGTTGGTACTTGGGCTAGAGATGATTCAAGAGACATTAGATTGTATCGAAATCATTCGACAATGAATGAAGGCGGCCCAAGATCGTCAAAAGAGTTATGCTGATAAGCATCGAAAAGATTTAGAATTCGACTTTGGTGACATGGTTTTTGTAAAGAATTCGTCGTTAAAGCATGTGGTCCAATTCGAAAATAAAGGAAAGTTAGCTCCAAGATTTGTTGGACCATTTCCGATAGTTGAGCAAATTGGAAAGCTCCCATATAGATTGGAGTTTCCCAAGAAGATGTCGAGTGTGCATAATGTTTTCCATGTGTCATTTTTATGGAAGTTTATGCATGACTCGAATGTGGTGGTATCTCCAGAGCAGTACAAAGACTTGGAAGGTGAGACCGCAGTTGCGAAACCTCGTAAGCACTTCGTGTTGTGGGGAATGACACGAAACAGCTTAGGAGGAAAACGGTTAATCTGGTCAAGATACAATGGAGTGAAGATGGTGACGATTGTACATGGGAGACGAAAGAGAGCATGAAGGCGACTCATCCATAACTCTTCGTTGGTAGGACCCTTTGTTATCGTATCATCATTATATATTTGATCTTGTTGTTGTTCGGTAGAATTCTGCATGCTAGGATAAGGTTATGGATGCATGGCTTGATGGTTGCTAGTTTGGATGATATGGTTTCTCATGGATGAAAGGCATGCGGAATTGTTTTGATTGCTTGTGTTTACTTGGAATTTTGGGGGCGAAATTCTTAAGGGGGGAGAATGTAACAGCCTGCATTTTACGTATCAGAAGATAGTAAAATATTTTTATTTTATTCCCTGAGGGTTGGATTATTCTCATCTTTTGGTAGTTTCTTATGGGGATGTGAGATATGTCCATAATTTTGATCAATTTTCTTTGCAACCATTTTGCCCTTGTCAGTCTTGTACAGGGAATAACTTTTGACTCAGGTCGAATTAGAGGTTGAGACCTGTGCCATTGGAAAGGAATTGATGATTGCCTTTCTGTAGAGTGGTTATATTAAGGTTTGGTTCAACGGTTTGGGAGAAATCACTGTTTTAAGGTTTTTCAGTTGGTTGTCTAGGTTTTGGGAGCCTAATGGGCTGATTTGGGAAAGGCCCATTAGTGGGCTGATGGAAGGGTATAAATAGGGGGTGAGGGATATGGGAGATGGTTTAGTTTCTCATCCTCCCATTTGGTGCCTTTTGCTCTTCCTTCCTCCAGCACCTTTCCACCATTAAAATCGAGATCCAAGCTTAGGAAATCGAAGATCTACACCATTCATTGTTAGATCTACATCGTTTCACAGGCGAATTCATCGGATCAAGGAGTTTGGTTCGAAGTGCTCGCTTTCCGAATTCATATTTCTTTTATTTTAGCTTGTTTTGGAGAATTGGTGAGTGGTTTACATCTATCACATTGATTCAATGAAGTGCATCATTGGTTGATCATGTTTTTCACCAATTTCAAGTGTTTTTCCATAGATCTATGCATTGGTAAGTCCATTTTCATATAAATCATCCTATGGTCTGATTTAACAAGTTTAGATAAGTAATTTCTATAATATTTCATGTGAGTGTGCAAGTTAAATCCATGATTTTTTTTTATATGTACATTTATGGTGTTTTTGGTGTAAATTGCATAATTTTGGTGAAAATCACCATATTAATGCTTTTAGTTATCTCATAACATGCTTATGGTGATACTGGATGAATTAGATAAGTTGATTTCGTCGATATAATCGTTTGGCGAAGTTTTTGTCAAAACAATGATTTTGGTTCGGCTGCTACAGTACTGATCGTAGTGCTACAGTGTCGTGCTATAGGGTGGTTGCTACAATGCCAACCGGCGGTTGCTACAATGCTGATTGGTGGTTACTACAGTGCCGATTAGTGGTTGCTATATTGGTCGATCGGTCGGATTGTTACAACGTTTGGAGTTGCTACAGTGTCAGTCGGTCGCGTGCTATAGTGCCGATCGGTGGTTGCTACAGTGCCAATCGATGGTTTCTACTGTGTCGGTCGGTCAGATTGCTACAGTGTTTGGGTGCTACAGTGTTCAGTCGCGCTCGTGTTACAGTATCGATCGATCAAGCTACAGTGTCGGGATGCTACAGCATTGGCTACGGTGATTGCTAGAAGTGACGTAAAGTGTTCGTTGTTCGTCGTATGCAACGAATGTGGAAACGACTCAAGGATGTATTGAGTTCGTGTGAGGTGATTGCTCTAAAGTGTTCTGAGCTAATTAATAGTCGTAATTGATAACGACTAGAGATGCGGGGGCCAAGGAATTATCGTTGTTGTAGGTTTTAGCGGCCTCAAAGCAGGGGTACAATTGAAGACCAGTTGTAGGTCGGGCGCCCTAGGCGTCGTGTATGGCCTAGACACGTATTAAGTATAGCGTGTGGGGGTTTTGCTAGAACCGGGACGTCGTGTATGGTCCTTGACAATTGATGGCAAATTGTTAGCCAGTCATACAATAACGAGGATTCCAAAGCAAGGCTGGCGGTGATAGCCAGAGTCAGCCATGGACGTTTGAATGCATGTTGTGATAATGGCTGAGTTGTTATGGTTATGTGTGAATGGTTGTTCTGGTTGCCATGGATAAATTGTTATTCCTTTATATATATGGATCGTAAAGGCTATCACTGTCAGGTGTAGGGCAGGTGTAAGTTCTTCTTCGGAGCTGGGTAAATTAGTTTGTTTATTTACCCATTCTCATATATTTTATTGATAAAGTTTGTTAGTTATTTTATCGCTCACTAAGACTGTTGTCTGACTCAAGGTTTTATGTTTTTTTCTTATTACCTTAGTATGTTCATCCGGTTGTGGATGGACAGACTGAGTAGCGGGTGACAGGTGATGCTTTAGTAAGGACAATGATGATGAGCAGGAGGCTCACGTACCAGCTTTATTACTATCTAATAATTGGATTTTCTCCGTGTGCTATTTCTCTGAGTGTTGTAGTGAGGCAAATTGTAGAAACACTACTGTTCTTATCTACGTGTGTGGGAAATACTTTTAGTTGTTATGAAAGTTTAGCGTTTTTTGCTTCATTATTACTACCTGTTGTATATAAACTATTATATTTTTCTCCTTACGCTGTGAGTTTACGACAGGTTCCTTTTATGTACCATACCTTGATGATCGTCCATAGCTGCCTGACACACCTTTTAGCACATTATTCCTCTTGTATAGCGCGGGGGTTGTAGGCGGTCATCACAGTCATGCATACATGTTTTCTATTATTGTGGTGCACTACGCATGCACATTTGTTGCAAAAATGGGTTTCACATAAATGGGTTGTGTAATTTAGGATAACTAGGAGGTAGAACAGTGGCAGTCATTTGGAGTGATTTCCATGATGGGATTCTTTTTAAAAAGGAAAGAGCGTAGTACCCCTAATTATATTATTATATGTCTAATTAATTAGTTAGTTAATTTGGTGAGCTTTACGACACGAGTTCGGACAAAGAAGTTATGGATGAAAGATGAAAATGAAACCGAGACAATTAATATTTGAAAATAAACATTTATAACCTAGTTCATAGGTCGACCCCCTTGGGCGGTCAAAAGGGGCAGTTGTCCCCTAAGAAGGGGTGGTCGACTACTTTTTGTGTCTTGGCAATTATTTTTCCTTGGCCTCAACGTTCAAATAGCTTCTTTTTTTATCATACGGTTGTTGTTTATTCTAGTGTTATAAATTAAGGTCTAGCCCTACATTCTCATCTCAATTTTTTTAATTAAAAACAACCTTAGTGCTCCTTTATTTCTTCTTCATTTTCTTCCTAAATCCTCAAATGATGGATTTGCGCTTATACGTAAAAATTTGAAGAACAGAAATCAAATAAAAAGGGAAGAGAATCAACAATCCAAGCTTCTTAGTAGTCTTATTTTAGATTTGTATCGCTTCTCTTTGCCGATCCTAGATCTCTTTTCAAAAATGTAATTTTAATGTATTTATATCCTATTTTATACATATTTCTTAAATTTAAAAGACATTGGAACTGAGTCAAGATTGTAATTCAGAACTGGACGTTGTGAACACTTTTCAGAATGAGTAGGAAATTATTATTGCTTACGATATCAAATCTATTTTGTTGGCATGAATTTTGTTTTTTATGCCTAAATCAATCTTATCTTTGGGTTGTAGGCTTGAATTAGTGTAGGAATCCATTGCCTACATATTATTATTTATTTAAAAGTATGTTTACACCTATATTTGGTAATCTATCCCAAAATTTTGAGATTACGATATCATGCGATTTTATTTTAGATCTGTACTTAGGTATAAAATAGTATTTTTTTTGATAATTGCCCAAGTTATGCTATATTAAAGACTTTCCATAATTTATTTTTTGGAAACAATATATGTTTGGTTTACATAAATTTATTACTTTTTACACTTTTCATTCAAAAAGATGACGTTTGATTTAAAAAAAAAACTTATCCACAAACTAAAGGAAAGAGATGTACAAAGTATGCATTATTCTTTGTGGTTTGCACTGTCTATTCTAAATAAAAGTAATGATCTATTCCTAGTAATTTCAAATGAAGTCATTGTTTCCCTCTTACGCTAGACTACTTCATGTAAACCATAACACAAAGTCTTACTAAGGAATCTCATTCCAGCAAATCGAATATGAAAAGATTATTCTAGGCAATATTAATGGCTCGAATATATTAGGTTAGAAATAAGGAAGTTCTATTAGATAATTTATATTTACTCGTTGTGGTAATAAAATGTACACTATAATGTTTGTTTGCATGTACTATTCGTTAGTTATCATTTTATCTAGGAAGCGAATACGTAGGGTTAAAAACGGTCGTATTTCATGTTAATCAGCAATACATTTGGAGTTGCTTATAGTTAATAGGAAATAAAAGATTATTACCATAATTAATGGATAATTAACAGAAAACAAATTATGAATTAGATTAAGTGGTTGCAATTTGTTAGCATGAAATTAAAATATGCAACTCCGGTCAATGAAATTAGATTGGTAAATAATTTAGGAGTTATGATTAATAGAGATAAATGGATACAAAGTACTGGTAAATATAGAATAAATAGTTGGAAGGATTACTTATTGAAAATTGGTAATTATATATGTCTTAGGGAATGTTTGTGAGTATAATTATTAACAAATGGAATCTATAGAATGAATATAAAAAGGGAATTAAGAATAGATTAATATTTAAGGTAAATCTTATTCCTTAAAAAAGGAAATTGGTACCAAAGTCTAGCATCAACCTAGGATAGTGTAACACTCCACACCTTTCTATGCCCAAATTTCGACAAAAATCGAAACTCGAACACATCCAAGCATGGAACATGTAAATCTGGTACCTGCAAATAAATGAGCATGAGCATAATTAGAGTACGATAAGTTAACTCACAACGGAAAGAATAGGATAAACTAGTATTAACTCAAGCAACTACCTTTTAAAAGTAAGTCACTTTGCCAATATCGAGCATGAGAGAGAACGAGAACCAAAAGCCAAACTTAAACACCTTTGAGAACCTGACCTTCTCTAGAAAACCTGGGTGGTTGTAATGAGGAGGGGGGTCAGAACAACAAGATTTTGGTGAACAAGAAATGTACAACACAAATTATAATACACAGAAGTATCCCGTTTGGTTCAACCCAAGGTGTATGCCTACCAAGGTTAGTAATTCTAGCCTAACCTTGTAAATGTTTACGCACGACCCTACTACTCTTCCCAAGGTAGTATTCTTAAGATATAATACCGAGATAGAACATTTACGCATATATTCGTGAAGCCTTTGTGCCAGAAAATAGCCGGTTATTTAATCGAGGTTAGTACCCTAGTTACGGAGTTTTTATGCATATTTTTTTTTCATTTACTCATCCCTTAATATTTAATGCCTCGCTATTAATGATAGAGAGGGTGGATTCTCCCTGGTCGCTTAACACCCTAGGCGGACCTATTGGTCACGGACCTATTGGTCCCTTATTATTTCTCGATAATTTATTCAAATGTTAACATAAAGTAGAGGGCACTAGCTACGGGCCCTACTAGTTAAGGCTTCCGTCATTCACGCATTAATCCGTAACACGTGTAAGGTGAGAGATGGTACTTTTTCGCTCGCTATACCATATTGCTGACCTTATTGGATAATCTCCTTAATCGCTTACTACTTCCCGTAGGATAGGTAGCCATATCTGATGTTTTTAGTTTCCAGGTTTGGGTAGGCCCCACACACACGCCATTTAAGACCCCTAAACTGAAATACCTACTCCTAGGTGGACTCCTCGACCCAAGCCACTTAAGACCTAAGGAAGCGGACTATATGCGAAGATTATTAAGTTTGTACCCAATTGACCGTTAATACCTTTCCCTATTGGGATAAAGTGGGATACGTTATTAAGTCATTCCCGTTTAGTTTCTCTTCACGGAAATACAATACGCACACGATTTGTTGTCATGGGTTCCTATGGTTTCACATTATTAACCTACTAAGTCCAATCCTAACCTTTAATATAAGTTTTGTATTAACTGGTATTAATAAGGAAAGTTATATCCTCCTTACCCTAGGAAATTTATTTGATTATTTCCCTAATTGGACTTAGTATTTAACAACAATCAATATCCATTAATCTACCTTTTACACCCATTTGTTTCCATCCCTAAGTTTATTGCCATTTATGACCATAACGGTCATATTTTCCTAAGCAACCATTTATCAGTCCTGAAGTGTCTATTTGTTGTACCCCAACAGACAATTACAATTCGTATTTACCTGTTTATTTGTTGCTTGTTGTGTGTATATATATATATATATATTGTGCACCAGGCCTCTCACATTAAGTTGACCACTTGTGGATGATGGATTTGCCGGTTGGTTTCTGGGCAGACTTCTACCACAAGTTGAACTTAACCTCGTGCCTTAGTACATTTATATTTACGCATTGGACCCTTCACATTAGGATGACCACCGTGGATGTTGGATTTGTCGGGTGATTCCGGACAGACTTCTACCACAAGTTGAGCTTAACCTCGTGTCTAAATGCAGTTATAATTCAAATTCCCTAATTTAAATTTACAACATTTATCCTAATCAATTTAGGAATTGTAACCACTATCCTATTATATTCACTTTTCCCTAATCAACATCGATTACAATTGTTATTTATTGATTTGCTGACCCTATTTATAGCAATTAATTATATTAATTGCTACAATGGTCACCACAAATATATTAATTCAATACGGATTACATTTTCATATATAATTCCATAAATATTGTTCAAACATTCAAACATTCAATACAATGTATATTTTACCGTTTTACGCAAATTTGGACGGATAATGTATATATATATATATATTTATATTTATATTTTTCGCGCGGCTAACATAGTTATTTTATTATTTATTATTTTTAAATTTTATCATTTGGGTTAATCAATATCTAAACATTCTTTTTGCATTCAATTTTTCCATAAGGTTCCAAATCTTACAAAAAGACCGTTAGCTCTAGTTATTGTAAATTATGCCTAATTAGTGGAATAGACATATTTCAAATTCATAAGAAATATGTGTGCGTGTATTATATATATATATATATATATTTGGAATAGTTAATGAAAACTACGCATAAATATGTGTATTTATATTTTATACATACGTTTGCACCACTTTTCCCTTTTTAAATCTTTTGTGAATTCAAAAGAATGTCTTTTTGTTCAAAAAGAGGAAAATGACATATTTTCAATAATTAAGCCAAAAACCCCCAACAACATTGAATGCAATATAGGTATAATTCTTTTCATTTAAAACCACATAATTCACCAACTTACACCGAAACTAGGGAAACTACATCTAAACAGAGCTATTGAGACTGATTTCCAAATCCACAGTGTTTTACAACAACTACAATACATTTCACAACACAATTGTAGGAAGTATTTATAAACAAATTTAAGAATCCTACAATTAATATTATTCCTAACCACAATTCACAATTTATAAGTTTTGACAATATTTACTAGCAGATCTTATAGGTGTCAATTCAAATACAACAACATTATGAACATATCTGATGAAAATAGGCATATATTTTGAGATCTAATTAAAACGAGATAAATAGGCTATTATAACTTTGTATATAAATTTCCAACCCACCTAAAAGCATTCCAAATCTGAAGTTTGAATAATCATTTTGGCCTACAATTCCCAAATTCTTATAAATCTACAATTTATCTTAAAAGGGGATACTTGCAGATCTGTAGATATGCAAGAAAATAGGAAGAGAGGGGAGAATCTGATGTGGAGCGTCAATTCACATTCTTTTCCATTGAATCTTATAATCCTTTTCAATTCTATATGATTTGTATTTGATTGGTTGTATATAAATATATTTTTAATTTAAGAAATTTGAATGGAAGAGAAAGGGAAATGGCAGAGCTTCGCTGCTGTCTACAGATTTTTATGAAAAAGAATAACGTCTTACCCTTTTATTTATAGGAGTGGAATTGGCCATGAATCGTTAGATTTATTTTAATTTATATCCATCCATCCGTTCAATATTATAATATAACCTAACCTCTTTAGCCCTAGCTATCACTGGGCGTTCTGGCGCCCAGTAGGTCGACCGCTAGGGTTGACCGTCGGCCGACCGCTTGGGTCGCTAATCGCCCAGTGAAGGTTGTTAAATGTGGTATATAATATATAATTATTCTGATTTATTTGTGTCCATTATTGTATCTCATCCGTAACTTTTCAAACGGACTCCATTCGCGAAACTCCAAACATGAAAGTAGACCAGAATTCCAAGACGAATGCATTGGTTAAAGTTTCTTGGTCAAATTCTATCGTTTGCAGAAATTCCTATTTTTGAAATTCTAATAATTAATTCCTATTGTCAAAATTCCAGGTTGTTACAGATAGTATCAATAAAGGCCTAGGATACTTAAATGTAGTTAGTATGTTTTAAGGATTTACTGCTAATGTGGGATATCACTAATCATAGAACCCATGATTTCGTAAATCGACACAATACACTTATAGCATGTGCGATGTCGGGTCTAGTGCAATGAATAGCATATATAAGACTCCCCATAACACTAAAATACTCAAGTTGAGAAATGGTACGTCCAGTATTCTTTTCTAACTTGATACTTGGATCTAAAGGAGTTGTTGCTGGTTTGTCAACATAACGGCCATACTTCTTCAGGAACTTCTTAATGTAATGAGATTGGGTTAGTAATAAATCCCCCGCTTTCCTACTGATTTTAATTCCTAAAATTACATCAGCCTCTCCTAGACCTTTCATATCAAATTTAGAAGATAGAAACTTCTTAGTTTCATTCACACATGATATATTGGAACCAAATATTAGCGTTTCATCAATGTATAAACATATTATAACATTATTGTTGCGATCCGATATGCTATAAATAAATTTATCTGCATCATTAACAATGAATCCAAACAAAAGTGCAACTTTATCAAACTTCTCATGCCATTACATGGGAGTTGCTTCATGCCATAAAGAGATTTGACTAATTTACAAACTTTCTTTTCTTGGCCTAGAGTTATGAAATATTCAGGTTGTTCCATGTATATCTCTTCTTCTAAATCTCCATTTAGAAAAGTTGTTTTTACATCCATTTGATGTATGACCAAGTTATGAATTGATGCAAGTGCCATTAAACAGTGTATGGAAGATAAGCGAGCAACTGGAGCATATGTATCAAATAAATCTACCCCTTATCTTTATTTATATCCCTTAACAACTAATCTGGCTTAAAACTTATCAATGGATCCATTTGTATTCAACTTTTTCTTGAATATCCATTTACATCCAATAGGTTTAGCACTAAGAGGTAAAACAGATAAAACCCAAGTCTGGTTTAACATTATGGACTCATTTCATCAATGATAGCTTCTTTCCAGAAATTAGAATCTCTAGAACTCATAGCCTCTGAATAAGTTTTGGATCATCATCGACGTTCATTACATATCTTGTAACATTAAGGACTTCGTCCTTATTGGCTTCTACATGACATGTTTTGAAGTCAGGAACATAGTCCTTCTCTATTCTCGCTCTTTTACTTCTTCTGTGTTCAGTACTATTATTTGGTACCGACACTTCCTTGCTATTTTAAGCAGGAGCATAATCAACATCAATGATATCATTAGTCTCGGTTGGTATCGGACTAGATGATGTCAACGGATTCTCAATAGTCTGATTTTTAGAAAATTCTACATCTACAGATTCTATAACTTCTAAGGTATCAAGTATAAGGAACCTATAAGTAATAATATTAAGAGAATATCCTATGAAAACACACTTAAATGACCTATTTCCTAACTTTGGTCGTTTAGGGTCAGGTTTTCTAACATATGCTAAGTAACCCCAAACTTTAAGTCTAGTAAGGTTACATTTTCTATTAAACCATAATTCATAAGGGGGAAATATTATTCCTTTTAAGTGGTACTCTATTTAAAATGTAACATGCAAATAACATAGCGTCACCCCATAGGTTATCAGGTAAATTAGAATTATGAGCATGACATTAACCATTTCTACTAAAGTTCTATTTTTTCCTCTCAGCGACACCATTTTGTTATGGTGTATATGGAGCGGTACATTGGTGAACTATACCATTTTTTTTGCAAAACAAAATGAATTCATTTCATAAATATTCACCACCACGTTCTGAATGTAACACTTTAATTTTAACTCCTTATTGTGTTTCGACTTTGTCTTTGTAAATTTTGAATTTATCAAAGGCCTCATCTTTCGATTTCATTAGATATGCATATACATATCTAGTATAATCATCAATAAATGTTATATAGTATTGGTTACCACCATAGGTGATATGACTTTTTAAGTCACCTGCATCACTATATACCAAATCAAGCAAACCGATTTTCCTTTCTACAGATTTAAAGGATTTTCGGTGTATTTCTGCTTGAACACATATTTCACATTTAGAGATAGAATCGAAATCACAATCAGAAATTAATCCTAATTTATGCATATTTCTAAGAGACTTATAATTAACATGACCTAATCTACCATGCCATAAATTACCAGAATCAACAATATAAGCAGAAGATTTCTTTACTGGATTCAACTTAATCATGCTGTTACAAGAATATACCTGTCTAATAAATTTGTTGTACTTGGACAACACTAACTTATCAGACTCATACACCATCTTGAATTCTCCTTTGTTAAGAAGGTATCCAGAAACCAAATTCTTACACATATGGAGTACATAAAATACATTGACTAATGTAAGAAGTTTCCCAGTGGTGAATGTAAGTTCGATACCGGCATCTTTAAGTTGATACACCAACAATATTATTTCACTTACTAGCCCAACTATGGACTTATTTGTGACCATTTTGAAATCCACAAAATTACAACTAAGAAATTTTTTATTACTTGCCTCGGATATGCGATACTTTCTTTCCAAAGCAGTCCAAAGATCGTTCGCAGTTTCCAAAGTCCTATGAGCAATGTAGACTGGAGTAGACAATGCATTCAAAATATGCCCTCTGCATAGAAAATTGTCCTCTTTGTGCTTTGCACATTTTTCTTTTTGAGCGGCATCCTCGTAAGCGATTTTCCAACGGTATAATTTCCAATTTGTCTTCCAAGATGTAGAACAATTTGACAGTGATCAAGAATAATTTCATTGGCTCTTGCAATGAGTGAACTTTTCACCATCAAGACGCTCCAATTTCGTCAAATGTTGATTCATTACTTGTAATGCACTTAAAAGTTCCATAGTGGAAATTATTCTCCAAAAATTAGTTGGGGATTTTGTGGTTTGAGACTTTCTGAGGAGTATGAATATTGTACTTCAAACTTTAAGGATCTATGGAATAGATTCTTTCAGACATTAGTTCAACCCACCAGGTACAAATGGGTTATTGAACTATCGACTTTCAGGATTCAATAAAGCCTTGGAATAGCGAAATCGGATTCAAAGTTTGTACCGCTTTGATCCGATCAATAACACTCTATATATTGATTCTGATGAGGCAAGAGAATAATAAGAAGGAAGAGAAGAAGAAGTTAAAATCTGCGACGATTTTGGATATTGTAGCACCCTAAAGGTGTTACAAATTCACAGCGTTTGTAACGCTTTAATGGCATTGCAGTTTCAGAGGAAGAAGAAGACGGTTCAGAATTTATTTGAAATGCTTTTGGCTGCCGATATTTATAGTAGTGGAGAGGTGTCTTTTGGCCAAGTGTCGCGATCGTTTGTAACGGTAGCATCCCTTCGCTTGCAACATTCCCGAAATGTTGCAAATTTAAATGACACGTACGTTCATCCGTAACGGTTTCAAAGCATTACAAATCTGCGCCCGTAATTCAAAACTACAACGAGTCGTAGTGCAGCAAGCCCATTGTCATCCTGAGGCTTAACTGATCACGAGACCCCAAGAGCCCTAAGACCCAAGGCCCATCTTTTGACATTTTAAATATTAATATGCATGCCATGTTCATGCATTGCCTTATCTCCCCCTTCTCTTCTTTCTTTTGATATGATACATCATGCTTTTACATATATAGAGGCAAGTCCTTACCTATTTCATGATGTGGGACAAAGAGCATTTCAATTCCTCACCCTTCTTACTTCTCTCTTCAAAACAAACCCAATACCCCAAAACATAGTTTATTGAAGATTTCTAACAATCTCCCCTAATTTTCAAAATAATAAATAAAATGGACGGCTGAATCACTAGTGTGACTTTCTGCATACCTAAGTGGGATCAAGCCTATGTAGTTCTAAGATCAAGTATTTCATCATCGTGGAAACAACACATAAATAAAAGGTATCTTTTGGATTTGAACCTTTACTTAGTGTAATTCGTTCAAAGCTCTATCGTGCTTCTATGGTGAACGAATCTTGAACCAAGTATCTCTTAGTGATAGAACCAGAACAATCACACATGTTGTACTCCTTAGTTAGAGTGTTTTGTATTGCTCAGCACGTTAATGGCCAAGTGCTTTAATCCTGGTTCATGAGTCTACTTTAGAAAGCAGTTTTACTATCCTAGGAAACGACCTGATTTCCCTACTCATATAGATAAGTCTCTAAAGGTGTTTCTGCGATACACCTTTTAAGGTTTCTACACCTTTTAAGGTTTCTGGACTTATTAAGGATATTATCCATCCTTTGTTCTTGTAGAATCCAACACTAAATATTATGCGATTATCGATTTAGTGTTCCATAATCATATTTTTAACTTGTTAGTACCCGTTGAACTTTGTCTATCCTTTTCAAGACACAAATTTGTTTCTATAATGGATGATCAATCTTCATTCACGGACCTTAGTCCCATTTCTTTTGACTTTATAGAAACCATAGCCTTCGTAAGTGGGTCAGCCAAGTTTTTCTTTGTTTCTATGTAGTCAACGGTTATAACTCCACTTTTGAGTAACTGTCTAACCATTTGATGTCTTAGACTCACATGTTTAGACTTCCCGTTATATGTATTATTAGATGTAAAACCCCATAATTTCAAAACAACATTAAAATGAAAAACTAAGAAATACTTAATTAAATATTGGGAATTAAGTAAAACGGACTGCGCCATTGCGTTGGTCTCAGAATTCTGCTTAAAATACACTACACCATAACAGCCAATTTGGCACACAACGCTATGGAGATAAAATACGGGTTTTAGCCATATCAGATTTGATAGTGCTAAGATCCGTATCAAACTAGATTTTGCGATCTGCACCAACCTAAACACTCCAAATCTGACCGTCCAACAAGGAAGCTCCGGATCAGTTAATTTGATACGGCTTTGGTCCAAATCGAATGTTTATCATATTGTGCATCCCATTAGGCACTCGTAATAAAAAATTGGCTACTCCCTTCTCCCTTTATTTTAGTTTAATGGTGACCGAAAACCCAAATTAGGGTTTTTGGTCATCAAATTGTGCCTCCACCTTTCTCTGGAATCTACTCCTCCGACAGAGATGAACAACCCTCTCCTTCGACAGAAACGCAGCAACCCTTGGTCCCTAGCCCTCTCCTTCGACAGCAGGTATGTGTTTCAATTGAATTGTGGCTTGCATGCCTGGTAATAGGGAATAAGTTGAAATCTTTGTGTGTTAGCTAATTGCTACTTTGTGTTAGTGTGTTAGCTGTTTCAATTGAATTGGTATATACATGTGTTAGCTGATTCCTACTTTGTGTAAGGGACGAACCTGTGGTTATACCCTGGAATCAGAGAAATCAAATTTGAATCACGTTTTATGATAATATAAAACACATCTGAATTGCTATTGGAAACATGTTTGGTATAATTTTAGATTGCGGTATGTCCATGAAACAAAGAAATAACAATGAGTTAGTCATAAGGATCCAGTAACCTTTACTAATGTTAAGATGTTTAATGTCAATTGCCCATAACCTGATTCTATTTTTAATAGCTGTTTGTTGTCCATTTCTTAAACTAAATAACAAGCCAAGAATATAGTCGTATAATTATAGATTTGGTGTCAAAATGGCAAATAGATACAATATATTACTTGATGTGGCAGAAACCGAGCAAATGGATAATTATAGTTCAATATTTAACTATGATTTCTTTGTCATTTGACTGTTTGTTCGCCTTATTCTTGAAATTTAAATTGGGTTGTCTTATAACAAATTTATCTGTTTTGAGAGATAACAAATTTACTGAAAATATATTAACAGGTTTGCTGAAAATTTTGGTAGATGGTTGATTACTCGACTTTTTGATTAATTTTTTAATGGGCAATCCACCAGGTGGATGCGTTTTAGCTCACACGTAGGGTTGGGTATCCATGCTTATTAGCTTCATCCAAATGACGGATGCTGCTACACTTAACCTTAGTAAAAAGTTGCTTTCACTAGCAACTTTCCCCTACTTTGTAGCAGACTGTAGTGTAAGTTAACTTGCACTACACAATCTGCTTCAAAGAAGCTAAAAGTTGCAAGTGAAAGCAGCTTTTTCCAAAGGTTAAGTGAAGCGGCATTCGACATTTGAATGAAGCTAATAAGCATGGATTACTGACCCTATGCATGAGCTAAAATGCAGCCATCTGTTGGATCGCCCAGCAAATTCTTAATCAGAAAGTCGAGTATGTGTGTCATCTGATGATGATGATTCGATATCTTTAGACGTTGGAGCAGGTATATACTATTTTACACTTATCTCTACATAGTATCTTACATAAGAATTGAATGGACATATACTTGTGTGCACATCTTGAATATTCTTTTGGTTTATTTGTTCCTTTTTGTGTGTATAGGAGGATGTTCTGTATGCTAGGGTACGAACTACCGGTGTTGCAGATGGACTACACTTCAGGTGATTCTTCTTTTGGGTTTGCATTTTTAATGACTATCAATTTTCTACTCCTATGTATAGTTAATTTCATTTAAACGTCTATGGTCATAACAAAACCAGTTTACAATGCGTATTCATTCATTTTTGAGACATATACTGATCGATTACACAAACACATTGATGGCGCTCGACTAGTCGCGACTAGTCGTCGACTAGTCTACTAATCGAGATTAAACCCTCGACATGAAGTCTCGACTTGTTTTTTTTATGAATTTAAGCCGCATAGGTAGAAATTAGTCGGCTAATCGACTAGTCGATTCGACTAGGTTGTTATCGGTTCCCAGTGAAGTATTTGTACACAAACACACTGATCGGCTACCGTTAAATTACACAAATACACTGATCGAAACGATATGCCCTTCATTGTATTAACATTCAATGGTGCATTCTGAACATACTTTGAATACAAATCTTGTAAAGAAGAGGCGTTATATTTCTTATTTTGGATTGATTCTATAGCAGGATGAATCTTTGGAAAACAAAACTCAATTAGTTTCATTTTATATCTATATTAACATACACTTATCTCTGTATTCATGTTTTCATCTCAGTTACAGTGAGTTACAATGTCGATCTACTATCCAGTGAAGTATTTGTAACTTGTTTCTTGTATTTTATAGGCAACCCTGTTGGAGCTTATGGTGCTTTTGTGCTGCTAGAACTCAGGCTGCAGGCTATATATCACGATTCAGTTCTGCTGCCAAATGAAACTAGAACTCCAGGCTAGCTATCGCGCTCAATCTTCCCGGCCTCGACTGGAGTTTTATCAGGTTGATATGTTTTTACCTTTTTTTGTAACTTCGTAATGTGATGAAAATCTTTGGCAGTTTCCTTTTATTGTATATGTTTGTATATACATCATGTTATGACAAACCTTGTAATGCTTTGAGTGTATATATATATATAAAAATTGTGTTATTCCTGTGTATAATTTGTGGTATATATGCTCTGTGTTATGAAAGATATGTGCCACAGTTTCTGTTTTTATATATACACACATATACGATATATATATATATATACACACACACATATATACATGTGTGTATATATGTGTGTACACACACATATAATTAGACCCGGTCAAAGACCATGTCTAATTAGAATTTAGATACAGCTAAGAGTCGTATGTTAATAGTAGTGAGATACGGTTTGTAGCTATATCTAATAATTTAACACGCCACTTTTTAATACGGCTTTTTACCGTGCCTAACTGCTTTAGATATGGCTTAAAACATAGTCTAATTAACATATATGATGTAGTGATAGACTCCGAGTTTGCATAAAATGTACATCGTATGAAGAAGATATTCAGGTTTGAAGTTTATTTACATATAAGCCATTATATTTATAAATAAAACTATTCCAGAAAATCAAAAGCGGAAGAAATGGGGGGAAATCGGCCTGTTAGAGGTCGACCACATCCCTAAGGATGTCGACCCATGGGTCGACCCCAACACAGGGGTGTCGACACATATGTCGACCCCCATGTCAACCCCTCCGAGATTTAGGTAGAATTTAGTTTCTGAACGTAGACTCATTTCTTGACCAGATTCGTTGACCCTAGGCTATAAACAGGACCTCATTCTCATTGTTTTATTCATCCAAATACAATGGAGAACTAGATGTTGCCCCTACCTAGATTAAATTAGAATATTCTTCTACAATGATAAATTATACGGATTCAAGGATCTTTGTTGCAACATCAATAATCACTTCTCTGTTCTTTAGATCCAGTCACAGTGAGTTTATGTTATTTTCAGATATAAACATTTAAATAGTAATCTTGACATGTTTATAAGTTGGATCTGAATAGGTGTTGGTTAATAACTTGAATTATAACTAATTAGATCTGCTATTACTTGTACACCTGATCTACTGATTAGTTCTTATACGACTATTCCTATTATGCTTGTTCTATTATTATGCCTGATTTTATCATCATATGCTTGTCTTGTTACTATGCATATTCTTGTTCTCTTCTCTACCCCTTTCCCTTTTTATTTTTATAACCAGGCTACCTTCAAGCCTAGGCCTATCGCTGAAATATGCGAACGTACGAAATTGGGAACGGTTGGGAATGAAAATTGGGGCATAACTCATATTGTAAAACCTGATTGGGATTTTGGGCATAATTTATGCCTTGAGCCAAAACTTTAACTTGGGGCATAACTTGTGTCATGAATCGGACTGGGAATTGGGCATAAACTTAGGGATAAACATGAGAAATTGTTAATAACGAACATGCCTAGATTTACAGTAACTAGAAACTAAAATTGCGCTTAGACACGAGATAAGATTAAACTTATGGTAGAAGTCTTTCCAGAACCGCCCAGCAAATCCAGTATTCACACGTGGTAAATCTAATGTGAGGCATCTAAGTGCATAAATGTACATGTAAGGGCGTTAAGGCACGAGGTTAAGTCTGACTTGTGGAAGAAGTCTACCCGGAACCACCCGGCATATCCAGCATCCACAAGTGGTCGACTTAATGTAAGAGGTCTAATGCATTAACAGACATGATTGGAAATATGATAGTAACTTGTTTCCTGAAATACTTAACTAGGTTAGATATGTGGGGGTTACATGAACCTATCAAATTGAGCAGGGGTTAAGTAAACTTTCGTGGATCAGTGGGGGTTACATAAATCTTGTGGCGACGGGTAATATACATATATAGGCCCGACAACTTAACTTATTTTACATGTTGTGGTTATGCAACCTTGTTAAACTGTTAGGCATAACCTGTCAAAATCCTTGTAGTGGGGATGCAAGCCTAGGGGGTAGCTTGTATCATTTGTTGTGTGAGACCCGTATCAGTCAATAACCCATCTTGGTGTCACACGGGTACCCTGAACTTGGTCAGGGTTTGGGCACGCTTACTGAGTTGATTATAAGAGGTCACTTGAGGGAGGGTGTCCGACAGCGCGGGAAACCAACGGAGTCATATGCGTGCATGGATCTGGCTTGCTAGGGGAATTAAGACGTTGTGATACCAATATATATGGTTGTGCATTCTTGAAAATAACGGGGTTGCCACTTTAGGAAGTGATACATCCTACTATGGGGCCAGAACAGGGTATTTACGGGATAAGGAGTCGATCGATTGGGGCAGTGATTAGGGTACATCTAGTCTTGCTTGTTTTGGAGCCCATTATTCTTGCTGGGGGTAACACCTGTCATTTCTATGGGGCTGCCTGTTATTCGTGTTGGGGGTAAAACCCGTCACTAAAAGTACACCTAAGTCTACCATCTTGTTCTTGTTGGGATCATCTTGTTTCAGTTATATTAGTGTTGGTGTAGAGAAAATTATCTAGAGAAAGTGCTTGAGAAGCGCAACATATCATGTTCTGTTATTCTATTTATCCTGCTCGGTTTGTAATACCTACCTTATGATATTTTATCCCTCTCATTCAGTTTATATACCTAACATGATGCTTTTACTTATTTATATGCTAAAAGTAATTGGACTCGCCAGACTTTATGTCTGACCCGTTTTGTTTCCTCATATCTCTCTTTCCCTCCCCCTCAGGTTCTTAGGGCGAGAATACTCATGCATGATTAGGATTCTCTCTTAATTCTGCTTGGAGATGCTTAGATGTACCATTTTGATTTCCTATCTTTCCGGATATGGCTATTATTTTGGGGATTATGCTTTTCTATATTATTGTGCTCTGATGATTTTAGTACAAGACAAGAGTTTTAAATTGATGTAATTAGTTTCTGAAATTCTTACTTATGATGTAACTGGGTTTTGGACCATGGTGATTTCCGTTTGATAAAGTTTTAAATTCCGCTGTTATTTTATAATTTGTCTTGTGATGTTTCTGTTTACCTACAACGCTTCACGAAACTTAATGCACTCTGATAAAGAGTGACATTAACGGACGTGGGGTGTCACACTTTGTATCAGAGCTGAAGGTTACCAGATCGGATAAAAGATTTTGAAAATTGTTTTCAAAAAGGTTTTAAAAGAAAGTGTTTTCAAATAAAAGTCCATTTTTGAAAAACATATTCCCCAAATTCATATGAAATATCTTTCGATTCCCTGTTTGAGTTCCTTTTCTTTTCAACATGTCCGGGGAACCGATTCTTCCCGAGGGGTTATGATACCGGCCTGGTTCCGTAGGTATCTTGAGGCTATGACACCTGCCAAAGGCGAAGCAGACGTCCCACCCCTAGTTGCAGTCGTTGTTCCTCCTCCCCTACTGCGAGTGGATAATTTCTCCAAAATTTGCAAGGATTTCTGTGCTATGGGAGGAAAGCCATTCTGAGGAACTGAGACTTTTGTAGAAGTAAGGAACAGGCTCAAAGGGATGGAGGATTTATTTGGAATCTTTGAGGCTGATGACCGTAGAAAGATCCAGTTGGTCGTTTGGCAGCTGAAAGATGAGGCTTCGTTCTGGTGGGAAGTGATGCAAGCAGGACGTCAAGTGGAGACTTGGGATGATTTCCGACAGAGATTCGAGATGAATTTTCTTTTTTAAGCTGAGCAAAATATGCAAATGGAAAGGTTTTTGGCACTTAAGCAAGGAGGCATGTCTGTCAAAGAATATGTCAACAAGTTCAATAAACTGGCGAGGTTTGGGTTAGAGCTAGTGAATACCCCCACACAAGAAAGCTTTGAGGTTTGCTAGAGGATTGAATGAACCCCTACATGGGTTGGCTATGTCTCATATTCCAATGGGAGCAAATTTTGAGAAACTTGTTGATATGGCACTAATGCACGAAGAGGATAAAGGTGAGAAGAAAGAGGATAAGAGTGATGAACCACAAAACAAGAAAGTATGGCCCAAGAAAGACCAACAACAGCAAAAGAAGGGCGGATTTACGGCAAAGCACAGGAAAAGAGGAAGTGTTTTAATTGTGGACGCGTGGGTCATATGAGCAAAAATTGCAAAAGAAGGAAGAATGCTTGTTTCTAATGTGGAGAGGTCGGACATCTTATCAAGGATTACCCGAACAGGCAAGGACAAAGCCAAAGGGAAGGATCTTCTGGAGGCCAGGTGCATGTTCCCGTGACTGGTGTACAGGATAGAGTAGGAAAGTTTCTGTTGAAGGTTTGATTTCTCTTTTCAATCATCCTGTTAGAACTCTTTCTGATTCTGGCGCTTCGCATTCTTTTATATTTAATTATGTGGTTGTGTCTCTACACCTTAGTACTGGTATGGTTTTGGATCCCGTTGTCGTCTCAAACCCCATAGGGGGTACGACTCATTTGTCTATGATTTATCGGGGTTTGAGAATATCTGTGTTGGGCGTCGAGTTTGAGTACGATGCATACATGCTTGGTTTCACGAGCTATGGTTTGATTCTAGGGATGGATTGGCTAGCCATGCATGGTTCCATTCTAGACTGTGAGAGGAGGGTCATTAGACTTCTGACTTGCCAGTGGAGGACCGTCGAGATTTCTTGTGACCCTAAGGGGTTTGTCATGCCTAGTTTCCTAGAGTCGTTTGATGCATCTATCGACGACTTATGGTCGGTACCAGTAATCTGTGAGTATCCTGATGTTTTTAAGGAGGTTCGAGGGCTTACCTCTGAGGCGTGAGAATGATTTCCAAATATACTTGGTGGACAATGCAAAGCTAGTTGCATTGCCTGTGCGCCATATGGCTCCAAGAGAAAGAAGGGAGCTCAGCAAGTAAGTAGGGGAGCTACTTGAGAAAGGGTTTATTAGGCGAAGTATATCTGAATGGGGTGCTCCAGTGGTATTTGCCACTAAGGCAGATGGTTCACTTTGCTTATGCGTGGATTATAGGGAGTTGAACAAGCTCACCAAGAAAAATAGGCACCCACTCCATAGGATAGATGATCTGTTTGACCAGCTTGTTCGCGCATCTGTTTTCTCCCAGGTAGACTTGGCCATGGGGTTTCATCAATTGAGAGTGGCTGAGAAAAGTATAGACAAGACTGCTTTTAGAACTCCAGATGGTTTCTTCGAATGGCTCGTCATGCCTTTTGGGTTGACTAATGCACCCGCCTATTTTGTGGATCTAATGAGTAGGGTGTTTCGGGAGTTTCTAAATAAGTTCATTGTGGTCTTTATTGGTGACATCTTGGTTTTCTCAAAGAGCGAGGAAGAGCATGCCCTACATTTAAGGGAGGTTTTGAAGACTCTCCGATCACATCAACTTAAGACGAAATTCTCGAAATGTCATTTTTGGAGAAAGGAAATGAGATTTCTAGGGCATGCGGTCTCTAAGGATGGGATAGCAGTAGATCCCGCGAATGTAGTTGCTGTTCAAGATTGAAAGACTCCAAAGAATGAAACAGAGGTGAGAAGTTTTCTTGGTTTAGCGGGTTATTATAGTAAGTTCATTAAGGACTTGGTGAAGATATCAGCCCCACTCACCAGACCGACGAAGAAGAATCTAACATTTTCTTGGGGTGTAGATTGTGATGATGCTTTTCAGCGATTGAAGAGGGCTCTGACAATAGCCCCAGTCTCGACTTTGCCTGATGAGAACAAAGTGTTCACAATATACATTGATGCATGTGGTACAAGGCTTAGTGCAATTCTGATGTAAGAGGGAAGGGTAGTATGTTATGGAGGTAGACAGTTGAGGGTTCATGAGAAGAACTACTCTATCCATGACTTAGAGTTGGCAGCCATAGTATTTGCGCTTAAGACTTGACGTCATTATCTACTTCGAGAGAAGTTCGAGTTGTACACCGATCATAAATCTCTCAAGTACTTATTCTCGCAGAAGGATCTCAATTTGAGGCAACAGAGATGGATGGAGCTCCTAGCTTCTTATGATTTTGAGATTGCTTATACTCTTGGTAAGGGTAATGTGGTGGCGGACGCACTGAGTAGGCAGAGGATGACCTTGAGTCCTCTATTTGTAGAGAGGCGGAGCTTGCAGTTTATATCGACCTTTGATTTTAGGCCATCTACGGATCTTACACCTGGTCTGTTCGCATCGTTAGCGGCGTGACCTACTCTTATGGATCATATAGGAACTTCACAGTGAGAGGACCCACAGATTGTTGACATTTTGGATAGGCTTAGTAGAGGGGATACTTCTAGTCACCTCAGTAGATATTCCACATATGATAGAGGGTGGTTGCGACGAGATGAAAGGCTTTGTGTTCCCCGAGTTAGGAGTTTAATGAAGACAGTCCTTGAGGAAGCCTATCATTTAGGATGACTATTCATCAAGAAGTGATAAGATGTATAGAGATATGAAGAGGATTTCTTTTGGACTAGGATGAAGAAGGATGTAGTGGAGTTTGTTTCTCAATGTTTGATTTGCCAGCAAGTCAAAGCTGAGCAAAGGAAGCCTGGTGGTTTACTTCATCCTTTGGAGATTCCACAATGGAAGTGGTAGAGTGTCACTATGGATTACATTGATGGTTTGCCTAGATCAAGTAAAAGCAATACCAGTATTTGGGTTATAGTTGATAGGTTTACTAAGAGCGCCCATTTCGTTCCTGTTAAGAGTAAGACGCGGCAGCATGGTTGGCGGCAGTTTATATTCGTGAGATAGCTCGTCTACATGGAGTACCTTCCAGTATTATGAGTGATCGTGACCCCATATTCACTAGTGAGTTTTGGATGAGCTTGCAAGAGGCATTAGGAACGCATTTGTGTTTGAGCACCGCTTGTCACACTTAGACCATTGGACAGACGGAAAGGGTAAATAGAGTTCTTGAGGTTCTTTTAAGGCTGTGTATCCTAGACTTCGAAGGGACTTAGGAAGAGCATCTTCCTTTGGTAGAGTTCACCTACAACAACAGTTATCAAGCTAGTATTGGCATGACACCCTTCAAGGTATTGTACGGACGACCCTATACATCACCGTCTTATTGGTGGGAGTCTACAGAAAGGCTTCTACTTGGATCTAAGATGATTAGAGAAACTTCAAAGAAGATTGATCTTATTCACAGACACATGAAGACAACTCAGGACAGGCAGAAGTCCTACGTAGATAAGAGAAGAACTGATATTGAGTTCGAGGTGGGAGACATGGTTTTCATCAAGGTATCACCTTTAAGGAATGTAGTTCGCTTTGGTTCTATGGAGAAATTGGCACTAAGATTTGTAGGGCCATTTCCCATAATAGAAAGGATTGGCCAAATGGATTATAGAGTGAAGTTACTAGAAAGACTGGCCGGTGTTCATGATGTTTTCCACATTTCTCACTTACGGAAGTGCCTGCATGATACCGCAGAAGTAGTGGAGCCGGGTATGCTTGAGGAAGTAGAGGTGGAACTGGAAGCGACAGTTAAACGAGTTCCTACCTGTATCCTTGGATCAGAGGTTAAGAAGCTACGCAACCGAGAGGTCACGTTGATGAAAGTTCAATGGAGAGAAGACCCCGAGAATGCAACTTGGGAGACTGAAGACAAGATTTGTGCTTCGTACCCTTTTCTTTTCAAGGGTATGTTCATAACTTTTTTTTTCCAAAGATTTTATTCGTACTTGTTTCTATCATTAACTATATCTTATCAATTGAATCTTCGACCTTTAGGTAGAAATCCAATTGTTGTAAACATGTGATTGAAACATGTTATGTTTGATGGATGCAAGTGTTTGCTCGTGGATACATATACACACACATTAGGCACTAGATCGGCTCAATCACTCTCATACTGTATATGGATGTGTGTGCATTTTTCTTTCTTTTTATGGATGGAATTGGGTGTATCATCATATGAATGTTGCATCTAAATGGATGGTTGTGCACGCATATAGCATTTACACGATATGTTAGGATTATTTGCATACATGTTGGATTCATGGCACTAACATACATTTCATTAAGGAGGTTGACTGAATCAGTGGACTACCTGATCTTTCGCATTAGTATAGGAACATATACACACACCTTTTCATATGTTCATGTAAGCATTAGAAACCTACTAAGGACAGTGGATGCCTATGGTTGGTGGATGAGTAGATGGATGATGGTGTTAGGATATACATTCTTCTTAACTTACAGATTTCGGGGACAAAATCCATTAAGTAGGGGAGAATGTAATACCCAGTAATTTCAAAACAACATTAAAATGAAAAACTAAGTTACACTCAATTAAATATTAGGAATTAAGTAAAACGGACTGCGCCATTGCGTTTGTCTCGGAATTCTGCTTAAGATAGCCTCTGAGTTTGCATAAAATGGAAATCATACGAAGAAGATATTAAGGTTTGAAGTTTATGTACATATAAGCCGTTATATATATAAATAAAGCTATTCCAGAAAATCAAAATCAGACGGGAAAAATGGGGGGAAATCGGGCCGTTAGGGATCAACCCCATCCCTAAGGGTGTCGACCCCAACACAGGGGTGTCGACACCCATGTTGACCCCTCCGAGATCTGGGCAGAATTCAGTTTCTGAACGTGGACTCGTTTCTTGATAAGATTCGTTGACCCTAGGCTATACATAGGACCTTATTCTCATTGTTTTATTCATCCAAAAACAATAAAGAACTAGATGTTGCGCCTGCCTAGATTAAATTAGCCTATTCTTCTGCAATGACAAATTATACGGATTCAAGGATCTCTGTTGCAACATCAACAATCACTTCTCTGTTCTTTAGATCTAGTCATAGTGAGTTTATGCTATTTTTAGATATAAACATGTAAATAGTAATCTTGACATGTTTATAAGTTGGATCTAAATAGGTGCCGGTTAATAACTTGAATTATAACTAACTAGATCTGCCATTACTTGTACACCTGATCTACTGATTAGTTCTCATATGACTACTCCTATTATGTCTGTTACATTATCATGACTAATTTTATCATCATATGCATGTCTTGTTATTATGCCTATTCTTGTTCTCTTCTCTACCCTTTTCCCTTTTTATTTTTATAGCTAGGCAACCTTCGAGCCTAGGCCTATCGCTTAAACATGCGGATGTACGAAATTGGGAACGGTTGGGAATGATAAATTGGGGCATAAATCATATTCTAAAACCTGATTAGGATTTTGGGCATAATTTATACCTTGAGCCAAAACTTTAACTTGGTGCATAACTTGTGTCATGAATCGGATAGGGAATTAGGCATAACCTTGGATAAACATGAGAAATTGTTAATAACGAGCATGCCAAGATTACAGTAACCAGAAACTATAACCGCACTTAGACATGAGGTTAGATTACACTTATGGTAGAAGTCTGCCCAGAACCGCCCGATAAATCCAGCATCCATACGTGGCAAATCTAATCTAAGGGATCTAAGTGCATAAACATATGTGTAACGACGTTAAGACACGAGATTAAGTCCGACTTGTGGAAGAAGTCTGCCCAGAACCGCCCGGCATATCCAACATCCACAAGTCGTCGACATAATGTGAGAGGCTTAGTGCATTAACAGACATGAATGGAAATATGATAATAACTTGTTACCTGAAATACTTAACCAGTTTAGATATGTGGGGGTTACATGAACCTTTCAAATTGAGTAGGAGTTAAGTAAACTTGCGTGGATCAGTGGGGGTTAAGTAAATCTTGTGGCGATGGTTAATATACATATATAGGCCCGACAACTTGACCTACTTTACATGTTCGGGTTATGCAACCTTGTTAAACTATTAGGCATAACCTGTCAAAATCCTAGTAGTGGGGATGCAAGCCTAGGGGGTAGCTTGCATCATTTGTTGTGTGGGACTCGTATCAGTTAGTAACTCATTTTGGTATTAAACGGGTACCCCGAACTTGGTCGGGGTCTAGGCACGCTTACTGAGTTGATTATAAGAGGTCACTTGAGGGAGGGTGTCCGACAACGCAAGAAACCAACGAAGTCATATGCGTGCATGGGTCGGCTTGCTAGGGGAATTAAGACGCTGTGACACCAGTAGATATGGTTGTGCATTCTTGAAAACAACGGGGTTGCCACTTTAGGAAGTGATACATCCTACTATGGGGCCATCACAGAGCATCTACGGGATAAGGAGTCGATCAATTGGGGTAGTGATTAGGGTACATCAAGTCTTGCTTGTTGAGGAGCCTATTATTCTTGTTGGGGGTAACACCTTGTAACAACCCGTATTTTTGACAATCATATATTTAATTTAATTTATTATTTTAATTATTATATTTGGAATATTAATGGTCGTTTAATTAAAATGAAGTTTGAACGTTATATATTTATATAATTGTAAAACGAGTTCGAAATGGCGCTGAAATTCATAATATGGAGTTTAAAATTCATCTTCAATATACAGAATCCGATATAAGCCGGAATTCTGTGAAACAAAAAACGTTGGAACCGTATTGATGATAATTTTCATATAAAAGAGAAAAATTCAGATTTTGTGTTATAGATTGTTAGTTATGGCCAAATCAAATTTGGAAATAGTTGCTATGGAAATCGTTATTTAATTATAGGCCTTTAAAATGGCCATTTTGCAAACAGAGTCCGTTTTCGATGAAATCAATTTCATTGGAATCGTAACGTTAAATTATTGCATGGTATTAAATTGCATGGCAAACCGATGTCGTATGTGATCACGGCAGCCATAAACGCCCAGTCAATTTCTATAGCGCGTAATTAAATTAATTTAATTTAATAGAGGGGTGTTTGAGTGTAACTTGAGTAGACGATCGAATTAAGCCACGAAACCAGTTCCGTTGAGTTCATATCGTAGATTAGAGTTAGGATAGGTATATAGTTTGTTATTTTTGAGGACCAAATAATTTGGTGTCCAAAATAGCATTGTAGTGCGTGTAAAAATAGCGTACCGAGAAACAGTCCCGGAATGCGACGAAACTGGTGCCGTTGGGTTCGTATTAATTAGTTATTGTAGAATTTTCGTCAATTGGACTTACCATTTGATCGTGGCAGCGATCAACGTCTTAATCAATTATACTATTTTGGTCAATTCAAACAGGGGTAACTTTAAACAGATAAACGACTGGCCAAATGAACTCCGATTTGGACGAAACAAGATTCATTGGATCCGTAAGGAAGAGGTCTAGTAAAATGTTAATGTTTCAAATTTATTGGATTTTTTGTAGTTTTAGGATTTTTAAATGCTTGATTTTTCATCGATAATTATAAAGGACTTTTTGCAAACGATGTTGGAATTCGACGAGACCTGTCCCATTAAATCCGGAATATTTTTTTATGCTAGGATTAGCATTTTTTTCCGAAAAACAGAAGTCGATTGTGGTTAGTTTTACTTGTTACTTCACTACGAAGTTTCAGTAAATAATATTTTATTCTCTAACCATCCCCTATATATATCGTAACTTCTGTAACCCTAATTCCTCCTGGTCAAAAACCTTTCCTCTGGTCAACGTTATTACTGCCTCTACCTAAACAAATTAAACGGCCAAAACCCAATAATTCTTGCACTCAATTTCCTCCAAATTCATTAATTAAAATCAAAACACTCTTCCATGAATTTTTCGAGCTCAGCGAGCTCTATCTGGCGATCGAATATTATTGGGTTTCGAACCCTATGGTGACCGAATCAGCTGCAGAAAGTCGCCGTGGTTAAAGGAGTTTTGCTGGCGATCTGTGAATCTTGGGTAGTTGATACTTGCATTGTAGGCTGAGGAGCCTGAGGCGCTTCCGCCAGTTATGTTTGATGGGGTTCCGGCTTTTTGATCATCGGTGCAGCAATGATTGGAGCGGGCTGCCTTGGTGACAGGGAGATAATGTGCGAAGGTAGATGGGAAGAGGGGAGTGGCGTTTATCACCGACTGGAGTGGGGTGAGGCTCGATAGTTCTTGATGTCGCCGGTGGTTGGATAAAGGGGATGCGGAGCAATGGGTTACACAACAGAAAGAGAGAGAAGGATGAGTCTGGAGAACGTGAAATCGAAGCAGGGTGAGAAACAGAAGGTTGGCCACATTTTGAAACGTAATTAGTCTTCCAGACCAATTAACTTAGTGTAAATTATTGGATTAATCAGTGGATAATGATTGCATATTGGAACAAAAGCAAAACATTATAAAAAGAAGGGGAGCCGGCCACGTTGATCTTATGTGAAGCAGTAAAATAGGAACAGTCGAGGAAGAAAATTATTTGGTCCAGATGTTCACAAACAAAGTAATTATTAATTACACTATTAATGGATTGTTATACTTTAAATATAACTCCCATTCATTCTTAAACATCGGATCCATGCAGGCGCGGTGTAATTCTTGGAAGGAAGTGCAGAACAAAACATAAAGGAGTGATATACGGTTTGGAAAAAGGGTATATGGGATCTTTGCGTGAACCAAAAGTAGGAAGACAAAAGGGACGCACCAGTTTTTGCCTAACAAAAGTAATTATACAATTAAAATGTTATCAGTTAAAATAAGCAATAGGATTAAGGACTTTTTGTGTTAATTAAATTATTTAACTTTATATTAATGACAAACTAATCATATGTTACAGGTTTATGACTAAACGCGGAGTAGCAGTTAATGTCACGTGGAAAGGAAATTTATCGGCCTTATTTTGTTAACATGTAATTAGCTTAACCCTGAAGATAAATAAGAATTTATTTAAAACCCTAATTAGACATATTTATATAATTAAATTATATTAACTTAAAATATTTATAATCTGTGATTACATTATCAGAAAGGAACGATTCAGGATGCAGTGGACTCGCATTAGCAAAATTTACGTCATGGAACAGAACTGGACAAGATTTGGAATCAACCTGGATTTTTAATTAGATTAAACACCTGTTTAATTTAATTAAAACCAACCGGTTCAACGATAAATCAGATCAAGATGAGTTAAACTCACTCAGTTCTTCCCATTTATATTTTATATAAATTGGGTTTTTATTTTGTGTGCTCTGGTTGCTGATGGTTGACTGTTGCTAGTTATATATTTATTTGTTGATTTAACTGATGAAATTAAACACTGTTTAATTTCAGTGAAATACCAAATTGTTATTTTAACAATTTGATCCAATGGAGGTATCTAATCCTGTTGGTCATGTTTATTTATAAACATGTTTAATGGTTTGAATTGTTTGAACTGATTGAATTGTTTTGTTTATTGGTTGATGTTTAACGGTCGTTATTTATTATTAGTTAAATGTGATTGCATGATCTGATTTGAGCTATCCATTTTGAATACAGGGAAGAACAGGTTGGAGGGATCCAACTGGATTCCTCAAATATATTATTTATTTTCATATTATCATATATGATCTGTCATGATTGGGTGATTGATTTGATTAGTGATCATTGACTGAAAATTCAACCTGTGTTTAGTTTTAACCAATGGGCAATATTGGTTGAGTAATCGACAGTAAATGGCCTAAAAATAATTTGTTTGGTTTTATATTGAGTTACCGTCTGGTGGACCGATAGAACTGAAGTTATAAAATTTATTTTATAACTGGAAATAGATTTTGAAAATATATTATTTTGAATAAAAGTTTATAAATAAAAAATAAATATTTATTATTTATCTAGTTAATTTATAATTAATTATTAATTGATTTTATAAAGTAAATTCTGACGTCAATCAGATTTATAAACAAGTAAAGAGGAATTAATCTAACAGTTAATTTGGATAATTGTTTGGTTAAGAAACAATTAAATGGAAGTATTTAAATTAATTATATTATTAATTAATTTAAAGTGAGAATTAATTGGAATCGGTTAACGAGATAACCGTGTTTGATTTTGTATAATTTTAATAAGATTTTAAAAAGGAATTTACTACTTATTTTAGTTGATAAAAAAATTAACTACAGAGGTAGTTAATGATTGAAATAAATTATTATGTTTAATGAATAATAATTTAGGAAATTCTTTTTAATTGAATTCATTTAAAAAGTAATCGGAGGTGAAATGAAATCCAATTGAATGGTGAAGGAGGTTGATGAGCAAGTTTTATTTTAAAACTGGGTTTATAACAAAGTTATAAAAAAAGTTTTAAGCGGATACTATAGTGTAAAATGAATGTTACTTAAATATTTGAATTAAGTGAAAGGAAATTAAGAAAAGGGTTTAAGATAAACTAGGATTATATAAAAGAGGTTTGAGGTGTTATATCGTTAATTCTAAATTAACGTTACTAAATAGTGGGATTAAGCAAAAGTGAGGAATTGAAATAAGATTTCCAAAACGGGAATGGTTAAATGGATTTGAAAAAGAATTGTTAAAAGTGAATTTGGTGAAAGAAGTGGGTCATAGGATTATGTAAATAAATCCAAATTATAAATGAGTTTGGTTAAAGAGGCAGAGCTAAGAGTGGTGTGACTTAAGTATTGAATTAGGAAAGAATGGTATATTCGAGAAAGAGTTTTTCCAAAGGATAAGAAGGTTGTATGAAACTATATTTTGAATAGAATGGTTAAATAGAATTTGAATTTATATTATAATGAAATATTGGTTTTTGGGATTTCAACTTGTATTTATCTCCAGATATGAACGTTGTTGATCAAGGTCTGAGAGATAATTAAAATACCCTAACTTGAACGACATCAAGATTATTTGCGGATGATATTAGTTGAAATGGTAAAAGAGGTTAGTAAATATGTATTATTTCCATTAGAGAAATAATAGTGCAACGATTAATGGAAATGTGGGGAATATATAACGAGAGTTCCAAAGTAAAAGGAAAATATAAAGGGGACTGCGTGAATTATAACAATATTTTCGAGTTAGAAATGAAATGTAAAGTTGAGTTTTATTATATAAGAATAAGCATGAGTACTGTCAAGAAATGAATAAAAGATATTCCGTAACGTCATTTTTACGAATAAATAAGTTGAATTGATAGGTAATAATGTGGCTAATGTTTTGAAAGTGAAAATAGGAAACTGGATATATAAAAGTGAACTTGTTTAAAGAAAAATCTTATGTTAAATAAGTAGCGGAAAAATTATATTTGTAATCTCAATATATTTAAGAGTTTTAAATTTTACATTTGTTTAATTAAAAGGCCAGTTGATGCTGAATGCTGAAGCAGTGAACTCATTGGATTTTCATGATTGAATCATTGTTTATTTTGATAGTTAAATCACCGACTATCAAATCTGTCCAATACGATTGTTGGTACGGGAAGACCGGGATCGAATTTATATTCGAAAACCATTCCGACCAATAAATACGTGAAGATAGAAGAAGATAATCGAGATGGAGCATTGAAGACCATATATCTTCATAAACGAAAGGACTACTAATAATCTCTAGTTTAGCGGCCGGAGACAAATTGTGGTTCTGTCGTGGTTGGAATATGTGGATTTGCAAGGACTACTTGCTACTAATCTATAGGGTGATTCCTTGGATGTGGTAGGAGGGTGCCTTCGGTTCATCCTATTCCTGGATGACTTGTACGGACGGATGTCTGACAGAGTATTTCCAAAGGAGTTACGTACGTTGATTTCTTCAAATGTACCATAGTTAATGGCGGAGAAATGGTTTTCTCTAGCCAAATAACTAAAGTATTTTTGTGGACGTCAATTAGTGATATCTAGTGGATATGATGATGTGACATTCAAAGTGAATGGTGACCAGATGTTCAAAAAGTTAATCTAAAACTCAAGCCTCATCAACCGGGAAATGACAAAAATCGGGCAGGCAGCATGGATATGTGGGTCGCTCCCATTACGGTGTATAATCACCTATTTAGAGAAATTCCTTTTGCTTATTTAATCTATTTCGATGTTGTCCCTTTCGGGAAACGGTGGTTTGAGCCCAACCGTTGGTGATATACATTCGATACACTCAAGCGAAATGAGTGGTCGGTCATATATGGGCCGGGTTGCAAGACGTTCTTGTTGAACCCAGTGTATTCCCCTCTACAGATACACTATCGGCAGGTGGTTCCATACCTTGTCATAGTCGGAATCCAATCTCCAATAAGCGTTCCCGGTTTTGATTGTATACTATATATGTAGAGCGTGAGATGCAAGTGTTCCGCTAGATTGATATTTACTTGTATTTAGACATTATTATAATATCAGAAAAGATATTGATTTCAAAAATGTTTAAGGTTACCGTAAGGTAAAAACCGTCCATATTTATGTATGGACTTGGTCTTACGATTATCGTTTTCTTTCGAAAAGATTTTTGAACTTTAAAATCAAGTTGGATGATCTTCCTTAATACTGTGCGAGTTTTTCTCACTCTGGTTCACCAGACTGACCCGGTGTTTTGTAAATGCTCGGGTTAGACCAAGGTGTACAGGTCCAGGTTATTGGATGCTGCGAAGTCCAGAGACGAGCTGGAGGTGTTCAGACGTATGCTATTATATAGCTATTATTCCGCTGTGTGTTGTGTACGCGGATTGGTTATTATAACTGTCCAGAGGTGTTGATGTACTCTGATATTGTAAGTATTTTTAAAAGCTCTCAATAAAGATGTATTTCTGTATTTTATTTTGTTCCGTTGCGATGTGAGACTCTGTATGGTGCTGGTTCTCTTTCTTCTTCTATTCTAATATTTCTTTCTTTCTTATCTCACCCACTAATTTCTTTCTAATAATGTTCCTGTGTTTTCGGTGTTTGGAAGGTCGACATGAGGTATGGTGAATGTATTTATGTCGATTTTAGCGGGCGAAAATCCCTTGGGTCGTTACACACCTGTCATTTCTGTGGGGCTGCTTGTTATTCGTGTTGGGGGTAAAACCCATCACTAGAAGTACACCTAAGTCTACCATCTTGTTCTTGTTGGGATCCTCTTATTTCAGTTATACTAGTGTTGGCGCAGAGAAAAGGATCTAGAGAAACTACTTGAGAAGTGCAACATATCCTGTTATGTTATTATGTTTATCCTGCTCGGTTTGTTATACCTGCCTTATGATATTATTATCCCTTTTATTCAGTTTATATACCTGTCATGATTCTTTTACTTATTTATATGTTAAAAGTAACTGGACTCGCCAGAGTGTATGTCTGACCCATTTTGTTTCCTCTTCTCTCTTCCTTCCTTCCCAGGTTCTCATGGTGGGAATACTCATACTTGATTAGGTTTCTCTCTTCATTCTGCTTGGAGCTGCTTTAGATGTACCGCTTTATTTTCCTGTCTTTTTGGATATGGCTATTATTTTGGGCATTATGCTTTTCTATATTATTGTATTCTGATGATTTTAGTATAAGACAAAAGTTTTAAATTGATGTAGTAGGTTTTCTGAATTTCAAACTTATGATGTAATTGGGTTTTGGACCACGGTGATTTTTGTTTAATAAAGTTTCAAATTCCGCAGTTATTTTATATCCGTCTTGTGATGTTTCTATTTCTTTTTACCTATAACACTTCACGAAACTTAATGCATTCTGATAAAGATTGACATTAACGGACATAGGGTGTCACATTAGAGACATTATATATCGTTGCTTGATTATCACAGTTAATCAAGACTGTTGTAGATGGCTTCTTCCACAATGGGATTTCCTTTAACAAATTCCTAAGCCATTCCGCTTCCTTACATGCATCTGCTAATGCAATCAATTCTGATAACATAATTGAATCAGATATACAGGTCTGCTTCTTGGAAGCCCAAGATATAGAAGCGCCTCCAAATGTAAATATCCAACCAATCGTAGACTTGGATTTGGATTCTACATTATTCCAGGTTGCATCACTATATCCTTCTATTACAGCAGGATATCCTTTATAAGATAAACCATAGTTAATGGTTGCTTTCAAATAAGCTAAAACTCTGGAAACGGTTTTCCACTGTTCGAAACCTGGGTTACTCGTAAGTCGACATAATACACTTATAGCATGTGCGATGTCGGGTCTGGTGCAATGCATAGCATACATAAGACTTTCCATAACACTGGAATGCTCAAGTTGAGAAATGGTACGTCCAGTGTTCTTTTCTAACTTGATACTTGGATCCAAAGGAGTTGTTGCTGGTTTTTCATCATAATGGCCATACTTCTTTAGGAACTTCTCAATGTAATGAGATTGGGTTAGTAATAACTCCCCCGCTTTCCTAAAGATTTTAATTCCTTAAATTACATCATCCTCTCTTAGATCTTGCATATCAAATTTCAAAGATAGAAACTTCTTAGTTTCATTCACACATTATAAATTGGAACCAAATATTAGCATGTCATCAACGTATAAACATATTATAACATAACCGTTGTTATCCGATTTGCTATAAATATAGTTATCTGAATCATTAACAATGAATCCAAATGACAGTGCAACTTTATCAAACTTCTCGTGTCATTGCAAGGGAGCTTGCTTCAGACCATAAAGAGATTTGACTAATTTACTTACTTACTTTCTTTTCTTGACCGGGGGTTATGAAACCTTCAGGTTGTTCCATGTATATCTCTTCTTCTAAATATCCATTTAGAAAAGCTGTTTTTACATCCATTTGATTTATGACCAATTTATGTGATGCAAGTGCTATTAAATTGCGTATGGAAGATATGTGAGCAAATGGAGCATATGTATCAAAATAATCTACTCCTTATCTTTGTTTATATCACTTAGCAACTAATATGGCTTTAAACTTATCAATGGATCCATTTGTATTCAACTTTTTCTTGAATATCCATTTACATCCTATAGGTTTAGCACCAGGAGGTAAATCAGATAAAACCCAAGTCTAGTTTAACATTATGGACTCATTTCATCAATGATAGCTTCTTTATAGAAATTAGAATCTCCATAACTCATAGCCTCAGAATAAGTTTTGGGATCATCATCGACGTTTATTACATATCTTGACACATTAAGGACTTCGTGCTTACTGCCTTCTACGAGATATGTTATGAATTCAGGACCATAGTCCTTCTCTATTCTCGCTCTTTTACTTCTTCTGTGTTCAGTACTATTATCTGGTACTGACACTTCCTTGTTGTTTTAAGCAGGAGCATAATCATCATCATTGATATCATTAGTCTTAGTTAGTTCCGGACTAGATGATGTCAATGGATTCTCAATAGTTTGATTTTAAGAAAATTTTACATCTATAGATTCTATAACTTCTAAGGTATCAAGTATATGGAACCTATAAGTAATACTATTTAGAGAATATCCTATGAAAACACACTTAAATGTCCTATTTCCTAACTTTGGTCGTTTAGGGTCAAGTTTTCTAACATATGCTAAGCGACCCCAAACTTTAAGTCTAGTAAGGTTAGGTTTTCTATTAAACCATAATTCATAAGGGGAAGTATTATTCTTTTTAAGTGGTACTCTATTTAAAATGTAACATGTAGATAACATAGCGTCACCCCATATGTTACAAGGTAAATTAGAACTTATGAGCATGGCGTTGACCATTTCTACTAAAGTTCTATTTTTCCTCTTAGCAAAACTATTTTGTTGTGGTGTATATGGAGCGGTACATTGGCGAACTATACCATTTTGTTTGCAAGACAAAATCAATTAATTTGAAAAATATTCACTACCACGATCTGAATGTAACACTTTAATTTTTAACTCCTAATTGTGTTTCGACTTCTTCCTTGTAAATTTTAAATTTATAGAAGGCCTCGTCTTTCGATTTTCATTAGACATACATATGCATATCTAGTATAATCATCAATAAATATTATATAGTATTGGTTACCACCATAGGTGATATGACTTTTAAAGTCACCCACATCACTATATCCCAAATCAAGCAAACCAGATTTCCTTCCAACAATTTAAAGGATTTCCGGTGCATTTTTTCTCGAACACATATTTCACATTTAGAAATAGAACCGAAATCACAATCAAAAACCAATCCTAATTTATGCATATTTCTAAGAGACTTATAATTAACATGTCTCAATCCACCATGCCATAAATTAACATAATCAACAATATAAGCAGAAGATTTCTTTACTAGATTCAACTTAATCATGTCGTTATAAAAATATCACTGTCCAATAAATTTTCTATTCTTGGGCAACACTAACTTATCAGACTCATACACCATCTTGAATCCTCCTTTGTTAAGAAGGTATCCAGAAATCAAATTATCGCACATATGGAGTACATAAAATACATTGACTAATGTAAGAACTTTCCCAGTGGTGAATGTAAGTTCAATACCGTCATCTTTAAGTTGATTCACCAACAGTGGTATTTCACTTACCTGCCCAACTATGGACTTGTTGGCAACCATTTTGAAATCCATAAAATTACAAATAAGAATTTTTTATTACTTGCCTCGGATATGCGATACTTTCTCTCCAAAGTAGTCCAAAGGTCCTTCGCAGTTTCCAAAGTCCTATGAGCGTTGTAGACTAAAGTAGACAATGCTTTCAGAATATTCCCTCTGCATAGAAAATCATCCTCTTTGTGCTTTGCACGTTTTTCTTTTAGAGCGGCATCCTCGTCAGTGGTTTCCCATGGTATATTCCAATTTATCTTCCAAGATATATAACAATTTGATAGTGATCAGGAAGAATTTCATTCTCCTGCCATCGAGTGATGTTTTCACCATCAAAACGCTCCAATTTCGTCAAATATTGATTCACTGCTTGTAATGCGCTCGAACCTTCCATTGTGGAAGTTATTGTTCGAAAATTTGTTGGAGATTTCGTGGTTTGAGACTATTGGAGGAGTATGAATGTCGTATATCAGACTTTAAGGATATATGGAATAGATTCTTTCAGACAATAGTTCAACCCACCAGGTACAAACGGGTTATCGAACTATCAACTTTCAGGATTCAATAAAGCCTTGGAACAGCGAAATCGGATTCAAAGTTTGGACGGCTTTGATCTGATCAAGAACACTCTATATATTGATTTCGGTGATGCAAGTGAATAATAAGAATGAAGAGAAGAAGAAATTGAAGTCCGTGACGATTTTGGATATTGTAGCACCCTGAAGGTGTTACAAATTCACAGCGTTTGTAACGCTTTATTGGCGTTGCAGTTTCTGAGGAAGAAGAAGATGGTTCAGATTTTATTTGAAACGCTTCTGGCCGTCGGCATTTATAGCCGTGCAGAGGTGTCTTTTGGCCAAGCTTCGCGATCGTTTATAACGGTCTCATCCATTCGCTTGCAACATTCCCGAAGTGTTGCAAATTCAAATGATGCGTCTGTTCATCTATAACGGTTTCGAAGCATTACAAATCTACGCGCATAATTCAAAATTACGATGGGTCGTAGCGCAGCAAGCCCATTGGCATCCCGAGGCCCAACTAATCACGAGGCCCCAAGAGCCCCCAAGGCCTATCTTTTGACCTTTTAAATATTAATATGCATGCCATGTTTATGCATTGCCTTATCTCTCCCTTCTCTTCTTTCTTTTGATATGATACATCATGCTTTTAGATATATATAGAGGCAAGTCCTTGCCTATTTCATGATGTGGACAAAGAGCATTACAATTCCTCCTTCCTTCTTACTTCTCTCTTCAAAACAAACCTAATACCCCCAAAACATAGTTTATTGAAGATTTCTAACAATCTCCCCCAATTTTCAAAATAAATAATTAATTAATTAAAATGGACGGCTGAATCACTGATGTGACTTTCTACATACCCAAGTGAGATCAAGCCTATGTAGTTTTAAGATCAAGTTTTGCATCATCGTGAAAATAACACATAAATAAAAGGTATCTTTTGGATTTGAACCTTTACTTAGTGTAAATCGTTCAAATCTCTATCGAGCTTCTATGGTGAACGAATCTTGAACCAAGTATCCCTTAATGATAGAACCAGAACAATAACACATGTTGTATTCCTTAGTTAGAGTATTATGTATTGCTCAGCACGTTAATGACTATGTGCTTTAATCCTGGTTCATGAGTCTACTTTAGAAAACGGTCTTACTTTCCTAGGAAATGACTTGATTTCCCTACTCATATAGGTAGGTCTCTTAAGGTGTTTTTGTGATACACCTTTTAAGGTTTCTGGACTTATTAAGGATATTATCCATCCTTTTCTCTTGTAGAATCCAACACTAAATATTATGGGATTATCGATTTAGTGTTCCATGATCATACTCTTAACTTGTTGGTACCCGTTGAACTATGTCTATCCTTTTCAAGACACAAGTTGGGTTTCTGTAAAAGATGATCAATCTTCATTCACAGACCTTAGTCCCATTTCTTTTGACTTTATAGAAACCATAGCCTTTGGAAGAACCTTCGTAAGTGGGTCAGCCAAGTTTTTCTTTATTTTATGTAGTAAACAGTTATAACTCCACTTTTGAGTAACTGTCTAACCATTTGATGTCTTAGACTCACATGTCTAGACTTTCCCTTATATGTCTTATTAGAGACATTATATATCGTTGCTTGGTTATCAAAGTTAATCAAGGCTGCTGGAGATGGCTTCTTCCACAATGGGATTTCTATTAAATAATTCCTAATCCATTCCGCTTCCTTACATGAATCTGCTAATGCAATCAGTTCGAATAACATAGTTGAATCAGATATACAGGTTTGCTTTTGGAAGCTTAAGATATAGCAGCACCTCTTAATGTAAATATCCAACCAGTCGCAGACTTGGATTTGGATTCTACATTATTCCAGGTTGTGTCACTATATCCTTCTATTACAGCAGGATATCCTTTATAAGATAAACCATAGTTAATGGTTGCTTTCAAATAAGCTAAAAATCTGGAAATGGTTTTCCAGTGTTCGAAACCTGAGTTACTCGTAAATCGACACAATACACTTATAGCACGTGCGATGTCGGGTCTAGTGCAATGCATAGCATACATAAGACTCCCCATAACACTAGAATACTCAAGTTGAGAAATGGTACGTCCAGTGTTCTTTTCTAAATTGATACTTGGATCTAAAGGAGTTATTGTTGGTTTGTCATCATATTGGTCATACTTCTTTAGGAACTTCTCAATGTAATGAGATTGGTAGTAATAACTCCCCCGCTTTCGTAATGATTTTAATTCTTAAAATTACATCAGCCTCCCCTAGATCTTTCATATCAAATTTAGAAGATAGAAACTTCTTAATTTCATTCACAAATGATATATTGGAACCAAATATTAACATGTCATCAACGTATAAACAATTTATAACATAACTGTTGTTATCCGATTTGCTATAAATACATTTATCTGCATCATTAGCAATGAATCCAAATGACAGTGCGGCTTTATCAAACTTCTCATGCCATTGCATGGGAGCTTGCTGCAGGCTATAAAGAGATTTGACTAATTTACAAACTTTCTTTTCTCGTCTCGGGTTTATGAAACCTTCAGGTTGTTCCATTTATATCTCTTCTTCTAAATCTCCATTTAGAAAAGCTATTTTTACATCCATTTGATGTATGACCAAGTTATGAATTGATGCAAGTGCTATTAAACAGCGTATGGAAGACATGCGAGCAATTGGAGCATATGTATCAAAATAATCTACTCCTTGTCTTTGTTTATATCCCTTAGCAACTAATCTGGCTTTAAACTTATCAATGGATCCATTTGTTTTCAACTTTTTCTTGAATATCCATTTACATCCTATAGGTTTAGCACCCGGAGGTAAATAAGATAAAACCCAAGTCTGGTTTAGCATTATGTAATTCATTTCATAATTGATAGCTTCTTTCCAGAAATTAGAATCTCTAGAACTCATAGACTTAGAATAAGTTTTGGGATCATCATCGACGTTTATTACATATCTTGGCACATTAAGGACTTCGTGCTTACTGCCTTCTATGAGATATGTTATGAAGTCAGGACCATAGTCCTTCTCTATTCTCGCTCTTTTGCTTCTTCTGTGTTCAGTACTATTATCTGGTACCGACACTTCCTTGCTATTTTGGGCGTGATCATAATCATCATCATTGATATCATTAGTCTTAGTTAGTTCCGGACTAGATGATGTCAATGGATTCTCAATAGTTTGATTTTAAGAAAATTCTACATATACAGATTCTATAACTTCTAAGATATCAAGTATATGGAACCTATAATTAATACTATTTAGAGAATATCCTATGAAAACACACTTAAATGTCCTATTTCCTAACTTCGGTTGTTTAGGGTCAAGTTTTCTAACATATGCTAAGCGACCCCAAACTTTAAGTCTAGTAAGGTTTGGTTTTCTATTAAACCATAATTTATAAGGGGAAGTATTATTCTTTTTAAGTGGTACTCTATTTAAAATGTAACATGTAGATAACATAGCGTCACCCCATAGGTTATAAGGTAAATTAGAACTTATGAGTATGGCGTTAACCATTTCTACTAAATTTCAATTTTTCCTCTCAGCAACACGATTTTTTTGTGGTGTATATGGAGCAGTACATTGGTGAACTATACCATATTGTTTGCAAAAAAAGGAATTCATTTGAAAAATATTCATCACCACGATCTGAATGTAACACTTTAATTTTAACTCCTAATTGTGTATCGACTTCTGCTTTGTGAATTTTGAATTTATCAAATGCCTCATCTTTCGATTTCATTAGATATACATATGCATATCTAGTATAATCACTAATAAATGATATATAGTATTGGTTACCACCATAGATGATATGACTTTTTAAGTCATCCACATCACTATATAGCAAATCAAGCAAAGAAGTTTTCTTTTCTATAGATTTAAAGGATTTCGAGATAGAATAGAAATCATAATCTGAAATTAATCCTAATTTATGCATATTTCTAAGAGGCTTAAAATTAACATGTCCTAGTGTACCATGCCATAAATTAACATAATCAACAATACAAGCGGAAGATTTCTTTACTAGATTCAACTTAATCATGTCGTTACAAGAATATCCCTATCCACTAAATTTGTTTTTCTTGGACAACACTAACTTATCAGACTTATACACCATCTTGAATCCTCCTTTGTTAAGAAGGTATCCAGAAACCAAATTCTTACACATGTGGAGTACATAAAATACATTGACTAATGTAAGAACTTTCCCAATGGTGTATGTAAGTTTAATACCGGCATCTTTAAGTTTATTCACCAACAGTAGTATTTCACTTACTTGCCCAACTATGGACTTGTTGGCGACCATTTTGAAATCCATAAAATTACAAATAAGAAATATTTTATTACTTGCCTCAGATATGCGATACTTGCTCTCAAAAGCAGTCCAAAGGTCCTTCGCAGTTTCCAAAGTCCAATAAGCGTTGTAGACTGGAGTAGACAATGCATTCAGAATATGCCCTCTGCACAGAAAATTGTTCTCTTTGTGCTTTACACGTTTTTCTTTTACAGAGGCATCCTCATCAGCGATTTTCGACAGTATAATTTCCAATTTGTCTTCCACGATGTAGAACAATTTGATAGTGATCAGGAAGAATTTCGTTGTCTCTTGCCAACGAGTGAAGTTTTAACCATCAAGACGCTCTAATTTCGTCGAATGTTGATTCGTTACTTGTAATGCGCTCAAGCCTTCCATAGTTGAAGTTTTAATCTGAAAATTTGTTAGGGATTCTGTGATTTGAGACTATTGGAGGACTATGAATGTCGTACTTCAGACTTTAAGGATCTATGGAATAGATTCTTTCAGACAATAGTTCAACTCACCAGGTACAAATGGGTTATTAAACTATCTACTTTTTGGATTCAACAAAGCCTTGGAACGGCGAAATCGAATTCAAAGTTTGCACGGCTTTGATCTGATCAAGAACACTCTATATATTGATTTCGATGATGCAAGAGATAATAAGAATGAAGATAATAAGAAGAAGAAGTTGACATATATGACGATTTTGGATTTTGCAACACCTTGAAGGTGTTAAAAATTCAAAGCGTTTGTAACGCTTTAATGGCGTCGCAGTTTCAAAGGAAGAAGAACATGGTTCAAAAGTTATTTGAAACGCTTCTGGCCGTCAGTATTTATAACAGTGGAAAGGTGTCTTTTGGACAAGCATCGCGATGGTTTATAACGGTCGCATCCCTTCGCTTGCAACGTTCCCGAAGTGTTGCAAATTCAAATGACGCGTCTTTTCATCTGTAACGGTTTCGAAGCATTACAAATCTGTGTACGTAATTCAAAATTACAACAGGCCGTAGCGCAGCAAGCCCATTGGCATCCTGAGGCCCAACTGATCATGAGACCCCAGGCCCATCTTTTGACCTTTTAAATATTAATATGCATGCCATGTTCATGCATTATTTTATCTCTCCCTTCTCTTCTACCTTTTGATATGATACATCATGCTTTTACATATACAGAGGCAAGTCCTTGCCTATTTCTTGATGTGGGACAATAAGCATTTCAATTCCTTCTTCCTTCTCTCTTCAAAACAAACCCAATACCGCAAAACATAATTTATTGAAAATTTCTAACAATCTCCCCCAAATTTCAAAATAAATAAGTAAATAAAATCGACGGCTGAATCACTAGTGTGACTTCCTACATACCCAAGTGGGATCAAGCCTATGTAGTTCTAAGATCAATATTTGCATTATCGTGGAAACAACAAATAAATAAAAGGTATCTTTTGGATTTGAACCTTTACTTAGTGTAAACCGTTTAAAGCTCTATCGAGATTCTATGGTGAATGAATATTGAACCAAGTATCCCTTAATGATAGAACCGAAACAATAACACATGTTGTATTCCTTAGTTAGAGCGTTCTGTATTGCTCAGCACATTAATGACCATGTGCTTTAATCCTGGTTCATGAGTCTACTTTAGAAAAAGGTCTTACTTTCCAAGGAAACGACCTGATTTCCCTACTCATATAGGTAAGTCTCTTAAGGTGTTTCTACGATACACCTTTTAAGGTTTCTGGACTTATTAAGAATATTATCCATCCTTTGTTCTTGCAGAATCCAACACTAAATATTATGGGATTATCGATTTCGTGTTCCATAATCGAACTCTTAACTTGTTGGTACCCGTTTAACTTTGTCTATCCTTTTCAAGACACAAGTTGGGTTTCTTTAAAGGATGATCAATCTTCATTCACAGACCTTAGTCCCATTTCTTTTCACTTTATAGAAACCATAGCCTTTGGAAGACCCTTCGTAAGCGGGTCAGCCAAGTGTTTCTTTGTTTCTGTGTAGTTTAACAGTTATAACTCCACTTTTGAGTAACTGTCTAACATATTGATGTCTTAGACTGACATGTTTAGACTTTCCATTATATGTCTTATGAGAGACATTATATATCGTTGCTTGATTATCACGGTTAATCAAGGCTGCTGGAGATAGCTTCTTCCACAATGGGATTTCCATTAACAAATTCCTAAGCCGTTCCGCTTCCTTACATGCATCTGCTAATGCAATCAATTCTAATAACATAATTGAATCAGATATGCAGGTCTGCTACTTAGAAGCCCAAGATACAGTAGCGCCTCCTAATGTAAATACCCAACAAGTCGTAGACTTAAATTTGGATTCTACATTGTTCGAGGTTGCATCACTATATCCATCTATTACAATAGGATACCCTTTATAAGATATACCATAGTTAATGGTGCTTTCAAATAAGCTAAAACTCTGGAAATGGTTTTCCAGTGTTCGAAACCTGGGTTACTCGTAAATTGACACAATACACTTATAGCATGTGCAATGTCGGGTCTAGTGCAATGCATAACATACATAAGACTCCCCATAACACTAGAATACTCAAATTGTGAAATGTTACGTCCAGTGTTATTTTCTAACTTGATACTTGGATCCAAAGGAGTTGTTGCTGGTTTGTCATCGTAATGGCCATACTTTTTTAGGAACTTCTCAATGTAATGAGATTGGGTTAGTAATAACTTCTCCGCTTTCTTAATGATTTTAATTCCTAAAATTACTTCTGTCTCTCTTAGATCTTTCATATCAAATTTAGAAGATAGAAACCTCTTAGTTTCATTCACACATATACTGGAACCAAATATTAGCATGTCATCAATGTATAAACATATTATAACATAACCGTTGTTATCCGATTTGCTATAAATACTTTTATTTGCATCATTAACAATGAATCCAAATAACAATGCAACATTATCAAACCACTCATGCCATTGCATAGGAGCTTGTATCAGGCCATAAAGAGATTTGACTAATTTACAAACTTTCTTTTCTTGGCCTAGGGTTATGAAACCTTTAGGTTGTTCCATGTATATCTCTTCTTCTAAATTTCCATTTAGAAAAGCTGTTTTTACATCCATTTGATGTATGACCAAGTTATGAATTGATGCAAGTGCTATTAAACAGTGTATGGAAGATATGCGACCAACTGGAGCATATGTATCAAAATAATCCACTCCTTGTCTTTGTTTATGTCTCTTAGCAACTAATCTGGCTTTAAACTTATCAATGGATCCATTTGTATTCAACTTTTTCTTGAGTATCCATTTACATCCTATAGGTTTAGCACCAAAAGGTAAATCAGATAAAACCCAATTCTGGTTTAACATTATGGACTCATTTCATCAATGATAGCTTCTTTCCAGAAATTAGAATCTCCAGACCTCATAGCCTTAGAATAAGTTTTGGGATCCTCATTGACGTTCATTACATATCTTGTTACATTAAGGACTTCGTCCTAATTTCCTTCTATGAGTTATGTTATGAAGTCAGGACCATAGTCCTTCGCTATTCCCACTCTTTTACTTCTTCTGTGTTTATTATCTGGTACCTACACTTCCTTGCTGTTTTGTGCAGTAGCATAATCATCATCATTGATATCATTAGTCTTAGTTGGTTCCGGACTAGATGATGTCAATGGATTCTCGGTAGTTTGATTTTAAGAAAATTCTACATCTACAGATTCTATAACTTCTAAGGTATCAAGTATAAGGTATCTATAAGTAATACTATTAAGAGAATATCCTATGAAAACACACTTGAATACCCTATTTCCTAACTTTGGTCGTTTAGGGTCAGGTTTTCTAACGTATGCTAAGCAACCCCAAACATTAAGTCTAGTAAGGTTAGGTTTTCTACTAAACCATAATTCATAAGGGGAAATATTATTCTTTTTAAGTGATACTCTATTTAAAATGTAACATGCAGATAACATAGCGTCACCCCATAGGTTATAAGGTGAATTAGAACTTATGAGCATAGCGTTAACCATTTTACTAAAGTTCTATTTTTCCTCTCAGACACTTCATTTTGTTGTGGTGTATATGGAGTGATTTATTAGTGAACTATACCATTTTGTTTGCGTAACAAAATGAATTCATTTGAAAAATATTCACCACCACGATCTAAATGTAACACTAAAATTTTAACTCTTAATTGTGTTTCGACTTCTGCTTTGTAAATTTTGAATTTATCAAAGGCATCATCTTTCGATTTCATTAGATATACGTATGCATATTTAGTATAATCATCAATAAATGTTATATAGTATTGGTTACCATCATAGGTGATATGACTTTTTAAGTCACCCACATCAATATATACCAAATCAAGCAAACTAGTTTTTCTTTCTACAGATTTAAAGGATTTCAGGTGTATTTTTGCTTGAACACATATTTCACATTTAGAGATAGAATCGAAATCACAATCAAAAATTAATCCTAATTTATGTATATTTCTAAGAGACTTATAATTAACATGTCCTAATCTACCATGCCATAAATTAATAGAATCAACAATATAAGCAGAAGATTTCTTTACTAGATTCAACTTCATGTCGTTACAAGAATATCCCTATCCAATAAATTTGTTGTTCTTGGACAACACTAATTATCAGACTCATACACTATCTTGAATCCTCCTTTGTTAAGGTATCCATAAATCAAATTCTCGCACATATGGAGTACATAAAATACATTGACTAATGTAAGTACTTTCCCAGTGGTGAATGTAAGTTCAATACCGGCATCTCTAGGTTGATACACCAATAGTAGTGTTCCACTTACTTGCCCAACTATGGACTTGTTGGCGACCATTTTGAAATTCATAAAATTACAAATAAGAAATTTTTTATTACTTGCCTCGGATACGCGATATTTGCTCTCCAAAGTAGTCCAAAGGTCCTTCGAAGTTTCCAAAGTCCTATGAACGTTGTAAACTAGAGTAGACAATGCATTCAGAATATCCCTCTGCATAGAAAATCGTCCTCTTTGCACTTTTCATGTTTTGCTTTTAGAGTGGCATCCTCGTCAGCGGTTTCCCACGGTATAATTTCCAATTTGTCTTCCAAGATATATGTGATGGCTCGACCCGCACCAGCCGACATTTCCCCGAAATGCGTTGTGCCAATGCCCAACCAACACGGAACGGTCGTCAAAAGAAAAGGCATTTGAAACGATGAATCACCAAAGAACCTGTAGTATTTCTCACAGTGCATGGAATAAAATATAGTAATAACATAACTTGACATAAAGCAGACGAGACAATGCATAAGCTGGAAACTAAACCATCATAGCGGAATCCCAAAATATAGCTTATGATCCAAACCATCATTATTACAACTTCAAAATACTGCCTCTAAAGAAAAATAGAAAAGTACACTACTAATGCTCAAAGCAGTGACCAGCAACAACACATGCTGAATAAATGTAAATAGTATGTGGAAGCCTCCTGCTCATCTCCGGACAGCTACTTGTGCATAACCACCTAACCTGTCTCTAGTCTTCTCGTTTAGGAGCACCCAGATAATAAGAAGAGACATAAAACTCTGGGTACAAAAGTCTGATATGAGCGATCGTAGCAAAGTAAAACAAGAATAGGTATAAATAATCATACCTGAACCAGGACTTGCAACCAAAGAGTTAGCACAACAAGATGTACAGTACTCTAAGGTAACACTAGCATAAAGTGTAAAAATGGGAGTGTGTGTGTCATGGTGGTAGCAAACATCAAACATGGCAATCATCCTCACGTTTCTCACTCAGTGCGTAAAGCATATGATATCCACCGCTTTGATCACCAAATCTGTAGGGGTCATGACGACAACTCCGTACAACTATTGTTATGAACATACATCCCTGGTCTATAGTCAATAACCCTACCTAGTCCACACATCCCCGGCTCTAGGTTAAGGGCCAACTATTCCATACTTCCTTGGCTCTGGTTCTTCTACATGCCCCCTCTCTTCAATGGTGAACCAAAGTTATAGATATCGATAACCCCTTTGCACAAGTCCCGCATCAAAGCCCAACTCTAGAAGTTAGCTCGTCGGTTCCCATCTGGATCCTGAGTAATATCTTCTCATTTGGACTTCCTTTGCATCTCGGGTTTTGGTTGAATTGTAGTTAATCTTCAGACAAGTTCACAATTTTCGTCACGTGGCAGAAGTTTGAATCTGTTTCGGTTTGGAGTCACCATCTTAATTCGGGTCGTGGATGTGGTCCTCGTCAGGGTCGGTTCGTGGCTTGTGACCCCCCAGTTTATGACACCCCATGTCCGTTAATGTCACTCACTAAGGGAATGCATTAAGTTCTGTGAAGCGTTATAGGTAAATAAGAACATAATAGCACAAGACAGACATGTAAAATAACAGCGGAATTAAAAACTAAAAAAAAAACTTTATTTAAATCAAAACATCATGGTCCTAAATACCGAGTTTACATCATAAGTAGCTAATTACATTAATAATCTGTCTTGCCAAAAATATCAGAGTACAAAAGCATAATACCATATTTCCTTGTGAAGCCATAACAGAATTGACCAGAAGTCAAAGCGATACATCTATATCCAAAATCCAAGCTAAGCTGAAAGAATCCAAATCAACTCTAAGCACTTCCACCCTGAGAACCTGGGGGTGGGGAATGGAAGAGAGGGAAGAGTAAACAAAAAGAGTCAGACATAAAGTCTGGCGAGTACAGTTACTTTTAAATATAAATAAATAAAAGTATCATGGCAGGTATATGTAAAACTGGAAGAACAAGATAACAGTAACAATAACAAGTGTGAACTGAGCAGAGATAAGATGAACAGGATATATTGCGATTCTTAAATACATTTCTATGCACCGTGCAGGTACTACAATATCAGAAGTAGAATGATCCCTACTAATACCGTTCCATTACATTTTATTGATTATTAGGTTACTTGTGTTAATAGCACTCAAGACTTATACGCGCACGTACCCATTTACTTTACCATGGATTCACCTAATACAATATATATAGCTATCTCTCAATGTTGAGATACACCTACCCCACTTGCACGGTCTCCACCTAATGAACGCAGTCCCTCATCCTACGCCGGAGTGACGTACGAATCTCTATATAAAATGTTACGTTCCACATATATCTATCACTACTATGCTATGTAAGCGTATGGACTACCACCATCGATTGAATCAGATTCCTTAGCGGAATAATGCCCTCTACTCTACGATACTCCACTCAGAGCAGATATGCATGTATCTAGACTGTCCCACGTATGTACTGTAATTGTAGCTCGATGCCTTAATCGCACATCCTCTAATGTGCACCGAGTTCCGCGGAAGGGCGATACAAGAAACACGAAATTCGGTCGGGAGCTTTTCCATATCTATACAGGCCCGTCTTTAAAGAGCCTCTATATACAGATATACCTAGGGTCTGTTTTAGTGGTTGCTATGGCCCCACCTCGGCCCCTCCCTCAACAGTAAAGACTATAAGAGTTAAGCGACCGCCCCTAATAACAACCAATCTAAACATCCATGTAGCGTCTACCCTCAACCCCGTACCTCGATAGTGAAAGGTGAAATGGTATCTTCGGTTTAGCTCTAGTCTTTCGCATCCGGCTGCCTGTCGATGACGGATATCCGACGGTCTACTATCCTTGTTGGTCGTGACCCTCTATACCTCCTCGTGAGGCAGCCGTCGAATCACCCAAGTGTCACCTCGTTACAGCATTCTGACTGCATAGCTACATCTGTAGTCAATGCCCACCCACCTAGTAGTTACGCGCAGACCCAACCTCTGCGAGTAAAGCCTAAGACATCTGTCACCGCACAGAGGACTTCTAGGTGCACCTTACGTACTTCAGGAAGCCGCGTGTTTCCCCTTCTAGTCCTTTGGAGACATCATAACAATCAATTGAATGTGCGCTCCCCTCGTGTCTTATAACACCTCAATGATCTACCCCGTTGGGTTATTCACCCTCAAACGTACGGACTGGTCCAAGCGCCTTTTTTCAATATGTTGTTAGACTCTAAGTCTAACATTCTTTTACGCGCTTGCCTTACCTCACCTGGTTCCCATTTAACTTGGTTATTTCCGTTCATATTGAATTCTTATTCCAAATTAACCAAGTTTCTCTTGCTTATTAATTTCAATCATATAACTTAATCCATTCAAGTCTGTTAATAAGCTCACAACATGTTATTCTCTAGATTGTGGCCCAAGGTCTGTAATCCGCAGTCTATTTTATATTCTTGCTTGGTTAAATCATTATAATAACATGTTCTCCTTAATACGTTATTAAGTATATCTCAATTCACATGTTTCCTAATTAACATGTCACTTACCATTTATGATTAAATATAACTTATTTGTTTTACAAGTTTTCCTCATTCTTTCTTATTTAATCATAAACTCAATTTACATCGTCACTCTAACTTATCATTGTTTATTTAGCAGATTATTACGCATATCTAATTCTATCATTTCTACAAGTTATGCTTACCCTACAAGGTGTCTTTAATTACATAACTTTATTATATTTTCCACCGGTTATGTATACCACTAGGTGCCTTTAGTTACATAACCTTATTGGGTTAAGTTCATGGGCCTATATGTAAATATTACCCACCCCCTCTATTTTACTTAACCCACCCGCTACCCATCCAATTTTACTTAACCCTAACTTAAGTTCATATTCATACCATCCTTATGGATTAAATTAGGTTAAGTAGTCCAATTCATTACCATGTCCAATTATGGTTATAATGGGCTAGACCTCCCACATTAGGCCTACAACGTCTGGATGCTGGATATGTCGGTCGGGTCCGGGCATTCTTATCCCACAGTAGGGTCTAACCTCGTGTCTTAGCCCGATTTATATTTGCACACATAGTCCTCTCACATTAGGTTCAACATTAGTGGCTCCTGGATATGTTGGTTGGGTCTGGGCAGACTTCCACCACTAATGCAACCTAACCTCGTGTCATAAGTGCAATTACAATTCCTAATTGTAATTACTAGACATTCCATTTTTATCCAAATCTACCTATGTCATTATAGGTGATTATTTTATTTAATTATATGCCAAATTCACTATTCAAATCATAGACTTTTACACCCCTTTTCAATTCACCTTATAATTATGCTCCATATGCTCTTTTTTCCAAGTTATAAGTCAATGCATATATATATATATATATATGTTATGCACAAACCCAAATCTACATATTTTTCAATTTATGTCCCTAATCCATATTTACCCATTTCAATACAAGTTATACCCGAATATCGCATATTCTCTAATGTATACCTAAAATTCATATTCACATATGTCCCAATTTATGTCCCAAATCAGTACTTACACATGTCCCAATGTATGCTCAAATTATATTTTCCAACTTATGCCTAAATTCATATTATCCAACAAGACATATGCCCCCAAACCCATATTCTTATATTTCCAAATTTATGCCCAAATTTAGATCCATATTTTCCAATATCAATTATGCCATAAATTATGTCTTTCCCCATTATTTCCAATTTCGCACGTTCGCATTTTTCAGCGTTAGGCCTAGGCACAAAGGTAGCCTGACTATATAAAAATAAAAAGGGAAAAGAGGGAGAGAAGAGAATCGAGAACAAGCATAATAACGAATCAACAATAAACTGATAGAAATAGGCATAAACTGAATAGGCATATTATGAGAAGATTTAACATGGTGGCAGTATGAACATATAAAAGCAGATATGATAGTTATGTCATAATAAAACTGATTAGGCACCGATTCAAGATCCAATTTTTACATACATATCAAGATTATTATTTAAATATTTAGATCTAAAAATAACATGAACTCACAGTGAATATATCTAAGGAAATGGATACAAATTACTGCGGAGAACATGTTGAATAAGTTGTTGTAGCCATCGCTGAATTTGTTATGGCAATCTTCGAACATGTATAATCTTCTTTGAATTGATTTAGAAGAAGAAAGACCATTTTAATTTTCATTGCAGCAGAGCTTCGCCATCAACGTTATTTTTAGATGAATAAAACCTAGGTCTAGGGTTCTTTATATAGCCTAGGGTTCAATGAATCTTGCTTAGAAAGGTGTCCAGATACAAAATGAAGTATTTTGCCCAGATCTGTCAGGGGTAGGTCGACCTCCCGTTGAGTGGGTCGACCCCCCTTTGGGTAGGTCGACCCACCTGAGCAGGAAATCTGCTGCCTTCCCAAATTTCGAATGTTGAACCGAATTTCGAATTTCTGGACCCATTTTTGAATTTTTGAACTTATTATATATATATTTATATTCTTCCTATGCGTATACAAACTTCAAACCTTAATAACTTCTTCATACGGTGTCCGATTTACGTAAACCAGGTGTCTATTTTGACCAGAATTTCGAGATGGACGCAATGGCGCAGCCCGTTTTACTTAATTCTGAATATTAAATTAAGTTTTCCTTCATTCATTGTTAATAGTGCATTTCACACTAATTATTCTTTAATTCATCATCTTTAGTGTCACTAAAATTCCAGGGTGTTACATTCTCCCCTACTCAAAGGATTTCGTCCCCGTAATCTCTAAGTTAAGAAGAACGTATATCCTAACATCCAACAATCAAACATCCATCTAGCAATCACAGACAATCATTGTCCTTAAGGAATTTCTAATGCTTTTATGAACATACGCAATAGTATGTATATATATTCATAAACTAATGCGAAAGATCAGGCGGTCTACTGATTCAGTTGACCTCCTTAATACAATGTATGTTTGTGCCATGCAACCAAAATGTATGCAAATCATCCTAATATAACATGTAAGCTCTATATGTGTGCATAATCATCCATCCAAATGGAACATCAATGCAATGATACACCCATTTTCATCCATGAAATTTAAAATGTACACACATCAATATGCAAAATGTAAGTGATTGAGCCGATCTAATGCCTATTGTGTGTATATGCATCCACGAGCAATCACTAAAAACCACTTGCATCCATCAAACATAACATGTCTCAAACACATGTTTACATTCATTGGTTTTTTTTACCTAAAGACTCGATCGATAGGAGATATTCAAACGATAGATACAGGTATTAATTCGAAGCTTGGAAAAATAAGTTAAGGACATATTCTCGAAAAGGAAAGGATATGAAGCGCGAATCTTGTCTTCAGCCACTCAAGTAGCGTTCTCGCGACCCTTTCCCCCATTGCACTCTTGCTAGCTTCACTTCTTTGTTGCATAATTTCTTAACCTCTGATCCAAGTATGCAAGTCGAAACTCGTCCTATCATTGCTTCCTTCTCTACTTTCATTTCCTCTCGCAAGTTTGGCTCCACTACCTCGAACTCTATATATTTTATCACCGCTTAGATGAATAGTCATCTTAGAATGATGGGATTCCTCAAGGACTGTCTTCAATAAATTTCCCATCCCGATATGACTCACCTATCAGACCGCTTCTCAAGTAGCTCCCTTGCTTGCTTATCAAGTTCCCTCTTTTCTTTTAGGAGTCACATGTCACAAATCATCGATAGATATATCAAGAGGTTCTAGGAGACTTAAGCATGACAGACCTCTTTGGGGTCATAAGAAATCTCGTGAGTCTTTCTATGGAAAGTCAGAAGTCTAACAACCCTCCTCTCATAATCTAGAATGGCTCCATATATGGTTAACCCATCCATCTTAGAATCAAACCGTATCTTATGAAATCAAGAACATATGCGTCGCAATCAAACTCGACACCTAACACAAAGATTCTCAAACCCCGACAAATCATCGATAAATGAGTCGTACCTCCACTGGGGTTTGAGGAAATAACGGGATCCAAAACCATACTAGTATCTAGGTGCATATACTCAACTAAAGGATTAGATATAAAAGAATGTGAAGCGCCAGGAAAAGAATCCTAATAGGATTATCAGAAATAGAAATCAATCCTTTGATGGAAACTTTCCTACCCCTATCCTGCCCATAAGCTATGAGAACATTAGCTTGCCCCCTAGAAGTTCCTGCCTTCTGGCCTTGTCCTTATCTCTTTGGGCATTCCTTAACAAGGTGTCCCGCCTTACCAAAGTGGTAACAACGCCTTTCCTCTTTCTGCAATCCTTTTTCAGATTACCCACCGTTCCGAATTTATGGTATTTCCTCGTTTCTTCTTTCATCTATATATCCTTTTTAAGCCATCATTTTCTTTCATTTTTGGGTTTTGCTCCTTAGCCCCAACTCGCTTATTCTCCTTTTTGCAACATGCTAACTAGTCTCTTGAAAGTTGCCTCCATTGCACGGAAATCCTTACGAGTCTTGAGAGAAAATAAGCCGCAGGTGAAACCACTGCGGCTAAAGATGGAGGTTGGGCACTTCTTTGCCTTTTGACATGTATCGTAGTTTTGACATGCCTACGGAACCATGCCGGAATAGGGATACCTTTTCGGGAAGAAACGTTTCCCCGAACAAAAGGAAAAGAAATCAAGCGGAGAGTCGAAAAGATATTTATGGCTTTAGGAAATACGCTTTTTAAAAATAGACCTTTTATTTTAAAATACTTTGTTTTTTAGGCATTTTTGGAAACCATTTTCAAATTATTTTATCCGCTCTTATAACCATATGCTCTGATACCAAATGTGACACCCCACGTCCGTTAATGTCACCCACTAAGGGAATACATTAAGTTCCGTGAAGCGTTATAGGTAAATAAGAACATAATATCACAAGACAGAAATGTAAAATAGCAGCGGAATTAAAAACTTTATTTAAATCAAAACATCATGGTCCCAAATACTGGGTTTACATCATAAGTAACTAATTACAATAATAATCTGTCTTGCCAAAAATATCAGAGTACAAAAGCATAAAACCATAATTCCATGTGAAGCCATAAGAGAATTGACTAGAAGTCAAAGCAATACATCTATATCCAAAATCCAATCTAAGCTGAGAATCCAAATCAACTCGAAGCACTTCCACCTTGAGAACAGGAAACAGAAGAGAGAGAAGAGGAAACAAAAAGGTTCAGGCATAAAGTCTAGAAAATCCAGTTACTTTTAAATATAAATAAATAAAAGTATCGTGGAAGGTATATATAAAACTGGAAGAACAAGATAACGGTAACAATAATAAGTGTGAAATGAGCAAGATAAGATGAACATGATATGTTGCGCTTCTTAAATACATTTTTCTGCACCGCGCAGATACTAGTATATTAGAAGTAGAATGATCCCTACTAATACACTTCCATTACATTTTCTTGATTATTAGGTTACTTGGGTTAATAACACTTAAGACTTATACGCGCATCGTACCCATTTATTTTCACATGGATTCACCTAATACAATATATGTAGCTATCCCTCAATATTGAGATACACCCCATGGTACCCCACTCGCACGGTCTCCACCGTAATGAAAGCAGTCCCTCATCCTACGCCGAAGTGACGTACAGATCTCTATATAAAATGTTACGTTCCGCATATATCTATCATTACTATATTACGTAAGTGTATGGACTCCCACCATCGATCGAATCAGATTCCTTATCGGAATAATGCCGTCTAGTCTACGATACACCACCCAGAGCAGATATGCATGTATCTAGACTGTCCTACGTATGTACTGTAATTGTAGCTTGATGCCTCAATCGTACGTCCTCTAATGTGCACTGAGTTCCACGGCAGGGCGATACAAGATACACGGAACTCGGTTGGGAGCTTTTCCATATCTGTACAGGCCTGTCTTTAAAGAGCCTCTATATACAGATATACCTAGGGTCTGTATTCATGGTGGCTATGGCTCCATCTCGGCCCATCCCTCAACTAGTAAGACTACAAGATCTAAGCGACTGCCCCTAGTAACAACCAATCTAAACATCCATGTGACGTCTACCCTCCACCCCGTACCTCGATAGTGAAAGGTGAAATGGTATCTTTGGTTTAGCTCTAGTCTTTCGCATCCCGCTGGCTGTCGATGACGGATATCCGACGGTCTACTATCCTTGTTGGTCGTGACCCTCTCTACCTCCTCGTGAGGCAACCGTCGAATCACCCTGGTGTCACCTCGTCACAGCATTCTGACTGCATAGCTACATCTGCAGTCAAGGCCCACCCACCTAGTAGTTACGCGTAGACCCAACCTCTACGAGTACAACCTAAGATATCTGTCACCGCACAAAGGACTACTAGGAAAACCTTACGTACTTCAGGAAGCCATGTCTTCCCCTTCCAGTCCTTTGGAGCCGTCATAACAATCAGATGAATGTGCGCTCCCCTTGTGTCTTATAACACCTCAATGATCTACCCCATTGGGTTATTCACCCTCAAACGTACGGACTGGTCCAAGCGCCTTTCTTTAATTTGTTGTTAGACCCTATGTCTAAACATTCTTTTATGCGCTTTCCTTAGCTCACCCAGTTCCCATTTAACTTGGTTATTTACGTTCATATTGAATTCTTATTCCAATTTACCAAGTTTTTCTTGCTTATTAATTTTAATCATATAACTCAATCCATTTAAGTTTATTAATAAGCCCACAACATGTTATTCTCTAGATTGTGGCCCATGGTCTGTAATCCACAATCTATTTTATATTCTTGCTTGGTTACATCATTACAATAACATGTTCTCCTTAATACGTTATTAAGTATATCTCAATTCACATGTTTCCTAATTAACATGTCACTTACCATTTATGATTAAATATAACTTATTTATTTTACAAGTTTTCCTCATTCTTTCTCATTTAATCATAAACTCAATTTACAACGTCACTACAACTTATCATTGTTTACTTAGCAGATTATTACACATATCTAGTTCTTCATTTCTATAAGTTATGCTTACCCTACAAGGTGTCTTTAATTACATAACTTCATTATATTTTCCACTGGTTATGTATACCACTGGGTGTCATTAATTACATAACCTTATTGGGTTAAGTTCGTGGGCCTATATGTAAATATTGCCCATTCCCTCTATTTTACTTAACCCACCCGCTACCCATTCAATTTTACTTAACCCTAACTTAAGTTCATAATCATACAATCCTTATGGATTAAATTAGGTTAAGTAGTCCAATTCATTACCATGTCCAATTATGGTTATAATGGGCTAGACCTCCCACATTAGGCCTACAATGTGTGGATCCTGGATATGTCGGTCGGGTCCGGGCGGTCTTATTCTCTAACCTCGTGTCTTAGCCCGATTCATATTTGCACACTTAGACCTCTCACATTAGGTTCAACATTAGTGGCTGATGGATATGCCGGTCGGGTCCGGGCAGACTTCCACCACTAATGCAACCTAACCTCGTGTCATAAGTGCAATTACAATTCCTAATTGTAATTACTAGACATTCCATTTTTATTGAAATCTACCTATGTCATTATAGGTGATTATTTCTTTTTTTCCCCATATTTAATTATATGCCCAATTCACTATTCATATCATAGACTTTTACACCCCTTTTCAATTCACCTTTTAATTGTGCACCGTATGCTCTTTTTTCCAAGTTATAAGTCAAGGCATATACATATATATGTTATGCAAAAACCCAAATCTACATATTTTTCAATTTATGTCCCTAGTCCATATTCACCCATTTCAATACAAGTTATACCCGAATCCATATTCGCATATTTTCCAATGTATGCCTAAAATTCATATTCACATACGTCCCAATTTATGTCCCAAATCAGTTTTTACACATGTCCCAATTTATGCTCAAAATATATTTTCCAACGCATGCCTAAATTCATATTATCCAACAAGACATATGCCCCCAAACCCATATTCGTATATTTCTAAATTTATGCCCAAATTTAGATCCTTATTTTCCAATATCAATTATGCCCCCAAATTATGTCCTTCACCATTATTCCCAATTTTTCACGTTCGCATTTTTCAGCGTTAGGCCTAGGCTCGAAGGTAGCCTCGCTATATAAAAATAAAAAGGGAAAAGAGGGAGCGAAGAGAATCGAGAATAGGCATAATAACGAATCAATAATAAACTGACAGAAATAGGCATAAACTAAATAGGCGTATTATGACAAGATTTAACATGGCGGCGATATGAACATATAAAAGCAGATCTGATAGTTATGTCATAATAGAACTGCTTAGGCACCGATTCAAGATCCAATTTTTACATACATATCAAGATTACTATTTAAATATTTAGATCTAAAAATAACTTGAACCCACAGTGAATAGATCTAAGGAAATGGATCCAAATTACTGCGAAGAACATGTTGAATAAGTTGTTGTAGCTATCGCTGAATTTGTTGTAGCAACCTTCGAATATGTATAATCTTCTTTGAATTGATTTAGAAGAAGAAAGGCCATTTTAATTTTCGTTGCAGCAGAGCTTCGCCGTCAGCATTATTTTTAGAAGAATAAAACCTAGGTCTAGGGTCCTTTATATAGCCTAGGTTTCAATGAATCTTGCTCAGAAAGGTGTCCAGATACAAAATGAAGTATTTTGCCCAAATTTGTCAGGGGTGGGTCGACCCCTCCTTTAAGTGGGTCGACCTAGGGGTCGACCCCCCCTTTGAGTGGGTAGACCCAGCTAAACGGGAAATCTACCGCCTTCCCAAATTTCGAGTTTTGATCCGAATTTTGAATTTCTGACCCATTTTTAAATTTCTGAACTTATTATATATATATATATATATGTGTGTGTGTATATATATATATGTATATATATATATTCTTCCTGTGCGTGTACAAACTTCAAACCTTAATAACTTCTTCATATTGTGTCCGATTTACGCAAACCAGGTGTCTATTTTGGCCAGAATTTCGTGATGGACGCAATGGCGCAGTCCAATTTACTAAATTCTGAATATCAATTTAAGTTTTCCTTAATTCATTATTAATAGTGTATTTCACACTAATTGTTCCTTAATTCATCATCTTTAGTGTCATTAAAATTCCGGGGTGTTACACGATTTGTGAACCCTTCCCCCCTGGTTCGTGACCTGCCCCCCGGCTCATGACCCCCTCGGCTCGTGACCACCCCCCTTCCCAGCTCGTGACCCCCCGGTTCGTGACTATCATCTTGGAGCGGTTCGTGACTATCATCTTGGAGCGGTTCGTGACCATCATCCATGAGCGGTTCGTGACCATCATTTTGGAGCGGTTCATGAGACATACCCCATTCAGGAATCGATGTCCTCCTGGGTGGTTCGTGAGGCATACCCACTTTAGGAACCGATTTTCTGCAGTTTTTCCAGCAAGCTAATTTCGCCAAACGACAGCGTTTTCAACCATTCTAACCTTACTATGAAGTCACAAAACATACCAACAACATTAATAACATGTACAATCAACCAAAAACACCAAAATAATATTTTTATATGATAATTTAGACCAAACATACCCAAAAAGCATGATTTTCCCCTTAATCCCCTTAAGCATGTTTTAACTATAAGATTAGCAAACTTAATCCAAATTAACCCAAATTTTCACCAGTGACATAAAATAATATTTTAGAATTTCTACATATATTTCTAGATTTTTCTAATGTGTACTTTTGCTAATTATCACTAATCACCCCTAATTAGCCGTAATTAGTAAATAAACATGCTAATCACTCACCTTAGCCACAAATGAATATTAGATCTGAAACTATGACTGATATAACACGAATTCCAATGTGTAGCAGTAGCTCTATCTCTGATTTGATGCTAATTTCCCTTGATTTGATGTAGTTTTGCTTAATTAGTGATTAGGAAGTGATTAGAATGAGATTTGGGAGATGGAGGCCATTGTTGGGGTTCAAGAGATGTAAGTGGCGGCTAGAAAACTGGAATGAAATGTTTTCCCAAGCCCTTTCAGCCCTACCATAACCCTAATCCCCAAATGGGTTATGAGCCTAGCTGCTAATAACCCTGTTAAGCCTAATTAAGCTGTTTTTCCATCTTCAAACTTTATTTTAGCCATATCTCCCAAAGGGTTAGTCCGTTTGATTAATGTGACCACTTTACAGAAAGGTAAACCATCGTCCGGATCCAATGGAATTGGTTTCAGGTCAAAACTCCTTACCAATCAAAAGTTATAGGTGAAACAAGATTCGCCAGGGGCAAAACAGTCATTTTAAATTTGGCAAAAAAATCGTGATTGTGGGAAATGACCCCAATAGTCGTTTCCCAAAGTTACATGACCATATGACTTCGTATGAAAATAAATTAAATATTCTACGATCCTTTGATGCGTAGAATGCGGGTCGTTACATCCCCTCCCCCCCCCCCCTTTAAGAAATTTTGCCCCCTAAATTCCTTAACCAAAAAATACAATGGTGGCCTGCATGCCTATCAACCATTAACAAACAATTAAACATACATAATAACATCACAAGCCTATCATAGCATGCAGTTTACTAACAAGGGAATAACTATATCGCGATTAAAATCTTACCAGGCAAAGAGCTATGGGTATGACTTCCTTATGCTCTCCTCGATTTCCTAAGTACAGTCATTCTCATTATCACCCAAATGAACCTTAACCGGTTTCACCGCCTTCCTTCGATGTTTCTTCATATCATGTCCGAAAAAATGAATCGTTCTGTGGCTCCCAACTACCTCAGATTCCACTTCGATATCATCCAATTGGTCTAGTGAAATAGTCATATCAGAATCGTGCATGAACTTCCTTAACTAGGAAACATGAAATACGTTGTGCACTCAGACCATCTTGTCTGGAAATTCAACTTTATACGATAAATTCCCAACTTCGAGAACTGGAAATGGACCAACAAACCTTGGTGCCAACTTACATCTCCTACCAAATCTAATCACATTCTTCAACGGAGAAATCTTGATGACTACTAAGTTGCCAACGAAGAATTTCAATTCTCTTCGTCTTTTATCAACATAACTCTTCTGCCTATTTTGGGCAGCCTTCATTCGCTATTGAATAACCTTGATCTTATCTGAAGTTTCTCATATTACATCCGGCCCAAGCACAATTTTTTCACTGGTCTCCAATCAACATGATGGTGAGTTGCACGGTCTTCCATACAAAGCTTCAAATGGAGCCATACCAATACTGGATTGATAACTATTATTAAATGTGAATTCAACCAGATGTAAATGGTCATCCCATGATCCTCCAATGTCCAATATACAAGCCCTTAAGAGATCCTCTAATACACGATTCACTCTCCATGTTTGACCGTCGGTTTGAGGTTGGTACGCGGTACTAAGATGTAATTATGATCCTAAAGCCTCTTGTAAGCTTCTCCAAAACCCACTAGTAAATAACGGATCTCGGTCACTCACAATACCTTTAGGTACTCCATAAAATTTCACTACCCACTTCATATATAGTTCTGCTAACTTAGTTGTCATTCTATTCGACTTGACGGGTGTAAACCTTACACTTTTGATCAGTCGATCCACAATCACCTAAATACTATCATGACCCGATCTAGTCCTTGGCAAACCATCAATGAAATCCATTGAGACTTGTTCCCATTTACATTCGGGAATTTCCAGCGGTTGTAACAAACCACTTGGCTTCTTTTGCTCAGTTTTAACTAACTGGAAATTCATGCACTTGGATATAATCTTCCCAATGTCTCTCTTTATCCCTTCCCAGTAGTAGGTCTGCTTCATGTCTCGATACGTTTTGTTACCACCGGGATGTATAGTCAGTTTTGAGTGATGACACTCTCTAAGCACTTCATCTATCAATCCATTAACATTGGGTACAACCAGTCTCCCATTCTTTCGAAGCCATCCTTCTCAATCAAGACCATACTTGTTCATTCTCTTGCCATTGATACCCATCACTACCTTGGAGATGATTTCCAATAGATTAGGATCGTCCCTCTGACCGGAGCAATTCCTCTCAATCAAAGTCGGTACGATCATCAAACTTGCTAACATCGCTGGATCCAATTCGCACTTAGGTCTAAAATCATATTTCGCAATACACTCCAGTTGCTTTCATTCAAGAAACATAGACCCAAAACCGGCATGTCTCCTACTCGATGCATCAGCTACTGCATTGCCCTTCCCGGGTGTATATGCGATATTGAAATCATATGAAGCCAAGAACTCTAACCATCTCTACTGACGAAGATTTAAATCCTTTTGAGAGAAAAGATACTTTAATGACTAATGATCGGTAAACAACTCGAATCTTTATCCCAAGAGATAGTGTCTCCACATCTTCAATGCGAATACGATCACTGCTAACTCCAAATCATAGGTAGACTATCTTTTCTCATTCGATTTCAGTTGTCGAATAGCACAAGCTACAACCCTACTTCCTTGCATCAGTGCAGCACCTAGCCTGGTACCACAGACATCTGTGTATACCGTCATCTCTTCATTCCCTTAAGGAATAACTAACACTGGTGTGCACGTTAACTTTTCATTTTGGCTCTTAAATGCATTCTCACACCTTTCGTCCGAAATGAAAGCTTGATTCTCCTTGGTCAACTGAGTTAACGGTGCTGCTATCTTGGAGAAGTCTTGGATAAACTTACGATAGTATCCAGCTAATCCCCAGAAATTTCTCATGACCATTGCATTCTTGGGTGTAGACCAATCCTGTACCGTAGCCACCTTCACAGGATCCACGGCAATACCATTCTCTGAGACAACATGGCCCAAGAATCTCACTTTCCTCATCTAGAAGTGACACTTAGAAAATTTTGCTTTCAATTGGTGTTTCCTTAACACCTCCATCACTGTCCTCAAATGTTCCTTGTGTTCTTCCTCTGTCCTCGAGTAAACCAAGATATCGTCCACAAAAATAAGAACAAACTTATTTAATTGATCTCTGAAAACTCTATTCATAAGATCCACAAAATATGCGGGTGCATTGGTCAACCCAAATGGCATGATCAACCACTCTTAGAATCGTATACTCGCAACTACTACTCGGAGCTGTTGAAAACCTGTCGGTAGATCCAACTAGGAAAACACTCTTGCTCCATTCAGTTGATCAAACAAATCATCTACCCGTGGAAGATGATACTTATTCTTCCTAGTCACCTTGTTCAGCTCACGGTAGTCTACACATAAGCGATGGGAACCATCGGCCTTGGAAGCAAATACAACTAGTGCTCCCCACTCGGAAACACTCCTTCGGATAAATCCCTTCTTCAAAAGATCGCCCACTTGCACCTCGAGCTCTCGCTGCTCCCTTGGCGACATACGACGAAGAGGCATCACTATAGGTATGGCATCTTTCACTAAATCAATCCGAAACTCGATCTCTCGGTGTGGTGGAAGTCCAGTCACTTCCTCGAAGATGTCCGGATACTCGCCAGCAATAGCCACATCTGATGGCTCATCCTGCGGGATGTCGAGGGAATGTAGAAAACTAGCCATCACCCCATCACTAAGTAGGCAACCCAATACCACCCTCTGCCCATCGTCCGCTCTAATTGTCACCGAAGACCCCTCACATTCTACCACCACCCCATATCTTTGGAGCCAAACAACTCCCAAAATAATGCCAAACCCAAAAAAGCCCAAAACAAAGAAATCACAAGCAAACATACATCCATGACTTGATAAGACCAAATTACGAAAAATCATGCAAAGGCTAGTCGAACCACTGATCGGGTTCGTCACAACTAAAGATTCGACAATCTCGGATTCCAATTCCAACCTATCTACCAGGTCACTAGATACGGGAATGGGAAGCCTCGGTATCAAACAGTACTTGGATAGGAACATCATAAATAGAAAGCATGCCTTGAAAAACGACACTTTTTCCCTTCTGCGCCGCAGTTGGGGCATTCGACGAAGAAGGAACAACGTTGGTAGCATAGGCTTTCACGATCTGCTTCTCCTTACGGGGTTGTGGACATTTATCATTGAAATGTCCCACTTGGTCACAGTTGAAGCACTTTATTTCCCCCTGTTTTTCTCGACAATTACTGGCATAATGGTCCTTCTTGCCACAGCTAAAGCACTCGATATCTTTCTTATTCTTCTTTTTCTGACCATCCTTGGTCTGGTTCTGCTTCCTCTTATTCTAGGAATTATTCTTGCCTCCATCGCTTGCCTGCGGCTTTGGCTCCTCTGTAGATGTAACAACAACCTCATTTTTTGACTTAGGGTAAAGGCTCTCAGACCTCAATGCCTTTCCCACAACAGATTCGAATGTCTCATCGATATAGTTTACGAGTCTCTCCCTCAAGTACTCATCTAGGCCAGTTATGAACTTCTCATTCTTTTTCTCGACAGTATCGACAAGAGATAACCCATACTTCAACAAAGTATCGAATTCAGCAATATACTCGGAGACTTCCCTACATTCTGCTTAAGTTCCAAAAACTTCCTGAACAATTCTGATTTCTGAGCAGTTGGAATAAACTTGTCACTGAAACGGGCCTTAAACAAATTCCAAGTAAATTGATCCTCGGGAGTAGCCGCTTTGATAGCATTCCACCATTTCATAGCCCGTCCTTGAAGTTGACGCGATGCTAACTTTTTCTTCATCGCATCATCGATCCCCAAATCCTTGAAGATGCGCTCACAACTATCAAGCCAATCCTGAACCTCCGTAGCCGACTTCGTTCCGTGGAACGACCATCAAGACTAGTATAATCCTTGCAGAGCTTGGTGAAATCGACCCTAGGAGCCTGCGCTACCGCACCACCACCATTAGCAGCATTAGGAACTGCTCCTTGAACATCCCTAAGCATCTCTCGCAAGAAGGTAGTTAATATCATCCTCATATCAGGGACATTCCTATCATTGGCCCCCGAACCCGTGCTCCTCGTATTTCGGCTCATCATCCAATCTATAAAGAGAAAACAATTAACCATCTCCTTAATGGTGCCAGTGCAGTGCGACTTCTTCCTTAGATATACTAATAGTATATATTTATATTTAGCTTTTGAAAACCAAAATATCACAAATACGCACCCTCTTATATGTATAATATCTCTCCCTGATGTCTTCCCCTATGTTAACTACGCAACCTAGGCTCTGATACCAAGTGTGACGGCCCGCCCCGCACCAGCCGACATTTCCCCGAATGCGCTGCGCCAACGCCCGACCAGAACGGAACGGTCGTCAAAAGAAAAGGGATTTGAAACGATAAGTAATAAAAGAACCTGTAGTATATATCATAGCGCATGGAACAAAATATATAATAACATAACTTGACATAAAACAGGCAAGAAAGTGCATAAGATGAAAACCAACCATCATAGCAGCGGAATCCCAAAATACAGCTTATGATCCAAACCATCCTTATTACAACTTCAAAATACTATTTCTAAAGAAAAATAGAAAAGGTACACTACTAATGCCCAAAGAAGTGACCAGCAACAACACAGGGAGAATATATGTAAATAGTACATGGAAACCTCCTACTCATCTCCGGACAGCTACTCGTGCATAACCACCTAATCTGTCTCTAGTCTGCTCGTTTAGGAGCACCCAGAGTAATAAGAAGAGACATAAAACTCTAAGCCAAACAAAAGTCTGGTATAAGCGATAGCAGCAAAGTAAAACAATAATAGGTATAAATAATCATAACTGAACTTGGACCTGCAACCAAAGAGTTAGCACAACAAGATGTACAGTACCCTAAGGTAACACTAGCATATTGTGTATAAATGGGAGTGTGCATGTCATGGTGATAGCAAACATCAAACATGGCAATCATCCTCACGTCTCTCACTCAGTGCGTAAAGCATACGATATTCACCGCTTTGATCACCAAATCTATTGGGGCCATGATGGAAACTCCGTACAACTATTGCTGTGACCATACATCCCTGGTCTATAGTCAATAACCCTACCCAGTCCACACATCCTTGGCTCTAGATTAAGGGACAACCAGTCCACACTTCCTTGGCTCTGGTTCGTCTACATGCCCCCTCTCTTCAATGGTGAACCAAAGTTATAGATATCGATAACACCTTTACACACGTCCCGCAGCAAATCCCAACTCTAGAAGTTAGCTCGTCGGTTACGATCTGGATCCTAAGTAATAACTTCTCATTTTGACTTCCTTTGCATCTCAGGTTTTGGTTGAATTGTAGTTAATCTTTAGAAGAGTTCACAATTGTCGTCGCGTGGCAGAAGTTTGAATCTGGTTCGATTTGGAGTCACCATCTTAGTTCGAATCATGGATGTGGTCATCGTTAGGGTCGGTTCGTGGCTCGTGACCCCCCTAATTCGTGACCAACCCCCGACTTGTGACCCCCCTCCCTCCCTCACGGCTCGTGACCACCCCCCGGCTCGTTACCATCATCTTGGAGTAGTTCGTTAGACATACCCCCTTCAGGAACCGAAGTCCTCCTGAGTGGTTCGTAAGCAGTGCCGGCCCTAGGCAATCTGGGGCCCAAGGCAAAAAAAAAAAAAAAAAAAATCAGACAAAAAGCTTACAAAGGAAACTGCAACATGAGGCCCTAGCCAAATTCAATGGGCACAGAATGCTCTACACTGGATTTGAACTCTGGTTGGAAGCCAGGAAAGCACATGTTCTACCACCAAGCCACTACAATTTCACATTAGAAAAAGGAAATACATTATATCACTATCCTTTCTATCAAAGCATTGAGGCCCCCTCCTCCCGTTCCCGGACCTGAGGCCCTAGGTGGCCGCCTAGCTCGCTTGGCCCCAGGGTTGGTCCTGTTCGTGAGGCATACCCCTTTAGGAACCGATTTTCTGCAGTTTTTCCAGCAAGCTAATTTCGCCAAACGACAGGGTTTTCAACCATTCTAACCTTACTATGAAGTCACAAAATATACCAAATAACAATAGTAACATGTTGAATCAACCAAGAACACCAAAATAATATTTTCATATGATAATTTAGATCTAACATACCCAAAAAGCATGATTTCCCCCTTAATCCCTTAAGCATATTTTAACTATATGATAAGCAAACTTAATCCAAATTTTCACCAGCGACATAAAATAATATTTTAGAATTTCTACATATTTTTCCAGATTTTTCTGATGTGTAATTTCGCTAATTATCACTAATCACCCCTAATTAGCCGTAATTAGTGAATAAACATGCTAATCACTCACCTTAGCCACAAATGAATACTAGATCTGAAACTGTGACTAATATAGCATGAATTACAATGTATAGCAACAACTCTATCTCTAATTTGATGCTAATTTCCCTTGATTTGATGCTAATTTCCCTTGATTTGATGTAGTTTTGGTTAATTAGTGATTAGGAAGTGATTAGAATGAGATTTAGGAGATGGAGGCCATTGTTGGGGTTCAAGAGATGTAAGTGGCGGCTAGAAAACTGGAATGAAATGTTTTCCCAGACCCTTTCAGCCCTCCCATAACCCTAATCCCGAAATGGGTTATGGGCCTAGCTGCTGATTACCCTGTTAAGCCTAATTAAACTGTTTTATCATCTTCAAACATTATTTCAGCCATATCTCCCAAACGGTTAGTCGTTTGATTAATGTGACCACTCTACAGAAAGTTAAACCATCATCCGGATCCAATGGAAGTGGTTTCAATCAAAACTCCTTACCAATCAAAAGTTATATGCAAAACAAGATTCGCCAGGGGCAAAACAGTCATTTTAAATTCGGCAAAATTCGTGAATGTGGGAAATGACTCTAATAGTCGTTTCCTAAAGTTACACGACTATATGACTTCGTATGAGAATAAAATAAATATTCTACGATCCTCTGATGCATAGAATGCGGGTTGTTACACTCTCCCCCCTTAAGAAATTTCTCCCCCAAAATTCCTTAACCAAAACATACAATGGTGGCCCGCATGCCTATCAACCATTTACGAACAATCAAATATACATAATAACACCACAAGCCTATCCTAGCCTATGGTTTGCTAACAAGGGAATAACTATATCGCGATTAAAATCTTACCAAGCAAAGAGCTCTGGATATGACTTCCTTATGCTCTCCTCGGTTTCCCAAGTATAGTCATTCTCATTATCAACCCACTAGACCTTAACCAGTTTCACCGTCTTCCTTTGAAGTTTCTTCGTATCATGTTTGACAATACGAATCGTTATGTGGCTCCCAACTGCCTCAGATTCCACTTCGATATCATCCAACTGATCTGGTGAAATAGTCATATCAGAATCATGCATGAACTTCCTTAACTGGGAAACATGAAATACCCGCCATCTTGTCTGGTAATCCAAATTTATACGCTAAATTCCCAACTTGTTCGAGAACTGGAAATGGACCAACAAACCTTGGTGCCAACTTACCTTTCCTACCAAATCTAATCACATTTTCAACGGAGAAATCTTGATGAATACTAAGTCGCCAATGAAGAATTTCAAATCTCTTCGTCTTTTATTAGCATAACTCTTCTGCCTATCATGGGCATCCTTCATTCGTTGTTGAATAACCATGATCTAATCTGAAGTTTCTCTTATTACATCCGGCCCAAGCACAAATTTCTCACCGGTCTCCAACCACCATGATGGTGAGTTGTACGGCCTTCCATACAAAGCTTGAAATGGAGCCATACCAATACTAGATTGATAACTATTATTATATGCGAATTCAACCAGATGTAAATGATCATCTCATGATCCTCCAAAGTCCAATATACAAGCCCTTAAGAGATCCTCTAATACACAATCCACTCTCCATGTTTGACCGTTGGTTTGAGGATGGTACGCGGTACTAAGATGTAATTATGATCCTAAAGCCTCTTGTAAGCTCTTCCAAAACCCACTAGTAAATAACGGATCTCAGTCACTCACAATACTTCTAAGTACTCCATAAAATCTCACTACCCACTTCATATACAGTTCTGCTAACTTAGCTGTCGTTCTATTCGACTTGACGGGTGTAAACCTCACACTTTTGGTCAATCGATCCAGAATTACTCAAATACTATCATGACCCGATCTAGTCCTTGGTAAACCATCAATGAAATCCATTGAGACTTGTTACCATTTCCATTCGGGAATTTCCAACGGTTGTAACAAACCACTTGGCTTCTTTTGCTCGGTTTTAACTAACTAGCAATTCATGCACTTGGATACAAACTTCCTAATGTCTCTCTTCATCCCTTCCCAGTATTCAATCTGCTTCATGTCTCGATATGTTTTGTTACCATCGGGATGTATAGTCAGTTTTGAGTGATGACACTCTTTAAGCACTTCCTCTCTCAATCCATTAACATTGGGTACAACCAGTCTCTCATTCTTTCGAAGCCATCCTTCTCGATCAAGACCATACTTGTTCATTCTCTAGCGGTCGATACCCATCTCTACCTTGGAGATGATTTCCAATAGATTAGGATCGTCCCTCTGAACGGAACCAATCCGCTCAATCAAAGTCGGTATGATCGTCAAACTTGCTAACATCTCTGGATCCAATTTGCACTTAGGTCTGAGATCATATCCCGCAACACACTCCAGTTGTTTCCATTCAAGAAACATAGCTGCTAAACAAGCATGTCTCCTTCCCAATGCATCAGCTACCGCATTGCCCTTCCCAGGTGTGTATGCGATATTGAAATCATATGAAGCCAAGAACTCTAACCATCTCGGTTGAGGGAGATTTAAATCCTTTTGAGAGAAAAGATACTTTAATGACATATAATCGGTAAACAACTCGAATCTTTCTCCCAATAGATAGTGTCTCCACATCTTCAACGCGAACACGATCGCTGCTAATTCCAAATCATGGGTAAGATATCTTTTCTCATGTGGTTTCAGTTGCCGACTAGCATAAGCTACAACCCTACCTCTTGCATCAGTACATCACCTAGCCCGGCACCACAGGCATCCGTGTATACCATCATCTCTTCGTTCCTTTAGTAATAACTAACACTGATGCGCATGTTAACTTTTCCTTCAGGCTCTTAAATGCGTTCTCACACCTTTCGTCCTAAACGAAAGCTTGATTCTTCTTGGTCAACCGAGTTAATGGTGCTGCTATCTTGGAGAAGTCTTAGATATACTTACGATAGTATCCAGCAAACTCTAAGAAACTTCTCACGTCCGTTGCATTCTTGGGTGTAGACCAATCTATTACCGTAGCCACCTTCGCAGGATCCACGACAATGCCATTCTCTGAGACAACATGGTCCAAGAATCTCACTTCCCTCCTCCAGAAGTGACACTTAGAAAATTTTGCTTTCAATTGGTGTTTCCTCAACACCTCCATCGCTGTCCTCAAATGTTCCTTGCGTTCTTCCTCTGTCCTCGAGTAAACCCGAATATCATCCACGAACACAAGAACAAACTTATTTAATTGATCTCTAAAAACTCCATTCATAAGATCCACAAAATATGCGGGTGCATTGGTCAACCCAAATGGCATGACCAACTACTCATAGAATCGTATACTCTCAACTGCTACTCGGAGCTGATGAAAACCTGTCGCGAGATCCAACTGGGAAAACACTCTTGCTCCATTCAGTTGATCAAACAAATCATCTATCTGTGGAAGAGGATACTTATTCTTCCTAGTCACCTTATTCAGCTCACGGTAGTCTATACATAAGCCAAGGGAACCATCAGCCTTGGTAGCAAATACAACTGGTGCTCCCCACCCGGAAACACTTCTTCGGATAAATCCCTTCTTCAGAAGATCACCCACGTGCACCTCAAGCTCTCGCTGCTCCCTTGGCGCCATACGACGAAGAGGCATCACTATAGGTCTGGCATCTTTCACTAAATCAATCCGAAACTCGATCTCTCGGTGTGGTGGAAGTCCGGTCACTTCCTCGAAGATGTTCGGATACTCGCCAGCAATAGCCACATCTGATAACTCATCCTGCGAGATGTCGAGGGAATGTAGAAAAATAGCCATCACTATGTAGGCAACCCAATACCACTCTCTACCCATCGTCCTCTCTAATGGTCATCGAAGACCCCTCACAGTCTACCACCACCCCCATACCTTTGGAGCCAATCTACTCCCAAAATAATGCCAAACCTTGTAAAGCCCAAAATAAAGCAATCACAAGCAAACATACATCCATGACTCGATAAGACCAAATTACGACGAATCATGCAAAGGCTAGTCGAACCACCGATCGGGTTCATCATAACTAAAGGTCTATCAACAATCTCGGGTTCCAATTCCAACCTATCTACTAGGTCACTAGATATGAAGGAATGGGAGGCCCCGGTATCAAACAATACTTGGATAGGAACATCAAAAATAGACAGCATACCTTGAATAACGAAACCTTTTCCCTTCTGCGCCGTAGTTGGGGCATTCGACGAAGAAGGAACAACGTTGATAGCATATGCTTTCACGATCTTCTTCTTCTTAGGGGGTTATGGAGAATTATCCTTGAAATGTCCCACTTGGTCACAGTTGAAGCACTTCTTTTCCCCTAGTTTTTGTAACACCCCACGTCCATTAATGTCACTCTCAAGGGAATGCATTAACTTTCATGGTGTATTATTGGTGTATAGAATAGAATATAACGCGGCAGATACATATATTGGTATTGAAAATTTTAAAACAACTTTTATTGCAGCGGAGAAATAGTTTGATTACAACAACTTCATAAACCAACAATAAAACCAAGTACACTTAATATCCATCTTGACAAATTGTTTTCTGAGTATATAAAGTAAAAAGCATAACCCCAACATAAGTAGCCATAAAAGAGATAAGCTGAACTTTACTTTCAGCAATCCAAGCACTTCCAAAAGAGAGAGAAAAAGGTCCAAATCAAGCTCCAATAGCACAAGTCCCACCCTGAGAACTTGGGGGGGGGGGGAAGAAAAGAGGCGAAAACAAAGGGGGTCAGACATAAAGTATGGCGAGTCCAATAACTTTAACAATATAATTTTTAAAGTAATTATGATAAGGCATAAACTGGTAAAACAAGGAATGACTGTGAAACAAATGGGCAAGACAAAACAAACAAGAGGAATATGCTGGCGTTAATCGCGCTCCTAATCACTATAGGATAATTACTACACTGCACCATTACTAGTCACCCAAAAAGTTGATCCCGCCTACTGAATATAATAATCATAATGGTAGTTTCGTGTACCACTAGCTGTCTTCATAGGTGTCGCCTGCCTCTATCTCCACTAGTGTACCCACTACCCCATGCGATCGGCTCCCTAACTCGTAGATACCCGTGCTAGTCCAACAGTGGGGTGTTTCACTCCCCAAAGTGGCAACCCGATACCACTAAAGATGCACGGCTTATATCTACACGATGCAATAACGTCTTACATACTAGCCTGGGCCCACGCACGCACATGACCCCATTGGACTTGCGTTGCCACCGCTAACCCGTTTTGACCTCTTACAATCAAATCCAGTAAGCATGTCCCGTCCTCGATCTAACTCGAGCTCACAAAGATACTTAATGGGTTACTGGTTTGAAAAGGGTCCTCCATGCTTGATACAAGCTTTCCACCTATGCTTGGTCCCCACTAGGATTTACCACTTAACCCATTCTTATTCATGTCTTCTTACATGTTTCAATTTGGTTAAGTGTTTCTAATCGTATTTCATATGTCACCCATGTCACCCACTTAACCCCCATGTCCCACCATATGTTTATCTCTGTTAAGTGTTACTCAATTCATTATAACCGTAACCTTGTAAGACCTCCTACATTAGACTACCGTTTGCGGTTGCTGGATTTGCCGGGTGGGTCCAGGCAGTCTTATACCACAAACGAGCCTAACCTCGTGCCTTTACAATTGTTACGCATTAAATTTATGCCTTCGACCTCTCACATTAGACTACCGTTGTGGTTGCTGGATTTGCCGGGCGGGTCCGGGCAATCTTATACCACAAACGAGTCTAACCTCATGTCTTAGGCGTTTATTATTACACATAATTATTTTGACCTCAATATGAATTAATTATCCCTATTCAAATTGTCAATAATTTCCAAATTTATCTATGTCCATAATTGTCACCTAAATTATGTCCATACTTTTCAGGTATATAAATTAAACCAATTAGTGTCTCAAATTAAATATATGCCTCTAAAGTCATTTAATGATTTACAATTTGTAAAATTAATATTTTCTCATTGTCCCCACGATGTTCGTACGTTTAATATGAAATATGTTAGAATCGCAAATAGTCTAACTCATAAAAAGAAAAGAAACATCACAACTTGCATAACACATAAGATAGATTTAACTTGCGAATAAGAATTATAACATAAGTTTGCATAGCCAATAACTTGCATAGGCAACGAACATATAGAACATAAATGTGCATAAACTACCATGGATCTAAATATAGATCTAAACATGAAATTGTGAACTTGCATATATGAATATGGGTTTCACCTAAACTTGCATATGTGAATATGGTTTCCACCTAAACTTGCATATGTGAATATAGTTTTCACCTTAACTTGCATATGGATTCCTACAAACTTGCATATGAATTTAAACATGTAAACTAATATCACATGTTTTACATGTAAACTAGCATATGTATATACTTGATTCACATATAACTTGTGTATAATTCGCATATAGACTTGCATAAGATTCACATACAAACTAGCATATGTAAAAATAGACTTGCATAAGATTCACATACAAACTAGCATATGTAAAAACTGACTTGCATAAGATTCATATACAAACTAGCATATGATTTACATCCCAAACTTGCATATAAACTGATGTCATAAAATGAATCAAGTTAAACATATGTGATTGGACATATGAAATGTATCTACTAACATAAGTTAACAAAACTGTCATATGTTAACCAACAAACGATAATAAAGTTAAACAACATCACATGATTCAACAGACATGTTCTCATAATCCCAATTATAACTCATCATAATTAATTTATTAATTATTTTGTGAAAGAAATTGTACGCACAATGACGGATTAGAGAAGAGAATAATTCGTTCGTCGTTTGTATTAGAATCCTGACTTGCAATTCCTAAGCTTTAAGAAGAAGAAGAACTATTCCAGCAGCAGCATGGAGGCTAAGAGACTAATTTAGTTTAGGTTTAGAGCTTTAGTATATGCGTGCTTTTATAGAAGTTTAAATCAATATAAGCCGTTAGATTATCTTAGGAGCAAATCAGAACCATTCAGACTAGATAGAGTTTTCCAGAATTGCCACCTTTGCCCTAGTGACTCAGCAACAGGTCAGAAAGGACTCAGCAACAAGTCAGAATCGCCACAGCCTAAATCTACCCGAGGTGGTAGGTCGACCCCCTGGTCGACCTGTATAGGGGAAGTCGGCCCCCTGGTCGACCTGGCCTGGGGCGGGAAAAATACTGCCCGGTCCGCTTCTCTGTTTTGAATTTTGAATTTTGAATTTTGAATTTCATTCTGAAATGTTTTTAATTTATTTAAATTCTTGAAACTTCTGAGGGCCATAACTTCCTCATACGAAGTTCGGTTTATGAAAACTTGGACTCTATTCCAAGCAGAATTTCGAGACGAACGCAATGGCGTAACCCATTTCTCTTAATTCTCACTTTAACAATTAAGTATTCTTTAATTCGTTCTTTTAATAGTTACAGAAAATTTAGGGTGTTACATTCTCCCCTCCTTAAAGGATTTCGTCCCCGAAATCATTAAGTCAAGAAGAATGTATATCCTACCATCCAATCATCCATCTACTCAACCATCGAACACAGGAATCCATTGTCCTTACAAAATTTCTAATGCTGTATGAACATATGCAAAAAGTGTGCGTATATGTTCCTTATTCAATGCAAAATCAGTCGGTCTGCTAATTCAGTTGACCTCCTTAATGCAAATCATGATAGTGTCATGCGTCCATTATGTATGCGAAAGAATCCTAACAATACATATTATTTCTACATGTGTGCACAACCATTCATCAAAATGCAACGTCCATATGATAACACAACCATTATACATCCATTAAATTAAATATGCACACACATTTATATGCAATATGAAAGTGACTGAGCCGATCTAGTGCCTAGTGTGTGTGTACATGCATCCACGAGCAACCACTAGCAACCACTTGCAACCATCAATCATAACATTTTTCAAATGCATGTTTGCATCCATTGGTTTCTACCTAAGGATAAAGAATAGGACCGAGGAGATATACTTAAAAGATAGATATAAGCATAAAAAAACTTATGGAAAAAGAGATCAAGGAGGTACCCTCAAAAAGAAAAGGGTAGGCTACGCTTATTTTTCTCTCAGTTTCCCAAGTCGCATCTTCCTCAGCGTCACTCCATTGAACTTTAACAAGCTTGACTTCACGGTTGCGTAGTTTTTTGACTTCCGTGCCCAAGATACGAGTTGGAATTCTTCTCACAGTCGCATCTCGTTCCACTTCTACTTCCTCTAGTATACTTGGCTCTACAACTTCCGCAGACTCATGTAAGCACTTTTGAAACGACCCGAAATCCCCCTTACGGGAAATCACGGATTGTACTGAGGACAAGACGAATCAAAACACAAACAGAAGAACTTTTCATTGCTTATTACAACAATTCCATCAGAATACAAGAATATACAGAGTATATGAATAATTATAATACAACAGAAAAATATCAGAAATTACAATACATTACATGGCAGCGGAAAATAATACAATACACAACTGAAAGAGATATACGGATACAGAGCTTTCCGGATATCATTCCAGCTGTAAACCAGGTTCCGGTGAATATAAATCTGCAAAACCAAAACTACTAGCTGCCCGTGCAGAAAATAGGGGCACCCAGAGTTTAGGTTAAAACAATAAACTCCAGGTCAGTCATGTGACTGGTGTGAGAACTAAAACAATTATTAATCATTATTTTTAAAGTTAGGTAAATCAAGGGACCACGCCGTATGACACGGAATGGGTTAAGGAGAAAGGGCTTGGCCCAATTATATATTTAATTTATTTTAAACTCTCAAAAAAGTTACCTTTTTCGTTCGGACTCGAAATCAAACCCAACGACTATCGTCCCTACCTAATTACCCTCATTCCGAACACAATGGGATATGTAGCGTAGGCTGATTCGATCGTTTCGACCAGTTTTCGTCAAAATCAAAATATAAATCTATATATTGAATTTGAACGCGCATTTCTATTTACCGGGGCCACGTACGGACTCTAAAAATTCCCGAAAAATATTTTCTAACTTCGTATTGACGAGACTATATGGTCCTAACAAAACTAGTTTCGTCAAATTCTGAGACCGTTTGAAAAATGGCTATTTTCCAGTCGATTAAAATCAACTGAAACTGGTCAAACGCGTTTTCCTTTGACACACCAACATATTGATTCAGAAAATTACGAGTTTTGAAACCTAGCAATAACTTGACATCACGGATCCAACAAAAGTGGTTTCGTCGAAAACCGAGGTCGTTTGCAAAATTTCCATTTTTAAGGGCCAGAATTTCATAGCGGCTATTCTGAATTTTCAATTGGGCATAACTTTTTATCCCCGCTATGAAATTTCAATTTTTCGGATTCATTGGAAAGATATTCTCAAATAGATTCAAATATTTTTGGTTTCTCTAAAATCCGGTTTATTTTGAATCATGTACATTCATTTGAAATCGAATTTTCGAACTACCGCGCCATTTTCAATTCCTTTTATAATTATAAATAATTATTTATATTCTAACGACGATTCAAATAAATATATACGTTCTAATTCTATTCAAAAATAAATTTCTCGTCATTATTATTTAAAATAATTCACTTTAAATAATCAAAATTCTCTAAAATTGCCAAAATAAAAATTTTAAATTGGCCCAGAATTTCCGGGTTATTATAATCTCCCCCACTTAAAACTTTTCGTCCTCGGAAAGGAACGAAGCTGAAAGTTGTTTAACTAATCAACTCAACTTTCACTATTTTCTTTATGGCTTAAGTTCTTCAACTTTTCAGTTTCTAAGAACTTTTCAAATTTTTCATAAATTTGGCTAACATTTTAATTTTTGAAATTTTTTGCCATAACCTCCCCTGCACCGGGAGCTTCCGGATATTTCAAATAGCCTCCCATGGCCCTCACTAATCCAAAAAGAAAAAGAAACAGCCAAGCGGCTAGCCAATCGGCTCATAAAATCATCAAAAACCCAAGAAATACAATAAACATGTACCTATTTGTCGGGCAAACAATTTTATTCCTCATCTCTAGCCACCTTGCTATGACCTGTTGTTCAATGTATATACATGTACATATATGCATTTCCAAACAATTTTCAATACAACTCACTATTTGGTTCAATTTGGCTAAATGTTTCAAATTTTAGTTAATCAAACAATAATCAAACAACACAACCATCAATCAATTAGTGAATTAACATTTTAAATTCATAATTTTGATATATAGTCCAAAAATCACGTTTTTGATGCCAAGTCACAATAATATATTCTAACTATATTTTGGTTCTCACACCAGTCTAATGGAAATATATAGAGATCCCACTTTCGAAACTCAAACATAAATCCACCGATGATGCAGCTGCTATCATCAATGTCATCTCCGGGCGACTAGAGTGTGATTCTATATCTACCCAATATATTAAAACTTCGAATACCCGTGGATCAGACGTATATGCAAAATCTTTATATACTGGATTGTCCAAATCAATACAAATAAATATTCAAATACGAATAATTGAATTAAATTTTCAAAACAAAACTTGTTTTCACTTTTATTTTAAAAACATCACTCTTCACACTCGTTCTAGGATACTATTGATCCCATCTCTAACGAGTCATTCTCATTGGATATTACTAATCCAATCTCTGATGAATTCTTTCGTTTGGTTCTAACGTGTCTTGTTCTCGAGCTTTGTAAACCAAAGCTCTGATACCAAGCTGAAACGACCCGAAATCCCCCTTACGGGAAATCACGGATTGTACTGAGGACAAGACGAATCAGAACGCAAACAGAAGAACTTTTCATTGCTTATTACAACAATTCCATCGGAATACAAGAATATACAGAGTATGAATAATTATAATACAACAGAAAAATATCAGAAATTACAATACATTACATAGCAGCGGAAAATAATACAATACACAACTGAAAGAGATATATGGATACAGAGCTTTCCGGATACCATTCCAGTTGTAAACCAGGTTCCTGTGAATATAAATCTGCAAAACCAAAACTACTAGCTGTCCGTGCGGAAAATAGGGGCACCCAGAGTTTAGGTTAAAACAATAAACTCCAGGTCAGTCATGTGACTGGTGTGAGAACTAAAACAGTTATTAATCTTTATTTTTAAAGTTAGGTAAATCAAGGGACCACGCCGTATAACATGGAACGGGTTTCCTCCCAAGAATACCAGTGCATAAAACAACAGCGCAATGCTAAATAAAGAAAAATGAAGCTATTATAAGACCCAGGTCCCATCACATAATGCAACGCAAGCCGGAGGATAGGGTTTTTACCTTATAATAGCCAAAGAATGCTTGATACGCTAAATTTCATCTTTTATTATTACTATAAGTGAATAAAACAATTTCAATCAAAAGTATCAATCATAGACGGCATAAGTGCCCCCATACCACTATGTCGCCATATATAGGTTCTACAATCAAAACCGCAAAGTCACGTATTGTAAGTTGGAATTCCATCTGTGAACCGAGGCAAGGGATCGTCCTCTACCGATTCAAGACTATCTAGCCCAAGCCTCTGGATCAGAGCTCGAGTGACCCTTGGAGCGACAGGGTCGGTCCACCGATGTGGATTAAAATGCCTGAACACTGCGTTTCCCCGCCCTTTGGGGCGTAAATTAATCCTATGACTCCATCGGCTCCACATAGTCACCGATATATCCGAGGCGCCTCGCAACAGCAACAACAACACAGGTGAATATAATATAAATGTCAGGGCTGGTAGGTCACTGACACCACCCTAGCTAGAAAGAAACGCATGTCCTCCCTGAGGTCCTCTCCCGTTTCGGGTTCACAACCGGGGTGTGAGGCTCGCGAATCAACGTTACACAAAGTAATGCCACACAGGCGGTGCTTTGATCATCAACCACAAGACTTTGCTTTTCAACAGAAGCCTTGATCAATTGCCACTTAGGCATGCCACACAGGCAATTCACACCATGCGATTGATATCCATCAATGTATAACCCCTGAGCTCGTACGTCTCAGAGAAGGGCGTTAAGCAAGAGAATAAATTCTCTACCTCCAAACAGATATATATTTAATAGAAATCAATCACACAGAATAAAATCCAATGTCAGACACACAGTCCATTTACAAGTTCGTTCTGGGTCTGAACGAAACCGGAGGCACCTTGTACCTCGCATATCCATGATCTCCAAGTACGTCTGGACGATCACCAACTGATTCCCTCCTCTTGGGTGTACAGCCCAATCAAGATCATCAGTAATCACCCAAATGATGTGAAGACCTCCGGTCTTCGACCACCGTCTTCATCCTCGACACCACGTCGAATCAGGTATTCAGAATGGGATAAACCCGGTCTTTCTGAATAACTCGCGTATATAATAAACAAGTGTTACACAAACACTACATATGCCTCATTCCAATTCAGAATATTCTTTTATTCAAATAATCTTATACTTTGGGAAAGGTTCCCATTAATTTTATCAAAGATAAATTCTTTAAATTTATCCTTTAATTTTCCTTTGAATATCAATTCAAACTAGTCGGGATTAGCGAACCACACCGAAGTAATCATTTATTTTATTTCCCAATCCCCACCTATTCATCCCATGAAGTAAAACTGGCCATACTTCATATCTAACACCACGGTGTTATCGGTAAATTCATTTACCATTCCACATTCAAATCTAATTAAAGATTTAACTATCGCCTGGAGCAAAACTGGTGATACTCCATCCTCGATCATTTCAATCTAATTAAAGATTCATTAAAACTCCACTTGGTTTTAATCTTCCCAAAAATCAATATTAATGATTATTTAACTTGGGAAATCATATCCTGTCTTTAACTGGGTTAAAGAACCAATGTCATTCAAAACACAGTTCACCATAAACCCAAAATCACATTTTATTCAATTCAATTAAATACCATTTAATTGGTATACTTCATTAAATCTAAATAAAAAGATTTAATCTTTTTCTCAATTGGGTTTAAGAACAGGGTAAATGAAGACACCATTCACAACAAACCCAAATCCCATTTGATATTAAATACAAGGCTCTGAATAGAAAATATATCGGCTTATATTCAATATCAAATTCTACGACCAACAAATATTTTACTGGAAATAACGATATTAATATATCTTTCAAATTCCCAAAACAATGTCTGCATAATCACGAAATTCAACATCGAAATATTCCAAAGACAATTTCGATTCAAATCCATTTCCACTTTATATATTGGAAATTCTGGTTATTTTCAAAACCATTTCAAATCCACTTTATTTATTTTAAAAATAAATGGGATTATAATTCTAGTTCAAAACTAGTTCATTTCGATAAGAAATTATTTTTATCTTTTCAAATATGGAATTTTTCATCCCAATTCTTCACAAATCATTTCTTATGATTTTACACAAATTATTACTATTTTTAATAATTTTATCAAGGCCCGTACAGTCGATTTCCATCAACGGCCATCGAACTGCACTTACAACGACCTTTTCCAAATTTGATTTGGACATGATTCCAAATCCAACCGTTAGATTTCAAATATCTAATATTCGTTAGAAATCTCTTTTCGATACGAACCCAATGGTTCCGGTTTTAGGAGAATCCGACAGTCGGATCTCCCGATATATCCATTCGAAGTCAATGGTCGAAATTCGCGAACTGCCGCGGCGCGGCGCGTTCTATTCAGGCCATTATATAATATATATATATATATATATTATATATTTCGTCGATTTCCTTTTAAAACGTATTTTATAAATCGTTTTAAATTCGTTTTCAAAACAATTTCAACTTCATATTCAATTTCGAATCAAAATTGAATATTCCACATCATCGATATACAAATGATAATATTTTCAAAATGTTATATTTTGAAATCACTTCCTTTTCTATATTCATTATAAAAACGAATATAATTGATATAAATATCGTTCGCGTCAAAATGGCGCATATCTAACCAACACAGCTTTATATACTTCAATAACTTCGTTATTCTATTCAACAAATGAATATTTTCTTCAACACATGAATATTTATTTTTCTATTCAACACATGAATTTATACTTCTATTCAACACATGAATATTTATTCTATTCAACACATGAATTTTTATTTTTCTATTCAACACATGAATATATTCTATTCAACACATGAATATTTATTTTTCTATTCAACACATGAATATTTATTTCTATTCAACACATGAATTTATAATTCTTATTTTCCAAATTGGAATGAGGCCCAATCAATTACCATATAACGTTAATTATATGGATTCCCTACAACACATGTATATAACAGCAACGATAAATCATCAACCATCATCCAGAGTGCACCACACAACTGCATAAGCATTAAGTATAAATAATTAACGCTTACACAGTCTGTCAACCCATCGATTGACATACAACTAAACAATCAGGATTAGTGTACGTCAAATATCATCCCAATACCCGTGTGGGGTTTCAAATCAACAAACACAGATTTTTATTTGTGCAGTTAGGTGATGTGTAAAATTTATCGTTCCAATCAATATCAGTAAAATCGGTGTATATAAACAAATCATCCGATTTGTTTATAAATATTTATTTTATATACACGTTAAAAATTATATTTTTAACTATAAAATATTTATTTTCATTCCGCATCACACAATCACTTTTCACATCTCATCAATCAAACAAACAAGCCGTCCATGGTCTGTGGACGACGGGTGTCAGGTGCTGCTAAGCACCGTCTGCGTCCTAGTATATATTTCAACTAGAAACTAAAATAAAAGTGAGGAGTTCTCACCGAGGGTTCCACTCCACCGTGCTTTCTTTCTGAACGGTTTGGATTTTCCTAAAATTCCAATGCGACCTTTTCGCGCTGTTCATAATAAAAATCATATTTTTGTTTCACTATATATATAATAAAAAATCAGATTTTTATTTCGCTACATATATAAAAACTGAATCTTTATTTTCGCTATTTCATAATATATAAAAATCGAATTTTTATATTATTACACACATGATAAAATTTATATTTTTATCTAACAAAAAATAATATTTTCATATCGCTATTCAAATTATAAAAATCATATTTTTATCATCCCTATAATATAAAAATCAAAATTTTAATACTCTACCAATATAAAAATCATATTTTTATATTTTCTATTATATAAAAATCGCCTCTTTTACATAACCAAAATCACATCTTTTATATAAGCAAATATCGAATCTGTTCTTATATGAAAATGTAACCTTTTGTAACGACGCGCCTTTTTGCCCGGTTTTCGCCGGTAATTAAACCAACTAAAACCGTTCACAAAGACGAATTGTTATGGGTACATACATATACTGAACAAAATAACAGAACTTTCCCTTGCTCAAGAACAATATTACATCAGAGTTACCTGAATATCAGAGTTACACATACATATATACTTTACAACGGAAGAAAAAAATTTACTCTCAGCGGAAGATCAAAAGACACAACGGATACTTTAACTCTAGCGTGGACGCCAACTCAGAAAGTGCTTCGAACTTTGCTCCAACGAATCATAGCTGCAAAACTAAACTACTAGCTGCCCGTGTGAAAATTAATGGGCACCCAGAGTTTAGGAAGGAACAATAAACTCCAGGTCAGTCATGGGACTGGTGTGAGAACATAAAACAGTTGTTTTAGGATTTATTTTAAAGTTGGGAAATTCACCGGACCACGCCGCTGTCGCGGAATGGGTTTTGCTCCATGTGAACACCCGTGCATATAAATACGCAATGATATTTTTAAAATGAAGCTATCATAAGCTCGTCCCACATCACACAATGCAAGCGCACACTAGATGGGCGAGGTTTATCTTATGATAACCAAACATGCTTTCGTACGGAAAATCCTCTTTTCATATTATATATATAGTGTGGAAAAAACCATTTCGCAAATAAATGTATTTTTCCTAGACGACATAATACCCCATCCTATTATGTCGCCATATATATATAGATATACAAACAAAATCGTGTGGCACGTATTGGAGATTTGGGTTTCCAACTTGATGATTCCTGGCACGAAAGATCAATCGGAATACAAACGAAATGTAATCACGGGTTTTTCATCCAGAAGCGGACACCAATACAAATCGCGAGGCAGATCAACGGTTTTCGACCAGACACGGCCCCCCGAACATACCCTATTCCATCATTCATAAGTGGTTTCCCACTGCTGCAGCGGTCATCATCAATTCACGTATATATACACAACCTAACCGCCAGTTTCACATCATCCGGGGTGTGAGGTTTGTCGATGTCACGTCATATACAAAGCATGCCTAGAAAAGCAATGCCTTGATCATCACTAGCTCGTTCATAACTCGGGTATGCCACATTGACAATTCACGACATATCACTGATTTCAATCAATGCATACCCTCTAAGTTCATTTGACTTAGAGATGAGGATAAAATATTTGCCACAAATCCGATATATATTAACGGAGATCAGTGCTATGCGGTCAATTTCAATGTCAGACACACCATCCATACACATCCGTCCTGGGTCTGAACGGAACGAAATCCGAAAGTTCTCCCCATACGTTCAGACTTCCTGCCACTCCGATAATAGGGGCATCTCTCTACTGTAGCTATTCAGTAAAGAAACCAATCAGCACGCAGTCCGTTCAATGTGAAGAACCACGGTCTTCATTCATCGATTCCAAGTCCTGCATTTGCTTCATGCGTCGTATTATTACTTGGAATGGTTTTCGAACTTAAATCCAATCCCGGTCTTTCCAAGTAATAAGCGTATTCATAAATCAGTGATTATGGACCATACGGATCTTCAATTCAACTTTCCTTCCAATCGTTGTTCATTCATTTACAAAACAATGTTTGATTGATCATAAATTATTTTAACTCTTTCTTTGAAATCAAATATTCGGTTTACCAATCCTTTATTTCTAACATACCCTTCGATCCTTATGTTCAAAACATACTGCATTGGTTGCATAAGTCGTTAAATTTCTCAAATCTTTACTTGGATTACAAATACATATTACAATATTCCAAACACTTCATATTTAAACATAAGTTTTAAATGGAGTTAAATCAACTTATATTTGATCTCAATTCCAAACACAAATATTTAACCACTTAAAATCTTTCCAAACCATTTGCAATTCTTTTTAACCATGTAGAAATAAAGGTTCATGTTTTATAAACTCCAAACCAACTTACCTTTGGAAAATGCGAGAATAATGTTTGGAACGTTACAACTGCTGCAATAGCCATTTGAATCAATTAGATTCTAAATCATATTTTAAATTAATAAGGTAGATTCATAAATTTCCTCAAATTTAAACTTGTTTAAATTTAAAATTCGTACGGCCGCCGAACTGCACGTACGACGACTTTTCCAAATCTGTTTGAATATAACTTGAAAGTCGTACGTTGAAATTCGAAATTCCTTTTCTATTCAAAACTGTTAATATTTTAAAATCAACGTTTCTTATTCAAGTCAAAACGATTTCAAACGATAAAGTTATAATCATTCAAAAATTGAAATCGATGTTTACGAACTGTCGCGCTGTAGCGCGATATAATTGATTCAGATATAATTCGTTCAAATCCTTTCGAATTTATATTTATATTCCAATTCCATTTTTTTTCAAATAACTTAATTTCAAAACCAATTATTAAGTTAAATCAAAAATCATTTCACAAATTCAAATCTGAATTTTAAATTCAAATAAGTTGTAGACCATAGGAATTTGAAAACCCTTTTAATTTAAATTTAAATTTAAACTTCATAAATGGTCCTTACGCGTCATTTATTATTTTAATTTCAAATTGTTTTTCTAAGTTTTAAAACAACTTCAAATACAAATTCAAATTGTATTTAAATTTACCTCTCCGTCCGTCGGACCAGTTAGGGATAGCCAGGGAGAGCAAGAAACTGGATCTCCAAACTCAAGCCTAGACACCATCCTCTCTGTCGTCCCAGAACGGTTGGTTATATAATATTTTAGAATATTATATTTAAATTTCCAAATCTCTTTTAAATTAAATTGAATTAAAATAAATACTATTTTAATATTTGAAAATAAATTTTCATTTATATGGAAGGAGGATTTGAATCGATCGTCTATACGATTCCACAACCATGGTGTTGTGTATGCATTATGCAAACAAGGTAAATCAACCATACAGTCAGATGATCATACATAATAATCATCATCAATAAACAAACTGTTATATGTGCACAAGCGTTATGGTCAACAACGCTTTTCAGTGTTCAGTGTCATCTATGTACATGCACATCCATTCACACAATAACATCCATATCAACAACTAATTATAACCAATCTCATATAATAATTATTCACTAATTACTAATTTAATTAAATAATTAAATTAAATGTTCTCACCGAAACAGCTCCAAACCCTTTACTGTCAGGATGAAAAAACCAACGAACACTGCTACTATTACATGTACTGCTTTCCAATCCACTCCATAAGCATCCGATGATTGATCTACATTAAATCAGCCCAAGCCCAACCATCAAGCACCGAGCCTGCACACACCACTGACCGCACCCGTTTCTTCTCCTTCTCTCTTCTTCTTGTGTTCTCTTCCTTATTCACTGTTTTTTTTAATTAGCGGCATCTTTTTGGTCCAAAACCAAATAAATTTCACATGCATGCAAGGAGCCAACTGTGAACTATCACATAAAATAGGTAGGCCTAGGGTCAGGAACTACTGTGGAAAAGAGTATGGACAGAATGGCTTAGCTGACATCGCCCACGGAAAGAAATAAGGTGGCGGAAATGAGGGGTTTTGAGCACATGCAAGTGGTGGAAAGTCCGCTGCTAGGTGGAGTTTTCACGGTATGTAGAGAGCTGGTTTGGCGTGGCACAAATGCGAAGAAGTTGGCAAAGTGACTTGGGTTTCCGTGAGGAAGAGGGGCAAAGTGCGGATCGGAGGAGAATAGTCAGTGGCAGTGTAAGCTACTAGGAAGGTGGACTGACATGTGTCGAACGGTGGACTGACGGTGATCAGGCAAGGAGGAGGTGGATGATGTATGGAAAGGAAATGGTGTTCGCGGTGTAGCTGTGGTCTTGTGGTGGAGGGTGCCGAAAAGATTTAAGGGGAGAGAGTAAGTTTAGTGGAGGAACAGTTGTTGCCAACGTGAGGAGAAGGCCACCGATTGAACTGGTGAAGCTGCATGCGGAAGACGGAGGTTTGTTGTTATGAGGAAGAGGGATGGAAGCAAAGCTTTCATGTGAAGCTGGGAGAACGAATGGGAAGAGCTAATCGGATGTACAGTAGGCCGCTCTTCTTTTAGTTTTCGATTTGATTTTCTTTTATTTCTCCCTTTTTTTTCCACTGGTTTTCAATTTATTGCGTTTAAAGAAAAATAAACAAACCTCTGTTCGAATTGTTGAAGAAGAACGCAAGCAAGAGAGAACAAAGAAGGACAAGTGTTGACTGCGCAGAATAGCTTTTACAGGTGGATCTTTTGGTTCAAAACAAGTGTCACTGGTTTCCTTTATTAAGTTCAAATGTCTCAATTACGTGTTTTGATTCAACAAGCGTACCAAATCAAATTTTTACTTTGCATTCTTATTGCCATGCGTTCATCTAGTGTGAGAAATATATGTAAAAGAAAAATAGAAAAAAATTAAAAATTAAAAATTGAGTGCGTTAGCTGCAAATACTATATGAATGTTGTATATATACTTGTTCGTTCTTCTTTATTTTAAAAACATGGACTACGGACAATACTAAGTTAAAAATATAATCATGTATAGCGGTGTGCCCTCCATCCAAAACAATAAGGTTGCAGACCGGTTAGTTGATTCTGTAGAGTGTCAAAAAGGGACCACAGTTACCCCAAAATACATCAGAAAAATATATGCTTATTTTCCGAAATAAAAATTTCAATAAATTTTTATAAATTATTTTAAGACTACGCGAACTGAAACTAAACAAAAATTTACGACGAATGTCTAATTATAATTTAATTTCAAATCATAATCGCCTTTCGCGACTGAACTACAACTAAATTTTGAAAATCCAATTAACGACGAAACATTTTCTCCAAACAAAGTTGTTATAACTAATTTCACAATAAAATTAAACTTCCAATATGTTAAAATACTATTATTGCCTTAAAATTTGATTCAACAAAATTTAAACCTTACTTAAAATTCATATTAAATTCAAATTTGATTTTCAAAAATCTTAGATCGTTACATTCTCCCCCACTTAAGACTTTTCGTCCTCGAAAAGGAAAGCTCGTGAAATTATATATAAGCAAAATAAATCTTACATATAAATTCGTTAAACTTGCAAATTCTTATATTAAGTCTGAATTCATCAACGCAACTTATAGGAAAAATTTCCATATGATTAAACTTGCCAAAACTTTTATATGAAACTTATCAAAACAAAACTCAACTCGTTATATTAGAAAGGTATAATTTGGAAAGGTCGATTAAAGAAGTTTGAGGTTTAACTATTATTACAAATCATAGTTTGCAAAGCACTTAAAAATGAATTCTCCGCCCTTGAATCCCATTTTCATCTCAAGACATTGAAATACTATATATTTCTTCCATATAGATAATCATACTTTACTTCGGGATTTTCAAAACCAAATTTGCTTTCAAATTTTTCTAACATACCATATTCAAATCTTTATATTAGTAGTTCGAGAAGTCCATCCTCATGACGGGGCCACTGAGTACCACCCCTCATACGACATCACACGCCAGTTTTAGTTATGGTTACTCGAACAAACCAAATCAATTCATATCCCGAAGTTGTAAACCAAAGATTTCAAATACTTAACTATAATTTTGGTATTTCTAAATATTTTAAAAATATTGGGATTCAAATCATCGGAATTTCTTTTATAAACTATTCATCACATCCAATTGGTTTGGAAACCAAAATCGTTCAAAAGAATTTTCGACTTCCAGGTATACAACTTTAGGTTTCATATTTCAAAATCTATGATCGTATTTAAACCATTCGAGCCTTTCAAATCAATTTTCATACAAATTCAAGCCTTCCTACATTCTAAAGTTTTTGAAAATCGTTTACACTTCATTTCTAATATCTTTGTATATCACAAGATATAGTATTTCAAGAGCCATAAGTCGAAATCTCAGAAATCTCTTTACGATTCATATAGTTGAACTTTTTTCCAAACCTACTCATTAAATCATCATTTTCGCCATACTATAGGCTTAATATTCGTTCTTATTTCAAATATCAAAACATGTTTGAAAAGGTTGCAATTTCCTATAGTTAGAAAACCCCTGAAACATTCCTTATCCAAATATACCATCACACTTTTGCTGCACACTCTGATTTAGTACGTGCATGTTTCAAACCATCATTATTCAAAACATTAGAAATAAGTTTCAAAATTTTTAGAACCAATTCTTGAATTTCATCTTTCAAAATCCATTTTCCTTGCATAAATTGAATTCTATATTTCAAACACTTCCAATTTCTATGCAAAGCTTAATTGTTTAAGTTTCGTTAACCTCATGTCTTGGATAAATAAAAGTTACCTTAGTTGAATTCAATTTTGGTTTCATTCGATAAACAACACATAAGGTATACACTCATGGATCAAGTCAAATTCCACGTGTTCAAGACAAAAGCTCAATATCCAATGAGCATCAAAAAGGTAAAATGGCCTAAATCCAAAAGATGAACTACTCAAGGTCAATAAGTTTGTTTTAAATTCTCAAACAGGATCAAGACGAGGAAATCAAGGGCACCAAGGATACGAGTATAGGCGGTTCAAAAGTACGATGATTCGAGTCAGGATATTCAACCAAGCTTAAATAAAAGAGGATGAACGACGCTACTCAACGGTTCGAATTAAACAATGGAACTAACTTAGGCCAAGCTGGGAAAAACGAGCGCATCTAAGGATATAGGCATAAGTAGTTTATTCTTGGGATATTCGTTTTTTTTTTCATTAACTACCTCTTGAGTAAATCTTACTTCAAATTTCGTTTTCATTTATATCATAAGCGGTTACTTTTTAATACTTTCTATTTGGATTGCTCATACAGTTTCAATTTGGGGAAAAGTAGTTTTCTCCCCCACTTAGATATTTGTTACAAAATTTAAATCATCTTTTTAACCAAATTCTTAATTTAAGTCAAAAATCATTTTTTTAGATTTCTTAAGAAGAGTTTTGATTTTTCCTACAAATATAATTTCAAGCAAAACGGCTTATCTTGCGCATTGTCATTTACAATTCATGTCGATTTCAAATCTATTACTTATATTCACACATCTATTATGACTTGTTTATTTTAGAATATGGGCAGTATTTTTGATACAATTTCTTTATGAATTTTCCTTACTCCCAAATTTTCCTTCTAATCTTTAAGTGAAATTTAATTCAAAATTCCTTATGGTTATTATCAAATAGTTGGTTTTGCATTTATACATATCGTCCTTACATTAAACTCCCTCTTAATAGTTCTAACATATCGAAGTAGTTCAAGTATCCCTCAATGTCTTAACTGGAGTCATATAGTCATCCCACTTTCGAAACTCGAAAATGAGTATTGATGATGTTGCAATCATCATCAGATCATCCTCGGGCGACTAGAGTGTGACTCTATATCTATTGCATATATATAAGGATTCGTACATACACCGGCCTTGCGCATATTCGAAATCTTCATATATACCAATAGTCCTATCACGACATCGATTTACTCGAACATTTATTATTAAAAGTTATCTTTCAACATGATTACGTTCTTTAAAACACTTTACTTTGTTTTGAAAATCTATTTTCAGAGTACGCTCTCTCGATCATAATACTCCGGAATCTCATTCTAGGGCATTTCTAACCCTATCTCTAATGAGATGCTATAACTCTGATGAGTCCTATCTCTTTTTCAAATATGTATGTACCCTATAGCTTTGTATAACCAAAGCTCTGATACCAACTGTAACGACCCGCCTTTTTGCCCGGTTTTCGCCGGTAATTAAACCAACTAAAACCGTTCACAAAGACGAATTGTTATGGGTACATACATATACTAAACAAAATAACAGAACTTTCCCTTGCTCAAGAACAATATTAAATCAGAGTTACCTGAATATCAGAGTTACACATACATATATACTTTACAGCGGAAGAAAGAAATTTACTCTCAGTGGAAGATCAAAAGACACAGCGGAAACTTAACTCTAGCGTGGACGCCAACTCAGAAAGTGCATCGAACTTTGCTCCAATGAATCATAGCTGCAAAACTAAACTACTAGCTGCCCGTGTGAAAATTAATGGGCACCCAGAGTTTAGGAAGGAACAATAAACTCCAGGTCAGTCATGGGACTGGTGTGAGAACATAAAACAGTTGTTTTAGGATTTATTTTAAAGTTGGGAAATTCACCGGACCACGCCGCTGTCGCGGAATGGGTTTTGCTCCATGTGAACACCCGTGCATATAAATACGCAATGATATTTTTAAAATGAAGCTATCATAAGCTCGTCCCACATCACACAATGCAAGCGCACACCAGATGGGCGAGGTTTATCTTATGATAACCAAACATGCTTTCATACGGAAAATCCTCTTTTCATATTATATATATAGTGTGGAAAAAATCATTTCACAAATAAATGTATTAATCCTAGACGACATAATACCCCATCCTATTATGTCGCCATATATATAGATATACAAACAAAACCGTGTGGTACGTATTGGAGATTTGGGTTTCCAACTTGATGATTCCTGGCACGAAAGATCAATCGGAATACAAATGAAATGTAATCACGGGTTTTTCATCCAGACGCGGACCCCAATACAAATCGCAAGGCATGTAAAAACCCGTAACTTCCCCGGCCTCCGAAGAGATGAGAAAGAACGAATTACTGTGAGAACACGACAAAATAGAATGCAGACGGAAGAACATTTCATTGTATATTACAACAATTCCATCAGAAAACAAGAATATACAGAGTATGAACAAATATTACACAGAAATATCAGAGATTTAAATTACATTTAAATACATAGCAGCGGAAATAATACAATACACAACTAGAAGAGATATACGGATACAAAGCTTTCCGGATATCGTTCCAGCTGTAAACCAGGATCCTATGAATATAAATCTGCAAAACCAAAACTACTAGCTGCTCGGGTCAAAATAAGGGCACCCAGAGTTTAGGTTAAAACAATAAACTCCAGGCCAGTCATGGGACTGGTGTGAGAACTAAAACAGTTATTAATCTTTATTTTAAATCGGATATATCAAGGGACCACGCCGTATAACACGGAACGGGTTTCCTCCCAAGAATACCAGTGTATAAACAAACAGCGCAATGCTAAATAAAAAAAATGAAGCTATTATAAGACCCAGGTCCTATCACACAATGCAGCGCAAGCCGGGGGATAGGGTTTTCCCTTATAATAGCCAAAGCATGCTTGATACGTTTAAAACAGATTATTTTGATAGTATTATAAGTGCATAGTGCATAAAAAAACTTCAAATCATAAATATCAATCATAGACGGCATGGGTACCATATATCATGTCGCCATACTGGGCTCTACAAATAAAACTGCAAATGTCACGTATTTGAAAATTGGATTTCCATCTATGAACCGAGGCAAAAGATAGTCCTCAATCGATTCGAGACTCTCTAGCCTGAGCCTCAGGACCCAGACTCAGGTGGGCCCTTGGATCGTCAGGGCCGGTCCACCGATGTGGATTAAAATGCCTGAACACTGCGTTTCCCCGCCCATCGGACCTGGATCGTCCGATCTAACCGAGGCGCCTCGCAACAGCAACAACCACACAGGTGAAAAGTATATAAATGTCAGGGCTGGTAGGTCACTGACACCACCCTAGCTAGAAAGAAATGCATGCCCTCCCTGAGGTCCTCTCCCGTTTTTTGGTTCACAACCGGGGTACGAGGCTCGCGAATTCACGTTACACAAAGCTGTGCCACACAGGCTGTGCTTTGATCATCACCACAAGACTTTGCTTTTCAACAGAAGCCTCGATCAATTGCCACTTAGGCATGCCACACAGGCAATTCACTCTATGCGTTTGATATCCATCAGTATATAACCCCTGAGCTCGTACGTCTCAGAGAAGGGCGTTAAGCAAGAGAATAAATTCTCTGCCACCAAACAGATATATAATTAATAGAAATCAATCACACAGACTAAAATCCAATGTCAGACACACAGTCCATTTACAAGTCCGTTCTGGGTCTGAACGAAACCGGAGGCACCTAGTACCCCGCATATCCATCGATCTCCAAGTACGTCTGGACGATCTCCAACTGTTTCCATCTTCTTGGGTGTATATCCCAATCAAGATCGCCAGTAATCACCCAAACGACGTGAAGACCTCCGGTCTTCGACCACCGTCTTCATCTTCGACTTATCGTCGTATCAGTTATTCAGAATGGGGTAAACCCGGTCTTTCCGAATAACTCGCGTATATTATAAACAAGTGTTACACAAACACAACATACGCCTCATTCCAATTCATCAGTCACTAACCGTAAATTAATCAAGAGAATAATTCCCCAAATATTAACCCCGAAGGCCGAAACCAACATCAGATCAATATCCAGAAAACCATTCTGCTTAGCTAACCGACAGTTAGTTTCTAAATTTCACATTCATAGGGAAAGGTTCCCATTAATTTTATCAAAGATAAATTCCTTGAATTTATTCTTTAATCTTCTTTTGAATTTCGATTCAACTAGTCGGGATTAACGAACCTTACCGAAGTAACCATTTGTTTTAATTTCCCAATCCCAACCTATTCATCCCATGAAGTAAAACTGGTAATACTTCATATCTAACACCATGGTGTTATCGGTAAATTTAATTACCATTTCACGTTCAAATCTAATTAAAGATTTAACTATCGCCTGGAGCAAAACTGGTGTTACTCCATTCTCGATCATTTCAATCTAATTAAAGATTCATTAAAACTCCACTTAGTTTTAATCTGTGACTGGGTTAAAGAATCAGTGTCATTTAAAACACGGTTCACGATAAACCCAAAATCACATCACATTTCAATCAGTCCGTAAATTAGCAAGTGAGCAGTTCCCTAAGTATTAACCCCGGAGGCCGAAACCAACATCACATCAATACCCCAGAAACCATTCAACTAAACTAATCTCCAGTTAGTTTCTGATTTTCTTAACTTCTTTGGGTCTAAGAGCAGTATTATTGAAGATATCGTTCACGACAACCCAAAATCACATTCTATTAATTATCGGGTTAAAGAACAAGTGTTATTTAAAATACTGTTCACGATAAACCCAAAAATCAATATCAATTCAATTTCAATTAAATATTATTTAATTGGTACACTTCATTAAATCCAAATAAAAAGATTTAATCTTTTCTCAACTGGGTTCAAGAACAGTGTTAGTCAAGACACCATTCACGACAAACCCAAATCACATTTGATATTAAATACAAGGCTCTGAATAGAAAATATATCGGCTTATATTCAATATCAATTCTACGACCAACAGATATCGTATTGGAAATAACGATATATATATATATATATATCTATATCTTTCAAATTTCCATAACAACATCTGTATAATCACGAAATCCAACATCGAAATATTCCGAAGACAATTTCGATTCAAATCCATTCCAATGCAATCATTGGAAATTCTGGTTATTTTCAAAACCATTTCAAATTCAATTTATTTATTTAAAAATGAATAGAATTATAATTCTAGTTCAAAACTAGTTCATTTCAATAAAAATCTATTTTTATCTTTTCAAATATGGAGTTTTTCATCCCGATTCTTCACAAATCATTTCTTATGTTTTTACACTAATTATTAATATTTTTAATAATTTTATCAAGGCCCATACAGTCGATTTCCATCACCGGCCATCGAACCGCACTTATAGCGACCTTTTCCAAATTTGATTTGGACATAATTCCAAATCCAACCGTTAGATTTCAAATTTCTAATATTCGTTAGAAAACTCTTTTCGATACGAACCCAACGGTTCCGGTTTTAGGAGAATCCGACGGTTAGATCTTCCGCAATGTCCATTCGAAGTCAATGGTCGAAATTCGTGAACTGCCGCGGCGCGGTGCGTTCTATTCAGGCCGTTTTATTATATATATATATATATAATATATATATATATATATAATATACTTCGTCAATTTCCTTTTAAAACGTATTTTATAAATCGTTTTAAATTCGTTTTCAAAATGATTTCAACTTCTTTTCAAATTCAAATCAAAATTGAATTTTTCCTTATAAATTCGATTTAAATTCAAATTGATTTCTAATTCAATTTCAGTTCGTTTTCAGTTCAATTCAATTTCAATTCGAATTCATTTATATTCAATTTCAATTCGAATCCATTCCTATTCAGTTTCAATTTGAATTCACTTCTATTCAATTTCAATTTGAATTCATTTCTATTCAATTTCAATGTGAATTCGTTTCTATTCAATTTCAATTTGAATTCATTTCTATTCAATTTCAATGTGAATTCATTTCTATTCAATTTCAATTTGAATTCATTTCTTTCCAAAATTTCAGATTTTGAAATCACTTTCGATATTTGTTATAAAATGAATAAAATCGATATAAATATCGTTCACGTCAAAATGGCGTAAATCTAATCAACACGGCTTCATATATTGATATTTTCAAATATTCCATTTCGAATATTTCTATTTCAAATATTCTATTTCAAATATTTCTTTTTCAAATATTTCTACTTCTAAACTGGAATGAGGCCCAATCAATTACCATATAATGCTAATTATATGGATTTTCTACAACACAGGTATATATCAACAACGATGAATAATCAACCATCATCCAAAGTGCATTCCACACTGTATAAGCATCAAATATAAATATTCAACGCTTATAACAGTCTGTCAACCAATCGATCGACATACAACTAATTATTGGGATTAGTGTATGTCATATATCATCCCTATACCCGTGTGGGGTTTCAAACAATCAAACACAGATTTTATTTGTGTAGTTGGGCGATGTGTAAAATTTATCGTCCCAATCAATATCAGTCAAATGTGTGTATATAAACAAATCGTCCAATTTGTTTATTTTTATTTCATTTCATATGCATGTTAAAAATTCTATTTTTAACTATAAAATATTTTTAACTATATAAAAATTTTATTTCATTTCACATCACATCACATAATCAACTACACATCAAAATCAAACAAACAAGCATACAAGCCATCCACGGTCTGTGGACGACGGGTGTCGGGTGCTACTAAACACCGTCTGCATCCTAGTATATATTTCAACTAGAAAAATAAATTAAAGGTGAGAAGTTCTCACAGATTAGCTAATCCAATCCCACGGCTCTTCTTAGGTAGAAATCTTCGCCGTTCTTCCCTCTTGTCACTTTCTTTGCCCGTATCTCTACATATGTAAAAATCACATTTTTACTTTGCTATTCAATATATAAAAATCGAATTTTTACTTCGCTATTCAATATATAAAAATCGAATTTTGACTTCGCTATATAAAAATCGAATTTTTACTTCGCTATTCAATATATAAAAATCGAATTTTTACTATGCTATTCAATATAGAAAAATCGATTTTTACTTTGCTATTCAATATATAAAAATCAAATTTTTACTATGCTAGTCAGTATATAAAAATCGAATTTTTACTATGCTATTCAATATATAAAAATAGAATTTTTACTATGCTATTCAATATATAAAAATCGAATTTTTACTATCTCTACTATATATAAAAATTATATTTTTATTCTTTCTATAATATAAAAATCATATTTTTATTTTTTCTATAATATAAAAATATGATCTTTCAGCATATAAAAATTCGTTCTTTATGATGTTGAAAAATCCGACCTTTGTCATGTTTAAAATCACCACTTTATGATGTTAAAAATCCGACCTCTGTCATGTTTAATATCAAACCCCCTTTTTAAAATTAACTACCCTTTATAAATAAAACAAATAAAAAGGAGAAGCTTACTGGGTTTTTTTTGGGGGGTGGAGATGGCCGTTGGGGAGCTGCAGGCGGCAAGGGGAGTCGAGGGCGTGGCAGGTGGTGGCGCCGTCTCGGGGATGGCGGCTGTGGGCTTTGTTGCATCGGGTTTTGGGGGATTGCGAGATGGAGAATGGAGGGAACAAGCGGTGGAGGGGAAGGAAGCGAGAGAGGGTCGAGGTGAAGGGCGCCTGAGGCGGCGGCACCTCTATCGGCGGTCGGTGGCGCGACATCGAGGGTGCGATCCTTCGTTGTTGTTGTTTTTTTTCTTTTCTTTTTGTTTTCTGTTAAACAATGCGAAGGGGGAGACTAAAAAGGGAGTTGACCAAGGCTGAAGGAAGAAAAGGGTACGGTGGGGTTTATTTAAATATATATATATTTTATTCCTTTAAATTGCCCAAAAGCAACTTTTATTTTCGAACTCTAAACGGGACCCAACGACTGTCGCCCCTAGCTAATTGCCCCCATTCCGAACACAATGGGATATGTATCGTAGGCCAATTCGACTGTTTCGATCAGTTTCCGTTAAAATCAACATATAACTCTATATATTGAATTTGAACGCGCATTTCAATTTACCGGGGTCACATACGAACTCTAAAAATTCCAGAAAAATATTTTCCAGCTTCGTATTAACGATACGGTCCTAAAAAAACAAATTTCGTCAAATTCTGATACCGTTTGAAAAATGGTCATTTTCCAGTCGATTAAATTCAACTGAAATGGTCAAAACACGTTTTCCTTTGCCACGCTCACATATCGAGTCGAAAAATTACGAAATTTGGAATCTAGCAATAACTTGACATCACGGATCCAACAAAAGTAGTTTCGTCGAAATCCGAGGTCATTTGCAAAATTTCCATTTTTAAGGGCCTGAATTCCATAGCGACTATTCAGAATTTTCAACTGGGCATATCTTTTGATTCCCGCTATGAAATTTTGATTTTTCGGATTCGTTGGAAAGTTATTCTCTATTAGATTCCATTATTTTTGGTTTCACTAAAATCAGGTTTATTTTGCACCCGGTACATTCATTTGAAGTTTGAAATCGAATTATCGAACTACCGCGCCATTTTCAATTCCTTTTATAAATATAAATAATTATTTATATTCTAACGACGAACTATATAAATATATACGTTCGAATTCTATTCAAAATAAATTTCTCGTCGTTATTATTTAAAATAATTCATTTTAAATAATCAAAATTCAATAAAATGGCCAAAATAAAAATTTTAAACTGGCCCAGATTTTCGGGTTATTACAATCTCCCCCACTTAAAACTTTTCGTCCCCGAAAAGGAACAAAGTCGAAAGTGGTTTGATCAATCAACTCTACGTTCGATCTGGCTTCCATTCTCCAACTTTTCAGTTTCTGAGAATTTTCAAATTCTTCAAAAATTTGGCTAACACCCTAAATTTTCGAAAAATTTCGCCATAACCTCCCCTGCGCTGGGAGCCACGGGAAAATCCCGAAATTGCCATATAGGCCTTCTGATCTCAAAAAGAAAAAGAAAAAGCCAAGCGGCTAGCCAATAGGCTCATAAAATCATCATCACCCAAACAAAACAGTAAATTATAGTAAACATGTACCTATTTGTCGGGCAAACAAATTTTATTCTCTGCTCTAGCCTCCTTGCTATGACCTGTTCAATATAAGTACATGTATATGCAAGCAAATGCGACCAATTTTCAATGCAATTCAATATTTAATACAATTAGGCGTAATGGTTCAAAATTATCAAACAAATAAACAAACAATACAAACATCAATCAATTAGTGGATTAACGTTTTAAATTCATAATTTTGATACATATACAGAAAATCATGTTTTTGATGCCAATTCACAACGATAAGCCCTATCTAATTTCGGTTCTCACACCAGTCTAATGGAAATATAGAAATCTCACTTTCGTAACTCGAAAATAAATACTGGCGACAGTGCCCCATCACCAGAATTATCCTCGAGCAACTAGAGTATGATTCTATAACCATCCAGTATATTAAAACTTCGAACACACGTTTGCAAGACGCATATGCAAAATCTTTATATATCGGATTGTCCAAATTCATTTTAAATAAATAATCAAATACGAATAATTGATTTAAATTTCAAAACAAAATTGGTTTTCATTTTTAAAAATATACTCTTCACACTCGTTCTAGGATACTACAGATTCCATCTCTAACGAGTCATTCCCATTGGATATTACTAATCCAATATTTGATGAATTCTTTCGTATGGTTCTAATGTGTCTTGTTCTCTGAGCTTTGTAAACCATAGCTCTGATACCAACTGTAAAAACCCGTAAATTCCCCGGCCTCCAAAGAGATGAGAAAGAACGAATTACTGTGAGAACACGACAAAATAGAACACAAACGGAAGAACATTTCATTGTATATTACAACAATTCCATCAGAATACAAGAATATACAGAGTATGAACAAATATTACACAGAAATATCAGAGATTTAAATTACATTTAAATACATAGCAGCGGAAATAATACAATACACAACTAGAAGAGATATACGGATACAAAGATTTCCGGATATCGTTCCAGCTGTAAACCAGGATCCGGTGAATATAAATCTGCAAAACCAAAACTACTAGCTGCCCATGTCAAAATAAGGGCACCCAGAGTTTAGGTTAAAACAATAAACTCCAGGTTAGTCATGGGACTGGTGTGAGAACTAAAACAGTTATTAATCTTTATTTTAAATCGGATATATCAAGGGACCACGCCGTATAACACGGAACGGGTTTCCTCCCAAGAATACCAGTGTATAAACAAACAGCGCAATGCTAAATAAAGAAAAATGAAGCTATTATAAGACCTAGGTCCTATCACAAAATGCAGCGCAAGCCGGGGGATAGGGTTTTCCCTTATAATAGCCAAAGCATGCTTGATACGTTTAAAACAGATTATTTTGATAGTATTATAAGTGCATAGTGCATAAAACAACTTCAAATCATAAATATCAATCATAGACGGCATGGGTACCATATATCATGTCGCCATACTAGGCTCTACAAATAAAACCGCAAATGTCACGTATTTGAAAATTGGATTTCCATCTATGAACCGAGGCAAAAGATAGTCCTCAACCGATTCGAGACTCTCTAGCCCGAGCCTCAGGACCCAGACTCGGGTGGGCCCTTGGATCGTCAGGGCCGGTCCACCGATGTGGATTAAAATACCTGAACACTGCGTTTCCCCGCCCTTTGGGGCGTAAATGAGCCAACGAATGGCTCCATCGGACCCGGATCGTCCGATCTAACCGAGGCGCCTCGCAACAACAACAACCACACAGGTGAAAAGTATATAAATGTCAGGGCTGGTAGGTCACTAACACCACCCTAGAAAGAAAGAAACGCATGCCCTCCCTGAGGTCCTCTCCCGTTTTTGGTTCACAACCGGGGTGCGAGGCTCGCGAATTCACGTTACACAAAGCTGTGCCACATAGGCTGTGCTTTGATCATCACCACAAGACTTTGCTTTTCAACAGAAGCCTCGATCAATTGCCATACAGGCAATTCACTCTATGCATTTGATATCCATCAGTATATAACCCCTGAGCTCGTACGTCTCAGAGAAGGGCGTTAAGCAAGAGAATAAATTCTCCGCCACCAAACAGATATATAATTAATAGAAATCAATCACACAGACTAAAATCCAATGTCAGACACACAGTCCATTTACAAGTCCGTTCTGGGTCTGAACGAAACCGGAAGCACCTAGTACCCCGCATATCCATCGATCTCCAAGTACGTCTGGACGATCTCCAACTGTTTCCATCTTCTTGGGTGTACATCCCAATCAAGATCGTCAGTAATCACCCAAACGACGTGAAGACCTCCGGTCTTCGACCACCGTCTTCATCTTCGACTTATCGTCGTATCAGTTATTCAGAATGGGGTAAACCCGATCTTTCCGAATAACTCGCGTATATTATAAACAAGTGTTACACAAACACAACATACGCCTCATTCCAATTCATCAGTCACTAACCGTAAATTAATCAAGAGAATAATTCCCCAAATATTAACCCCGAAGGCCAAAACCAACATCAGATCAATATCCAGAAAACCATTCTGCTTAGCTAACCGACAGTTAGTTTCTAAATTTCACATTCATAGGGAAAGGTTCCCATTAATTTTATCAAAGTTAAATTTCTTGAATTTATTCTTTAATCTTCTTTTGAATTTCGATTCAACTAGTCGGGATTAACGAACCTTACCGAAGTAACCATTTGTTTTAATTTCCCAATCCCAACCTATTCATCCCATGAAGTAAAACTGGTAATACTTCATATCTAACACCATGGTGTTATCGGTAAATTTAATTACCATTTCACGTTCAAATCTAATTAAATATTTAACTATCGCCTGGAGCAAAACTGGTGTTACTCCATTCTCGATCATTTCAATCTAATTAAAGATTCATTAAAACTCCACTTAGTTTTAATCTGTGACTGGGTTAAAGAATCAGTGTCATTTAAAACACGGTTCACGATAAACCCAAAATCACATCACATTTCAATCAGTCCCTAACCGTAAATTAGCAAGTGAGCAGTTCCCTAAGTATTAACCCCGGAGGCCAAAACCAACATCAGATCAATACCCTAGAAACTATTCAACTAAACTAATCTCCAGTTAGTTTTTGATTTTCTTAACTTCTTTGGGTCTAAGAGCAGTATTATTGAAAATACCATTCACGACAACCCAAAATCACATTCTATTAATTATCGGATTAAAGAACAAGTGTTATTTAAAATACTGTTCACGATAAACCCAAAAATCAATATCAATTCAATTTCAATTAAATATTATTTAATTGGTACACTTCATTAAATCCAAATAAAAAGATTTAATCTTTTCTCAACTGGGTTCAAGAACAGTGTTAGTCAAGACACCATTCACGACAAACCCAAATCACATTTGATATTAAATACAAGGCTCTAAATAGAAAATATATCGGCTTATATTCAATATCAATTCTACAACCAATAGATATCATATTGGAAATAACGATATATATATATATATATCTATATCTTTCAAATTTCCATAACAACATCTGTATAATCACGAAATCCAACATCGAAATATTCCGAAGACAATTTCGATTCAAATCCATTCCAATGCAATCATTGGAAATTCTGGTTATTTTCAAAACCATTTCAAATTCAATTTATTTATTTAAAAATGAATAGAATTATAATTCTAGTTCAAAACTAGTTCATTTCGATAAAAATCTATTTTTATCTTTTCAAATATGGAGTTTTTCATCCCGATTCTTCACAAATCATTTCTTATGTTTTTACACTAATTATTAATATTTTTAATAATTTTATCAAGGCCCGTACAGTCGATTTCCATCAACGGCCATCGAACTGCACTTATAGCGACCTTTTCCAAATTTGATTTGGACATAATTCCAAATCCAACCGTTAGATTTCAAATTTCTAATATTCGTTAGAAAGCTCTTTTCGATACGAACCCAACGGTTCCGGTTTTAGGAGAATCCGACGGTCAGATCCCCCGCAATATCCATTCGAAGTCAATGGTCGAAATTCGCGAACTGCCGCGGCGCGGCGCGTTCTATTCAGGCCGTTATATTATATATATAATATATATAATATATACTTCGTCGATTTCCTTTTAAAACGTATTTTATAAATCGTTTTAAATTCGTTTTTAAAACGAATCAAAATTGAATTTTTCCTTATAAAATCGATTTAAATTCATTTCAAATTGATTTCAATTCAAATTGATTTCTAATTCAATTTCAGTTCGTTTTCAGTTCAATTCAATTTCAATTCGAATTCATTTATATTCAATTTCAATTCGAATTCATTTCTATTCAGTTTCAATTCGAATTCACTTCTATTCAATTTCAATTTGAATTCATTACTATTCAATTTCAATGTGAATTCATTTCTATTCAATTTCAATTTGAATTCATTTCTATTCAATTTCAATGTGAATTCATTTCTATTCAATTTCAATTTGAATTCATTTCTTTCCAAAATTTCAGATTTTGAAATCACTTTCGATATTTGTTATAAAATGAATAAAATCGATATAAATATCGTTCACGTCAAAATGGCGTAAATCTAATCAACACGGCTTCATATATTGATATTTTCAAATATTCCATTTCGAATATTTCTATTTCAAATATTCTATTTCAAATATTTCTTTTTCAAATATTTCTACTTCTAAACTGGAATGAGGCCCAATCAATTACCATATAATGTTAATTATATGGATTTTCTACAACACAGGTATATATCAACAACGATGAATAATCAACCATCATCCAAAGTGCATTCCACACTGTATAAGCATCAAATATAAATATTCAACGCTTATAACAGTCTGTCAACCAATCGATCGACATACAACTAATTATTGGGATTAGTGTATGTCATATATCATCCCAATACCCGTGTGGGGTTTCAAACAATCAAACACAGATTTTATTTGTGCAGTTGGGCGATGTGTAAAATTTATCGTCCCAATCAATATCAGTCAAATGTGTGTATATAAACAAGTCGTCCGATTTGTTTATTTTTATTTCATTTCATATGCACGTTAAAAATTCTATTTTTAACTATAAAATATTTTTAACTATATAAATATTTTATTTCATTTCACATCACATCACACAATCAACTACACATCAAAATCAAACAAACAAGCATACAAGCCATCCATAGTCTGTGGACGACGGGTGTCGGGTGCTACTAAACACCGTCTGCATCCTAGTATATATTTCAGCTAGAAAAATAAATTAAAGGTGAGAAGTTCTCACAGATTAGCTAATCCAATCCCACGGCTCTTCTTAGGTAGAAATCTTCGCCGTTCTTCCCTCTTGTCACTTTCTTTGCCCGTATCCTCTACATATGTAAAAATCACAATTTTACTTTGCTATTCAATATATAAAAATCGAATTTTTACTTCGCTATTCAATATATTAAAATCGAATTTTTACTTCGCTATTCAATATATAAAAATCGAATTTTTACTTCGCTATTCAATATATAAAAATCGAATTTTTACTATGCTATTCAATATAGAAAAATCGAATTTTTACTTTGCTATTCAATATATAAAAATCGAATTTTTACTTTGTTATTCAATATATAAAAATCGAATTTTTACTATGCTATTCAATATATAAAAATCGAATTTTTACTATCTCTACTATATATAAAAATTATATTTTTATTCTTTCTATAATATAAAAATCATATTTTTATTTTTTCTATAATATAAAAATATGATCTTTCAGCATATAAAAATTCGTTCTTTATGATGTTGAAAAATCCGACCTTTGTCATGTTTAAAATCACCACTTTATGATGTTAAAAATCCGACCTCTGTCATGTTTAATATCAAACCCCCTTTTTAAAATTAACTACCCTATATAAATAAAACTAATAAAAAGGAGAAGCTTACTGGGGGTTTTTTTGGGGGGTGGAGATGGCCGTTGGGGAGCTGCAGGCGGCAAGGGGAGTCGAGGGCGTGGCAGGTGGTGGCGCCGGCTCGGGGATGGCGGCTGTAGGCTTCGTTGCGTCGGGTTTTGGGGGATTGCGAGATGGAGAATGGAGGGAACAAGAGGTGGAGGGGAAGCGAGAGAGGGTCGAGGTGAAGGGCGCCTGAGGCAGCGACGCCTCCATCGGCGGTCGGTGGCGCGACATCGAGGGTGCGATCCTTCGTTGTTGTTTTTTTTCTTTTTGTTTTTTGTTAAACGATGCGAAGGGGGAGACTAAAAAGGGAGTTGACCAAGGATGAAGGAAGAAAAGGGTAAGGTGGGGTTTTATTTAAATATATATATTTTATTCTTTTAAATTGCCCAAAAGCAACTTTTATTTTCGAACTCTAAACGGGACCCAACGACTGTCGCCCCTAGCTAATTGCCACCATTCCGAACACAATGGGATATGTATCGTAGGCCAATTCGACTGTTTCGATCAGTTTCCGTTAAAATCAACATATAACTCTATATATTGAATTTGAACGAGCATTTCAATTTACCGGGGTCACATACGACCTCTAAAAATTCCAGAAAAATATTTTCCAGCTTCGTATTGACAATACAGTCCTAACAAAACTAATTTCGTCGAATTCTGATACCGTTTGAAAAATGTTCATTTTCCAGTCGATTAAATTCAACTGAAATGGTCAAAACACGTTTTCCTTTGCCACGCTCACATATCGAGTCGAAAAATTACGAAATTTGGAATCTAGCAATAACTTGACATCACGGATCCAACAAAAGTGGTTTCGTCGAAATCCGAGGTCGTTTGCAAAATTTCCATTTTTAAGGGTCTGAATTCCATAGCGACTATTCAGAATTTTCAACTGGGCATATCTTTTGATTCCCGCTATGAAATTTTGATTTTTCGGATTCGTTGGAAAGTTATTCTCTATTAGATTCCATTAATTTTGGTTTCACTAAAATCAGGTTTATTTTGCACCCGGTACATTCATTTGAAGTTTGAAATCGAATTACCGAACTACCGCGCCATTTTCAATTCCTTTTATAAATATAAATAATTATTTATATTCTAACGACGAACTATATAAATATATACGTTCGAATTCTATTCAAAATAAATTTCTCGTCGTTATTATTTAAAATAATTCATTTTAAATAATCAAAATTCAATAAAGTGGCCAAAATAAAAATCTTAAACTGGCCCAGATTTTCGGGTTATTACAATCTCCCCCACTTAAAACTTTTCGTCCCCGAAAAGGAACAAAGTCGAAAGTGGTTTGATCAATCAACTCTACGTTCGATCTGGCTTCCATTCTCCAACTTTTAAGTTTCTGAGAATTTTCAAATTCTTCAAAAATTTGGCTAACACCCTAAATTTTCGAAAAATTTCGCCATAACCTCCCCTGCACCGGGAGCCACAGGAAAATCCCGAAATTGCCATATAGGCCTTCTGATCTCAAAAAAAAAAAAAAAAAAAAAGCCAAGCGGCTAGCCAATAGCTCATAAAATCATCATCACCCAAACAAAACAGTAAATTATAGTAAACATGTACCTATTTGTCGAGCAAACAAATTTTATTCTCTGCTCTAGCCTCCTTGCTATGACCTGTTCAATGTAAGTACATGTATATGCAAGCAAATGCGACCAATTTTCAATGCAATTCAATATTTGATACAATTAGGCATAATGGTTCAAAATTATCAAACAAATAAACAAACAACACAAACATCAATCAGTTAGTGGATTAACGTTTCAAATTCATAATTTTGATACATATGCATATACAGAAAATCATGTTTTTGATGCCAATTCACAACGATAAGCCCTATCTAATTTCGGTTCTCACACCAGTCTAATGGAAATATAGAAATCTCACTTTCGTAACTCGAAAATAAATACTGGCGATAATGCCCCATCACCAGAATTATCCCCGGGCAACTAGAGTATGATTCTATAACCATCCAGTATATTAAAACTTCGAACACACGTTTGCAAGACGCATATGCAAAATATTTATATATCGGATTGTCCAAATTCATTTTAAATAAATAATAAAATACGAATAATTGATTTAAATTTCAAAACAAAATTGGTTTTCATTTTTAAAAATATACACTTCACACTCGTTCTAGGATGCTACTGATCCCATCTCTAACGAGTCATTCCCATTGGATATTACTAATCCAATATCTGATGAATTCTTTCGTACGGTTCTAATGTGTCTTGTCCTCTGAGCTTTGTAAACCAAAGCTCTGATACCAACTGTAAAAACCCGTAACTTCCCCGGCCTCCAAAGAGATGAGAAAGAACGAATTACTATGAGAACACGACAAAATAGAACACAGACGGAAGAACATTTCATTGTATATTACAACAATTCCATCAGAATACAAGAATATACAGAGTATGAACAAATATTACACAGAAATATCAGAGATTTAAATTACATTTAAATACATAGCAGCGGAAATAATACAATACACAACTAGAAGAGATATACGGATACAAAGCTTTCCGGATATCGTTCCAGCTGTAAACCAGGATCCGGTGAATATAAATCTGCAAAACCAAAACTACTAGCTGCCCGTATCAAAATAAGGGCACCCAGAGTTTAGGTTAAAACAATAAACTCCAGGTCAATCATGGGACTGGTGTGAGAACTAAAACAGTTATTAATCTTTATTTTAAATCGGATATATCAAGGGACCACGCCGTATAACACGGAACGGGTTTCCTCCCAAGAATACCAGTGTATAAACAAACAGCGCAATGCTAAATAAAGAAAAATGAAGCTATTATAAGACCCAGGTCCTATCACACAATGCAGCGCAAGCCGGGGGATAGGGTTTTCCCTTATAATAGCCAAAGCATGCTTGATACGTTTAAAACAGATTATTTTGATAGTATTATAAGTGCATAGTGCATAAAACAACTTCAAATCATAAATATCAATCATAGACGGCATGGGTACCATATATCATGTCGCCATACTAGGCTCTACAAATAAAACCGCAAATGTCACGTATTTGAAAATTGGATTTCCATCTATGAACCGAGGAAAAAGATAGTCCTCAACCGATTCGAGACTCTCTAGCCCGAGCCTCAGGATCCAGACTCAGGTGGGCCCTTGGATCGTCAGGGTCGGTCCACCGATGTGGATTAAAATGCCTGAACACTGCGTTTCCCCGCCCTTTGGGGCGTAAATGAGCCAACGAATGGCTCCATCGGACCCGAATCGTCCGATCTAACCGAGGCGCCTCGCAACAACAACAACCACACAGGTGAAAAGTATATAAATGTCAGGGCTAGTAGGTCACTAACACCACCCTAGCTAGAAAGAAACACATGCCCTCCCTGAGGTCCTCTCCCGTTTTTGGTTCACAACCGGGGTGTGAGGCTCGCGAATTCACGTTACACAAAGCTGTGCCACACAGGCTGTGCTTTGATCATCACCACAAGACTTTGCTTTTCAACAGAAGCCTCGATCAATTGCCACACAGGCAATTCACTCTATGCGTTTGATATCCATCAGTATATAACCCCTGAGCTCGTACGTCTCAGAGAAGGGCGTTAAGCAAGAGAATAAATTCTCCGCCACCAAACAGATATATAATTAATAGAAATCAATCACACAGACTAAAATCCAATGTCAGACACACAGTCCATTTACAAGTCCGTTCTGGGTCTGAACGAAACCGGAGGCACCTAATACCCCGCATATCCATCGATCTCCAAGTACGTCTGGACGATCTCCAACTGTTTCCATCTTCTTGGGTGTACATCCCAATCAAGATCGTCAGTAATCACCCAAACGACGTGAAGACCTCCGGTCTTCGACCACCGTCTTCATCTACGACTTATCGTCGTATCAGTTATTCCAAATGGGGTAAACCCGGTCTTTCCGAATAACTCGCGTATATTATAAATAAGTGTTACACAAACACAACATACGCCTCATTCCAATTCATCAGTCACTAACCGTAAATTAATCAAGAGAATAATTCCCCAAATATTAACCCCGAAGGCCGAAACCAACATCAGATCAATATCCAGAAAACCATTCTGCTTAGCTAACCGACAGTTAGTTTCTAAATTTCACATTCATAGGGAAAGGTTCCCATTAATTTTATCAAAGATAAATTCCTTGAATTTATTCTTTAATCTTCTTTTGAATTTCGATTCAACTAGTCGGGATTAACGAACCTTACCGAAGTAACCATTTGTTTTAATTTCCCAATCCCAACCTATTCATCCCATGAAGTAAAACTGGTAATACTTCATATCTAACACCATGGTGTTATCGGTAAATTTAATTACCATTTCACGTTCAAATCTAATTAAAGATTTAACTATCGCCTGGAGCAAAACTGGTGTTACTCCATTCTCGATCATTTCAATCTAATTAAAGATTCATTAAAACTCCACTTAGTTTTAATCTGTGACTGGGTTAAAGAATCAGTGTCATTTAAAACACGGTTCACGATAAACCCAAAATCACATCACATTTCAATCAGTCCCTAACCGTAAATTAACAAGTGAGCAGTTCCATAAGTATTAACCCCGGAGGCCGAAACCAACATCAGATCAATACCCCAGAAACCATTCGACTAAACTAATCTCCAGTTAGTTTCTGATTTTCTTAACTTCTTTGGGTCTAAGAGCAGTATTATTGAAGATACCGTTCACGACAACCCAAAATCACATTCTATTAATTATCGGGTTAACGAACAAGTGTTATTTAAAATACTGTTCACGATAAACCCAAAAATCAATATCAATTCAATTTCAATTAAATATTATTTAATTGGTACACTTCATTAAATCCAAATAAAAAGATTTAATCTATTCTCAACTGGGTTCAAGAACAGTGTTAGTCAAGACACCATTCACGACAAACCCAAATCACATTTGATATTAAATACAAGGCTCTAAATAGAAAATATATCGGCTTATATTCAATATCAATTCTACAACCAACAGATATCATATTGGAAATAACGATATATATATCTATATCTTTCAAATTTACATAACAACATCTGTATAATCACGAAATCCAACATCGAAATATTCCGAAGACAATTCGATTCAAATCCATTCCAATGCAATCATTGGAAATTCTGGTTATTTTCAAAACCATTTCAAATTCAATTAATTTATTTAAAAATGAATAGAATTATAATTCTAGTTCAAAACTAGTTCATTTCGATAAAAATCTATTTTTATCTTTTCAAATATGGAGTTTTTCATCCCGATTCTTCACAAATCATTTCTTATGTTTTTACACTAATTATTAATATTTTTAATAATTTTATCAAGGCCCGTACAGTCGATTTCCGTCACCGGCCATCGAACTGCACTTATAGCGACCTTTTCCAAATTTGATTTGGACATAATTCCAAATCCAACCGTTAGATTTCAAATTTCTAACATTCGTTAGAAAGCTCTTTTCGATCCGAACCCAACGGTTCCGGTTTTAGGAGAATCCGACGGTCAGATCTCCTGCAATATCCATTCGAAGTCAATGGTCGAAATTCGCGAACTGCCACGGCGCGGCGCGTTCTATTCAGGCCGTTATATTATATATATAATATATACTTCGTCGATTTCCTTTTAAAACGTATTTTATAAATCGTTTTAAATTCGTTTTCAAAACGATTTCAACTTCTTTTCAAATTCAAATCAAAATTGAATTTTTCCTTATAAATTCGATTTAAATTCATTTCAAATTGATTTCAATTCAAATTGATTTCTAATTCAATTTTAGTTTGTTTTCAGTTCAATTCAATTTCAATTCGAATTCATTTATATTCAATTTCAATTCGAATTCATTTCTATTCAGTTTCAATTCGAATTCACTTCTATTCAATTTCAATTTGAATTCATTTCTATTCAATTTCAATGTGAATTCATTTCTATTCAATTTCAATTTGAATTCATTTCAATTCAATTTCAATGTGAATTCATTTCTATTCAATTTCAATTTGAATTCATTTCTTTCCAAAATTTCAGATTTTGAAATCACTTTCGATATTTGTTATAAAATGAATAAAATCGATATAAATATCGTTCACGTCAAAATGGCGTAAATCTAATCAACACGACTTCATATATTGATATTTTCAAATATTCCATTTCGAATATTTCTATTTCAAATATTCTATTTCAAATATTTCTTTTTCAAATATTTCTACTTCTAAACTGGAATGAGGCCCAATCAATTACCATATAATGTTAATTATATGGATTTTCTACAACACAGGTATATATCAACAACGATGAATAATCAACCATCATCCAAAGTGCATTCCACACTGTATAAGCATCAAATATAAATATTCAACGCTTATAACAGTCTGTCAACCAATCGATCGACATACAACTAATTATTGGGATTAGTGTATGTCATATATCATCCCAATACCCGTGTGGGGTTTCAAACAATCAAACACAGATTTTATTTGTGCAGTTGGGCGATGTGTAAAATTTATCGTCCCAATCAATATCAGTCAAATGTGTGTATATAAACAAATCGTCCGATTTGTTTATTTTTATTTCATTTCATATGCACGTTAAAAATTCTATTTTTAACTATAAAATATTTTTAACTATATAAATATTTTATTTCATTTCACATCACATCACACAATCAACTACACATCAAAATCAAACAAACAAGCATACAAGCCATCCATGGTCTGTGGACGACGGGTGTCGGGTGCTACTAAACACCGTCTGCATCCTAGTATATATTTCAACTAGAAAAATAAATTAAAGGTGAGAAGTTCTCACAGATTAGCTAATCCAATCCCACGGCTCTTCTTAGGTAGAAATCTTCGCCGTTCTTCCCTCTTGTCACTTTCTTTGCCCGTATCCTCTACATATGTAAAAATCACTTTTTTACTTTGCTACTCAATATATAAAAATCAAATTTTTACTTCGCTATTCAATATATAAAAATCGAATTTTTACTTCGCTATTCAATATATAAAAATCGAATTTTTACTTCGCTATTCAATATATAAAAATCGAATTTTTACTATGCTATTCAATATAGAAAAATCGAATTTTTACTTTGCTATTCAATATATAAAAATCGAATTTTTACTATGCTATTCAATATATAAAAATCGAATTTTTACTATGCTATTCAATATATAAAAATCGAATTTTTACTATCTCTACTATATATAAAAATTATATTTTTATTCTTTCTATAATATAAAAATCATATTTTTATTTTTTCTATAATATAAAAATATGATCTTTCAGCATATAAAAATTCGTTCTTTATGATGTTGAAAAATCCGACCTTTGTCATGTTTAAAATCACCACTTTATGATGTTAAAAATCCGACCTCTGTCATGTTTAATATCAAACCCCCTTTTTAAAATTAACTACCCTATATAAATAAAACAAATAAAAAGGAGAAGCTTACTGGGTTTTTTTTTGGGGGGTGGAGATGGCCGTTGGGGAGCTGCAGGCGGCAAGGGGAGTCGAGGGCGTGGCAGGTGGTGGCGCCGGCTCGGGGATGGCGGCTGTGGGCTTCGTTGTGTCGGGTTTTGGGGGATTGCGAGATGGAGAATGGAGGGAACAAGCGGTGGAGGGGAAGGAAGCGAGAGAGGGTCGAGGTGAAGGGCGCCTGAGGCGGCGGCGCCTCCATCGGCGGTCGGTGGCGCGACATCGAGGGTGCGATCCTTCGTTGCTTTTTTTTTCTGTTAAACGATGCGAAGGGGGAGACTAAAAAGGGAGTTGACCAAGGATGAAGGAAGAAAAGGGTACGGTGGGGTTTTATTTAAATATATATATTTTATTCTTTTAAATTGTCCAAAAGCAACTTTTATTTTCGAACTCTAAACGGGACCCAACGACTGTCGCCCCTAGCTAATTGCCCCCATTCCGAACACAATGGGATATGTGTCGTAGGCCAATTCGACTATTTCGATCAGTTTCCGTTAAAATCAACATATAACTCTATATATTGAATTTGAACGCGCATTTCAATTTACCGGGGTCACATACGAACTCTAAAAATTCCAGAAAAATATTTTCCAACTTCGTATTGACGATATGGTCCTAACAAAACTAATTTCGTCGAATTCTGATACTGTTTGAAAAATGGTCATTTTCCAGTCGATTAAATTCAACTGAAATGGTCAAAACACGTTTTCCTTTGCCACGCTCACATATCAAGTCGAAAAATTACGAAATTTGGAATCTAGCAATAACTTGACATCACGGATCCAACAAAAGTGGTTTCGTCGAAATCCGAGGTCGTTTGCAAAATTTCCATTTTTAAGGGTCTGAATTCCATAGCGACTATTCAGAATTTTCAACTGGGCATATCTTTTGATTCCCGCTATGAAATTTTGATTTTTCAGATTCGTTGGAAAGTTATTCTCTATTAGATTCCATTATTTTTGGTTTCACTAAAATTCGGTTTATTTTGCACCCGGTACATTCATTTGAAGTTTGAAATCGAATTATCGAACTACCGCGCCATTTTCAATTCCTTTTATAAATATAAATAATTATTTATATTCTAACGACGAACTATATAAATATACACGTTCGAATTCTATTCAAAATAAATTTCTCGTCGTTATTATTTAAAATAATTCATTTTAAATAATCAAAATTCAATAAAATGGCCAAAATAAAAATTTTAAACTGGCCCAGGTTTTCGGGTTATTACAAGGCAGATCAACGGTTTTCGATCAGACACGGCCCCTCGAACATACCCAATTCCATCATTCATAAGTGGTTTCCCACTGCTGCAGCGGTCATCATCGATTCACATATATATACACAACCTAACCGCCAGTTTCTCATCATCCGGGGTGTGAGGTTTGTCGATGTCACGTCATACACAAAGCATGCCTAGAAAAGCAATGCCTTGATCATCAGTAGCTCGTTCATAACTCGGGTATGCCACATTGACAATTCACGATATATCACTGATTTCAATCAATGCAAACCCTCTAAGTTCATATGACTTAGAGATGAGGATAAAATATTTGCCACAAATCCGATATATATTAACGGAGATCAGTGCTACGCGGTCAATTTCAATGTCAGACACACCATCCATACACATCCGTCCTGGGTCTGAACGGAACAAAATCCGAAAGTTCTCCCCATACGTTCGGACTTCCTGCCGCTCCGATAATAGGGGCATCTCTCTACTGTAGCTATTCAGTAAAGAAACCAATCAGCATGCAGTCCGTTCAATGTGAAGAACCACGGTCTTCATTCATCGATTCCAAGTCCTGCATTTGCTTCATGCGTCGTATTATTACTTGGAATGGTTTTCGAACTTAAATCCGATCCCGATCTTTCCAAGTAATAAGCGTATTCATAAATCAGTGATTATGGACCATACGGATCTTCAATTCAACTTTCCTTCCATTCTTTGTTCATTCATTTACAAAACAAGGTTTGATTGATCATAAATTATTTTAACTCTTTCTTTGAAATCAAATATTCGGTTTACCAATCCTTTATTTCTAACATACCCTTCGATCCTTATGTTCAAAACATACTGCATTGGTTGCATAAGTCGTTAAATTTCTCAAATCTTTACTTGGATTACAAATACATATTACAATATTCCAAACATCATATTTAAACATAAGTTTTAAATGGAGTTAAATCAACATATATTTGATCTCAATTCCAAACACAAATATTTAACCACTTAAAATCTTTCCAAACCATTTGCAATTCTTTTTAACCATGTAGAAATAATGGTTCATGTTTTATAAACTCCAAACCAATTTACCTTTGGAAAATGCGAGAATAATGTTTGGAACGTTACAACTGCTGCAATAGCCATTTGAATCAATTAGATTCCAAATCATATTTTAAATTAATAAGGTAGATTTATAAATTTCCTCAAATTTAAACTTGTTTAATTTGAAAATTCGTACGGCCGCTGTAAGAACCCGTAACTTCCCCGTTAAGGAAAGGGCGGATACTTTGAGAACAACACACATCAGAACGCAGACGGAAGAACATTTCATTGTTATTACAACAATTCCATCAGATACAAGAATATACAGAGTATAATTGAATAAATTACATTCGATAAATATCAGAGATTACAATAAATTACATAGCAGCGGAAAATAATACAAAGCACAACTGAAGGTGATATACAGATACAGAGCTTTCCGGATATCATTCCGGCTGTAAACCAGGATCCTGTGAATATAAATCTGCAAAACCGAAACTACTAGCTGCCCGTGCGGAAAATAGGGGCACCCAGAGTTTAGGTTAAAACAATAAACTCCAGGTCAGTCATGTGACTGGTGTGAGAACTAAAACAGTTATTAATATTGGTTTTGAAGTTAGGTAAATCAAGGGACCACGCCATATAACACGGAACGGGTTTCCTCCCAAGAATACCAGTGCATAGAACAAACAACGCAATGCTAAATAAAGAAAAATGAAGCTGTTATAAGACCCAGGTCCCATCACACAATGCAACGCAAGCCGGAGGATAGGGTTTTCCCTTATAACAGCCAAAGCATGCTTGATACGTTTAAAACAAATCATTTGATACTATAATAAGTGTACAGTGTCAAAACAATTTCAATCATAAATATCAATCATAGGCGGCATAGCTACCATCTACTATGTCGCCATACTAGTTCTACAATTAAAGCCGAATTACACGTATTGGAAATTGGATTTCCGTCATGAGTCGAGGCAAGGGGCAAGCTCCTCTCCACGTTCGAGACATTCTAGCAAATGCCTCAGGGCTACGCACTCTGGGCAACCCCTGGATCTTCAGGGCCGGTCCTCACTTACGTTAGAGGATTAGTTATTCCTGAACACACGTTTCCCGGTCCTTACAGACCTATAATCGAGGCGCCTCATCCAACAACCACAAAGGTGAAAAGTATATATATGTCAGGGCTGGTAAGTCACTGACACCACCAAAGCTAGAAAGAAACGTCGTGCTCTCCCTGCAGTCCGTATCCCGTTTTTAACTCATACCGAGGTGTGAGGCTCGTGAATTCACGTTATACACAAAGCTGCCATGTAGGCGTGCTTTGATCATCAACCACAAGACTTTGCTTTTCAACAGAAGCCTTGATCATTGCATCTTAGCGTGCCACACAGGCAATTCATGCCATGCGACTGATGTCCATCGATATACAACCTCTGAGCTCGTACGTCTCAGAGAAGGGCGTTTAAGCAAAAGAATAAATTCTCCGCCGCCAAATAGATGTATATTTAATAGAAATCAATCAACACAGAATAAAATCTAATGTCAGACACACAATCCATTTACAAGTTCGTTCTGGGTCTGAACGAAACCGGAGGCTCTTTCCTCGCATATCCATCCATCTCCAAGTACGTATGGACGACCACCAACTATTTCCATCCTCTTGGGTGTACAGCCCAATCAGGATCGTCAGTAATTATCCAAACGATGTGAAGACTTCCAGTCTTCGACCGCCGTCTTCATCTTCGACTTCTCGTCGAATCGGTTATTCAGAATGGGTATAAACCCGGCCTTTCCGAACAACCCGCGTATATTAAAAACAAATGTTACACAAACTCAACATACGCCTCATTCCAATTCAGAATATTCTTTTATTCATAAAATCACATTTTAGGGAAAGGTTCCCATTAATTTTATCCAAGATAAATTCTTTAAAATTTATCCTTTAATCATCCTTTTGATGTCGTTTCAAACCAAATTATGGTTTTCTGAACTAGTCGAGATTAGCGAACCACACCGAAGTAATTATTTATTTTATTTCTGAGACGACCCGAACTTCCCCGTGAAGGAAAGCACGGATAGAATTGAGGACAAGACAAAATAGAACGCATACGGAAGAACATTTCATTGTTATTACAACAATTCCATCAGATACAAGAATATACAGAGTATAAATGAATAAATTACATTCGATAAATATCAGAGATTACATTTAAATACATCGCAGCGGAAAATATACAAAACACAATTGAAAGTGATACACGGATACAGAGCTTTCCGAGCATCGTTCCAGCTGTTAATCAGGACCCTGTGAATATAAATCTGCAAAACCCAAACTACCAACTGCCCGTGTGGAAAATAGGGGCACCCAGAGTTTAGGTTAAAACAATAAACTCCAGGTCAGTCATGGGACTGGTGTGAGAACTAAAACAGTTATTAATCTTTATCTTTAAAGTTAGGTAAATCAAGGGACCACGCCGTATAACACGGAACGGGTTTCCTCCCAAGAATACCAGTGCATAAAAGGAACAGCGCGATGCTAAATAAAGAAAAATGAAGCTGTTATAAGACCCAGGTCCCATCACACAATGCAACGCAAGCCGGAGGATAGGGTTTTTACCTTATAACAGCCAAAGCATGCTTGATACGTTTAAAACACATTATTTGATACTATTATAAGTGTATAGTGTCAAAACAATTTCAATCATAAATATCAATCATAGGCGGCATTAATGACCCATACCACTATGTCGCCATACTAGGTTCTACAAATAAAACCGCACCATCACGTATTGGAAATTGGATTTCCGTCATGAGCCGAGGCAAGGGGCAAGCTCCTCTCCGCGTTCGAGACACTCTAGCAAATGCCTCGGGACCGCACACAGCAATCCCTGGATCCTCCAAGGCCGGTCCTCTCTTACTTTTGAGGATTGGCAATTCCTGAACACACGTTTCCCGGTCCTTACAGACCTATATCCGATGCGCCTCGTATCCAACAACCACACAGGTGAAAAGTATATAAATGTCAGGGCTGGTAGGTCACTGACACCACCCTAGCTAGAAAGAAACGTCGTGCACTCCTTGGGTCCGTATCCCGTTTTTGACTCATACCGAGGTGTGAGGCTCGCGAATTCACGTTATACACAAAGCTACGCCACACAGGCCGTGCTTTGATCATCAACCACAAGACTTTGCTTTTCAACAGAAGCCTTGATCAATTGCCACTTACGCGTGCCACATTGGCAATTCACTCCATGCGACTGATGTCCATCGATATACAACCTCTGAGCTCGTACGTCTCAGAGAAGGGCGTTAAGCAAGAGAATAAATTCTCCGCTGCCAAACAGATGTATATTTAATAGAGATCAATCAACACAGAATAAAATCCAATGTCAGACACACAATCCATTTACAAGTTCGTTCTGGGTCTGAATGAAACCGGAGGCACTTTCCTCGCATATCCATCCATCTCCAGGTACGTCTGGACGATCACCAACTGTTTCCCTCATCCTGGGTGTACAGCCCAATCAAGATCATCAGTAATCACCCAAACGATGTGAAGACTTCCGGACTTCGACCACCGTCTTCATCTTCGACATCTCGTCGAATCGATTATTCAGAATGGGTATAAACCCGGCCTTTCTGAATAACCCACGTATATGATAAACAAATGTTACACAAACACAACGAACGCCTCATTCCAATTCAGAATATTCTTTTATTCACAAAATCACATTCTTAGGGAAATGTTCCCATTAATTTTATCAAAGATAAATTCTTCTAAATTTATCCTATAATCTTCCTTTGGATATCATTTCAAACTAGTCGGGATTAGCGAACCACACCGAAGTAATTATTTGTTTTATTTCCCAATCCCAACCTATATATCCCATGGAGCAAAACTGGTGATACTCCATATCTAACACCACGGTGTTATCGGTAAAATTAATTACCATTTCACGTTCAAATCAAATTAAAGATTTAACTATCGCTTTGGAGCAAAACTGGTGATACTCCACTCTCGATCACTTTTCAGATTTGATAATTTAAATTATCAATTCACATTTTAATCTAATTAAAGATTCATTAAAACTCCACTTAGTTTTAATCTTTTCAGAAATCGATATCTTGCCTTTAACTGGGTTAAAGAACCAATGTTATCTAAAACACGATTCACGATAAACCCAAATCACATTTGATATTAAATACAAGGCTCTGAATAGAAAATATACCGGCTTACAGACCTATATCCTTGGATCTAAAACGCGTTCGAGACACTCTAGCAAATGTCTCAGGACCCCACTATGATCCTTGGATCTTCAGGGTCGGTCCTCTCTTACTTTCGAGGATTGGCAATTCCTGAACACGCGTTTCCCGGTCCTTACAGACCTATATCCGAGGCGCCTCGCATTCCAACAACCACACAGGTGAAAAGTATATAAATGTCAGGGCTGGTAGGTCACTGACACCACCCTAGCTAGAAAGAAACGTCGTGCTCTCCCTGCAGTCACTATCCCGTTTTTGACTCATACCGAGGTGTGAGGCTCGCGAATTCACGTTATACACAAAGCTGCGCCACACAGGCCGTGCTTTGATCATCAACCACAAGACTTTGCTTTTCAACAGAAGCCCTGATCAATTGCCACTTACGCGTGCCACACTGGCAATTCACTCCATGCGACTAATGTCCATCGATATACAACCTCTGAGCTCGTACGTCTCAGAGAAGGGCATTAAGCAAGAGAATAAATTCTCCACTGCCAAACAGATGTATATTTAATAGAGATCAATCAACACAGAATAAAATCCAATGTCAGACACACAATCCATTTACAAGTTCGCTCTGGGTCTGAACGAAACCGGAGGCACTTTCCTCGCATATCCATCCATCTTCAAGTACGTCTGGACGATCACCGGCTGTTTCCCTCATCTTGGGTGTACAGCCCAATCGAGATCATTAGTAATCACCCAAACGATGTGAAGACTTCCGGTCTTCGACCACCGTCTTCATCTTCAACATCTCGTCGAATCGGTTATTCAGAATGGGTATACACCCGGCCTTTCTGAATAATCCACGTATATGATAAAAAAATGTTACACAAACACAACAAACACCTCATTCCAATTCAGAATATCCTTTAATTCACAAAATCACATTCTTAGGGAAAGGTTCTCATTAATTTTATCCAAGATAAATTCTTCTAAATTTATTCTTAAACCTTCCTTTGGATATCATTTCAAACTAGTCGGGATTAGCGAACAACACCGAAGTAATTATTTATTTTATTTCCCAATCTGAACCTATCTATCCCATGGGGCAAAACTGGTAATACTCCATATCTAACATCAGGGTGTTATCGGTAAAATTAATTACTATTTCATGTTCAAATCTAATTATAGATTTAACTATCGCTTTGGAGCAAAACTGGTGGTACTCCATTCTCGATTACCTTTCAGATTTGATAATTTAAATTATCAATTCACATTCTAATCTAATTAAAGATTCATTAAAACTCCACTTAGTTTTAATCTTTTCAAAAATCAATATCCTGTCTTTAACTGGGTTAAAGAACCAATGTCATATAAAACACGATTCACGATAAATCCAAATCACATTCGATATTAAATACAAGGCTCTGAATAGAAAATATATATCGGCTTATATTCAATATCAAATTCTGAAACCAACAAATATCGTATTGGAAATAACGATATAAAATATATCTTTCAAATTCCCATAACAATATCTGTATGGTCACGAAATCCAACATCGAAATATTCCGAAGATAATTTCGATTCAACTCCAGTCCAATTCACGTATTGGAAATATTGATTATTTTCAAAATCACTTTCAAATTCAATTTATTTATTTAAAAATAAATTGATTTTAATTCTAGTTCAAAACTAGTTCATTTCGATAAAAAATCATTTTTACCTATTCAAATGTGGAATTTTCCAGCCCAATTCTTTCCAATTCACATATTATAATTTTACACAAATTATAGGTATTTTTGATAATTTTATCAAGGCCCGTACAGTCGATTTCCAACAACGGCCATCGAACTGCACTTACAGCGACCTTTTTCAAATTTGATTTGGACATAATTCCAAATCCAACCGTTAGATTTCAAATTTCTAATATTCATTGGGAAGCTCTTTTCGATACGAACCCAACGGTTCCGGTTTTAGGAGAATCCGACGGTCGGATCTCCCGCAATGTCTGTTTGAAATAAATGGTCGAAATTCACGAACTGCCGCGGCGCGGTGCGTTCTATTCAGGCCATTATATTATATATATAATATATATAATATATATTTCGTCGATTTCCATTTAAAACGAATTTTATAAATCGTTTTAAAATTGTTTCAAAAGCAATTTCAACTTTCTTTTCAATTCAAATCAAAATTGAATTCTTCTTTATAAATTCGTTTTAAAATTCATTTCTATTCAATTCAAATTTTAATTCAATTTGAATTCATTTCAATTCACTTTCAATTTAATTTGAATTCGTTTTCAATTCAATTCATTTCGAAATCGTTTTCAATTCAATTCATTTCGAAATAGTTTTCAATTCAATTCATTTCGAAATCGTTTTCAATTCAATTCATTTCGAAATCGTTTTCAATTCAATTCATTTCGAAATCGTTTTCAATTCAATTCATTTCGAAATCGTTTTCAATTCAATTCATTTCGAAATCGTTTTCAATTCAATTTAATTCAATTCGAATTCATCTCTATTTTATTCGAATTCAAATTCACTTTCTATTCAATTCGAATCGAATTCATTTTCTATTCGATTCGAATTCATTTCAAATTGATTCAATAAAATTTCCATTTGGATTTTAATCTAATTCAATTTGAATTTCCTTTCAAAATATTAAATTTTGAAATCACTTTTCAATATTCATTATAAAACGAATAAAATCGATATAAATATCGTTCGCGTCAAAATAACGCATCTCTAATCAACACGGCTTTATATTTCAATAATTCGTTATTCTATTCAACAAATGAATATTTGTTCTATTCAACACATGAATCTATATTTCTTTCAACACACGACTAATCTCAACACATGAGTACTGTCGACACATCACTATTTTTGTTATGTAAAATATTTTATAAAACTATGGTATCTATCGTTTGATTTTTAATTAGACTTCTACTGAGAAGTAGTTCTAATTTTAAATATGATAAAGATGTAAATTTCATTGTATAAAATATTTCACTCAACACATGAACATCGTCAACACATGACTATTTTTATATTCAACATATGAATTTTCTTTTATAATATTCATTATTTCCCCGATTGGAATGAGGCCCAATCAATCACCATATAATGTTAATTATATGGATTCCATACAACACATGTATATAATAGCTTTGAAAAATAATCAATCATCAACCAAAGTGCACTACACTGTATAAGCATCAAATATAAATATCTAACGCTTATAACAGCCTGTCAATCAATCGATCGACATATTTAATCAATCAGGATGAGTGAACTTCAAATTTCATCCCAACACCCGTGTGGGGTTTCAAACAATCAAACGCACATTTTATTTGTGCAGTTGGGCGATGTGTAAAATTTATCGTCCCAATCCATATCAGTCAAATGGGTGTACATCAACAAATCGTTTTGATTTGTAAATGAATATGTTATTTTATTCATTCCTAATAAAAATGTTATTTTTATTTTTCTAACTTATTTTAGAAAATTTCGGCGGCATAACGGCACGATACTAGAAACGGGATAAGGCCTAGCCTTGTCCCCGGTCTAATAATGGCCACCGCCATACCCATATCAATCAAATCACTTTCGTTATGCAAACCACAAAATTTGGAGTAAGAGTCTAACCTAGCCTTACTCCTTCGCCTTATAACGGCGCACGTCTAATCCTAACCCATTTATCGATTCGATTTTCCACACCACAAACCACATTCAAACCAATATCGCAATCAATCACCAAACAGCCAAACAAACAAGTCCATGGTCTGTGGACGATTGTGTCGGGTGCTACTAAACACCGTCTGCATCCTAGTATATATATATAACTAGAAAATAAATTGAAGAGTGAGAAATTCTCACCGAAAGCTATCCAATACCACGACATTCCTATTGTAGAGATCTTCGTCGTTCTCGCCTTTTCTTCTCCTTTGTTGCCCGTAGCCACTACATATAGAAATCACACATTTTTATATTTCGATGTCTTTAAAATAAAAATCACATTTTTATTTATTCACTTTCAATTTAAAAATCATATTTTTATAATCACTTCATATATTTAAAAATCGAATTTTCACTTCACTATTCAATATATAAAAATCGAATTTTTACTTTGGTGTCATATAGATAAAAATTCCATTTCAACAATATTGATTTCGCCTTTATAAAAATAAAGTTTTCACCTTTATATAAATAAAGTTTTCGCCTTTATATAAATAAAGTTTTCGCCTTTATATAAATAAAGTTTTCGCCTTTACTATATTTAAAATATCGTCTTTTCACTTTTAAAAATATCATCTTTTCACTTTTTTAAAAATATCGTACCTTTACGATTTCATCCCTATAGAAATCACATTTTATTTTGCTACCTATAAAAAGATGATATTTTTAATATTCCTAACATGTAAAAATTATATTTTTAATTCTTTAAAAATATAAAAATCATATTTTTACATCTTCTATATAGTAAAGATTATATTTTTAATTCTTTAAAAATATAAAAATCATATTTTTATTACTTTAAAAATATAAAGATCATATTTTTAATTCTTTAAAAATATAAAAATCATATTTTTATTATTTTAAAAATATAAAGATCATATTTTTAATGTTCTTATCATATAAAAAAATTATATTTTTAATATTTTTATCCTATGAAAATTATTCCTTTAATTCATTTCTCATAGAAAATAAATAATAAAATTCAAAAAAAAAAAACTCACATCGTTTTTCAGTCGAAGGGGAGGGCGCAGAGGGGGTCCGACGGTCTGAGGAGGCTCTGGTGGCCGCGAAGTGGTGGCTTCAAACGATGGTGGGGGGTCTTGCGCTCGTTGGGGAAGAAACCGAGGCAAGGGGGCGGATTTGTGGTTGCGTTTGAGGGGGATAAAGGGCGAGGCTTGGTCTGAGGTCGGAGGAGGGCGCAAGGGAGGAGGCGAAGGCTGGAAACGGCGGTTTGGGTTTCAAGAAGGGCGCGGGAATCGAAGGGGAAGGGGGGTGACTGGCCGCCGTTGAGAGGAGGAGGGTGTAGCGGAGGAGAGAGGAAGGGCGTGCGCCTGTCGGGGAGGAGGCGGAGGTAGCTGCGACGAGGTCAACGGCGGAAGGGGGAGCGTGAAAAATTAGGGATCAGGGTTTTTTTTTTCTTTTTTGTTTTCTATTTTGTTTTCTGACGTGGAAGGGAGAGTGTGGAGAGAGGGAGGGGTGAGGATAAGTTTATATATTTATTTAATTATTTTATTATTTTAAATTTCAAAAGCAACCTTTTATTTTCAACTCGAAATTGAACCCACCGACTGCCGTCCCTAGCTAATTACCCTCATTCCGAACACAATGGGATATGTATCGCAAGCTGATTCGAACGTTACGATCAGTTTCCATTAAATTTACATTTAAATCATTATATTAAATTTCAAACGTACATTTCAATTTACCGGGGTCACATACTAACTCTAAAAATTCCAGAAAAATATTTTCTAGCTTCGTATTGACGATACGGTCTTAACAAAACTAGTTTCGTCGAATTCTGAGACCGTTGGAAAAATGGCCATTTTCCAGTCGATTAAAATCAACTGAAATGGTCAAACACGTTTTCCTTTGCCACGCTCACATATTGATTCGAAAAATTACGAAATTTAAAACCTAGCAATAATTTGACACTGCGGATCCAACAAAAGTGGTTTCGTCGAAATCCGAGGTCGTTTACAAAATGTCCATTTTTAAGGGCCTGAATTCCATAGCGACTATTCAGAATTTTTAACTGGACATATCTTTTGACTTCCGCTATGAAATCTTGGTCTTTCGGATTCAATAGAAAGATATTATCAATTAGATCATAATGTTTTTGGTTTCACTAAAATCCGGATTGTTTTGCACCCGGTACATTCAATTGAAGTTTGAAATCGAATTATCGAACTACCGCGCCATTTTCAATTCTATTTATAATTATATATAATTATTTATATTCTAACGACGACGTATATAAATATTTACGTTCGAATTATATTCAAAATAAATTTCTCGTCGATATTATTTAAAATAATCCATTTTAAATATTTAAAATTCGCTAAAATCGCCAAAATAAAAATTTCAAACTGGCTTAGATTTTCCGGGTTATTACAATTTCCCAATCTCAACCTATTCATCCCATGAAGCAAAACTGGTGATACTCCATATCTAACACCATGGTGTTATCGGTAAAATTAATTACCATTTCACGTTCAAATCTAATTAAAGATTTAACTATCGCTTTGGAGCAAAACTGGCGATACTCCATTCTCGCTCATTTCTAAATTTGATAATTTAGATTATAAATTCACATTTCAATCTAATTGCAGATTCGTTAAAATTCCTTTTACTGGGTTAAAGAACTAGGTGTTATTTAAAACACAGTTCCCGACAAACCCAAATCACATTCTATTTATTATCGGGTTAAAGAACTAGTGTTATTTAAAACACCGTTCACGACAAACCCAAATCACATTCTATTTATTATCGGGTTATAGAACTAGTGTTATTTAAAACACCGTTCACGATGAACCCACAAATCAATTCTAGTTCAATTTAAATCAAATATATTAGGAATTCCGATTATTTAAAACCCCTTTTTAAATCTAATTTATTTATTTAAAAACAAATCTGGTTTTAAATTTAGTTCAAACTAGTTCATTTTGATAAAAATCTATTTTTATCTTTTCAAATATGGAGTTTTTCATCCCAAATTTTCCCAAATCATTTCTTATGATTTTACACAAATTATTACTATTTTTAATAATTTTATTAAGGCCCGTACAGTCGATTTCCAACAGTGGCCATCGAACTGCACTTATAGCGACCTTTTTCGAATTTGATTTGGACGTATCTCCAAATCCAACCGTTAGATTTTGAATTTCTAATATTCATTAGAAAGCTCTTTTCGATACGAACCCAACGGTTGCGGTTTTAGGAGAATCCAACGGTCGGATCTCCCGTAATGTTCGTTTGAAATAAATGGTCGAAATTCACGAATTACCGCGGCGCGGCGCGTTCTATTCAGGCCATTATATTATATATATATATAATATATATTTCGTCGATTACTATTTAAAACGAACTATATAAATAGTTTTAAATTCGTTTCAAAAGCAATTTCAACTTCCATTTCAATTCAAATCAAAATTGAATTCTTCTTTATAAATTCGTTTTAAAATTCATTTATATTCAATTCAAATTTCAATTCAATTTGAATTCATTTCAATTCGTTTTCAATTCAATTTGAATTCGTTTTCAATTCAATTTCAAAGTCGTTTTCTATTCGATTCAATTCAAATTGGTTTTCTATTCGATTCAATTCAAATTGGTTTCAAATTCATTTCGTTTTCAATTCAATTCATTTCGAAATCGTTTTCAATTCAATTCATTTCGAAATCGTTTTCAATTCAATTCATTTCGAAATCGTTTTCAATTCAATTCATTTCGAAATTGTTTTCAATTCAATTCATTTCGAAATCGTTTTCTATTCATTTCATATTTCATTTCAAAATATTCGATTTCGAAGTCACTTTTCAATATTCATTTTAAAATGAATAAAATCGATATAAGTATCGTTCACATCAAAATGGCGTCAATCTAATCAACACGGCTTCATATATTTCTATTTTCAAATATTCTATTTCAAATATTTCCTATTATCAAAATATTTGCTATTATCAAAATATTTAGTTCAACACATGACTAATCTCAACGGATGAGTACAGTCAACACATGGACCTTTATTTTATATTGATAAAGAAGTAAATTTTATTATTAAAATATTTCGTTCAACACATGACTAATCTCAACGGATGAGTACAGTCAACACATGAACCTTTATTTTATATTGATAAAGAAGTAAATTTTATTATTAAAATATTTCGTTCAACACATGACTAATCTCAACGGATGAGTACAGTCAACACATGAACCTTTATTTTATATTGATAAAGAAGTAAATTTTATTATTAAAATATTTCGTTCAACACATGACTAACCTCAACGGATGAGTACAGTCAACACATGAACCTTTATTTTATATTGATAAAGAAGTAAATTTTATTATTAAAATATTTCGTTCAACACATGACTAATCTCAACGGATGAGTACAGTCAACACATGAACCTTTATTTTATAATATTCTTTATTTTCTAAATTGGAATGAGGCCCAATCAATTACCATATAATGTTAATTATATGGATTTTCATACATCACACGTATATAATAGCATTGAAAATAATCAACCATCAACCAAAGTGCACTACACTGTATAAACATCAAATATAGATATCTAACGCTTATAACAGCATGTCGATCAATCGATCGACATATTTAGCCAGTTAGGATGAGTGAACTTCAAATTTCATCCCAACACCCGTGCGGGGTTTCAAACAATCAAACATAGATTTTATTTGTGCAGTTGGGCGATGTGTAAAATTTATCGTCCCAATTAATGTCCTTCAAATAGGTGTACATAAACAAACCGTTCGGTTTGTAAATGAATATTTTATTTATTCACATTCACTATATTCTTATTCACGTTAAAAATTATACTTTTAACGATAAAACATTTTATTTTAACATATGAATTTCTATTCAGCTCATTCTTTAAATAAAATGGTATTTTTATCTTCTAACTTATTTTAGAAAATTTCGGCGGCATAACGGCACGATACTAGGAACGGGACGAGGCCTAGCCTTATCCCCGGTCTAGTGAAGGCCCACGCCATTCACACATCAATCAAATCCACCGAACAATCAAATTCAAATCTAATCATCTAACTAATCTATGCAACAAAACAAACAAGTCCATGGTCTGTGGACGATTGTGTCGGGTGCTACTAAGCACCGTCTGCATCCTAGTATATATATATAACTAGAAAAAGAAATTGAAAGGTGAGAAATTCTCACTGATAGCTATCCAATCATCTTGACTCTTCTTTGATAGAAATCTTCATTGTTTTCGCATCTTTGTCATCTTCGTTGCTGTAGCCACTACATATGTAAAAATCGAATTTTTACTATGCTATTCAATATATAAAAATCGAATTTTTACTACGCTATTCAATATATAAAAATCGAATTTTTACTACGCTATTCAATATATAAAAATCGAATTTTTACTATGCTATATAGGTAAAAATTATATTTTTATCACGCTATTCTCCATATAAAGACTTCGCCTTTTCACATATAAAGATTCATCTTTTTCAAAAATAAAGATTCGCCTTTTTCAAAAATAAAGATTCGCCTTTTTCAAAAATAAGGATTCGCCTTTTTCAAAAAATATCATTCTAAAAATCACATTTTTATTTTGCTACATATACAAAGATGATATTTTTAATATTCCTATCATGTAAAAATTATGTTTTTAAATTCTCTACATAAACAAAAATCATATTTTTACATCTTCTATATAGTAAAGATTATATTTTTAATACTTTAAAAATATAAAAATCATATTTTTAATTCTTTAAAAATATAAAAATCATATTTTTCTTTCATATATGATAAAAACCTCGTCATTCCTTATATGAAAATATCGCCTTCCCTCTAAATAAAAATCCGACCATTCTCCTAAATAAAAATCCGATCTTTCCCGTTTAAAGTCAGTTTTTAAATTGAAGAAAATAAATAATACCCAAAATTAAAACTTACATTGCATTTTCAAAAGGGGGGGTGTTCACAGTCGAACCAGGGGTCCCTGGAGGTGGTGGGTGGCACCAGGGGGCTGCGCAGGTCGGAGGAGTGGTGCTGGAGGTGGTTCGCAGGCGGTAGGGGCGGCGCTGGGGCAGTTTACTCTGATTAGGGCTTGGATTAGGGGGAGTCGCGGCTACAGGGAGAAGAAGAGAGAGAGCAACGCGTGGAGGAGGGAAGCTTGGGGGGCTGCGCCTCCTGGCGGCGGCGTGGCTCCGGCGACGCGCTGCTGGGAGGAGCGCGCCTCCTCCTTCCTTTTCTTTCTTTTTTTTTATTTCAGAAATCGATTTTCTGCTGAACGAAGAAATAGGGGAGGCCAACGTATAAGGGAAGAGGAAAGAGAAAGGATTTTAATTTTTTACTATTTTATTTTGCAAAAAGTTGAATTTTACATACGACCTCGAAACGATGCCCACCGCTTGTCGTCCATAGCGTATTACCCCCATTCCGAACACAATAGGAGATGTATCGCAAGCTGATTCGATAATTACAATCAGTTTCCGTCAAAATCAACATATAACTCTATATATTGAATTTGAACGCGCGTTTCAATTTACCGGGGTCACATACTAACTAGAAAAATTCCAAAAAAATATTTTCTAGCTTCGTATTGACGATACGGTCCTAACAAAACTAATTTCGTCGAATTCCGAGACCGTTGGAAAAATGGCCAATTTCAAGTTGATTAAAATCAACTAAACTGGTCAAACGCGTTTTCCTTTGCCACGCTCACATATTGAATCGAAAAATTATGAAATTTGAAATCTAGCAATAACTTGACACTGCGGATCCAACAAAAGTGGTTTTGTCGAAATCCGAGGTCGTTTGCAAAATTTCCAATTTTAAGGACCTGAATTCCATAGCGACTATTCAGAATTTTCAACTGGACATATCTTTTGATTCCCGCTATGAAATCTTGATTCGTTGGAAAGATATTATCGAATAGATCCTAATGTTTTTTTGGTTTCATTAAAATCCGGATTGTTTTGCACCCGGTACATTCAATTGAAGTTTGAAATCGAATTAACGAACTACCGCGCCATTTTCAACTCTATTTATAATTATATATAATTATTTATATTCTAACGACGACGCGTATAATATATACGTTCGAAATATATTCAAAATAAATTTTCTCTTCGATATTATTTAAAATAATCCATTTTAAATATTCACAATTCGTCAAAATTGCCAAAATAAAAATTTTAAACTGGCCCAGATTTTCCGGGTTATTATAATCTCCCCCACTTAAAGCTTTTCGTCCCCGAAAAGGAACAAAGTCGAAAGTGGTTTGATTAATCAACTCTACGTTCGATCTGGCTTCCATTCTCCAACTTTTCAATTTTTGAGAATTTTCAAAATTTCAAAGATTTGGCTAACACCCTAAATTTTCGAAAAATTTCACCATAACCTCCCCTGCACCGGGAGCCACGGGAAAATCCCGAAATTGCCATATAGGCCTTCTGACCTCAAAAAGAAAAAGAAAAAGCCAAGCGGCTAGCCAATAGGCTCATAAAATCATCATCACCCAAACAAAACAGTAAATTATGTAGTAAACATGTACCTATTTGTCAGGCAAACAAATTTTATTCCCTGCTCTAGCCTCCTTGCTATGACCTGTTCAATGATATACATGTATATGCAAGCAAATGCGACCAATTTTCAATACAATTCAATATTTGGTTCAATTAGGCGTAATGGTTCAAAATTAGCAAACAAATAAACAAACAACACAAACATCAATCCATTAGTGGAATAACATTTCAAATTCATAATTTTGATATATATACAAAAATCATGTTTTTGATGCCAATTCACAACAAAGTGTTCTAGCTATATTGGTTTTGGTTCTCACACCAGCCTAATGGAAATATATAGATGTCACACCTTCAAAACACGAACATAAATATTGGTGATGGAGCTCCATCATCAAAATCATCTCCGAGCGACTAGAGCGTGATTCTATATCTATCTAATATATTAAAACTTCGAATATACGTTCATGACGCGTATACGCGAAATTTATATATACTCGATTGTCCAAATTGAAAATAAATAAATATTCAAATACGTAGAATTGATTTAAATTTTCAAAACAAAATTGTTTTCATTTGAAAAATATACTCTTCACACTCGTTCTAGGATACTACTGATCCTATCTCTAACGATTCATTCTAATTGGATATTGCTAATCCAATATCTAATGAATTCTTTCGTATGGTTCTAATGTGTCTTGTTCTCGAGCTCTGTAAACCAAAGCTCTGATACCACTGTAAGAAGCCGTAACTTCCCCGTTAAGGAAAGGGCGGATACTTTGAGAACAACACACATCAGAACGCAGACGGAAGAACATTTCATTGTTATTACAACAATTCCATCAGATACAAGAATATACAGAGTATAATTGAATAAATTACATTCGATAAATATCAGAGATTACAATAAATTACATTACAGCGGAAAATAATACAAAGAACAACTGAAGGTGATATACGGATACAGAGCTTTCCGGATATCATTCCAGCTGTAAACCAGGATCCTGTGAATATAAATCTGCAAAACCGAAACTACTAGCTGCCCGTGCGGAAAATAGGGGCACCCAGAGTTTAGGTTAAAACAATAAACTCCAGGTCAGTCATGTGACTGGTGTGAGAACTAAAACAGTTATTAATATTGGTTTTGAAGTTAGGTAAATCAAGGGACCGCGCCGTATAACACGGAACGGGTTTCCTCCCAAGAATACCAGTGCATAGAACAAACAACGCAATGCTAAATAAAGAAAAATGAAGCTGTTATAAGACCCAGGTCCCATCACACAATGCAACGCAAGCCGGAGGATAGGGTTTTCCCGTATAACAGCCAAAGCATGCTTGATACGTTTAAAACAAATCATTTGATACTATAATAAGTGTATAGTGTCAAAACAATTTCAATCATAAATATCAATCATAGGCGGCATAGCTACCATCTACTATGTCGCCATACTAGTTCTACAATTAAAGCCGAATTACACGTATTGGAAATTGGATTTCCGTCATGAGTCGAGGCAAGGGGCAAGCTCCTCTCCGCGTTCGAGACATTCTAGCAAATGCCTCAGGGCTACGCACTCTGGGCAACCCCTGGATCTTCAGGGCCGGTCCTCACTTACATTAGAGGATTAGTTATTCCTGAACACACGTTTCCCGGTCCTTACAGACCTATAATCGAGGCGCCTCATCCAACAACCACAAAGGTGAAAAGTATATATATGTCAGGGCTGGTAAGTCACTGACACCACCAAAGCTAGAAAGAAACGTCGTGCTCTCCCTACAGTCCGTATCCCGTTTTTAACTCATACCGAGGTGTGAGGCTCGCGAATTCACGTTATACACAAAGCTGCCACGTGGGCGTGCTTTGATCATCAACCACAAGACTTTGCTTTTCAACAGAAGCCTTGATCATTGCATCTTAGCGTGCCACACAGGCAATTCATGCCATGCGACTGATGTCCATCGATATACAACCTCTGAGCTCGTACGTCTCAGAGAAGGGCGTTTAAGCAAAAGAATAAATTCTCCGCCGCCAAACAGATGTATATTTAATAGAAATCAATCAACATAGAATAAAATCTAATGTCAGACACACAATCCATTTACAAGTTCGTTCTGGGTCTGAACGAAACCGGAGGCTCTTTCCTCGCATATCCATCCATCTCCAAGTACGTCTGGACGACCACCAACTATTTCCATCCTCTTGGGTGTACAACCCAATCAGGATCGTCAGTAATTATCCAAACGATGTGAAGACTTCCAGTCTTCGACCACCGTCTTCATCTTCGACTTCTCGTCGAATCGGTTATTCAGAATGGGTATAAACCCGGCCTTTCCGAACAACCCGCGTATATTAAAAACAAATGTTACACAAACTCAACATACGCCTCATTCCAATTCAGAATATTCTTTTATTCATAAAATCACATTTTTAGGGAAAGGTTCCCATTAATTTTATCCAAGATAAATTCTTTAAAATTTATCCTTTAATCATCCTTTTGATGTCGTTTCAAACCAAATTATGGTTTTCTGAACTAGTCGAGATTAGCGAACCACACCGAAGTAATTATTTATTTTATTTCCCAATCCCAACCTATTCATCCCATGAAGCAAAACTGGTGATACTCCATATCTAACACCATGGTGTTATCGGTAAAATTAATTACCATTTCACGTTCAAATCTAATTAAAGATTTAACTATCGCTTTGGAGCAAAACTGGCGATACTCCATTCTCGCTCATTTCTAAATTTGATAATTTAGATTATAAATTCACATTTCAATCTAATTGCAGATTCGTTAAAATTCCTTTTACTGGGTTAAAGAACTAGGTGTTATTTAAAACACAGTTCCCGACAAACCCAAATCACATTCTATTTATTATCGGGTTAAAGAACTAGTGTTATTTAAAACACCGTTCACGACAAACCCAAATCACATTCTATTTATTATCGGGTTATAGAACTAGTGTTATTTAAAACACCATTCACGATGAACCCACAAATCAATTCTAGTTCAATTTAAATCAAATATATTAGGAATTCCGATTATTTAAAACCCCTTTTTAAATCTAATTTATTTATTTAAAAACAAATCGGGTTTTAAATTTAGTTCAAACTAGTTCATTTTGATAAAAATCTATTTTTATCTTTTCAAATATGGAGTTTTTCATCCCAAATTTTCCCAAATCATTTCTTATGATTTTACACAAATTATTACTATTTTTAATAATTTTATTAAGGCCCGTACAGTCAATTTCCAACAGTGGCCATCGAACTGCACTTATAGCGACCTTTTTCGAATTTGATTTGGACGTATCTCCAAATCCAACCATTAGATTTTGAATTTCTAATATTCATTAAAAAGCTCTTTTCGATACGAACCCAACGGTTCCGGTTTTAGGAGAATCCGACGGTCGGATCTCCCGTAATGTTCGTTTGAAATAAATGGTCGAAATTCACGAACTGCCGCGGCGCGGCGCGTTCTATTCAGGCCATTATATTATATATATATAATATATATTTCGTCGATTACTATTTAAAACAAACTATATAAATAGTTTTAAATTCGTTTCAAAAGCAATTTCAACTTTCATTTCAATTCAAATCAAAATTGAATTCTTCTTTATAAATTCGTTTTAAAATTCATTTCTATTCAATTCAAATTTCAATTCAATTTGAATTCATTTCAATTCGTTTTCAATTCAATTTGAATTCGTTTTCCATTCAATTCAATTTCAAAGTCGTTTTCTATTCGATTCAATTCAAATTGGTTTTCTATTCGATTCAATTCGAATTGGTTTCAAATCAAATTCATTTCGTTTTCAATTCAATTCATTTCGAAATCGTTTTCAATTCAATTCATTTCGAAATCGTTTTCAATTCAATTCATTTCGAAATCGTTTTCAATTCAATTCATTTTGAAATCGTTTTCAATTCAATTCATTTCGAAATCGTTTTCTATTCAATTCATATTTCATTTCAAAATATTCGATTTCGAAGTCACTTTTCAATATTCATTTTAAAATGAATAAAATCGATATAAGTATCGTTCACATCAAAATGGCGTCAATCTAATCAACACGGCTTCATATATTTCTATTTTCAAATATTCTATTTCAAATATTTCCTTTTATCAAAATATTTGCTATTATCAAAATATTTGCTATTATCAAAATATTTAGTTCAACACATGACTAATCTCAACGGCTGAGTACAGTCAACACATGAACCTTTATTTTATATTGATAAAGAAGTAAATTTTATTATTAAAATATTTCGTTCAACACATGACTAATCTCAACGGATGAGTACAGTCAACACATGAACCTTTATTTTATATTGATAAAGAAGTAAATTTTATTATTAAAATATTTCGTTCAACACATGACTAATCTCAACGGATGAGTACAGTCAACACATGAACCTTTATTTTATATTGATAAAGAAGTAAATTTTATTATTAAAATATTTCGTTCAACACATGACTAACCTCAACGGATGAGTACAATCAACACATGAACCTTTATTTTATATTGATAAAGAAGTAAATTTTATTACTAAAATATTTCGTTCAACACATGACTAATCTCAACGGATGAGTACAGTCAACACATGAACCTTTATTTTATAATATTCTTTATTTTCTAAATTGGAATGAGGCCCAATCAATTACCATATAATGTTAATTATATGGATTTTCATACATCACACGTATATAATAGCATTGAAAATAATCAACCATCAACCAAAGTGCACTACACTGTATAAGCATCAAATATAGATATCTAACGCTTATAACAGCATGTCGATCAATCGATCGATATATTTAGTCAGTTAGGATGAGTGAACTTCAAATTTCATCCCAACACCCGTGCGGGGTTTCAAACAATCAAACATAGATTTTATTTTTGCAGTTGGGCGATGTGTAAAATTTATCGTCCCAATCAATGTCCTTCAAATAGGTGTACATAAACAAACCGTTCGGTTTGTAAATGAATATTTTATTTATTCACATTCACTATATTCATATTCACGTTAAAAATTATATTTTTAACGATAAAACATTTTATTTTAACATATGAATTTCTATTCAGCTCATTCTTTAAATAAAATGATATTTTTATCTTCTAACTTATTTTAGAAAATTTAGGTGGCATAACGGCACGATACTAGGAACGGGACGAGGCCTAGCCTTATCCCCGGTCTAGTGAAGGCCCACGCCATTCACACATCAATCAAATCCACCGAACAATCAAATTCAAATATAATCATCTAACTAATCTATGCAACCAAACAAACAAGTCCATGGTCTGTGGATGATTGTGTCGGGTGCTACTAAGCACCGTCTGCATCCTAGTATATATATATAACTAGAAAAAGAAATTGAAAGGTGAGAAATTCTCACCGATAGCTATCCAATCATCTTGACTCTTCTTTGATAGAAATCTTCATTGTTTTCGCATCTTTGTCATCTTCGTTGCTGTAGCCACTACATATGTAAAAATCGAATTTTTACTATGCTATTCAATATATAAAAATCGAATTTTTACTACGCTATTCAATATATAAAAATCGAATTTTTACTACGCTATTCAATATATAAAAATCGAATTTTTACTACGCTATATAGGTAAAAATTCTATTTTTATCACGCTGTTCTCCATATAAAGACTTCGCCTTTTCACATATAAAGATTCGTCTTTTTCAAAAATAAAGATTTGCCTTTTTCAAAAATAAAGATTCGCCTTTTTCAAAAATAAGGATTCTCCCTTTTCAAAAATAAGGATTCGCCTTTTTCAAAAAATATCATTCTAAAAATCACATTTTTATTTTGCTACATATACAAAGATGATATTTTTAATATTCCTCTCATGTAAAAATTATGTTTTTAAATTCTCTACATAAACAAAAATCATATTTTTACATCTTCTATATAGTAAAGATTATATTTTTAATACTTTAAAAATATAAAAATCATATTTTTAATTCTTTAAAAATATAAAAATCATATTTTTCTTTCATATATGATAAAAACCTCGTCATTCCTTATATGAAAATATCGTCTTCCCTCTAAATAAAAATCCGACCATTCTCCTAAATAAAAATCCGATCTTTCCCGTTTAAAGTCAGTTTTTAAATTGAAGAAAATAAATAATACCCAAAATTAAAACTTACATTGCATTTTCAAAAGGGGGGGGGGTGTTCACAGTCGAACCAGGGGTCCCTGGAGGTGGTGGGTGGCGCTAGGGGGCTGCGCAGGTCGGAGGAGTGGTGCTGGAGGTGGTTCGCAGGCGGTAGGGGCGACGCTGGGGCGGTTTACTCCGATTAGGGCTTGGATTAGGGGGAGTCGCGGCTACAGGGAGAAGAAGAGAGAGAGCAACGCGTGGAGGAGGGAAGCTGGGGAGGGCTGCGCCTCCGGCGACGCGCTGCTGGGAGGAGCGCGCCTCCTCCCTCCTTTTCTTTTTTTTTTATTTCAGAAATCGATTTTCTGCTGAACGAAGAAATAGGGGGGCCAACGTATAAGGGAAGAGGAAAGAGAAAGGATTTTAATTTTTTATTATTTTATTTTGCAAAAAGTTGACTTTTACATACGACCTCGAAACGAGGCCCACCGCCTGTCGTCCATAGCGTATTACCCCCATTCCGAACACAATGGGAGATGTATCGCAAGCTGATTCGATAATTACAATCAGTTTCCGTCAAAATCAACATATAACTCTATATATTGAATTTGAACGCGCGTTTCAATTTACCGGGGTCACATACTAACTAGAAAAATTACAGAAAAATATTTTCTAGCTTCGTATTGACGATACGGTCCTAACAAAACGAATTTCGTCGAATTCCGAGACCGTTGGAAAAATGGCCAATTTCAAGTCGATTAAAATCAACTAAAACTGGTCAAACGCGTTTTCCTTTGCCACGCTCACATATTGAATCGAAAAATTATGAAATTTGAAATCTAGCAATAACTTGACACTGCAGATCCAACAAAAGTGGTTTCGTCGAAATCCGAGGTCGTTTGCAAAATTTCCATTTTTAAGGGCCTGAATTCCATAGCGACTATTCAGAATTTTCAACTGGACATATCTTTTGATTCCCGCTATGAAATCTTGATTCGTTGGATTCATTGGAAAGATATTATCAAATAGATCCTAATGTTTTTTCGGTTTCATTAAAATCCGGATTGTTTTGCACCCGGTACATTCAATTGAAGTTTGAAATCGAATTATCGAACTACCGCGCCATTTTCAACTCTATTTATAATTATATATAATTATTTATATTCTAACGACGACGCGTATAATATATACGTTCGAAATATATTCAAAATAAATTTTCTCTTCGATATTATTTAAAATAATCCATTTTAAATATTCACAATTCGTCAAAATTGCCAAAATAAAAATTTTAAACTGGCCCAGATTTTCCGGGTTATTATAGCCGCCGAACTGCACGTACGACGACTTTTCCAAATCTGTTTGAATATAACTTGAAAGTCGTACGTTGAAATTCGAAATTTCTTTTCTATTCAAAACTGTTAATATTTGAAAATCAACGTTTCTTATTCAAGTCAAAACGATTTCAAACGATCAAGTTATAATCGTTCAAAAATTGAAATCGATGTTTACGAACTGTCGCACTGTAGCGCGATATAATTGATTCAGATATAATTCGTTCACATCCTTTCGAATTTATATTTATATTTCAATTCCATTTTTTTTCAAATAAATTAATTTCAAAACCAATTATTAAGTTAAATCAAAAATCATTTCACAAATTCAAATATGAATTTTAAATTCAAATAAGTTGTAGACCATAGGAATTTGAAAACCCTTTTAATTTAAATTTAAATTTAAACTTCATAAATGGTCCTTACGCGTCATTTGTTATTTTAATTTCAAATTGTTTTTCTAAGTTTTAAAACAACTTCAAATTCAAATTCAAATTGTATTTAAATTTACCGCTCCGTCCGTCGGACCAGTTAGGGATAGCCAGGGAGAGCAGGAAACTGGATCTCCAAACTCAAGCCTAGACACCATCCTCTCTGTCGTCCTAGAACGGCTGGTTATATAATATTTTAGAATATTATATTTAAATTTCCAAATCTCTTTTAAATTAAATTGACTTAAAAGAAATACTATTTTAATATTTGAAAATAAATTTTCATTTATATGGAAGGAGGATTTGAATCGATCGATCGTCTATACGATTCCACAACCATGGTGTTGTGTATGCATTATGCAAACAATGTAAATCAACCATACAGTCAGATGATCATACATAATAATCATCATCAATAAACAAACTGTTATATGTGCACAAGCGTTATGGTCAACAACGCTTTTCAGTGTTCAGTGTCATCTATGTACATGCACATCCATTCACACAATAACATCCATATCAACAACTAATTATAACCAATCTCATATAATAATTATTCACTAATTACTAATTTAATTAAATAATTAAATTAAATGTTCTCACCGAAACAGCTCCAAACCCTTTACTGTCAGGATGAACAAACCAACGAACACTGCTACTATTACATGTACTGCTTTCCAATCCACTCCATAAACATCCGATGATTGATCTGCATTAAATCAGCCCAAGCCCAACCATCAAGCACCGAGCCTGCACACACCACTGACCGCACCCGTTTCTTCTCCTTCTCTCTTCTTCTTGCGTTCTCTTCCTTATTCACTGTTTTTTTTAATTAGCGGCATCTTTTTGGTCCAAAACCAAATAAATTTCACATGCATGCAAGGAGCCAACAGTGAACTATCACACAAAATAGGTAGGCCTAGGGTCAGGAACTACCGTGGAAAAGAGTATGGACAGAATGGCTTAGCTGACATCGACCACGGAAAGAAATAAGGTGGCGGAAATGAGGGGTTTTGAGCGCATGCAAGTGGTGGAAAGTCCGCTGCTAGGTTGAGTTTTCACGGTCTGTAGAGTGCTGGTTTGGCGCGTTACAAATGCGAAGAAGCTGGCAAAGGGACTTGGGTTTCCGTGAGGAAGAGGGGCAAAGTGCGGATCGGAGGAGAGTAGTTGGTGGCAGTGTAGGCTACTAGGAAGGTGGACTGACATGTGTCGAAGGGTGGACTGACGGTGATCAGGCAAGGAGGAGGTGGATGATGTATGGAAAGGAAATGGTGTTCGCGGTGTAGCTGTGGTCTTGTGGTGGAGGGTGCCGAAAAGATTTAAGGGGAGAGAGGAAGTTTAGTGGAGGAACAGTTGTTGCCAACGTGAGGAGAAGGCCACCGATTGAACTGGTGAAGCAGCATGCGGAAGACGGAGGTTTGTTGTTATGAGGAAGAGGGATGGAAGCAAAGCTTTCATGTGAAGCTGAGAGAACGAATGGGAAGAGCTAATCGGATGTACAGTAGGCCGCTCTTCTTTTAGTTTTCGATTTGATTTTCTTTTATTTCTCCCTTTTTTTCCACTGGTTTTCAATTTATTGCGTTTAAAGAAAAATAAACAAACCTCTGTTCGAATTGTTGAAGAAGAACGCAAGCAAGAAAGACCAAAGAAGGACAAGTGTTGACTGCACAGAATAGCTTTTACAGGTGGATCTTTTGGTTCAAAACAAGTGTCACTGGTTTCCTTTATTAAGTTCAAATGTCTTAATTACGTGTTTTGATTCAACAAGCGTACCAAATCAAATTTTTACTTTGCATTCTTATTGCCATGCGTTCATCTAGTGTGAGAAATATATGTAAAAGAAAAATAGAAAAAAAATTAAAATTAAAAATCGAGTGCGTTAGCTGCAAATACTATATGAATGCTGTATATATACTTGTTCGTTCTTCTTTATTTTAAAAACATGGACTGCGGACAATACTAAGTTAAAAATATAATCATGTATAGCGGTGTGCCCTCAATCCAAAACAATAAGATTGCAGACCGGTTAGTTGATTCTGTAGAGTGTCAAAAAGGGACCACAGTTACCCCAAAATACATCAGAAAAATATATGCTTATTTTCCAAAATAAAAATTTCAATAAATTTCTACAAATTATTTTAAGACTACGCGAACTGAAACTGAACAAAAATTTACGACGAATATCTAATTATAATTTAATTTCAAATCATACTCGCCTTTCGCGACTGAACTACAACTAAATTTTGAAAATCCAATTAACGACGAAACATTTTCTCCAAACAAAGTTGTTATAACTAATTTCACAATAAAATTAAACGTCCAGTATGTTAAAATACTATTATTGCCTTAAAATTTGATTCAACAAAATTTAAACCTTTTAAACTTTACTTAAAATTCATATTAAATTCAAATTTGATTTTCAAAAATCTTAGATCGTTACACCTTTCCTTATATAAAAATATAATCTTTATTCTATATAAAAATATAATATTTATTCTATATAAAAATAAAATAAAATCCTATACTTTTCTAATCAAAAATCTAACCTTTCTAAGAATCATATCTTTATGTATTTCATATAAAAATCCGATTTTTATGCAATGTTATTCATATATAAATTCATGAAAGTAAACAGTGGTGTGTATATTGGAAAATTAATCACTTATAGGGTTTCTTTTTTGGAAATAGGTCCACGGTTGTTGAGGGGGTCGGAACAGTGGGCGGCGCCGGTCGTAGGAGGTGGCGGGGCGCGTTCTGGTGATGGCCGGTGGTGGCGGCAGACCCGGGGTGTGGCGACGACTGTTGGTTTTGGGGAATGGGTTGCGCGGTCTTCGTTTCGGAGGAGGAGAGAGAAACGAGGGCGGAGGGGGTTGACTGGGCGGAGCTCGCCTGAGGCGATAGCGGCGCTGGCGGTGCCAGGGAGGAAGGCGACGAGGCCTTCCTCGATCCGGCGTTGTCTCTCTTTTTTTTTCTTCCTTAATCGTTTTCGAAATGAACTGGTAAAAAGGGGGTGGGGTTGACTTGGGTTAAGGAGAAAGGGCTTGGCCCAATTATATATTTAATTTATTTTAAACTCTCAAAAAAGTTACCTTTTTCGTTCGAACTCGAAATCAAACCCAACGACTGTTGTCCCTAGCTAATTACACCCATTCCGAACACAATGGGATATGTAGCGTAGGCTGATTCGACGTTTCGACCAGTTTTCGTCAAAATCAAAATATAAATCTATATATTGAATTTGAACACGCATTTCTATTTACCGGGGCCACGTACAGACTCTAAAAATTCCCAAAAAATATTTTCTAACTTCGTATTGCCGAGACGATATGGTCCTAACAAAACTAATTTCATCAAATTCTGAGACCGTTTGAAAAATGACTATTTTCCAGTCGATTAAAATCAGCTAAAATTGGTCAAACGCATTTTCCTTTGCCACGCCCACATATTGATTCAGAAAATTACGAGTTTTGAAACCTAGCAATAACTTGACATCACGGATCCAACAAAAGTGGTTTCGTCGAAAACCGAGGTCGTTTGTAAAATTTCCATTTTTAAGGGCCAGAATTTCATAGCGACTATTCTGAATTTTCAACTGGGCATAACTTTTTATCCCCGCTATAAAATTTCAATTTTTCGGATTCGTTGGAAAGATATTCTCAAATAGATTCAAATATTTTTGGTTTCTCTAAAATCCGGTTTATTTTGAATCCTGTACATTCATTTGAAATTTGAAATCGAATTTTGGAACTACCGCGCCATTTTCAATTCCTTTTATAATTAAAAATAATTATTTATATTCTAACGATGATTCAAATAAATATATACGTTCTAATTCTATTCAAAAATAAATTTATCGTCGTTATTATTTAAAATAATTCATTTTAAATAATCAAAATTCGCTAAAATTGCCAAAATAAAAATTTTAAATTGGCTCATAATTTCCGGGTTATTACAACTTTCGTAGTTGAGAAACATGAAAAACATTATGAACTCCAGCCAGTTTTTTGGGTAGCTCTACTCTGTAAGCCATCGTCCCAATCCTTTCAGTGATAGGAAATGGTCCTACATATCTTGATGCTAGCTTTCCTACGGACCCAAAGCGAATGACATTCCTCAAAGGAGATACTTTAAGGAACACCTTATCTCCAACCTCGAACTCAAGGTCGGTCCTTCTTTTTTCTGCGTAGGACTTCTGTCTATCTTGTGCAGCCTTCATCCGTCTTCTTACTAAGTCCACCTTTTATGAGGTTTCTCTAATCATATCTGGCCCAAGTACGAGCTTGTCTGTAGACTCCCACCAACAAGTTGGTGATCGGCATGGTCTTCCATATAAAGCTTCGAAGGGCGCCATGCCTATGGTGGCTTGGTAGCTATTGTTGTAAGCGAATTCCACCAAAGGAAGATGATCCTCCCATGTCCCTCCAAAGTCAAGAATGCACAATCTCAAGAGGTCTTCCAATACTCTTTTCACCCTTTCCGTCTGACCATCGTTTTGGGGGTGATAGGCCGTGCTTAAGCATAATTGTGTGCCTACAGCCTCTTGCAAACTCTTCCAAAACTCGCTCGTAAATATAGGATCTCGATCACTCACTATGCTGGAGGATATCCCATGGAGTCGAACTATCTATTTAAGATAAATGGATATTAGGGACGAGGCAGTCCTTCTACTCTTAACAGGTATGAAGTGAGCGCTTTTAGTGAGTCTGTCCACTATTACCCAAATACCGGTATTGCCCCTTCTTGACCTAGGCAACCCATCAACAAAGTCCATCGAAATGTTATCCCACTTCCACTGTGGGACCTCTAGAGGATGAAGTAGACCACCAGGCTTCATCTGCTCCACTTTGACTTGCAGGCATATCAAGCACTTAGCGACGAACTCAGCTACATCCCTTTTCATGCCATTCCAAAAGAAAACCCTTTTTCTATCTTTATACATCTTGTCTCCGCCTGGGGGTATGGTCAGCTTAGAATGGTGTGCTTCTTCGAGAACCGTCTTCACTAAATCCCTTACTTGTGGGACGCATCGCCTTCCATCCCGTCTCAACCAACCCTTATCATCGATGGAGTAACTATTGAGGTGACTAGAGGTCTCACCCCTAACTAGCTTATCCATCATATCAACTAGCTGAGGGTCTTCTCGTTGTGCGGTTCCTATTGAGACCAAAAGAGTAGGCCGCACCTCTAGTGATGCTAATAGACCAGGTACAATTTCAGAGGAGGGTCTAAAGTTAAAGTTTGCTATGTACTCCAAATTTTTCCTTTCTACAAAGAGAGGACTCAAGGTCAGCTTCTTTCTACTCAAGGCGTCTGCTACCACATTGCTCTTGCCAGGGGTATAGGAAATCTCGAAATCATATGAGGCCAGAAATTCCATCCACATTTGTTGTCTTAAGTTAAGATCTTTTTGTGAGAAAAGGTACTTTAATGATTTATGGTCAGTAAACAATTCAAACCTTTCTCCTAGTAGGTAATGACGTCATGACTTTAGAGCGAAAACAATGGCAGCTAGCTCCAAATCATGAGTTGGGTAGTTCTTCTCATGTACCTTCAATTGCCTTCCCCCATAACAAACTACCTTGCCTTCTTGCATCCAGACATCGCCCAACCCTGTACCGCATGCGTCTGTGTATATGGTAAACATTTTACTCCCATCAGGCAGTGTCAGAACTGCGACTATTGTTAGAGCCCTTTTCAAACGTTGGAAAGCAATATCGCAATCCAAATCCCAAGCGAAAGTTAGGTTCTTCTTTGTCAATCTTGTGAGTGGGGCTGAGATTTTTGCAAAGTCTTTAATGAACTTTCGGTAAAAGCCCGCTAGCCCGAGAAAGCTTCGGACTTCAGTTGCATTCCGTGGAACCTTCCAATCTTGCACCGCAACTACTTTTGCGGGGTCCACAGCTATCCCCTCTTTGGACACCACATGTCCAAGAAACCTCACTTCTTCTCTCCAGAAATGACATTTGGAGAATTTGGCTTTCAACTGATGTGCACGAAGAGTATCCATGACTTCCCTTAAATGCAAAGCATGCTCTTCTTCATTCTTCGAGAAAATCAAAATGTCGTCTACGAAGACCACCACAAACTTATTAAGGAACTCCCTGAACACCCTGCTCATCAAGTCAGTGAAGTAAGCGGGTGTGTTTGTCAAGCCGAAAGGCATGACAAGCCATTCGAAGAAACCATCCGGGGTTCTGAACGTGGTCTTATCAATGCTGTCTTCAGCCACTCTTAGCTGATGAAACCCAGTAGCCAGATCTAGTTGGGAGAAAACCGACGCACCTACAAGCTGAGCAAACAAGTCGTCTATTCTTGGAAGTGGGTGACTATTTTTCTTGGTCAGCTTATTTAGCTCCCTATAATCAATGCATACGCGAAGTGAACCGTACGCTTTGGTTGCGAATACTACTGGAGCACCCCATTCAGAAATACTCCGCCTTATAAACATTTTTCGAGCAACTCTTTGACTTTCTTGCTGAGCTCTTTTCTCTCCCTTGGAGCCATGTGTCTAACGGGTAAGGCTACGGGTTTTGCATTATCGACAAGGTATATGCGGAAGTCTATCTCCTGCTTCAGAGGTAAGCCCTTCACCTCTTCAAATACATCTGGGTATTCACGGACTACTCTAACAGACTGAAAGTTTTCAACAGAAGCATCAAGAGATTCTAGGTAGCTAAGCATAACAAAATTTATGGGACTACAAGAGATTTCGAGAGTGTTACCAAGGCGAGTCATAAGTCTAACCACTCTCTTCTCACAATCGAGGATGGCACCATTACAGGATAACCAATCCATACCTAGAATCAACCCATAGCCCGTGAAGCCAAGAACGAAGGCGTTGCATTCAAACTCAACGCTCAAGATAGACACTCTCAAATCCCGACAAATCATTGAAAGATGAGCCGAACCACCAATAGGATTTGAGACTACTATGGGATCCGCAACTAGACTAGTATTTAGGTGCAGTGTTTCAACTAACGAAGCAGACACAAATGAGTGTGAAGCGCCAGAATCAAACAAAGTACGAATAGGATGATCAAACAGAAAAACCAAACTTTCAATAGAAATATTTCTACCTCTCTCCTATCCTGGTACCATGAGAGCATGAACCTGCCCTCTTGCCTGCCCTGGTGCCATGAGAGCCTGAACCTGCCCTCCAGAAGTAGATCCTGTCCTCTGCCCTTGCCCTTGTCTTCTCGGGCAGTCTTTAATCAGATGTCCTGCCTCACCACAGTTGAAACAGCCAGTCTTCTTCTTCTTCCTACAGTCCTTGCTCAGATGGCCTGGTGCTCCACAATTAAAGCACCTTTTTTCCCTTGCTATTGTTATCCTTACCACCTTTCTTAGGTTGCTGCTGTGAAATCTTTTGATCCCCTTTCTTTTCTGGTGCCTTATTAGCATTAGCACCTTTCTCCTATTCATGCATAAGCGCCATGTCAACCAGTTTCTCAAAGGTAGCCTCCGTAGGAATGTGAGTCATAGCCAACCTATGTAGCGTCTCACTCAAACCTTTAACAAATCTCAGGGCCTTCTTTTCAGGTGTGTTCACCAAGTCTAAGCCAAATCTCGCCAACTGATTGAACTTGTTGATGTACTCCTTTATTGATAAATTCTCCTGCTTCAATACCAAGAACCTCTCCATGTACAAATTCTCTTCTGCTCGTGAGAGAAATTTCATCTCGAATCTGTGCCTGAAATCCATCCATGTCTCCACTGGACGCTCTCCATTCGTGACCTCCCACCAAAACGAGGCTTCGTCCTTCATTAACCAAGCAGCTAATTGGACCTTCCTTCCATCTTCTATCTCAAAGATACCAAACAAATCTTCCACCTCCTTAAGCCAATTTCGAGCTTCAACAAACGTCTCTGACCCGTGAAAAGGTTTCCCGCCCATTGCCCGAAAGTCTTTTCATATCTTTGAAAAAGTATCAACGCGTGGAGGGGGAGGAGCGGCTGCAGCTGAGGGAGGAGGAACGTCTCCTGGACCTACGGCGGTGGCCCTAGCCTCCAGATAGCTTCTGAACCAGGTTGGTATCGGTATACCCTCTGGTATCTCGGGTACCCCAGACATGCTGAAAAGAAAAAGGAAGAGATTCAAAACGAGAATCGAAGGAAAGATATATGGCTCTTGGGGGTTATGTTTTTAAAACAAACTTTTCTCTTGAAAATACTCTCCGTAAAGCATATTTTTGAAAGTATTCCTTTATAAATTGCTTTTGAAAAACAGTTTTTCAAAATCTCTTATCTGTTCTTGTAACCTTCAGCTCTGATGCCACGTGTAACACCCCACATCCATTAATGTCACTCTCAAGGGAATGCATTAACTTTCATGGAGTATTATTGGTGTATAGAACAGAATATAACAAGACAGATACATACATTGGTACTTGAAAATTTTAAAACAACTTTTATTGCAGCGGAGAAATAGTTTGATTACAACAACTTCATAAACCAACAATAAAACCAAGTACACTTAATATCCATCTTGACAAATTGTTTTCTGGGTACATGAAGTAAAAAGCATAACCCCAACATAAGTTGCCATAAAAGAGATAAGCTGAACTTTACTTTCAACAATCCAAGCACTTCCAAAAGAGAGAGAAGAAGGTCCAAATCAAGCTCCACTAGCACTAGTCCCACCCTGAGAACTGGGGGGAAGGAAGAAAAGAGGCGAAAACAAAGGGGGTCAGACATAAAGTCTGGCGAGTCCAATAACTTTAACAATATAATTATTAAAGTAATTAGGAGAAGGCATAAACTGGTAAAACAAGGAATGACTGTGAAACAAATGGGCAAGACAAAACAAACAAGAGGAATATGCTGGCGTTAATCACGCTCCTAATAACTATAGGATAATTACTATACTGCACCATTACTAGTCACCCTAAAAGTTGATCCCGCCTACTGAACATAATAATCATAATGGTAGTTTCGTGTACCCCTAGCTGTCTTCATAGGTGTTGCCTGCCCCTATCTCCAATAGTGTGCCCACCACCCCCATGCGATCGGCTCCCTAACTCGTAGATACCCGTGTTGGTCCCACAGTGGGGTGTATCACTCCCCAAAGTGGCAACCCGATACCACTAAAGATGCATGACTTATATCTATACGATGCAACAACGTCTTACCTACCAGCCTGGGCCCACGCACGCACATGACCCCGTTGGACTTGCGTTGCCACCGCTAACCCGTTTTGACCTCTTACAATCAAATCAAGTAAGCATGTCCCGTCCTCGATCTAACTCGAGCTCACAAAGATACTTAATGGGTTACTGGTTTGAAAAGGGTCCCCCATGCTTGACACAAGCTTTCCACATATGCTCCCCACTAGGATTTCCCACTTAACCCCTTCTTATTCATGTCTTCTTACATGTTTCAATTTGGTTAAGTGTTTATAATCTTATTTCACATGTCACCCATTTCACCCACTTAACCCCCATGTCCCACCACATGTTTATCTTGGTTAAGTGTTACTTAATTCATTATAACTGTAACCTTGAAGACCTCCAACATTAGACTACCGTTTGCGACTGCTGGATTTGCCGGGCGGGTCCGGGCAGTCTTATACCGCAAACGAGCCTAACCTCGTGTCTTTACAATTGTTATGCATTAAATTTATGCCTTTAACCTCTCACATTAGACTACCGTTGTGGTTGTCGGATTTTCCGGGTAGGTCCGGGCAGTCTTATACCACAAACGAGTCTAACCTCGTGTCTTAGGCGTTTATTATTACACATAATCATTTCACCCTAATATGAATTAATTATCCCTATTCAAATTGTCAATAATTTCCAAATTAATCTATGTCCGTAATTTCCACCTAAATTATGTCCATACTTTTCAGGTATATAAATTAAACCAATTAGTGTCTCAAATTAAATATATGCCTCTAAAGCCATTTAATGCCAATTTACAATTTGTATAATTAATATTTCCCATTGTCCCCACGCCATTCGTACGTTTAATAATAAATATGTTAGACTCGCTAGTAGTCTAACTCATAAAAAGAAAAGAAACATCACAACTTGCATAACACATAAAATAGATCTAACTTGCGAATAAGAATTATAACATAAGTTTGCATAGCCAATAACTTGCATAGGCAATGAACATATAGAACATAAATTTGCATAAACTACCATGGATCTAAATATAGATCTAAGCATGAAATTGTGAACTTGCATATATGAATATGGGTTTCACCTAAACTTGCATATGTGAATATGGTTTTCACCTAAACTTGCATATGTGAATATAGTTTTCACCTAAACTTGCATATGGATTCCTACAAACTTGCATATGAATTTAAACATGTAAACTAATATCACATTTTTACGTATAAACTAGCTGTATATACTTGATTCACATATAAACTTGTGTATAATTCGCATACAGACTTGCATAAGATTCACATACAAACTAGCATATGTAAAAACAGACTTGCATAAGATTCACATATAAACTCCATGTTTGACCGTTGGTTTGAGGATGGTACGCGGTGTGTTTGCGAACAAATTAAACAATTGTAAACAACTATAAAATTCGTTCGTCTTTCCTAAACAACAAGGATTGTTGTAGAGGGTGTCGAACTCTGGGACCAAATTATTTTATTAATAAATCCAATCAAGTTATCCCTAACTTTTGATTGGTGGAAAACAAAGAAAATAGCAGAAATTAAATAAAAGAGAGTTTTAACAATAAGTGAAAGCAATTAGGGGATAATGACATAGATCAGATTCATAATCATCAATAGCCAAAATGTTAACCAGATCTAATACATGTTTCTGTCACAAACATGAATCAACGATAATAAGTTTTTAGAAACAAATATGTAAATAACGACAAGCATAGCCTATGCAGGAGCTCAGCTCTACAACCATAGACTATCAGGACAGATTTACTAATTAATTTCTAAAACCCTAAAATTAGATCTAAATCTGATAATTGTTAGACCGAACACGGATATACCCTGTGAAGGAGCATAGCTCTTAAACGACACAGGATATTAAGGTTCAGATCTAACCCTTGGTTCAGATCTAGATCTATATACATGAATTCCTCATCCTTTGGCTATGTGATTCATATTGAATCATACTATCAGCGTCATCACCCCCTAATCAAAGGGGATTAGCTAGACATAGCTAAAGAAGAAGAAAAACAGAAATTAAATAACAAGAACATAAATAAAACTAAAACTAAATAGAAAAGAGGAAAAAGAATGATTTTATTCCAAGAAGAGAATTACAGAATAAAACCCAATGTGTCCTTACAAGACTAAGATACAATGTATTTATAGCTGATATGACAAAGGCTAGCTAGCTAATTACATAATGTGGGACTAAAGAAATAACCCAAATAACACATAAGCCAGTGTGAACGCAGCTTTAGAGTGAGTAGTCTAGCAAATAGGCTAGTGTGAACGCAATATGAGTAAGAGGCCTTCCAAATGAGCTAATGTGAATGCAGTTTGAGTCTTTATTGAGCCAAATCTTCTTAACTGAAATATAATTGCAACCGTTCTTCAAGCTTTAGACTCTTCAAGCTTTAGCAATTTTAAACTTCACTCTTTTTAAGCAAATTCTTCATGCTTTATCCATCAAATGCTCTAAACCATGCTGCTTGTCAACAATCTGAAAATACAGCTATAAATACAAAGTATCAATTATTTTAAAGGGAAAATAAGATAAATAAGCGGATAAAATATACACATTTACGTGTATATCAAATACCCCCTCACTTATCTTTTTATTCGTCCTCGAATAAACTAAACTAAGATATGTCACACTTTCATAGGAAACACGATTGCATTTAGCATATGCAACAAGCCGTTAAACCTCTGGGTGTCCCCAGTAGGACGAGTGTTGTCTCGTGAGGGTTTTCAGCGGATACTACCCACAAAATCCTAAGCGTCTTATGCATGCGGATTAATCAAACAATATATTTAAGGTCTTTCACATTCCAAGGATTTCACCTAACTTCAATAATAACGGTTTAGCCCCAAATTGTCCATCCCATAATTAGTGCAAAAATGAACAAAAATTTTCAAGCTGAATCGTAATTCCTTGATAACACTGTAATTGTCTTGAAGGTTAAGAGCGTGGAGTCAACCAAAGTTCTACACATCGACAATGTGCACCCAATCATTTCTTTATTCTTTTTTTTTTTTTTTGAATAATTTTGCACCAATGTAACTGTAATGTATTGGATGTGAGTTATGCATAGATGAAGGAAAATTTTGTAAGTTTTAAAAATGTTATAGATAAGAGGGCAAGTGTATTAGTTGAACTTCAAGCTACAAAAGATAAAGTAATACTAAGGCACATATGAACATTTTTATTTTCTTTCATCTCCTCTACTACAATCCTCACTTCCAAGTACGGTATAATGGATTGGATGGAATGGAACTGAATGCTTTATAGTCAAGAATGATGAATGACTATTTTATTCTGAGAGACTCTCTCTTTATTTCATTTTTTTTCTATTCTTTTTTTTTCTTCTCTTTTTTTTCTTTTTCTTTTTCTTCTTCTTTTTCTTTTGCATGATGAATGATGAATGGATATGGAATGATGACGTACTTGATTTCATTTGATTCCTCCTCTACTAAACCAACACTTCATGAAAGGAAAGTTTTGTACCCTAGTTACTCTACTTCTATAACCTTAATTCAACACACAAGTCTGGATTGATGTTATACAAAAAGCTGAAAGGAATGATAAGCAAAGTTTCGTAAGATAGATAACCCATATAAAATAAGATGTGGTATATGGTTATCCTACCTTAAAACAAGTACGGAGTGGGTGGTGTAATATTGGTATAAAAAGTGACATTTTGACCTTTAAACAATGGTTCTTGAATATACCAATATAGGATAAACTTGTCGAAACATGGATGTAATTCGACTAAAACTTGGGTTTGAATAATGTGGGGTATCGAAGAAGAACGCTACAATGAGTCATTTCTCCTTAATTGGGCCAAGTGGATTTTAGAACTTACGAGTGTGAAAATTTGAGTGAGAGAAATATTATGCATGAAAACGAACTCAGAAATTCCAACATATGTAGGTGCAAACTCATTTTTATTTGAATTTTTTTTTTTTTTTGATTTTTTTTACTTGCACATTCTAACATGTATAACAAGAGTTGACACGCTTACTCCAGAACACGACTAACGTCTGCACAGTCTCAAGCTAGCATCTTAAAAAGACACATTACGATTCAATGAATAAATAATGTTCATTCTCATCACCCAACAATTCAACTTATCAAACAAGAACCAAGGTGTTATTTATGAATTTAAGTTAATCCTTGTTCAATGAATGACCTAGTTCATAAAATTTGATTGCTGATGTAATGTAAATTCCCCCCCACACTTGAGTGTGACTGTGTCCTCACAGTCATAAATCAGACATATCTTAGTGAAAGGGAAATAAAAATAAGAGGGTCAGCACGGCTTACCGGATGTGTGTGCAGAAAATACGCAGTCATCGAATAGATGAACCGGTCCACAATGGACCAATGGATCGGCCTCATTAAGCTTATGAGACACACCTGAAGCACAGAAAACCAAATCATAAAGGATTGTATATTACGTGACAGATTTGGAAAAACAAATTTGGTTTTTTCAAAAGTTTGAGTTGCTAATTTTAAAATTTTGAGCTTACAATTGATCCGAAAATCGAATTGAATTTCTATAGCAACTAAAGAGAAGTCAGTGAGTTGGGGTTCAGTAAAAGTTTCAAAAACAAAATTCGATTTGTTCAGATGATGTATAAATTGAGAGACGTGTGCATCACTCTCACCCTCACACTTGTTTTGAGAAATATTGTTCAGTTTTGCTTTGATATTTGAAATGTTGTTAACTAAAGATTCATTTGTAAACCTAAAGTCAAAACCAAACAAGTGGATTTTCAGTAAATTACAAAATCGTGTTTTCTTCAAAACAGTGTTATTCCAAAAAGAATTCATATACTGCAGAAATTTATCATTGAAAAACAAGTGATCAAAGTGAGGTTCAGTTGAAACGATCAAGTCGCAAGGGGTTCCAACAGTTTCAGAAAACTCGTCGTTGTGTTCAAGATCACATTCAGCAGTTTCGTTATTTTCAACCTCAAGACTTTCAAAGTCTTCAAAATTTTCATTTTCAATTTCGCAACCAACAACATTATCGTCAATCAGTTCAAGAAATTTGCGCTCATCAAAGTCGTCCTCACCTAAACAGTTGTTAAGAACTTCATCATTTTTGTCAGGTTGACAATCTAAAGTTGCTAAATTTTCATAATTTGAGAGAGGAAGATCGAATTGAAGATTGACGTCTTTGTTTTCAAGAGAATTTAAATTCAAATCAATCACAGAGTTTTCAACAACTTTATTAAGATTTTCATCAATTTCAAAAGTTGTTAGTTGAAAATCATCAATTGTCGGCAAAGGTGGATTTTTATTTGAATCGTCACAAGTTTGGATTCGATTTTGTTTCTCACGAAACTTCAAGTAATCGTCAAGTATATTCGTTGGCTCAACAAAATCGAGTTTATAATTATTTACATGAGAATTTTCACTTTGAAATTGTTGAGAACAAAAGTTTTCAATAGCACCACAATTGAAATTATTCCCGTTGCCAAAATCATGTGAAAAGTGATTTACATTTCTATTTTGAATTTGAAATTCATTTTGGAGTTCAAAATTGAATTGACAAGGGTTATAATCAAAATCGTTTGGATTTGGGGGTGAAATCGAATTTTGATCATTTTGAGAGCTTTCACTTGAATTGTTGCACATGTATGAATTACACAATTCATTTATTTCTTTATTTTGTTGTGTGCTCATTTCAAGTAAAGATTTAACATGTGTTTCAAGAGTTGAAGGTTGATCATCATTTTGAAAATTTGTTGGTGTACAATAGGGATTATCTTGAAGATTTTGAAAAGTTGGTGGCGTAAAATCCAAATTGTTTGTACAATAGTTGTTATTAAAATATCCATATGAATTCGGTGTAAAATTATATGGATTATATTGATTTTCACAACTATCGTAAAATCCGTAGGAATAAGGGAATTGAGACATTTTCAAGAAAGCTCTTTTAAAAAAATATGTTAAAATTAACAACTTTGGATTATATGAATACAAGTCTAGGCCAGGTCCGGACAGGGGTTATCAGTGTGCCACGAATCACCGTAGAAACACAACTGAAGGTTTAAGAACCTGTTTGAGTTCGAGACTCTACCGTTCCTTAGACACCTCAGAGAGTATCAATCCTAATTGTCAATTTAACGAATATTTTGTCCTATGAGCTTTGGGGAATCCTCGATTTGATTTCAAAAATAAAATTTTCAGTTAATACCACGTTCGTTTTAAAATTTTATACCACACAACAAGCAGAATAATCAATCACGGAATAATAATTTGCAGCAATAAAATTTGTACAAGCAAGCCGCGGCACCTGCAGAAAATTTTTACAAGCAATTTTTATATATATTTCAAACAGCAGCAGTCCCTGTAGAGTTAAGAAAATTTTACAGTGATCGGCAGTCCGTCCAGTGCAATTGAGAAGCTCTAGCGCGTTCACACCCCACTTGGTGTGCAACCGCTCCAACACTGAATAGTCCGCTGTCTTTTATTGTTGTCGCCTCCTATTATTTGCTTGACTGCGCTGCGGCACGGGTTCGGGCTAGGAGCCCGAAATTTTTTTTTTTTTTAAGGCCTTTTTCTAATTTCTACCGTACCTGCTTTTGAAAAATTTCTCACTTTTTTTTCTTTTTCTTTACCTTTTTTTTTTCTTTTTTTTTTTTTGAAAAGGAGAAGACCAAAATAAAATGGTCAATGGCAAACAAAGGCAAATGGAAGAAAATCCGAAATAGTGAGCTCGACTAAAATTAAGAAAGCCAAGTATTCCCTTTGTTTTGCATTCCTTAACTTAAAATTACCAATATCAAATTAACTAAAAGAACAACTTTCAAAAATGCCAAACTACGGCCCAAGTAAAGTCCAGAAGGGTCGGCCCTTTATACCCATATAATGCTAAAAGACTAAAACTCTTTCATCTCACTCATTATATTCCCCAAACATGTAAAATTCAATCGTAGCTTCCAGAAAAAAAAAAAAATCTCTCACACCCGAAACCGAAATCAATACGAAACAAGAAAATCCCCCAAAGAAAAATGATTTTTGGTTTCAGTTTGGAGTGAACGAACTGAATATATGTTATGGAGTTAGAGTGTGGCTGCCGGGGTTCGATTATGGAGAAGGCGGTTTTGGATTTGGGAGTTTCTGTAGGAGCGCGAATTGGTGAAGGGTTCGAAGTTGTCTTGGTTGATGCGGTTCCGTGTTCTGGCGGCTTGATGGTTAAGGGTTTGGGGAAGACGAGGTAGAGTGACAGATCCGAAATTTGTTTGCGTGAGGGTTTTTTTTTTTTGAATAGGCAGTGTGAAGCGTAGAGAACAGGAGATTGCTGGAAGAAAAGGGACTTAAGGTGGTGGTCCTTGTATGATATTGAAATGGGCGACTTGGTGGTTGCGACCGGACTGTCGAAATGGGGGTCAGGTGATGGGTATATGGCACTGGATTGGAAGAGGAGAATGTGAGGGTTGCAGGGTCACTTGGAGGATGAAGTTGTGAGCTGGGATTTTGGATGTTGAAGTATGCTGGTGATTGGTGAATATGGATTTGTGGGATTGGAGAAAGTACGGTTGTGAGGTAGAAATATTTGGGGTAGGATGCTGTGGTTACTGGTGAATTGAAAGTGCAGTGAAAGTGAAGAGGAGTTGCGGTGTATAATAGTAGATGGAAATGAGGAAGTATTTCGTTTGAGGGCTCGGAAGTGGTTATCCTCACGGGTCTTGTTGTGAACTGGAGTCGGTTGACTAAGTGGGACAGTGAAAGTTTGTAGTTCAGGTTTTCTGTTGTGACTGAAGGAGGTGTGGGTCTTTGAACGAGGTAATTGGCTTGTGTGATGGAGGTTAGTTGTCACGGCTGTATGAAAGATATCGTGGGTTTGTGATGAAGGATTGGACTGTAGGTTGATGGCACTGTTGATGGTTTTTGGTTTGATGTGATGTCGAATTTGTGGATCTGCAAGAAGGTTAGGAAGATGATAGTTATGGTGATCGGCCGAGATTGGCAAGTTTGGAGGAGTTTGAATTTGGTTGTTGGAGGATTGGCTTTCGCACTGTGTTGCTTGCGAATTTTTTTATGAACTGCGTTGAGGAAGAGATCGGCACTTAGTTGTTTGGATGTGATCTGATTACAGGAGTGATGAGGGTGATTTGAATTTAAGGGAGTTGTGTGAATGCGTGGTTATGGGTTAAGGCAGACAACTGGTTATGAGGTGAAGAGGGTATGGGGCTTATGGTGATGCGTGCGTATGACACGCAAGTATGGTATGAACTTTGTAAAAGGGAGAAGGCAGAGAATAAAAGGAAAATAAGTTTTTTTTTTTATATTGCTGTAAAAGTAGAGATGTGGAAAATTGGAAAGAAATTTGAAAGAAAAAAGAAAGAGATCATGAAAACAATTGGAAAGAAAATGAAATTTTGGGCAACTATTTTTTCTCTTGTTAAGTAGATTATGGTACCACCAATCAAATACCAAATCAACTAACAAGATTTATTTATTTTTCTATCTATACTAGAAAACAAAAGGGAACAAAATAAAATAAAAATATTTTTTGTGTTTTTTTTTATATGAAAAAAAAAATATAACTCGAAGGATTTAAAAATAAAAATTATTTTGGTCCCCGGCAACGGCGCCAAAATTTGTTTGCGAACAAATTAAACAATTGTAAACAACTATAAAATTCGTTCGTCTTTCCTAAACAACAAGGATTGTTGTAGAGGGTGTCGAACTCTGGGACCAAATTATTTTATTAATAAATCCAATCAAGTTATCCCTAACTTTTGATTGGTGGAAAACAAAGAAAATAGCAGAAATTAAATAAAAGAGAGTTTTAACAATAAGTGAAAGCAATTAGGGGATAATGACATAGATCAGATTCATAATCATCAATAGCCAAAATGTTAACCAGATCTAATACATGTTTCTGTCACAAACATGAATCAACGATAATAAGTTTTTAGAAACAAATATGTAAATAACGACAAGCATAGCCTATGCAGGAGCTCAGCTCTACAACCATAGACTATCAGGACAGATTTACTAATTAATTTCTAAAACCCTAAAATTAGATCTAAATCTGATAATTGTTAGACCGAACACGGATATACCCTGTGAAGGAGCATAGCTCTTAAACGACACAGGATATTAAGGTTCAGATCTAACCCTTGGTTCAGATCTAGATCTATATACATGAATTCCTCATCCTTTGGCTATGTGATTCATATTGAATCATACTATCAGCGTCATCACCCCCTAATCAAAGGGGATTAGCTAGACATAGCTAAAGAAGAAGAAAAACAGAAATTAAATAACAAGAACATAAATAAAACTAAAACTAAATAGAAAAGAGGAAAAAGAATGATTTTATTCCAAGAAGAGAATTACAGAATAAAACCCAATGTGTCCTTACAAGACTAAGATACAATGTATTTATAGCTGATATGACAAAGGCTAGCTAGCTAATTACATAATGTGGGACTAAAGAAATAACCCAAATAACACATAAGCCAGTGTGAACGCAGCTTTAGAGTGAGTAGTCTAGCAAATAGGCTAGTGTGAACGCAACATGAGTAAGAGGCCTTCCAAATGAGCTAATGTGAATGCAGTTTGAGTCTTTATTGAGCCAAATCTTCTTAACTGAAATATAATTGCAACCGTTCTTCAAGCTTTAGACTCTTCAAGCTTTAGCAATTTTAAACTTCACTCTTTTTAAGCAAATTCTTCATGCTTTATCCATCAAATGCTCTAAACCATGCTGCTTGTCAACAATCTGAAAATACAGCTATAAATACAAAGTATCAATTATTTTAAAGGGAAAATAAGATAAATAAGCGGATAAAATATACACATTTACGTGTATATCACGGTGCTAAGATGTAATTATGATCCTAAAGCCTCTTGTAAGCTCTTCCAAAACCCACTAGTAAATAACGGATCTCGGTCACTCACAATACTTCTAAGTACTCCATAAAATCTCACTACCCACTTCATATACAGTTCTGCTAACTTAGCTGTCGTTCTATTCGACTTGACGGGTGTAAACCTTACACTTTTGGTCAATCGATCCACAATTACTCAAATACTATCATGACCCGATCTAGTCCTTGGTAAACCATCAATGAAATCCATTGAGACTTGTTACCATTTCCATTCGGGAATTTCCAACGGTTGTAACAAACCACTTGGCTTCTTTTGCGCGGTTTTAACTAACTGGCAATTCATGCACTTGGATACAAACTTCCTAATGTCTCTCTTCATCCCTTCCCAGTATTCAATCTGCTTCATGTCTCGATATGTTTTGTTACCACCGAGACGTATAGTCAGTTTTGAGTGATGACACTCTTTAAGCACTTCCTCTCTCAATCCATTAACATTGGGTACAACCAGTCTCTCATTCTTTCAAAGCCATCCTTCTCGATCAAGACCATACTTGTTCATTCTCTAGCGGTCGATACCCATCTCTACCTTGGAGATGATTTCCAATAAATTAGGATCGTCCCTCTGAACGGAACCAATCTGCTCAATCAAAGTCGGTATGATCGTCAAACTTGCTAACATCTCTGGATCCAATTTGCACTTAGGTCTAATTTCATATCCCGCAACACACTCCAGTTGTTTCCATTCAAGAAACATAGCTGCTAAACAAGCATGTCTCCTTCCCAATGCATCAGCTACCGCATTGCCCTTCCCAGGTGTGTATGCGATATTGAAATCATATGAAGCCAAGAACTCTAACCATCTCGGCTGACGGAGATTTAAATCCTTTTGAGAGAAAAGATACTTTAATGACTTATAATCGGTAAACAACTCGAATCTTTCTCCCAATAGATAGTGTCTCCACATCTTCAACGCGAACACGATCGCTGCTAATTCCAAATCATGGGTAAGATATCTTTTCTCATGTGGTTTCAGTTGCCGACTAGCATAAGCTACAACCCTACCTCTTGCATCAGTACATCACCTAGCCCGGTACCACATGCATCCGTGTATACCATCATCTCTTCGTTCCTTTAGTAATAACTAACACTGGTGTGCATGTTAACTTTTCCTTTAGGCTCTTAAATGCGTTCTCACACCTTTCGTCCTAAACGAAAGCTTGATTCTTCTTGGTCAACCGAGTTAACGGTGCTGCTATCTTAGAGAAGTCTTAGATAAACTTACGATAGTATCCAGCAAACTCTAAGAAACTTCTTACGTCCGTTGCATTCTTGGGTGTAGACCAATCTATTACCGTAGCCACCTTCGCAGGATCCACGACAATGTCATTCTCTGAGACAACATGGTCCAAGAATCTCACTTCCCTCCTCCAGAAGTGACACTTAGAAAATTTTGCTTTCAATTGGTGTTTCCTCAACACCTCCATCGCTGTCCTCAAATGTTCCTTGCGTTCTTCCTCTGTCCTCGAGTAAACCCAAATATCATCCACGAACACAAGAACAAACTTATTTAATTGATCTCTAGAAACTCCATTCATAAGATCCACAAAATATGTGGGTGCATTGGTCAACCTAAATGGCATGACCAACTACTCATAGAATCGTATACTCTCAACTGCTACTCGGAGCCGATGAAAACCTGTCGCGAGATCCAACTGGGAAAACACTCTTTCTCCATTCAGTTGATCAAACAAATCATCTATCTGTGGAAGAGGATACTTATTCTTCCTAGTCACCTTATTCAGCTCACGGTAGTCTATACATAAGCCAAGGGAACCATCAGCCTTGGTAGCAAATACAACTGGTGCTCCCCACCCGGAAACACTTCTTCGGAAAAATCCCTTCTTCAGAAGATCACCCACGTGCACCTCAAGCTCTCGCTGCTCCCTTGGCACCATACGACGAAGAGGCATCACTATAGGTCTGGCAACTTTCACTAAATCAATCTGAAACTCGATCTCTCGGTGTGGTGGAAGTCCGGTCACTTCCTCGAAGATGTTCGGATACTCGTCAGCAATAGCCACATCTGATAACTCATCCTACGAGATGTCGAGGGAATGTAGAAAAATAGCCATCACTATGTAAGCAACCCAATACCACCCTCTACCCATCGTCCTCTCTAATGGTCATCGAAGACCCCTCACAGTCTACCACCACCCCATATCTTTGGAGCCAATCTACTCCCAAAATAATGCCAAACCTTGTAAAGACCAAAATAAAGCAATCACAAGCAAACATACATCCATGACTCGATAAGACTAAATTACGACGAATCATGCAAAGGCTAGTCGAACCACCGATCGGGTTCATCATAACTAAAGGTCTATCGACAATCTCGGGTTCCAATTCCAACCTATCTACCAGGTCACTATATATGAAGGAATGGGAGGCCCCGGTATCAAACAATACTTGGATAGGAACATCAAAAATAGACAGCATACCTTGAATAACGAAACCTTTTCCCTTCTGCGCCGTGGTTGGGGCATTCGACGAAGAAGGAACAACGTTGATAGCATATGCTTTCACGGTCTTCTTCTTCTTAGGGGGTTGTGGAGAATTATCCTTGAAATGTCCCACTTGGTCACAGTTGAAGCACTTCTTTTCCCCTAGTTTTTGTAACACCCCACGTCCATTAATGTCACTCTCAAGGGAATGCATTAACTTTCATGGTGTATTATTGGTGTATAGAATAGAATATAACATGACAGATACATATATTGGTATTGAAAATTTTAAAACAACTTTTATTGCAGCGGAGAAATAGTTTGATTACAACAACTTCATAAACCAACAATAAAACCAAGTACACTTAATATCCATCTTGACAAATTGTTTTCTGAGTATATAAAGTAAAAAAGCATAACCCCAACATAAGTAGCCATAAAAGAGATAAGCTGAACATTACTTTCAGCAATCCAAGCACTTCCAAAAGAGAGAGAAAGAGGTCCAAATCAAGCTCCAATAGCACAAGTCCCACCCTGAGAACTTGGGGGGGGGGGAAGAAAAGAGGCGAAAACAAAGGGGGTCAGACATAAAGTCTGGCGAGTCCAATAACTTTAACAATATAATTTTTAAAGTAATTATGATAAGGCATAAACTGGTAAAACAAGGAATGACTGTGAAACAAATGGGCAAGACAAAACAAACAAGAGGAATATGCTGGCATTAATCGCGCTCCTAATCACTATAGGATGGTCTATGAACTATTGGCTAGAACTATAGACCATCAAATTTTGTTCATACTTTCATTTCAAAATCAATAATCACTCAGCAAATATTGATGTAACATGTGTTTATATTGAATAAGCATAGATCATTTGCAAATGCAACATGACCTATCAAACCCATATGTATAAACTCACATCAATATTCACTAACATGAAGCACATATTAAAGATCACAAATCATACACATGTTGAACTTACACAAAGTTAGAGAGCATCATTACCCCTAAATCAAGGGATTAGCCACTCATATGTGTTGTAATATCAACACATGCAAGTTTCAACATTAGAAAATTAAGCAAAATGAAAGAAAAACTAAGTAAAACAAGAGGAGAACTAAACTAAGAACATAAAGTAAATCTAAGCTATGAGCATGAAAGTAAATCTAAGCTATGAACATGAATGTAAAAAGCATAGAAATTAAATTACATTAAAGCAAAGAAGTTACATAAAGAAAATGGCTAAGTAGCCATTAAAATAAATGAGAGCTATGAACTAAACTAAACTACTAAATGATAAGAGAGAGGATCCAAGAAAAGGGATGGATAAATGAACATGAAAGGGGTATATATACAAGATCACAAACCCTAAAACCCTAATCACTCATAATGGGAAATCCCCAAAATGGCCCTTCATGAAGCTTCTAATCCTCTCTTAGCCACTAATGAGTCATGTAGGATGCATGAGGTCTTTTGTCTCATTCAATTAGTCTTTAATAAGAAGCTTTATGAGAAAGAGGTTAATTTGAGAGGTGGAGTCCTCCATGATCATGTATGAGAATTATTTCCTCTTCATTCCTTTGTATGCATGCATTTGTGCTCCAAATCTTCATGTGTATGCATTATTTGTGCACCAAAATTCCTATTAGAGACAATAACAAAGAACAAGTAAATGCAATCACAAAATAAAACATGCATAAGTGATCAATTTTTCCCAAAATGAGTGATGATTTTGAAAATATTTAAAATATGGTTTGATCGTATAAAACACCCAAAAATGTTCATTTATTTATTTAACAAGAATAAATATGTGAATATAAATGTGCAATTTTACGTGCACATCAAATACCCCCACACTTATCTTTTTATTCGTCCTCGAATAAAGTAAAAAAACTAAGATAAATCCGTTTTCGTAGGGAGCACGATTACATTGAGCGTATGCAACAAGCCGTTAAACTTCTGGGTGTCCCCAGTAGGACGAGTGTTGTCTCGTGAGGGTTTTCAGCGGATACTACCCACAAAATCCAAATGTTAAATACAAAATAATATTTACAAAATTCAAGATTAGTAAACATGTACAAGATGAATACAAGATTATTTACAAATGGGTAATTTACTTTTAAATTTACACGAAGGAGTTAACACAAGTTTGGGTCGTCACTATGAAATTTAAGTCCGTTACTAATCAAAACTTCAAACAAAAGTCAGTTATCGCTACAAACTCCTCTAGCTTGGCCAGTTGTTTTGGTAGAAACATAGTGCAAATATGAAATGGATTCTGTAATCGATATCAACAATCGTACATTGGCATCTTTATTTACTTTTGGTTAGCAAGTTAGGTCAAATAAGTGAAGAGTGTGCTTGGATTTCAAGTGCTAACTCTCTCTTTGTTACAAAATATTTACATCATTATTATTTACATATACCTAGGTATACCACCCCTACACTGCACTATGACTTACGTGAGGGTCAGTAATCCTAAGGTGTCCAACTCATAAAATGAGACCAAGATATACCGACGCTGACTTTGTCAACAAGGTGCCGGATAGAGCTTGGCGGGTTTGCACACCAACGCCAGATGTACCAGCAATGTTGGATACCCTTGGATTATTAAATATATTCTTTTTTTTTCTCTTTTTTTTTCTTTTTTTTATGAGAGAGAGTTTAGCGAGAATATGTTAGCACAACTTCACTTAGACGATCTAAAATGTTAACGTAAGTAATCTAAATCAACCGTTCATTCAATCGGATTACAATTTAGAAAACACTTCATACTCATCACCCATGAATTTCCCTATATACCGGTTACACTAAATTTGCTCATAATTCAAACTTTTCTTTTGTTATCCGTTAAGAGAAGTAAATTTCCAAATATTTTAATCGTACGACCAAAACCGTATATCTACTTCATCGTGCCCATTTAAAAGTAAATTAAAATGCAGCTTCTTTTTTTTTTCTTTTTTTTTTGGGGATGAAAAAGGAAAAGAAAGTTGAAATCTATGCCAAAACAAATAACTATAAAACTCCCCCCCACACTTGATTTTGACTGTGTCCCCACAGTTAACCCAAGTGGAAGGAGAAAAGGAAAATTTGAAAATATGCGCTGTATTTACAAGAGAAAAGAAAAAAAATTATTTACAGTATATCAGAAAATATATTGACAAGAAGTAAATGAAACGGTCTTCTAAAGACTGATTCATTTGTCTCTTCAAGTATGAGAGACACAACTTAAGCTCGAAAAACCAAATCGTAAAAAGTTTCGAAGTTGAATGTAGATTAGGAAAAACAAATGTCGTTTTATTAAAAATTGAACGAGTTGGACTATTTTCGATGATTTTTGGGGTAGATTGAATCAATGTTTGAAATTCATGTTTAAGTTCACCAATTTGAATTTCAAAATTGTCATTGAAACTTTGTTCGAAAATATTGATTTTAAAATCCAAATGGTTATTCAAATCTACACTTTCACAATTCAACTCATCTTCGAAAAGACCAAAAAATTTATGTTCATTAAATTCGTCTTCCTTTAGTGAATTATCAACAACTTCAATGCATGTATTATTTTCAAATTCCAAAGTTGTTAAATTCAAATTTTCAGAAAAAGGAAGATCGAATTTGAGATTCAGTTCCACCCTCTCAAAAGAATTGAAATCCAAATCAATTGTCGTATTATTAACAACTTCGTTAAGATCGTTATTTTCAAGTTCGAAAGTCGTTATTTGAAAATCATCAATTGCGGGCAAAGGTGGATTATCGTTCAAATCGCCACACGTTGAAACTTGATTATGTTGGTCACGTCGTTTCAAGTATGTTTCAAATACTAAATCCGTGTAATTATCAAAAATTTCATTCATTTGCTCAACAAAATCAAACTTATAATTATTAACTTGAAAATTTTCAATTTGAAGTTGTTGAGAACAAAAGTTTTCGGGTTCACCACAATTGAAATTTTTCCCATTGCCAAAATCATTGGAAAAATTATTCGCATTTTCATTTTGAATTTGAAATTCATTTTGAAGTTCGAAATTGTATTGGCAAGGGTTATGATCAAAATCAATTGAATTTGGAAGTGAATTCAAATTTTGATTATTTTGAAAACTTTGACTTGAATTGTTGCACAAATATGAATTACACCATTCATTTATTCTTTGATTTTGTTGTGTGCTCATTTCAAGTAAAGATTCAATTTGTGTTTCAAGAGTTGAAGGTTGATCGTTAGTTTGAAAATTATGTGGTGCAAATTCGGAGTTATTTTGAAAATTTTGAAAAGTTGATGGTGTAAAATCCAAAGTGTTTGGACAATAGTTGTTATTAAAATATTCATATGAATTTGGTGCAAAATTATATGGATTATATTGATTTTCACAACTATCGTAAAATTCATGCGAAAAAGGAAATTGGGACATTTTCAACAAAATGGTTCTTTTTTTCTTTTTCTTTTTTGAATGTTTGTTTTTGAGAAAAGGAAATATCCACAAAAGATTTTTTCTAGATTTAGATTTTTTTGGTTTTCAATTTGTTTTTTTTTATAAATGCATGAACCTAATGCAACTATATGAATGCAAATTATCTATTTACAAATTGTCTAAATTATATAATGACGGTTAGATTAATTTCAACAAAAGATTTCTCAGCCAGTTAACGGACAGGAGTTATCGGTGCACCAGGAATCACCCTAGCAATGCAACCGAAGGTTTAAGTACCTTCAGAGGAACAACCGGTATAATATTTACAAATCACCGTAATATTTATAAACGATTATTACTCTGCCGTAGTCTAGACACCAAGAAATAATTCGTTAGAAATAAACCAATTTGTCAAAATATAAAAAGTCCTTAAAAAATGAAGATAAAACGAGATGAATGCAAAGCAGAAATTAAACGTGAATTAAAGATGCAACTACGAATGAATTTTTGTTTGTTTTTGTTTTTTTTTAATGCAAATGCAAATTCGAGCAAACAACAATGCAAAAATACAAGGGAAAAGAGAAAAATACCAGAGGGTCTGAATTTATTAGCAAATTTTATTTAGCGACAATCTTTTTAGCAAGCAAAGTGGCGCAATCCAAGCAAGCAAGCAAAATTTCTTTGATTCTGCAATCTGAAAAGACGATATATATATATATATATATATATATATATATATATATATATATATATATATATATATATATATACACAAGACAAGATTGAAAACAATTTTCCCCTTTTTTTTAGAGAAAATAAAATAAAATAAAAGGTGAAGATATGAAACAAGCGAACCCTTAGAAGGATACAAGGGAGATACTTGAAATTGAATTCACAAAACTAAATATTTTATTGGTCTAACCAAAAGACAAAAGAGAAGGAAAAAAAATAGAAATCAAAACACTCAAAGTAAAAGTGCGGCCGGTTATAACCCACAAGCCAAAGGCCCAAAACCCTATATTACCACAGCCGCTCTTTTCACTGGAACGTGTCCTCCCATTTTTTTCTAGAACAAAGATTATTCCAAAATTAGTTCGAAATTCAAAATAAACTAAAATCAATCCATGCGATTGCACTCCTGGGTTATGATTCGAGGCGATAGGCAACGGACATAGGCGAGTAAGGATTTTGTTTAGTGGGGTTCGATTTGCGAATTTGGTCGGGTTGACGGTATTGAAGAGGAGTTCGGGTGATGATTTTGGGGATAAGGGCTGCGATTTTCAGGTGGTGTTTGCAATTGGGGTGGTAGGGTTTTCGAATTTGGGGTGGTTGGCAATTCCGAGTTTCGGGTGGAAATTCTAGTGGACATTGGCGGTTTGGTGAAGCAGAAATGGAATCGAGGGTTTGCGATGTAGTGGGTTTTGTGGTATATTTTTGACTGGTTGTGGACGATGGTTATTGTTTTGTGGACTGTCGATGGTTATGAATGAAAGTAGGAGTGGAGTTAGGGTTGTGTACAGCTGATAATGGAGGAGTTTGTATGATGTGAGTTGTGGAGATTGGCAGAGGACAGGAACAAAAATTGTAGGCTGTTTTGTGGTGAGAACAATCTGACTGGGTGTATATTGATGATCAGGTGGAAGAGTTGGTTTATGGTGAAGGCAGAAGTGGGTGATTTGAAGTGTCACTGTCGGCAGTGTGCAGTTTGCAATTGAAATGGAGGAGGGGTATGACTGTGAACTGTTTGAGGTTGGTTCAGGTGGTTTGTTGTCGAAGTTGATGATGGGTATGTGGTCTGGATGGAATGGTTTGTGTGATGTATGAGGTGGTCGGAATGATTTGAAGAAGGGGGATTGTGCACTGAGTTTTGGTATGCAGATTGGAGTTGAAGAAGAAAGTAGTAGTGCTTGTTGACTGGTAAGGACAGTATGTTAGTTGTTATGGAGCAGTGGAGTGGTAGAAAGGGTGATGTTTGCAAAGGGAGGAGTTGGAGTTTGGTTGCCCTGTGGAGGGGAGACGTGAATGAAGCAGTTTTGAGTTTGAACGTATGGGGTTGGTTGGGGAAATTGTTGGTGGTGCACAGCAGTTTAGTTTATATCAACAATGTGTAGTTATAGGCTGACAGAGGGGGTTATGGTGAACTTGAATTCTGTTCTGGATGAAGGAGTATGTAACAGAAGGGAATGTTTGCGGATGAAGAAGTTGACACTGTAGAAATAGTATTTGAAATGTGAAAAATCCTTAAGAATGTGCACAGTTTCTGTATTGACTGAAAACAGATTTGAAAAGTATTGAAAACAGAATTGAATTGAAATGTGCAGAGTCTTGTTGAAGTGTGGAAAATCAGTGAAATTGTGATGCGGTTCCGATGGAAAATGTTGTTTATAAACAAAGAAAAATTATGAAAGAGAATGATCAGAAAATAAATGTAAGTTGCAAGAAAACAAAGTGCAATGAAAAATGACTTTCCTTTTTCTTTGAAATATGATACTATGCTAGTAACAGTTGGATGAAAACAGAAATTGAAATAAAAACTTGCCTTACCAAAATCAAGAAGGGATGCTTTAAACAGCAGTTGAGCTGAACAGAAAACTGGAAAATGGAAAGACAGAACTGAGATTTTTTTTTTTTTGGTGAAAACAAGAAGAATAAGCTACCACAAATGAAAATAATGAAAGAAAGAAACACGGACAAATGCAAAAATGCACATAAACAAACTACAACAAATGCACAAACTCTTTTTTTTTTTAAATGAAGACTAATGAAAAACAAACAAAACTAACACAAAACACAAATGTAACAAAACAAACAAAACTAACACAAAACACAAATGTAAACAAACAAACAAATGCAAGTGAAACAAGATCAAACAATTTTTTTTTTTATAATGAAAACCACACAAAAGTAACACAAACACACAAACAAATAAACTCTAACAACAAATGCAAATTACAAAACAAGCTAACTAAATACAAAATGAACCAACACAATTATTTTTAGAAGAACAAGAAAATTAATCCGAAAAATAAAATCAAAATTAAATCCTATCCCCGGCAACGGCGCCAAAAACTTGTTCGCTACACGACATTTAAAATAACCGCAAGTGCACGGCGTTCTATTGTAATACGTAGTGAGTGCGAGTCGATCCACAGAGAAAGATGTGATTTCAATTTTATTCAATCGAATTAAACCAAACTTTGAATTGTTCTAATAAAAACTATGATACTAGAAACTAAGTTGAGAGCTAAATATGAAATTAGAGAGTAATTTAGAGGTAAATCCGCTCTCATATTTATGTAAGTTGTCAAACATACAATGTACGATCTCAATAAGTGATATAAATGCAACATTTAAACCACTTATGATTCTCATGAAAATGAAACTAAAGCAAAACTATTCTAAGTATGGTCTATGAACTATTGGCTAGAACTATAGACCATCAAATTTTGTTCATACTTTCATTTCAAAATCAATAATCACTTAGCAAATATTGATGTAACATGTGTTTATATTGAATAAGCATAGATCATTTGCAAATGCAACATGACATATCAAACCCATATGTATAAACTCACATCAATATTCACTAACATGAAGCACATATTAAAGATCACAAATCATACACATGTTGAACTTACACAAAGTTAGAGAGCATCGTTACCCATAAATCAAGGGATTAGCCACTCATATGTGTTGTAATATCAACACATGCAAGTTTCAACATTAGAAAATTAAGCAAAATGAAAGAAAAACTAAGTAAAACAAGAAGAGAACTAAACTAATAACATAAAGTAAATCTAAGCTATGAGCATGAAAGTAAATCTAAGCTATGAACATGAATGTAAAAAGCATAGAAATTAAATTACATTAAAGCAAAGAAGTTACATAAAGAAAATGGCTAAGTAGCCATTAAAATAAATGAGAGCTATGAACTAAACTAAACTACTAAATGATAAGAGAGAGGATCCAAGAAAAGGGATGGATAAATGAACATGAAAGGGGTATATATACAAGATCACAAACCCTAAAACCCTAATCACTCATAATGGGAAATCCCCAAAATGGCCCTTCATGAAGCTTCTAATCCTCTCTTAGCCACTAATGAGTCATGTAGGATGCATGAGGTCTTTTGTCTCATTCAATTAGTCTTTAATAAGAAGCTTTAAGAGAAAGAGGTTAATTTGAGAGGTGGGGTCCTCCATGATCATGTATGAGAATTATTTCCTCTTCATTCCTTTGTATGCATGCATTTGTGCTCCAAATCTTCATGTGTATGCATTATTTGTGCACCAAAATTCCTATTAGAGACAATAACAAAGAACAAGTAAATGCAATCACAAAATAAAACATGCATAAGTGATCAATTTTTCCCAAAATGAGTGATGATTTTGAAAATATTTAAAATATGGTTCGATCGTATAAAACACCCAAAAATGTTCATTTATTTATTTAACAAGAATAAATATGTGAATATAAATGTGCAATTTTATGTGCATATCAGATAATTACTATACTGCACCATTACTAGTCACCCAAAAAGTTGATCTCGCCTACTGAATATAATAATCATAATGGTAGTTTCGTGTACCTCTAGCTGTCTTCATAGGTGTCGCCTGCCTCTATCTCCACTAGTGTACCCACTACCCCATGCGATCGGCTCCCTAACTCGTAGATACCCGTGCTAGTCCCACAGTGGGGTGTTTCACTCCCCAAAGTTGCAACCCGATACCACTAAAGATGCACGGCTTATATCTACACGATGCAATAACGTCTTACATACCAGCCCGGGCCCACGCACGCACATGACCCCATTGGACTTGCGTTGCCACCGCTAACCCGTTTTGACCTCTTACAATCAAATCCAGTAAGCATGTCCCGTCCTCGATCTAACTCGAGCTCACAAAGATACTTAATGGGTTACTGGTTTGAAAAGGGTCCCCCATGCTTGATACAAGCTTTCCACCTATGCTTGGTCCCCACTAGGATTTACCACTTAACCCCTTCTTATTCATGTCTTCTTACATGTTTCAATTTGGTTAAGTGTTTCTAATCGTATTTCATATGTCACCCATGTCACCCACTTAACCCCCATGTCCCACCACATGTTTATCTCTGTTAAGTGTTACTTAATTCATTATAACCGTAACCTTGTAAGACCTCCTACATTAGACTACCATTTGCGGTTGCTGGATTTGTCGGGTGGGTCCAGGCAGTCTTATACCACAAACGAGCCTAACCTCGTGCCTTTACAATTGTTACGCATTAAATTTATGCCTTCGACCTCTCACATTAGACTACCGTTGTGGTTGCTGGATTTGCCGGGCGGGTCCGGGCAATCTTATACCACAAACGAGTCTAACCTCATGTCTTAGGCGTTTATTATTACACATAATTATTTTGACCTCAATATGAATTAATTATTCCTATTCAAATTGTCAATAATTTCCAAATTAATCTATGTCCATAATTGTCACCTAAATTATGTCCATACTTTTCAGGTATATAAATTAAACCAATTAGTGTCTCAAATTAAATATATGCCTCTAAAGTCATTTAATGATTTACAATTTGTAAAATTAATATTTTCCCATTGTCCCCACGATGTTCGTACGTTTAATATGAAATATGTTAGACTCGCAAATAGTCTAACTCATAAAAAGAAAAGAAACATCACAACTTGCATAACACATAAGATAGATTTAACTTGCGAATAAGAATTATAGCATAAGTTTGCATAGCCAATAACTTGCATAGGCAACGAACATATAGAACATAAATGTGCATAAACTACCATGGATCTAAATATAGATCTAAACATGAAATTGTGAACTTGCATATATGAATATGGGTTTCACCAAAACTTGCATATGTGAATATGGTTTCCACCTAAACTTGCATATGTGAATATAGTTTTCACCTTAACTTGCATATGGATTCCTACAAACTTGCATATGAATTTAAACATGTAAAATAATATCACATGTTTTTCATGTAAACTAGCATATGTATATACTTGATTCACATATAACTTGTGTATAATTCGCATACAGACTTGCATAAGATTCACATACAAACTAACATATGTAAAAATAGACTTGCATAAGATTCACATACAAACTAGCATATGTAAAAACTGACTTGCATAAGATTCATATACAAACTAGCATATGATTTACATCCCAAACTTGCATATAAGCTGATGTCATAAAATGAATCAAGTTAAACATATGTGATTGGACATATGAAATAGATCTACTAACATAAGTTAACAAAACTGTCATATGTTCACCAACAAACGATAACAAAGTTAAACAACATCACATGATTCAACAGACATGTTCTCATAATCCCAATTATAACTCATCATAATTAATTTATTAATTATTTTGTGAAAGAAATTGTACTCACAACGACAGATTAGAGAATATTTCGTTCGTCGTTTGTATTAGAATCCTGACTTGCATTTCCTAAGCTTTAAGAAGAAGAAGAACTATTCCAACAGCAACATGGAAGCTAAGAGACTAATTTAGTTTAGGTTTAGAGCTTGAGTCTATGCGTGCTTTTATAGAAGTTTAAATCAATATAAGCCATTAGATTATCATAGGAGCAAATCAGAATCATTCAGACTAGATAGAGTTATCCAGAATTGCCACCTATGCCCTAGTGACTCAACAATAGGTCAGAAAGGACTCAACAACAAGTCAGAATCGTCACAGCCTAGATCTACCCAAGGGGTTAGGTCGACCCCCTGGTCGACCTGTATAGGGAAGGTCGATCCCCCGGTCGACCTAGCCTGGGGTGGGAAAAATCCCACCCAGCCCGCTTCTTTGTTTGAATTTTGAATTTGAATTTCATTCTGAACTGTTTTTAATTTATTTAAATTCCTGAAACTTCTGAGGGCCATAACTTCCTCATACGAAGTCCGATTTATGAAAACTTGGACTCTATCCCAAGCAGAATTTCGAGACAAACGCAATAGCCTAACCCGTTTCCCTTAAATCTCAATTTAACAATTAAGTATTCTTTAATTCGTTATTTTAATAGTCATAGAAAATTCAGGGTGTTACAGTTTTGCTCGACAATTACTGGCATAGTAGCCCTTCTTGCCACAGCTAAAGCACTCGATATCTTTTTTATTCTTCTTTTTCTGACTATCCTTAGTCTTGTTTTGCTTCCTCTTATTCTGGGAATTATTCTTGCATCCACCGCTTGCCTGCGACTTTGGCTCCTCTGCAGATGTAACAGCAACCTCGGTTTTTGACTTAGGGTAAAGGCTCTTAGACCTCAATGCCTTTCCCACAATAGATTCGAATGTCTCATCGATATGGTTTACGAGTCTCTCCCCCAAGTACTCACTAGGCCAGTTATGAACTTATCATTCTTCTTCTTGGCGGTATCGACAAGAGATAATCCATACTTCGACAAAGTATCGAATTCAGCAATATACACGGAGACTGCCCTACCATTCTGCTTAAGTTCCAAAAACTTCCTGAAAAATGCTGATTTCTGAGCAGCTAGAATAAACTTGTCACTGAAACGGGTCTTAAACTTATTCCAGGTAACTTGATCCTCGGAAGTAGCTGCTTTGATAGTATTCCACCAATTCATAGCCTGTCCTTGAAGTTGACGTAATGCTAACTTCCTCTTCATCGCATCATTGATCCCCAAATCCTCGAAGATGCGCTCACAAATATCAAGCCAATCCTGAACATCCGTAGCCGACTCCATTCCATGGAACGACTTTCCACCAAGACTAGTATAATCCTTGTAGAGCTTGGCGAAATCGGCTCTAGGCGCCTGCGCTACCGCACCACCACCATTAGTAGCATTAGGGACTACTCCCTGAACATCCCTAAGCATCTCTCGCATGAAGGTAGTAAACATCGTCCTCATATCAGGGACATTCGTACCATTGGCCTCTGAACCCGTACTCCTCGTATTTCGGTGAAGAGCGACAAACAGTGAAAGCGCGACGAAAAAAATTTATATTAGAAGTGTCATGGCGTTTGGTTTAGCTTAGGTGAGAACTTCTATCTTAAATTAGTATATTAAAGTAGTTAATTAGTTATGCATTTTAAGTTACAAGTTTGAAATTGTATCTGTAGTTATATTACCCATTGCATGTAATATTCCTTTTGGAGTTCAACACATGAACTATTCACAAATCATTTGCATTAGAAGCGTTGTGTGAATATGTGACACTCGCATTTCATACTCCGTGGATGGACACTTGTGACGCCGTAAATGACATTGGATGTTGAGTATTTATTTATTTATGACTATGGAGTGTGCATTGTATGCGAGTGATGATTCATTAAAAAATTGTTGTTAATTGAAAACCCCACACAGATCTTGGGATGATATTTGACTCACACATCTCCCTTGTGTGAAATAGTGGTTAATCAGTTGATTGACATATTTGTATAAGCGTCAATTATTTGATTGAAACTCATATGAAAATAAAATGCACAATGGATGTTAATTTGAATGTGGATAGTTGTTTGCAACTATTGTTGGGTGTATATGATGAATGAAATCCATGTAAATTTATTTATATGGATATTGGTTGAATATTATTTCAATCCAGAATAAATATGAATGGTTAAATAATAACATTCAATGAAATTTGAAACTTGGTTTTGATGTCCGATTTTGGATGGACACGAGAATATAAAAATATGAAGCCGAGTTAAGTATATAAACGCTATTTTAACTTGAATGGATTATTATATCAATTTTATTCGTTTTTAAAATGAATATTTAGAAGGCTGAATTTCAAAATCTGGCATTTTGAAAATATTATCATGTTGAGATCATAGCGAAATGCAATGTTCGAATTTAATTTAAATCTAAAATGGAAGTTGAAATCGTTTTTAAACGAATTTATAAACATTTTATAAAATATGTTTTGAATGGAAATCAACGAAATATATTATATATATTTAATTGGTTTGAATAGAACGTATCGCACAACGACCGTTCGCGAATTTCGATCATTAACTTTGAATGGACGTAATGGGAGATCCAACCGTCGGATTCTCTTAAAACAGGAACTGTTTGATTCGTATTGAAAAGAGCTTTCAAATGAATATATGAGATTTAAATTTGAATGGTTAGATTATAAAATATGTCCAAATCAAATTTGGATAAAGTCGTTATGCATGCAGTTTGGTGACCGATATTGGAAAATGACTGTATGGGCCTTATTAAAATTATTAAAATGTGAATAAAGTATGAAAAATAATAATAAATGATTTGAAAAGATTTTGGATGAGATAGTCCACATTTGAGAAGATAAAAATACTTTTATCAGAATGAACTATTTAATAACTAGAATAATAATCCAATGATTTTTTTTAGAAATAATAAATTGGATAGTAAATGGCTTTTAACGTAACCAGAAGTTTCCAACATATATATTGGAATGGATTTAAATAGAAACTATTTTCTAATATTTTTTATATTGGGTTCCGTGATTATACGGATATCGTTGAGGAATTTGGTAGATTTTGATATCGTAATTCCAATACGATATTTGTTAGTTTCAGAATTTGGTATTAAATATAAGTCAACATGATTTCCATTTAAGGTCTTATAATTAATGTCGAATTGGATTTGGGCTTGTCAAGAATGGTATCTTAAATAATACTGTTCTTAAACCTAGTTATGAAAGGAATAAATCTTTTAATTAAGATTTAAAGAAGTTTTCCAGTTTATTTAATTGAATGGGAATTGAATGAAATTCGATTAATCATAATCGAGATGAGTTTCTGTTAAGGAAGACATTTACTATTTATGGAATTTAAAAGGCTTCGCCGTTATTCCACTTATAGTATTGGTTGGATATGGAAATTTATATCAATTATAAATTGTTCAGATTTCTGTGAAGATTCCAAATGGAAGATGATTTTGGGTTTATTATGAATGGTGTTTTTATATGACATTTGTTCTTTAACCCAAGTAAAGGCAAGATTAAATTCCGAAGGTTAAATAATCATTAAGTAGGGATTAAAACTAAGTTGGAGTTTTAAAGAATCTTTAATTACATTGAAATGTGACTGGGATAATTAAATTTACCAAACAAGAGAAATGATCGATATGGAGTACCACCAGATTTACTCTATGCAATAGTTAAATCTTTAATTAGATTTAAAATGTTAAATGGTAATTAAATTTACCAATAACACGATGGATGTTAAATATGGAGTACCACCAGTTTTACTCCATGCGATAGTTAAATTTTTAATTAGATTTGAAACGATAAATGGTAATTAAAATTATCGATAACACTATGGGTGTTAAATATGGAGTACCACCAGTTTTGCTTCATGGGATTAATAGGTTGGGATTGGGATAATAAAATGAATAATTATTTCGGTAAGGCTCGATAATCCCGACTAGTTTTGAATTTAAATTTGGTTTAAGTTATGAAAGTTAAAATAAAATCTTTTGAAATGATTTCCAAGAATATTTGAATAAAAGAATATTCTAGATTAGAATGAGATGTGTCATATCTTTGTGTTTTTGTCACATGATTATAAAGATGCACGAGTTATTCGGACAGACCGGGTTTAACCCATTTTGAATAAGTGTTACGACCAGTTCCAAACCTGACTTTGCACATACGATCGAATCGGGACTCGAGACCACTTTCGTTGAGTACGAATTGTTTGTTATGTGCATAAAAGGTATATGAATAGCCATATTTCGAGTTCAGACAATTTGTTAATCAAAATAATCTCGAAATATGCATAAATTGTCGTTATGGGGCACAACCGTGAATTTCGACGAAGCTTGTACCATTTAAACCATATTGTTGCTGTGATATACGCTGTTAAGGTTAATAGAAAATGGACTTACCATTTGATCGTGTGAAAATAAAACGCATGTTCATTTTGTAAGTATTCAAATGGAAATTGAATAAAGTAACTAATGTATCTATACCCAATTTTTCTAACCTAGCCCATTTTGAATACCACGCACCCTATTTTCTCTTCCATGTAAACCAAGTTTCATTGCGTGAAGAAGAAAATGGAAGCTGCATCCTCTCCTGATATTTCAGAAATCATTTCTCATTGATTTCTTCAATTAAAAATCACAAAAGCTTTTGCATTCAACTTGTATCGACAAGAGCCTCACATCTATACCCATGGTGTGAGGTGCGATCATCATCAGGCAGCGAGCATTTTTAGATAGTGAACCTAGGGTTCGTGATTGAGTAGGGTACAAGAATCGAGATGGGAAATTGATTGTAGTGTTGCGCTTCTTGTGCAAAGGGGCATGTCTTCCCGAGTTTTGGTCACGTTCGATCAAGAGTGGTGGAAAGCGACATTTTCCATTTGCATGAAGCCTCTCAAGTCATGATTTATATGGAGGTCTAAGCTCGATGATTTTGTAATAGTGCATAGCTTGTTAGAAGAGAAATTCAGTGGTGAAAGCGGATTGAGATTCCATTGACTATTTAGTGAGCTATGGAGGAGAGAATGGGTACTGGAGGTGGGTTTGTTCACTGATATGCATGACCTATAGCTTGTGTTTGCGAAGAAGGGGAAAATAATTATGAAAGTAACAAGGGCATGTTAATTATGTTTTTGTTTGGTTGGTTATTTAAATAAATCCACAAAATTAATACGAGGCCAGATTTAGACGTCGTTTCTTTCTTTGGACTCGTATTGGCAAGCTCTATGTTTTAGAGCTGGTTTAAGCTGACTTGGTTGAGGCAAGTGATATTGTCTCTCACTAAACTTGTGACGACCGCCCATAACCCCCGCACTAAACAAGAGGAATAATATACTAAAGGTGTGCCAGGCTGCTATGGACAATCATCAGAGTAGGTAAACACATCGAAACCTGTCGTAGAACTCACAGCGCATGGATAAAATATAGTAGAACATATACAACAGGTAATAGTAATGAGGTATCATATAGCAAACTTTTGAAACTTTCTCAACATCCAGAAAGATTATCCAACTGATATCAAAGTTTGTACATAAGGCCTCACTACAGCTCTCAAGCAACTCAAACAACGGAAACAGAAATACTAGATAGTAATAAAACTGGTACGCCAGCCTCCTGCTCGTCATCGCTCAACTTCCTCGTATCACTAAGCTCCATTACCTGTAACCTGCTACTTAGTCTGCCCATCCACAAGCGGATGAACAGCCCAAGGTAATAAGAGGAGACATAAAACCTTGAGTCAGACAATAGTCTTAGTGAGCGATAATACAGCTAACAAACTTCAACAAGAAAGTATATGAGAATGGGTAAATGAACAACTTATCTACCCACATCACCAGAGAAGAACTCAACCTTATCTTCCCCACATCAGACAGTGATAGCCTTTACACCAAGCATTTCAACCATTCATCCATAGAAACCAGAACACCCATTCAATCATACATAACACACATGACATCCAGATTATATAGGTCTCACACAGACAACCCTAATCGAGTTTAACATTCCTCAAGTACTCTCGCCAGAGGCCTAGACCAATATCACTTAAGCACTCAAAGAACATCTCCCTCGACTTTGGATAATCTATGTGAGATAGTACAAACAGAACAACCAATCATCCATGACTGACTCTGGCTATCACCGCCAATCCTGCTTCGAAACCATCGTTATCGTATGACTAGCCCATATTGCTATTCGTCAAGGGCTATACTCGAAGCCCCGGTTCTAGCGAAAACTCCATACACCATACAACGAAATGTATTTTAGGCCATACAACGAAACCCAGGGTATTCGACCATACAACGAAATCGTATAACCCTTGCTCTGTGCCCGCTAGAACCCATGATAACGATAATCTCTCGGCCTTCGCATCTCCAATCGCTATCAATCGCGACTGTTCACCAACTCAGGACACTTTAGAGTTGTCATGCTCAGAACACCATAGAGCAATCCTCATCACCCAACTCAAGACACTTTAGAGTTGTCATGCTCAGAACACCATAGAGCAATCCTCATCACCCAACTCAAGAAACTTTAGAGTTGTCACTACGTTCGTTGATCCACCTTGATCAACGAACACATTCACCACTTTGAGCCTTCCTACTTGAACCACCTCGAAGTTAGCACTACCTTTGATCCGAAGTAAGCATCAATCATAAGGATCAAAACAATCCATAGCATCATATCAACTTGCTAGGGAAAGCAAACGACAGCACATAGGCCATTCACCACAGCATTAAAAAGCGCTGCTGAAATCCCCTCCATTTTTAACCAATCAGGTAGGACCGACCCGACCAACTCCAGGACCGACCCGCCTCCCTGCATCCTTGGACCGACCCACCCCCTTGGGACCGACCAGAATATGCTTCCACCTGACCGACCAAGATTTACCCCATCTGACCGACCAGCTCCAGAGCGACCAAGATTCCAGAGCCACCAGGATTCCAGAGCGACCAGGGTTCCAGAGCCACCAGGATTCCAGAGCGAACAGGATTCCAGAGCGAACAGGATTCCAGAACGACCAGGGTTCTAGAGCGACCAGCTTCTCCAGAGCGACCCACCTCCATGCAGCTTTGGATCGACTCGACCTCCTTGCAGCTTTGGATCGACTTGACTTCCTTGGGACCGACCAGATTTTGCTTCCAGTAAAACCAACCAGAATGCCACCATCTGAAACCGACCAGGATGCCACCATCTGAAACCGACTAGAAACACTTCTGCTCCTTCTGGACCGACCAGCTTAAACCGACCAGCTCCCTGGCTTGCTTCCCAAGCCATACTATGACCGACCACCTCATTCCAGACCGACCCGACTAACCCCAGGACGACCAGAAACCTGCACATCTCCAATTCGACTCCGATTTCGACCAAAACTTCGCCAAACGACGAATCTGACGAAACCAGCTTATCTGATTCATCCAAACGCAATCACAAACATGTTATGCAACCAACAATATCATCAATCTAACAATTTCCATCAAAACACATAAATTTCCCAAAACATAATAAGTGAATCATATGAACATAAAAACAGATCTAACTTGCATAATCTTGAGAAAAATCATAAAATTAACCATTTAAATTATCTAGATCAGATCCTAAGGTGATTCATATATAAAATGGACTTAGCATGGTGTGGATCTAAGGAAAATAACATGGAAATGATGAAATTAACATCCTAAAACCCATATACTTGCATGAATCCGAATGAGAGATGTAAATCACTCACCAATTCTTCAAATCGATGCAAAAACAATGAAAAAGCAATCCGGACAGCGAACACTTCGAATCAAACTCCTCAATCCGATGAATTTGCCCTTGAAACGATGTAGATCTAGCCTCTTATGGTGTAGATCTTCGATTTCCCTCCTTGGATTTTGGAATTTTAATGGTGGAAAGATATTAGAGGAAGAAGGAGATCAAAGCCTCCCCATAAGAGAATGGAAAATGCCAACCTTTCTCCATATCCCTTACCCCCTATTTATAGCCTCCACCAACCCCCTAATGGGCCTTCTCCAAATCAGCCCATTAGCCTTCCAAAACTTGAACAGCCAAATGAAAAACCTTAAAACAGCGATTTCTCCCAAACCGCTGAACCAAATCCTTAATGTAACCACTCTACGGAAAGGGAATCATCAATTCCTTTCCAATGGCACTGGTCTCACCCTCTGATTCGACCTGAGTCAAAAGTTATGCCCAGTACAAGACTAACAGGGGAAAAATGGTCACAAACAAAATCGGTAAAAATTATGGACATGTCACACATCCCCATAAGCAACATTTTAAAAGATGAGAATGATCCAGCCCTCGGAGGATAAAATAAAAATATTTTACGATCTTCCGATACGTAAAATGCGGGCTGTTACATTCTCCCCTCCTTAAGAATTTCGCCCCCGAAATTCCAAGCAAACACAAGCAACCACAACAATTCCGCATGCCTATCATCCATGTGAAGCCAATTCTATCATCCAAACTAGCAACCATCAATCCATGCATCCATAGCCTTATCCTAGCACGCGGAATTCTATCAACAACATGACCGTATACCTCCTAAGCTATTTTGTGTTGTTCCTCTCAAACACGAAGCAGCTTACGAGGTCTCGTAACTACGGACTCAACTTCTAGGTTTTATACTACCCTGGAGAAACCACCCCATTCGGAAATACTCCTCCGAATGAATCCTTTCTCCAAAAGATCGCGAACTCGCACCTCTAACTCTTGCTATTCCTTAGGCGCCATCTGCCTAAGAGGTAAAACGATAGACCTAGACCCTCGATCAAAACGATCCTAAACTCATCTCACGATGTGGCGGCAACCCTTTGACCTTGTCAAAGACATCTACATACTCATTAGCGACCAGCATTGATGATGGGTCTTCCTATGAAATCCCAAGCGAATATAGATAACTCACGAAGACCCCATATTCGGGCTTACATCTAATCAACACCTTTCGCCCTTCCACATCCCCGACCCTCACCTCTAGCTTCTCGCAATCCACCCTTGCCGCATACTTCTTGAGCCAAACTATGCCCAAGATGATCCCAAATCCAGCGGAGATCATCGCAAAAACAACCATGACTTGACAAAGCAAGAGCATGCCAAACATACACAAACTAGACGAACCCTCAGCTGGATTGGCCTATCACGCATCTCGGGTTTCAAACCCAAGCGACACACATGCTCATAACGAACAAATGAGCGCAAAGCTGCAGTGTCGAACAACACTCGAACTGAAACACTTTTAACGGAAAGAGTACCTTGCACCACGACACCCTTTCCTTTCTCTTCAACAGTCGGACCCCTCGAAGAAGACGGCACGGCTTCCAAAGCATAAGCCTTCACGATATGGTTTCCCTTAGCTACTTCCGGACAATCTTTCTTCTCATGTCCAGACTTTCCACACTTGAAGCACTTCTTCTCAGCCTTGGGATTCTTGCACTCGTTAGCAAAATGGCCTTTCTGCCAGTAGTTATAGCAAGTCACTTCACCCTTTTGCTTCTTCTGTCCACTTTCCCCTTCCTGTTGTTGCTGCCTCTTCTTCTTATTGTTATTACTACCCGGCTGTGGTTTCTGATCTCCTTTAGTTGCAGCGACAACATTTGCTTTCTTGGGAAACAAGCTTTCACGGCGAATAGCTTTTTCCACAATCTTCTCAAATGAATCATCAAGATGGTCCACCAGTGGCTTCTCAATATAAGCATCCAAACCCAAGACAAACTTCTCGTTCTTTTGATAGGGTGTATCAATGTATGAACGAGCATATCTAGACAAAGCCTCAAAATCAGAAATATAGTCAAGAACTGATCTGCCATTCTGCTTCAACTCTACGAACTTCTTGAAGAGGATGGACTTCTGAGCAGTGGAGATAAACTTTGCTTCAAACTTAGCTTGGAATTGCTCCCATGAAATCTCCTCTTCCGGAGTCTCGAGTATAACGGAATTCCACCATTCCATGGCTCTACTCTGAAGATGCCTTGATGCAAGCTTTCTCTGAACCTCTTCAGCTGGTTCAGTTCCCTTGAATGGTTTCCCTCCTAGAGATATAAAGTCCTTGCACATCTTTGCAAAATCTATTCTAGGAACTCGCACCCCTACATCTACCGTAGTCGCCACTGGAGCGGGTACCCTTCGCATAATTGCTTCTGCCATGGCTTCAAACATGGCCGGGTACTCTGGCTCACCACCATTTCCCCCTCCCGTATTAGCTCTCCTAGCAGCGTGCCTTGATGGTCGTCTACTCATTCTAAATCTGAAATTTAGAATAGTTAGCCACTTCCAAGAAAACTGCTAAAAGAATACAACCGCTACTACTATATATGCTAATATATATAGTAAACATCCAACTGAAATCTACAAATACGCCTCTCATATGTAATTACGTCTTTGAACTTTGGCCAAAATCGTTGACCAGAGCTCTGATACCAAATGTGACGACCGCCCATAACCCCCGCACTAAACAAGAGGAATAATATACTAAAGGTGTGCCAGGCTGCTATGGACGATCATCAGAGTAGGTAAACACATCGAAACCTGTCGTAGAACTCACAGCGCATGGATAAAATATAGTAGAACATATACAACAGGTAATAGTAATGAGGTATCATATAGCAAACTTTTGAAACTTTCTCAACATCCAGAAAGATTATCCAACTGATATCAAAGTTTGTACATAAGGCCTCACTACAGCTCTCAAGCAACTCAAACAGCGGAAACAGAAATACTAGATAGTAATAAAACTGGTACGCCAGCCTCCTGCTCGTCATCGCTCAGCTTCCTCGTATCACTAAGCTCCATTACCTGTAACCTGCTACTTAGTCTGCCCATCCACAACCGGATGAACAGCCCAAGGTAATAAGAGGAGACATAAAACCTTGAGTCAGACAATAGTCTTATTGAGCGATAATACAGCTAACAAACTTCAACAAGAAAGTATATGAGAATGGGTAAATGAACAACTTATCTACCCACATCACCAGAGAAGAACTCAACCTTATCTTCCCCACATCAGATAGTGATAGCCTTTACACCAAGCATTTCAACCATTCATCCATAGAAACCAGAACACCCATTCAATCATACATAACACACATGACATCCAGATTATATAGGTCTCACACAGACAACCCTAATCGAGTTTAACATTCCTCAAGTACTCTCGCCAGAGGCCTAGACCAATATCACTTAAGTACTCAAAGAACATCTCCCTCGACTTTGGATAATCTATGTGAGATAGTACAAACAGAACAACCAATCATCCATGACTGACTCTGGCTATCACCGCCAATCCTGCTTCGAAACCATCGTTATCGTATGACTAGCCCATACTGCTATCCGTCAAGGGCCATACTCGAAGCCCCGGTTCTAGCGAAAACTCCATACACCATACAACGAAATGTATTTTAGGCCATACAACGAAACCCAGGGTATTCGACCATACAAAGAAATCGTATAACCCTTGCTCTGAGCCCGCTAGAACCCATGATAACGATAATCTCTCGGCCTTTGCATCTCCAATCGCTATCAATCGCGACTGTTCACCAACTCAGGACACTTTAGAGTTGTCATGCTCAGAACACCATAGAGCAATCCTCATCACCCAACTCAAGACACTTTAGAGTTGTCATGCTCAGAACACCATAGAGCAATCCTCATCACCCAACTCAAGACACTTTAGAGTTGTCACTACGTTCATTGATCCACCTTGATCAACGAACACATTCACCACTTCGAGCCTTCCTACTTGAACCACCTCGAAGTTAGCACTACCTTTGATCTGAAGTAAGCATCAATCATAAGGATCAAAACAATCCATAGCATCATATCAACTTGCTAGGGAAAGCAAACGACAGCACATAGGCCATTCACCACAGCATTAAAAAGCGCTGCTGAAATCCCCTCCATTTTTAACCAACCAGGTAGGACCGACCCGACCAACTCCAGGACCGACCCGCCTACCTGCATCCTTGGACCGACCCACCCCCTTGGGACCAACCAAAATATGCTTCCACCTGACCGACCAAGATTTACCCCATCTGACCGACCAGCTCCTCTAGAGCGACCAGCTCCAGAGCGACCAAGATTCCAAAGCCACCAGGATTCCAGAGCGACCAGGGTTCCAGAGCCACCAGGATTCCAGAGCGACCAGGGTTCCAGAGCCACCAGGATTCCAGAGCGACCAGGATTCCAGAGCAACCATAATTCCAGAACGACCAGGGTTCTAGAGCGACCAGCTTCTCCAGAGCGACCCACCTCCATGCAGCTTTGGATCGACTCGACCTCCTTGCAGCTTTGGATCGACTCGACTTCCTTGGGACCGACCAGATTTTGCTTCTAGTAAAACCAACCAGAATGCCACCATCTGAAACCGACCAGGATGCCACCATCTGAAACCGACTAGAAACACTTCTGCTCCTTCTGGACCGACCATCTTAAACCGACCAGCTCCCTGGCTTGCTTCCCAAGCCATACTATGACCGACCACCTCATTCCAGACCGACCCGACTAACCCCAGGACGACCAGAAACCTGCACATCTCCAATTCGACTCCGATTTCGACCAAAACTTCGCCAAACGACGAATCCGACGAAACCAGCTTATCCGATTCATCCAAACGCAATCACAAACATGTTATGCAACCAACAATATCATCAATCTAACAATTTCCATCAAAACACATAAATTTCCCAAAACATGATAAGTGAATCATATGAACATAAAAACGGATCTAACTTGCATAATCTTGAGAAAAATCATAAAATTAACCATTTAAATTATCTAGATCAGATCCTAAGGTGATTCATATATAAAATGGACTTAGCATGGTGTGGATCTAAGGAAAATAACACGGAAATGATGAAATTAACATCCTAAAACCCATATACTTGCATGAATCCGAATGAGAGATGTAAATCACTCACCAATTCTTCAAATCGATGCAAAAACAATGAAAAAGCAATCCGGACAGCGAACACTTCGAATCAAACTCCTCAATCCGATGAATTCGCCCTTGAAACGATGTAGATCTAGCCTTTTATGGTGTAGATCTTCGATTTCCCTCCTTGGATTTTGGAATTTTAATGGTGGAAAGATGTTAGAGGAAGAAGGAGATCAAAGCCTCCCCATAAGAGAATGGAAAATGCCAATCTTTCTCCATATCCCTTACCCCCTATTTATAGCCTCCACCAACCCCCTAATGGGCTTTCTCCAAATCAGCCCATTAGTCTTCCAAAACTTGAACAACCGACTGAAAAACCTTAAAACAGCGATTTCTCCCAAACCGCTGAACCAAATCCTTAATGTAACCGCTCTACGGAAAGGGAATCATCAATTCCTTTCCAATGGCACAGGTCTCACCCTCTGATTCGACCTGAGTCAAAAATTATGTCCAGTACAAGACTAACAGGGGAAAAATGGTCACAAACAAAATCGGTAAAAATTATGGACATGTCACACATCCCCATAAGCAACATTTTAAAAGATGAGAATGATCCAGCCCTCAGAGGATAAAATAAAAATATTTTACGATCTTCCGATACGTAAAATGCGGGCTGTTACAAAACTGTAGTTGTTTGTATAATATTTAATTAACATTTTAAAATTATTTCTAATTATAAAACATAATATTTAGGATACCTGAGCTTAGTAAATAATAAATAAAAATATTAAAGAGTGGTTCAAGTAGCTTTAACATGATTATCACATTTTACCTGTTTATGCGCCATTACGTGCTATTTTGACCATATTGCTAGATTTAAGTTATTTGAACACTTATTTCGCTTTGATAGCTATAAGCATATTATATTTAATTTATTATTGTTATTATAGATGCTTGTCTGATAGTTTAGCGATTTATATGAGTTGCATGGCTGAATTGTTAACATGGTTTAGCTTAAAACGTTATTCATATGTGATCTAGTATTAAGAAAAGTCTCATTCGTAAGAGTTTGGTGCTTATCAGTCAAAAACACAAGCTAGTGCATATTGGTTGAGTGCACAAGGATGACAAACTCGAACAGATGTGATAAATTCTTGAAGGAGCTTTAGAGTGCTTGGATGGATTCAATGACATAACAGTATTAGAGCTTGGCGACGGATTTGAAGACGGAGCGACATTGGAGCTTGACGGCCAATCTAAAGACGTAGGATGCACTTGGCGACAAGCAAGATTTAACGAAGAATGCTGGACGTTTTCCTTGAATGTGTATTAACCAATTTTGGTTAAATACGTGATCTAAGTAAACGTTATTACTTACTATCGAGCAGTCAATATCAATTATTATTGTTGTTAGCTACTTTGTCCAATTTAACATGAACTATGGTGCGATTTCGAAGAGAAGGATATAATGGTTCATTTATCAATTGTTTTGACATGACAACCGTTTGATAAGTGGTTTTGGCTTGGGACCAGAGTGTGGTGTTTCTATGTAGTGATTTATTATTTGATAATGGTGATTCTATGATGGAGGCGAGGCTGCTACGACTAATGGTTTTTCTTCGAGACACATAAAAAACGATATTGGGCCGTACTGGGATGATTGTCATATGAGGATGGGATGACACAGTTGTTACGACTTATAGGGCGATTGATGAGGTCTTACGACATTGCTATTTGCCGAGGATAGCCCACTTGTCGAATGACTTCAAATTGGATTTTTAGGGATATTCTAATGCGGAGAATATGTCCAAAGGGGTCGTTTTTATTTGTGACTTTGGTATACCTTTGAGGGACGACACAAAGATGAATCAGAGCCAATTTCAGTGTAGATTGATTTGGCCTGGACCCCAAAGCTAGTGCAATGTGGATTGAGTAGGTTAATCTGTTATAGACCAGTGGAATTGGACATAGCGATTGTCTGGCGGAGTCTAGTACAGTTAGAGTTACTGGTGCCTCGATGGATTTGATGATCGAAGTATTGGATACCATATATTTTACTCACTGAGTGAATGCATATGAGGATAGATGATGGATGCTATGGTGTTTATTACCATTTCGTACCTAGACATCTATCACGCCCTCTTTATCTGATGTTTAAAACAGGGTAGGATACATCTATTGCCATTTGCTAAATCTATGGAAATAAGGACATGACAGAGTCACAAATATGATTCTCTATACCCTCCGTGCCATATTTACTATTACGACTTTTACAGAATTTTGAAATTTGTTTATCGCTCACACCAAGTTGTTGTCTGACAAAGGTTTTATTTTCCTCTTATTACCAAGGGGGTCATCGACGATGCTGACATGTAGGTCATGTAACATGTATGAGTATCATTTGGAGTTGCACAAGTGGACTAACAGAAGATGACATCTTTTCATATTTGTACTTATATTATCTTTGTCTATTTCGCCTTGTGACACTATGGAACCTTGAGTGCTATTTATTCTTTTGGAGATAGATCACCAGTTTGAGTCTATTTATCACCTGTATAGACCATGTTACTGTTTTGTATAACTGTATGAGCCTATGTACTATGATTATGTGGTTTATATAATTATTATTGTCTCTCTTGGTTTATATATGTGATTATTATTATATGATATATGATGCATTGTGAGATATACGATAGGTCATGTGATCATGTTTGTGTTCTGGTTCCTCCTTGTTCTCTACTCATTTTTATATTTCTCTTATTTCTTCCTCCTGATAGCCGTTATATTCGATTAGATGCTTGTACAATGCGTTGTTGGGTTATATAAGCATCGATGGTGTATTAAGCCATCACATTTTTTATATCTTTTGAATATTTCTTTTTATTTCAAAAATTAAATTTAAATTTACTCTTAAGTTTATTTTAATTTTGTAGAATTTCTATGCAAAGGTGAAAATAGTTGTTTCCCATTTTGCAACAGTGAAAATATTTTAAGATTTTATTGCAATTATTTGCAATTTGGTTGAAAATAAAAGTTACAATGTTTTGTTTTCCAAACATGCTTTTGAAAAGAAACATCTGCGTGTTTCGAAATTTAAAGCGTATTTAACAGAAGTTCTAAATTTTTTATGTTGTATTGTATGTCATGTGACTTATGTATCTTACTTTAATGAAAATTTAAATTAATTATACTTATTACTATGAGTATGATGTAATTATTGAAATTTTGATATTTTCATTAATGGATGAACTAACAAATATCACTTATTTTATTTATCTAATTCATTTAATCTTAAGACTGCATAATCAATTTAAATACATGGACTGAAATGTAAAACAAAAGGAGCAACTGAAGAGGATTTTGTATGCAATTGTAGTGAATCTAAATATAGGTATTCAAAGCTAAATGTAAAACTTTACAAATAAATGTATGCTAAATGTATCGACAAATAACAAATTTTAAGTTAGTGGTCTATAAGGCGTCTAAACCGATCATGGTGCCATTCGTAGTAGGAAAATGGAATGTTAGCGATGCGTTCGCGTCAGACACATAACACTTTCTTGAACGTTATACAATGATCAAAACGAACATTGGAAAATGGACCGTTGGCGTAGGACGCGTCAGACACGAACTCGAGACACGAGCCAAGGGTCCATTTTCCAGACCGTTTGCTGCTTTCCCCTATATAATCCCCCCTTCCATCCCCATTTCAGCATAGCCAGCCACCACCTCCTCCCCTCTTCTATTTTTCATTTTTTTTGCGATGAAAGAAGCTACAAAAAGGGTCTTTTTGTGTGTACCGTTGTGTTTAATTTTGTTAATTCTCTAACACATAAATTTTTTTTTAATTTTTTTTTTTTTTGAATTTTTTTTTCCAGTATGTCTTCCGATTCTTGTTCTGCTACTTCCCAGCCTTTTCCGATTTGACAGAGGAACGAGAGGCAGCTTTCATCGATACATGTGTTGAGTTTTTAGAAGAGCGAGCAAGTGGCGCTAGCAGTTTTTATGGGATGGTCACAGCGACTTTGAACGACCGATTTAATCTAGATTACACAGAAACCCAAATTAAAAAAGTGTGTGATAACTTGAAACGGTCGTTTCGTGATTGTGATAGACTGCTGCGAATACAGGACGGAGAATGAGATCCAGTGAACGATAGTTTGGACGGTACTGATGAGTTGTAAGCTAGCGGCCCAGAAGAGCGTATAGGCGATTCAGAAGAAAGACGCCGATGAAATTTTCGAAAGCAAAACATATTTTTTTGCGGTTTTTTGGGTACGCCTACTTGCTTATATCTGATTCCTCCTACTGCACATGCACCTCTACCTGCACTAGCTGCTTCTTTCACCGGAGTCGACGCCAGTTATTATTCCGATTGGATGACTACTGGCAACTCATCTTCTACTCGGCCTTCTAGGCACAGACACATCGAGCTTGTACGAGCCGCACTTTCGTGACCCCCCCCCCACCTTCAGGATGTTGTTTCTCATTGCTACAATATTGTTCAAGCAGTGTCATATGTCGAGCGCTGAGAAATTATGATGATTTTCCGCAATGACATGCAGAATCTGGAGATTGCCAACGAACTTGACGACGATGATATACAGAGGTTTGATTTAGCAGAGTTGAGGAGTTTGGATCATCGTCGTAATTAGTAGTTTTTATGTATTCGTTTTATTTTCATTGTACTAGTTGTACTTCTGTTTGGTTTAATGAAATGTAATCGTTTTTTATGTGCAATTAGTTTTTTATGACTACTGACACCAAGATTTCTTCTTCTTAATACCATGACTGACACTAGGAAGTGTAAAACCGAGTACTTTAAGTTTCACATGGTGGTGCAGTACTAAAAGTACTCGGTTTTACACTTCTAAAATAGGTTAGTCCCCATGCGATTCACGTCTGAAAAAATATACTTTAGATTAACACTTTTAGAAATATACATATAAATAAAATATTGTTTTTAAAACAATTATTTTCAATAATGATTTAAATTAATTCACTTTATATTTAATTTAGGTTACCTGTACAAGTCAAAGGTAAATCGATGCAACTTATTTATATAAATAAATATCAGTAGCAGAACTACTGCATATCATCAAATATAGGATCACTTGATGTGAACAATAACAGCAGCGTTGTCATAAACAACCTGCAAAAATTTAACTAATAGGGAAAAGGTAATATATTAGAGCATTAATGCTCGTACTATACTAAATTGCAACTAACTGGCAGATGACTTCTAATAATTATAGCTATTCATTAGCTAGATTACTTAAAAACAACATCATAGTTATGATTTTATATTTCAGTTCATTCTTTCTGAAATACCCTTAATTAATTATATTTTTAACTTAATTGATAAAATCTTATTTTTGCTGTATATGTGAGGGCCATAAAACATAATGAAACATGGAAAATTTGATAATAATAACAAAGAAGTAAACTTCATACCAAACCAAGCTATAGGAAATTAGTTCTTGGACTATGTTTACTTTAATACTTCGCTTTTGTTCATGTAGATGTTAAAGCAAAAGAAAAAAGTGGTCGCTTATACTGTTGAACATGTAATGTGTCAAGAACTGATTATTATAATGTATTTATACTACAATCATGACATTATAAATAGTGCACAGATGAAAACCGAGTATTTTATGCTTCCTACTACGAAAAAGAAAATTAAGTCCTTATTACAGGAGGTGCACGATTCTTGATTCCATAGTGGTCACCAATTAGTTTATTTCAACTACAATATTTCCATGCTGATCATGAACTCTACTAATGCGATTTATGCTCACTATCTAGCATTATATACATCAGATGGCTCTTCTTTTATGACTTTGGATTTTTGATTATTGAGGGCACTGACGATGATTCTACTACTATCGGCTAGCTGTCCAACACTATTTCCGTCTTTTGCAGGCAATGTTGTAAGAAAAAATCAATTCAACTACAATTAAACAATGAATATATTAAAATTTTAATTATGCTTTTGAGATTTAAATAAAAAATATAAGGAACAACTCAAAAATAACTCAAAATATATTGTAAATGATAAATTATGTATTTAAATTCTAAATAAAAATTTAAGCATACAGTACCAATGCGTGGGTCAAAATTTGGTATGTCACGACAGCTTTTTGAAAGGACAAATTTTCAAAATAGCCTTGTTTTTAAAACCAATAGCGGATTTAGGCTAGTTTTAAAAATATTTGCAGAAATAGGCTTGTTTTGTCCACCTCAGCGCTGAGGTGGCCAGTTGTTTAAAAAACAATACACGTGAGCGGACTTGTGAAGTGCACCCCTTATAAAAATATAAGGAACAAATTTTCAAAATAAGCTTGTTTTTAAAACTAATAGCAGATTTAGGCTAGTTTTGAAACTATTTGCAGAAATAGGCTTGTTTTTTAACAACTATTGCCAAAAACAAGCCTATTTCTGCAAATCGTTTCAAAACAAGCCTAAACCTGCTATTAGTTTTAAAAACAAGCTTATTTTGAAAATTTGTCCTTGTTAAAATCATGAATATTGCTTATTTTATTCTTTTTTAGGACTCAGTGTAGAGATATCCCATAATGTATGAAATAAACTAGCATAACAACAAAGAAAATGCCAAATCAGTGGACGTAAATTGATAACAACATTAATTTACTAACATACATGCTCACAAAAATGCCAACTTCAAAAGGTAAGCTCCCATCATTGCTTCTTGTGGAAAATACACATTACCCAAGGCAACAAAATCAAGCATCATAATGATACAGATTTTAAAAAAACTATATGAAATAAACTAATTATTTTTTCATTCTAAATTTAAGCAAAATATCAAACATGGAAAGGAGAATCACTGAACTTTGGAAAAAGTAACATTTATAGCAGGTAAGTATATTTTCATATAGTAGTTTACATAGTTATACTATTCAGCTACTCGGATCCTAAGTAACATAACAAATCTCACTATTGCAGTCAAATCTCAAATCATCGTTCAAAAAATCAGGAGCTTAGAATCATAAACTGAACCAATCATGACCAATCTTACAACTTTTATATCGAAAGTAGACTTAAATGAGTTAACTTTACAATAATTCATAGTCCGAATAAAAATCATGAAATCATCACTCTTGAAGCATATGAAATCAAACAGCACCCAGTCCCACATGAACTGCTGTGGCAATATCATGTACTTCCCCTTCAGCAAGCTCATTATTTTGCTATATCATTTGTTTCCAATCTTGACACTCAACTGACTTCAGCTACACCTTTGTCGGCAGCCGTCTTCCACTTACTACATTGTTTGAACTATTTACCGCGCATGCCCCATCTTTCCTGTCATGATTTATAAAACTATGGATATATATTTTAACGAATAGCAGAATAAAATCTAATCAAAGTCCAAGTGCATGCTGTAAAGACACCAACCAAGTAAAATAAATTGAAATAAAATTTTAAGTTTGCTTCACAGCTGCAAATAGATAAACTTAGTTCACAAGTAAAAGAGTAAAAATAATCCATGCTAAACATTGATATTCACATACTATTGAAACCAAGTAAAAGAGGAACACAAAAATAAAAGCATACCCTTGTAATTTGGCGAAGGCAGTTGCAATTGGCGAAGGTGTAAGAATTGGTGTTGCAATTTCTTATGTCACCCTGGCTTGACCTATGCTATCATCATATACAACAAACATTCATTTTCAATGCAAAATGATCAAAATTTCAAGCACAACATTAAAAGGTATAAATGAAGAGCTCGGGGAATATGCAATTTAGCAACATTGGCTCCTTTAAAGTGAATGAGTCATTATACATATTTGTAAGTTTGGCAGTTTATCTAAATATGGACATTCTAACAAAATAATACAAATTGGATTTCCTACATGCTAATCTTGAACTGACTTCAAACTGGATGTCAAGGATTTTTTTTTTATATGGAACCCCTCTGAAGAAAACAAAGAAATCATTTCACAAACTAAAAAAATGAGTCAATCACATATACTAAATATAAAATAAAATAAGTGAAAACTTCAAATTCAATAAGGTATTTACCTATTGTCATGAGTTATTCCATTCCACCTTTTTCTGACTTAGAGTTAGAAAAAGGAACTGGTATTATTCCCCTTAGCTAGCTCAACCTCAAGGGAAGGAACAAAATACATCTGTAGCTTCGTATATGAAAACTAATAATTATGTTTGCTGCTAACAAAGTCACAAACATACACACTAAAATGAGCTTGCATTACATTTTCTAAAAGCTATTGTATAGAACTATAAATAAGTAGCTAACATAGTGTGCTCTAGTGGAAATGCGTGCTCCTATTGAGTGAGAAGTTCACGAGTTCGAGGTCTAGACTGATCATTATGTTGGCATATTTGTTGGAAACGTGTATGAGCCGTGTAGCAAACACTAACGTTTTTTATGAATCAAACACAAACACTCTCTTTTATTTCGTGCAAATACAAAAAACTACTACTTTCTCTCTTACAAATAAAGAGCTTCAGCTCTCTCTTTTTTTCTCTCTTACACTTTGTTTCTTCACTTTGGTGTACATATTAGTTCACATAAAGCTTCATATATATAGGCAATGCATGCATCTTCATTGACATCATCTCTTACATCATTGTCTACTTCCACCAACCACCCCTTTTGAATTCATATGCACTTAGTCTAAGTTGTACACTACACACATTTTCTTCATGCATGCAATAATATAAGATAATATGCCTATCTTATTTTTAGGATGGGTTGGTGAGTTTGAAAAACTTTAACACTCCCCCTCAAACTCGACTTACCATTCCGAGCTTCTTTTTCATTTTATGAAATATCTCCGGTTTCAACGGCTTCGTAAAGATATCTGCTAAATTTTCTTCGGTCCTGCAATGTACTAGCTCCACAATTTTATCGTTCACCTGTTCTCGAATAAAATGATATTTTATGTTGATGTGTTTGCTTCGACTATGTGACACGGGATTCTTCGCAAGTGAAATAGCGGATTTATTATCCACGTAAATAGTAACCGAATCTTCCTTTGCAAGATTTAATTCGCCCAATATGTAGCCTAGCCACATAGCTTGACATGTTGTTGCTGCAGCTGCAATATACTCCGCTTCACATGTCGATAAAGCAACTGTCTGTTGTTTCTTTGATGACCACGAAAATATCGCTGAACCGATATGAAAAGCATACTCTGATGTGCTTTTCCCATCATCCAAATCACCGCCATAATCACTGTCTGAGTAGCCAACTAATTTCGAATTTTGTGAATGAGTGTAAAACAAACCATGATCAAGTGTACCTTTTATGTAGCGCAAAATTCTTTTAGCTTCCATGAAATGATCTTGCTTTGGCTTCTCCATGTATCTACTAACCAATCCAACCGCGTACATAATATCCGGACGAGTGAAAGTTAGATACCTTAAACTTCCAACCAAACTTTTGAACAACGTCGGATTTACTAATTCTCTGGTTGAATCAATTCTCAGCTTTATACTTGCATCTGCTGGTGTGCTCACTGGTTTGCATTTTTCCATTCTGAATTTGCTTAAAATCTGCTCTGCGTATTTTTTCTGTGACATAAAAATCCCATCTTTGTTTTGTCTGACTTCGACTCCAAGAAAGTACGACATTTTACCAATATCTGTCATCTCAAATTCGTTAGTCATAACTTTCTTAAAATCATTAAACATACCAGGGTTGTTCCCAGTGAAGATCATGTCATCCACGTACAAGCACACGATCATAATATCTCCCCCTGAATTTGTCTTTGTGTAGAGTGCATGCTCGTATGGACTCTTGACAAAACCATTTTTGTGAAAGTATTCATCAACCCTGGTGTTCCATGCTCGCGGAGCTTGCTTCAAACAATATAAAGCTTTCTTCAGTTTGTAGACTTTGTTTTCCTGGCCTTTCTGAACATATCCAGGAGGTTGCTCGATGTAGACTTCTTCTTTGAGATAACCATTCAAGAATGCTGACTTTACATCCATTTGATAAATCTTCCACTGATTTTGTGCTGCAAGTGCTGTTAGAAGTCTTATGGTATCAACTCTTGCAACTGGAGCAAATACCTCATCATAATCAATTCCATATCTCTGTTTGTAGCTTTTAGCCACTAGCCTTGCCTTGTACTTTTCCACTTCTCCATCTTGATTTGTCTTTGTCTTGTAGACCCATTTGACACCCATTGCTTTGTGTCCTTCTGGAAGATATGTGAGCTCCCAAGCGTCATTCTTCTTTATTGCACCAATTTCTTCATCCATGGCTTTGTTCTACTTGCTTTCTTCACTAGCTTCCTCAAATGTCACTGGATCACATTCAGCCATTAAACAAAATAATGAATAATCAAAGGTTGTTTGTACCGGACTTGTTGCCTCATAGATATTATCCAGACTCCGCATTCTTCTCGGTACTTCCTCTGAACTATTGCTGCTTCTTGAACTTGATGGCATTGAAGCAGGAGTTTGTTGATTAGGGCTTTCTGGGGAAGTCTGATCATTAATTCCATCACCGTCTATATCAGCGTCATCGTCGTCATTATCATCATCATTAAAGAATAGACCTGCAATTTTTCTTTCTTCCACGCTCCATCTCCAGTAATCTGATTCTTCAAATTCAACATCTCGAGAAATGATTAATTTCTTTGTGACTGGATTATAAAGTCTGTAGGCCTTGCTTCTTTTGTCATATCCGGTAAAAATACATTTCTCTCCTTTGTCATCCAGCTTCTTTCTTTTCTGATCGGGAACATGTGCATATGCAACACATCCGAAAATTCGGAGATGTCCAACTGATGGTTTACTACCACTCCATGCTTCATTTGGAGTTCTGTTTCAGACACTTTTTGTTGGACAACGATTCAACAAATAAACAGCGCATAGTACAGCTTCAGCCCAAAAGCTTCTTGGCATGTGCTTTTCCTTCACCATACTTCTCGCCATATCAAGAATAGTGCGATTCTTTCTTTCAGCAACGCCATTTTGTTGTGGAGTGTATGCTGTTGTCAACTTGTGATTGATTCCATGTGTCCTGCAAAATTGTTTAAACAAGTTTGAAGTATACTCGCCTCCTCTGTCTGATCTGAGTACCTTCACATAATGTCCACTTTGCTTTTCAGTCATTGCTTTGAACTCCTTGAATTTATCAAGAGCCTCTGCTTTTTCTTTCAAAATATATACCCAACTTTTTCTGCTAAAGTCATCAATAAATGTTAGGTAATACCTGCTCCCGCCAAGTGATGTAATATCAAATGGACCAGCTATGTCAGTGTGAACAATTTCTAGTGGCCTCCTAGCTCTCCATGATTTTCCAACAGGAAAACTTTGTCTGTGTTGCTTTCCTCTGATACAAGCATCACATAGTTGATTTGGTTCATTGATTTCTGGCAAACCATCCACCATCTTTGTCTTTGATAATAATTTCAAGCCAGTAAATCCAAGATGACCAAATCTCAGATGCCATAACCATAAATCATTTTTAATGACCGACTTCAAGCATTTTTGCACTTTCGTCTGCATATCAAGTGTGAATAGACGATTCTTTGACATATCCACATTGGCAATCAACTCTTGAACTTGATTTCTGATAATGAGAGAATTGTCCTGCATCTGTATATTATATCCTTTCTCCACTAGTTGACCAAGACTGATGATATTGGTTTTCAAAGCAGGAATATAATAAACATCATTTATGTATTTTTTCTCACCATTCTTTGACACAATCGTAATTGTACCTTTCCCTTTGACTGGAATCTTTGAAGAATCGCCGAACGTTACTTCTCCTTTGATGGTGTCGTCTATCTCCGTAAATAAATCTTTGTGGCCAGTCATATGATTGCTAGCGCCTGAATCAAGATACCAAACATTCTTCTTGCCTTCTTCTTCTCCTTTGTAAGTGAGGAACATAGCAGTTCCCACATCTTTGTCTTCTTTTGTTGCAGCAAAATGACTTCTTTCTTCTACTTTTGGAGATCTACACTCGTAACTGAAGTGACCGTATTTATTGCAATTATAACATTGTAAATGAGACCTGTCACCTCGTTGTTGAAATATGCCTCTTCCTCGGCCTCTGAAATTTTGACTGCGACCAGATTGTTGATAGCCTTCAGTATTTTGACCTCTGTTAAAAGGTTGTCTTCCACGTCCACGTCCGCCTCGGTAGCCACCTCTATAGCCACCTCTTCCACGAGCATAACTGCTACTGTTTGAATTGTCATTTATGGACACCTTACTTTGCAAAGCCTTCTCTAAATGATCTGCATCATCATACTGGTTCATCCGTTGTTCATGTGCTTGAAGCGAACCAACAAGCTCGTCAATCGAAATTGTTGACAAATCTTTTGACTCTTCGATTGATGTAACAACATAATCAAATTTTCTTGTTAACGAACGTAGAAGCTTTTCCATCACCCGAACATCATCGAGACTTTCGCCGTTTCTTTTCATTTCATTTGTCACCGTTTTTAAACGTGTAACATATTCATTGATTCTTTCCGGACTTTTCATTTTTATATTTTCGAACTCTCCACGTAGTACCTGGAGCCGTACCTTTTTTACTTTCTCAGCTCCTTGACATGATTTCTGTAGAATCTCCCACGCATCTTTTGATGTTTTTGCTTCCGATATTTTTTCGAAGGTCGATTCGTCAACCCCTTGAAAAATCATGAACAAAGCTTTCTTGTCTTTTTTCCGGGATTCTTTCAACGCCGTCTTCTCGTCATTGGATAAACGTGCTTCAGCAGTTGCATTTACGGGTTCGATGTACCCTTTTTCGACAATATCCCAATTATCATAGGAACCGAGTAACACCTTCATTTGGATACTCCAGTTCCCATAATTTGTAGCCGTCAACTTTGGGATTTGTTGTTGCATCATATTCGCCATCTTCCACGAACGGAACCTTCGCTCTGATACCACTTGTTGGAAACGTGTATGAGCCGTGTAGCAAACACTAATGTTTTTTATGAATCAAACACAAACACTCTCTTTTATTTCGTGCAAATACAAAAAACTACTACTTTCTCTCTTACAAATAAAGAGCTTCAGCTCTCTCTTTTTTTCTCTCTTACACTTTGTTTCTTCACTTTGGTGTACATATTAGTTCACATAAAGCTTCATATATATAGGCAATGCATGCATCTTCATTGACATCATCTCTTACATCATTGTCTACTTCCACCAACCACCCCTTTTGAATTCATATGCACTTAGTCTAAGTTGTACACTACACACATTTTCTTCATGCATGCAATAATATAAGATAATATGCCTATCTTATTTTTAGGATGGGTTGGTGAGTTTGAAAAACTTTAACAATATTAACCAAAAATTTCAAAAAAAAAAAACTATAAATAGGTAAGATTTAAAAATAATAATACCTTTTGAAAAGCTAGTACCGTCACATGCAACAAAAAATCCTATGCCTTTCTGGTTGGGTGTATGCTGCAAACCTCTAAAAACTCCTTTATCTGATATAAATCATAGATAGTTTTCAGTATACATATTTCTTTCCAGAAATAGGCAAAAATGGAAAATAAGATATAACCAAATCATCAAAGTGAATAATACAACATTTCGTCACATGTGTCCTGCAAATTTGTGTGTCCCGCAAATTTTAGTTTTCTATACTACACTTCGTCAGTAACGCCACTATCTAGCAAGCAAACAGTGTTCCTATTTTTTAATTTAATTAATAGATCAGTAGATACTATGGTTACCATCTGTTTACTGCTCATATGAATCCCTTCTTCAAGGATATGAACGAAGATGGCATGTATGTTGTGAGAATATCTTTCCCGTGCAGGCCATGTACTAGACATTTGTACCATAGTTCAAAAATAAATTTAAATAAAGAGAAGTTATACATGAACCAAAATATATTCAACTATTCAAGAGATGCACAACTTACCGTATTAGAAAAACCTGAATAAGTATTAATTTTGCAGCTATAGAGCCAAATAAATATTGAAGCTCTTTCAATGGTTCGTTGATTATGCAACTCATAAGTGAATATTATTTAGATTTTTTTTGAAAGCAAACACTTTTCTCCAAAAAGACCACAAATAATGAAAAAGTCAAATAATAACGGTGAGAGTAATAACAAATCTGATTCTTCTCATTTTTTAGGAATACAAATAGAGCAAGATACTTGGTTTAAGGGGAAGTAATTCAAGCATGGACAGTAGTGATGTCATGACAATAAATATTTGTACGTTGTAAAGGATTAGTGATAATGGAATAAATAAAAATAGAAAAAGCACACTATAAATTGTATTTGACATCAGTTAGAAAAAATACTATTGGATACATAGAATAGTCTGTGGTCATGGAATTTTATCATTTTATTGGTAAAGCATAATAATTCTATAATGAAAGTATGTAAATATAAAAATATATGTTGTATTTACTGTGATTCAAATATAGAATATTTGAAAACACATGAAAAATAGAGATGGAAACTACATTTATAACAATCAAAAATTGAATTTGATACGCAACTCCTGATAATTCAAGCTATTAGCTAGAGAATAATTATACAAAAAGACACAATGACCTAAAGCTTGAGAGAGATGTGATGGTTGATTGCCTATTAGTTTTTTTTTTTTTTTCTTTTTTTTTTTCAAACATTTAATTTCTAAGCTCAGGTTTGAATTTTCCAGGAGATATAACAACTGAAGTAAAACAGACAAAACCTTTAAAATTAAATTATTTACCATGGAAAATATGGGATCTTATAGTCGCTTTTACATCCTATTTCTTTTTTCATCTTATTTAAGCCTTGCATGATAATGATTTCTTTCCTATTCCAAGCTAGTCTATCTGCAAAGAGAAAAAGAAATGACAGTTTAGTAAAATTGGGAAAGAAGTGTAAAAGAAACAACTTAAAATTAAAGTATGTAATAAATTTAACATTATATGGTTTTTTCCTATAAGTAATGGAGCTTATATTAGAAAAAGCACACTATAAATTGTATTTGACATCAGTTAGGAAAAAAATACTATTAGATACTTAGAATAGTCTATGGTCATGGAATTTTATCATTTTATTGGTAAAGCATAATAATTCTATAATGAAAGTATGTAAATATAAAAATATATGTTGTATTTACTGTGATTCAAATATAGAATATTGGAAAACACATGAAAAATAGAGATAGAAACTACATTTATAACAATCAAAAATTGAATTTGATACGCAACTCCTGATAATTCAAGCTATTAGCTAGAGAATAATCATACAAAAAGACATAATGACCTAAAGCTTGAGAGAGATGTGATGGCTGATTGCCTATTAGTTTATTTTTTCAAACATTTAATTTCTAAGCTCATGGATTCCATAAAACAAATTATCAGAAACCTAAAGTGAGTGTGAGAGGGAATTAATCAAAGAGAAGAAGAGGTGCTTACACCAAGGGAACACGTGAACATTAGGAAGATAACACGCCGTTCAAGAATTACCCGCCGCTTTTATGACCGGTGTGCAAATTCTCAAGAGAGCCAAAAGAGATGAAGAAGAGCAGCCTGCTGATGTTCATATTGGAGGCGATGTCCAGTGGAAATTGGGGTATGCAGAAAAATTGAAATGTTTGGATAGCCAAAGTGGAAGCTTACTTGGGTCATCAATCTGGTTATAGTACTACCAAAGCATATAGCAACAAGCTCCATACCCATCTAGGGTGTCAGTACAATGAAACCGGCATTCATAGTCATCAAAATAAATGACTTTAGAAGCACATAACATAATAACCATTTAGCATCCAGATAACGTGAATAATTTATCATCATAGGAACTAATGCATCTCCCTCTCTTCATGTGATTTTTTTTTTTTTTTTTTTTTTTTTTTTTTTTTAAAAAAAAAAAAAACTTCAGTCTTAACTGTTTTCATCTAAAGTCAGATCATACATCTATAGCATCAAGCTATGAATTAAGCAACTGTCCATGAGATGATCAACCATTTGAATAGCACAAAAATAACAATAAGGAAAATATCCACTCAGGATGTACAATGCCAGAGATTTTAAGTATAAATATATAAAATGCGTAATGAATATAAAACAAAAACTAAGGAAGCTAAGAACATAAACACCTTAAAGTCGTGTTGAACAGATCTACTAAAGATACTTTGAATAATTATCATGTATTGAACGGAATATAATTAAACAGATGATACCTAACACTAACCTAACCCTACCCATAAAAATAACAGGGTTCCCATCAAAACGACAAAAAATTACCTCAATAAGCTGCCGCTAGAAAGTAAACGAAAAGAGAATTCTACGAAGAAGCACTGCGGAACATCTTACACACCCAAAAAAGGAAATTGAGGACAGTCTGAATGATCGCCAACAATGGAAGTAAGAACAACGGTAGGGAATTTTTTATTATTTTTAATTAGTGGTGCTGTGGGGGAAAAAAAAGAATGTTTTGAAGAAAAAGTTGGTCTTGCTTTAGCATACAATAAGATACCACTTATGGCATTAGAAAGATAAAATTCCGGCTCTTTTACCAACTCGCGATACAAATATCACGTTCAAATGTTCAAATATCCCAGTAGTAGTTTGTTGACACCACTTTTAGTGGTGTCAACGTGACACTATCCCTCTATTGGTGGAAATAGGGGGACCTTATATGGGACCCCCTGAGTTCCACCAATAGAAGCCGAGTGTCTGGTGACACCACTAAAAGTGGTGTCAACAAACTCGGACTTCAAATATCCTGCACAAATCACGTTCAAATGTATCCCGCACAAATAGTCCGTCAGCAGAAAGAAGAAAAAAAAAAAAAAAAAAAAAAAACATTCTCCTTAATTTCACCATCGTCGATCATCTTCACCCCCATCGCTCCGTTCTCTTTCTCTAGCAGCACAGCACAACTACCAGGCTCTGTGCAAATTAGATGAGGAATAACGGCGGCAGCATACCATACTCGATATTATATTTCCTCCTCTTTAAACCCATTAGCGACGATCTTCTTAGAAAACTGTTATGCATTCCCCCTCCCTCTCCTCCTCAATCCTATCTCATTTTCAGAAAATCTCTTTTATTCCGCAGCATCTCAGCCGACCCCTTTTCAGAAGACGCCCTTTCCTGCATAGAAATGATTCTCCATCATAACCGAGATGCCTGTGCTCCTGACATTGCGCTCGCCCAAAATGCGTACTTCCATGCGGCCGTGGGGCTCACGATGAACGAACTTAAGAAAGGTGACTACTCTGCATATGTAACTGCTGTAGACAGATTTTGGAAGACGCGCATGGATAATCTGGATGTAGGTTTAGTGTCCGAGAAGTTATTAAAGTGGAAAGAGCTTATGATCCGTGGGGTGGAAAATTATATCGTGAGAAAGACTATGCTTATGAATTGGAATGAGAAAGAAGGAAGGGATGCAATTTTAGCTTTCAGCCTTGCTGTGATTGATGCAATGGAGCCCCATTCCATAGAATTGGATGCAACTAAAATGATGACCATGAATGAAAACAATGTGAATGATATTGAAGGTGCTGATGATGTAGGTTTGAACTCTTATGATGATAATAATGGTGTTAACTGTGCAGTAGATAAATCAGATGCATTGATGAGAGACAATATGGAATTGGGTGGAGATGGTAGTAGCGCTCTGCCAAAAAAATCAAGTAATTTAATTGTTTTGTTGTTATTGTTGAATTCAATCATTGTTTGCTTACATCATATGGAAACACATGATTCATTTATTCTTGCCATGCGAGGTATATGATTAGGTTATAAGGTAAATTCAATGATCTCTTTTCATCCATGTGGTTGATATCAGATGGTATCACTTGACCAATATCTCGCATATTCATTACTAATTGATATATGGCTCATAACAAGATTAAGGGTGTGTTCATTTGCAATAAGTTGTTGATGTTTGTTCGCAATAAGCGTTTAGAATCGTCATTGTGAGATTGGATTTGGCGGCTGGCTAGGGACTACGTGATGCTTACCGACTTGCCTAGGGCCTAGGCAGTTTTTCTTGGTGACCAAATCGCCTGGGTCGGTCTAGGTTGCCTAGGTCCTCCCAGTCCCCTATGGTTATGTGTGATCCCTGTTAAAAGTTAATTTGTAATTTTATCAGGCAACAATTAAATGCATTGACAAATATGCTTTTGTATTAATGTAGGTAATAATTTATTCCTATATATGACATAATTAGATAAATCTAGATAAGGCATTATCTGGAATATTCCAGAGAACGCATTATATTATAAAAGACAAGTTGTATCTCATGTAATCAATCAACCATCAAGAAAAAAATATTAAATCTTTTATCTATCTCTCCACATATTGCTCCAATGAATTTGCTGATGTTCTATTAATTGTTGCCTGATAAAATTACAAATTAACTTTTTACACTCCTCTTTAATTTGTAATTTTTAATTGCTTCTTGAACTTTTCAAACTTCTCCAATGTGACTGCTTAATAAGGAAATCCGCTGGCTAGTCTTTTGTGCTGATGAAGTCCATGACAATCTCCTCCTTGCTAATCAATTCTCGGATAAAATGATAATGTATCTCAATATGCTTTGTGCGAGCATGAAACACTGGATTTTTTGTCATTGCCACAGCCGACATATTGTCATAGTAGATTTTTGTTGGCTTGTCTTGAGTTTGCTTCATATCATTTAGAATTCTCCGCAGCCACACCGCTTCACAGGCTGCCTCTGTAGCTACCATGTACTCAGCTTCAGCTGAAGATAAAGCTACGGTCTTTTGCTTCCTTGAACTCCATGAGATTACGTTGGAACCGAGACAAAATACATAGCCTGATGTGCTCTTCTGATCATCCAATGCTCCTGCCCAATCACTATCAGTGAAACCGACTAACTTGCATTCGTCCTCTTTGACATATTGAAGCCCACATTCTTTTGTTCCTTTCAGATATCGTAAAATTCTTTTTGCTGCAATCAAGTGATTGTTACTTGGATTTTGTTTCACCAGTCATAGTTTTGTTGAAATGCGTTCTAATTAACATAAAGTTCAACTAAAAATTGAATGTGCATATGCATCTATCTTAAAACCAGAATGATGACATTTTACACTTGAGAATAAGTCGTTGTACTCATGATACTTGAGTTTGATAATTGATCTTATAAACAACACATAATTTCAATTAATCCATGATCAATCTCCATCTAGACGATTAATTCCTAATCCACGTCCATTGCTTAATGTTTGTCTAGTGATCTTTACATTTTTTTTTCTCGAGAACTATAGAATAAATGTCCAGAACTTATAGTGCAATCCATATAAGTGATAAAGTGGTGTTTACTGCAATTTTTGGTTGTTGAATGACAAATTGTTCGTTTTATACTTCTACATTTACATTCCAGTTTATATTCTATTTTTATCCTTTTTTCGTTACTTTCATTATTAGTGTTGTTGTTGTTATGTTCGTTTTATGAAAAACCCAGTTTTTTTTTTTTTTTGTTGTTGTTGTCTTTTTTAACAATGTAGTAGATGTGTCTTATGGAAAGAGGGAATTGCTAAAGGGGCCTTTTTTGGGACAAAGAGAGTGAAACAATGCTATATTTTTTGTTAATTTTTTATGGGGAGAATCAAAGATCTGATTCTCCTCTAATAAAAACAAAGAAGAATTACTAGATTGACATTTCGCAATAATTATTTTCTTTCACATACATTCTACCCCGGCAAAGCGATGTTTTTCTGTATATTACCCTAATTTCCCTAATTCACAAAAAATGTAGAAAACTGAGATCATAGAGTTGGATTCATCTCAACCTTTATTTTATCTCTATCCCAACTCTGATTTAGGCATTTCTTTAGTCAGTTTAGTAATTAGAATTTTTAGATTTTAATGTGGATATGACATAGAGTTTGGTGGTAACAGGGGAACAATAAAGAGAATGTGGTGTGACACAGTAAAGGAAAGGTGGGTCTGCATAAGAAAGGAAGGGAGGTAGAATTTCTGGTGCGGTTTTGTTTTGCAACTTGCATGTGGTCTTAAGATGTGAAGAAAATAACGTGCTATAGAGAGAAGAAAGCAGAAAAGAGAATAAAAAATATATTTAGGAGAAGTTTAATATTTGCATGCATTAAAAAAATGAAATTCTATCCATCTTATCATATAATTTGTTTGTTTTTGTACGATTTTCCCTGTAAATTATGCCCCCTTATTCAATTTACTTTCATCTTTAACAATTTGCAAGAAGAATGCAAAAGTCTATTTGTTAAAAATGTTTATATAGTATGATCAAAAATCACAATTTTTTATGTCATGATATAGTTTAGTATTATCAAAAATCATAATATTTAAATATCATGATATAGTTTCTTTTATGACCATTTGATTTTATATTAAATCGAATCCATTTGATATTGTGAAAATAATTTTTTATTTTAAACTCGAACAACTATAATTGTCATAATTATTGTTTAAATTAACAAAAGAAAATCCAATCGGAAGTTCAAAGAAGTAGAAAAGCAACCGCTTTAACATCCAACATTCAATATTCAAGAATCAACGGTTAACAATCAATTTTCAGTGTCACTCCTTCAAAATTTTAAACAAAAACATCCTAAATATTAATCCACAAACTTGTAACTTATTTGTTTGGTTCCTTAAAAACTGTTTAGCACTGCATACATCAATCATAACTTACTCTTTCCCTTTCTCCTGGAACTTAATTATAACTTGTTTATATATCCACATGTGCTATTCCTATATCTTCCCACTGATTTGAAAATGTTACTTGCGAGCCTTTGGCAAATATTTGTTTTCTTCAAACCAGGGGCGAATCTAGCCATCAACCTAGAGGGATCAAAACTTAAGGGGGGCCGGATGTTTGTGTATAATGCAAATAAAATGCTTAATTAAGAAGAAGTTTACTAATAAGATGCAAAATCTTATAAATAATTCAATTTTCTAGAAGGGTCGGTTGTTTCCCATAGTCTATATATAAATTCACCCCTGCTTCAAACTAATGTTAACGTTTGCACCTAAAATGGTCAAATACCCTAGAATCATGTATAGAGCATAAAATATGAAGAAATAACAAATTAAAAGAAGAAAAAGCAAGACAACAAGATTTTATAGTGGTTCGGCAATCAGACCTACATCCACTTGATGTAATCCATCATTCATTGTACTGTAGGATTACAAATACAATTGGTTTCTCAGCAAGAAATAGAGAAAAGAGGTTGAGGAAGACCATGACGTCTTGCGCATGTACTAGAGAGCCGGAGCCAGAAGATCCACTCAAATGTCAGAAATTCAAGTGTATATAGGATAGGCTGAATCTGGTTCGGCATGCCGCATGGCGATGTGGTGGATGAAGTGGAGAACGTGGATTCAGCAGCGTGGGAACGTGGGACACGTCTCATGATCATGTCCCCATCTGGTGGGCCCTACATCGAGCCGGGAAGGTTGAACTGTAATGGTCGATCCGGAATGGTCGAACCGGAATGGTCGATCCGTAATGGTCGAACCGGAATGGTCGATCCGAAAAGGTTGAACCGGAATTCCAACCATCCGAAATCCAAGTCTTCGAAACATCTAATGCTTCGACCGAGTATATCCAGGTTCGTCAAAGTCCGTATTGGGTCCTGAATGATCCAGTGATGAGAGGTCCAAAGTGCGTCGGCCTTGGAGAAAGACGGGTCAACAGTTAACTAGCTTAATATTTCGTAGAATACCAATAGTTGTTAGCACTTTTGAATAGCAGGAGCACGTTGGATCTCATAAAAACAAGCGTTGTATAATCTGCCAGTTTTGTACTTCAGTTTCCATTTATACATCTATTACAGTTGTCAAAGTACTTTTATCTTGGGAAGAATTATTTTTAGGTTTTTTTTTTCAATTTGGTCACCTTTTAAAAACTTATAACACATTTAGCCTAGTTTTAAAACTAATTACGGCTGTAGCCTGGTTTCAGTCACATCAGCCAAAAACGTAGCGGCATTTCGGATGACGCAACGAGCGGTTTTTGGAATGCCGCTCAGATTTGAAAACATGCATGATTTGAGCGGCTTCTTAAATGACGCAGCGTGCGTCATCCGAAATGCCGCTAGTAATAAATAACGTTTTTTTGGCTGATGTGACATAAAGCAGACTACGAACGTAATAAGTTTTAAAACTAGGCTAAATGTGTAATAAGTTTATAAAAGGTGGCCAAATTGAAGAAAAAAATTCCTTATTTTCATGTTTGATTCTGGTATTTAGTGTTTTGTACAAGGTAGTATACTATTTCTTGAACTAATTTCTTGTATATCAGTTTCTACAACTGAGGTTGAAACGGTGACTTGTAACCTGAAGAGGAGCCGTGAAGATTTGAAGAAAGTTGTGCAAGATCCTCTTCCTGTTATTGTGCTGGCGTTGACATCTGCACATGTAAGAGTAGATCCTCTTCCTGTTATTGTGTTGGCATTGACATCTGCACCTGTAGAGTTTGTAGTGATAATAGCATGGTAACTTATAGGACTACACTCAGTTTTCTGATAGCATCTTAATTAGTTCAGTTTTAGCTTACATATCTATCATATCATTTCCTTTGAATGTTGCTGATAGCGATCATCATGAAGCTCATGCCCAATGTCCAACGGCCTACGCTGATGATGCAATTTACAAATTAAACAACCTGGCATATATTTGTGTACTTTGTTTCCTTAGGACTGTTGCTTCTCATTTCATGTGTCAGCGCAGGTTTTTCTAACTTCAGAAGTATTCAAATTTCCCCCATTACAAGTGCAGCGAATTTGTAGTTCCTGGGATATACGCACATATTCAATATGCGTTCAAGATAATAGGTTGTTGAAAAAGAATCCATGTTTAGACGACTATTGATAATGTGCCTAAACAAACACTCTGCTTCCTAGCCATCACAATTTCAATGCCATTATTTGTAATTTCAAAATCTTATCACCGCTTCTATGATTTTTCCTTCAATTTCAGTTTGATTTCGCATAGTCCTCTTCTTAAAATATGTCTTCCTTCCAACAATTTCCCCATCGGTCAACTCCCAACAATTAGAAAATGAAGTTAACGTCTTCTTCTAAGAAACTCAAGGTGATGATTCTAATTGTGTTTGGTAAAGAAATAAACAAGACTGATTTGTGTTATCTGCAATGCCACTACTCAAATGACTCCACACACAAAAATGATCAAAGACTCGAGTCAATGTGGAGAAAGGTTAAAATGGTCATATGATTTTGCAGTAAATTTGTTGAGGAATAATTTAGTGTCAAACTCAATTTCTTCGAGTCAAAAGTTTTAAAGATCAAAGAAGAAAGTCCTAGTCGAATAAAAGGAATTGAAGATTTGGTAAACTCTTAATTTAATAATCGAACGTGGACAAAGAATTTGATCATCTGAATAGACCGACAAATGAAACGAAACGTTAGAGCATTCCCAACAGGGGGTTTGGTCAGGGGTCCAATGCGGCTGGGTTGAAACCAACCCCCCTCCTTCCCCCAAACCAACCCACAATGGAAGAAAACACATCAACTCAACGGAGGTTTGTTGTGTCCCTTAGCCGGCTTTTATAAAGTCGGCTAAGAAAAAGATGACCTTAGCCGACTTTATAAAAGCCGGCTAAGGCCATGGCTGTCAAACAAATTTGTTGTTTCCCTTAGCCGGCTTTTATAAAGTCAGCTAAGGGCAAGGTTGCCAAGCAACCGAATGGTTGCTGTTGCAACCTTTGGGATTGCAAAAACAACCATAGAGCCTTCAACCGACCACCTGTTGGGGGTCAGTTGAAGCCCAACCCAACCTTGGATTGAAAATACTCTTATCCAACTTCACGAGGAATTAGAAGGATTGTGGAATGTTATGAAGCACAACTTGTCATTTCAAGACAAATTGTCATGGATCAAGCGGAATTCAATCAGAAGACAATAAGGATTGATATGTCAAATATGAACTAATATGTCTTTGTTTCAACTTTTGTTTGGTTATGCTCTATTAACCAAGGTTTTAAATCTTGGATATCGATCGCGTTCGTCCCAGAAATTTTAGAGACTTGATCTCATATTTGGGGAGATCTTAGATGCGATGAGTCTAACTCGGGGGTTCATCCCAATTTTCCATCTCGGGTTTGAAAGTTCATATTAGAACAATCTCGGGGGTACATGATATGTTAAAAAAAGATATTCTTATATAATGATTTTTGTGAATGCTATTGCAAACATAGTAATTTAAACTTGAATTGCAAAATCATTCCACTATTCTTAATTTACAAAAGATCATTCGTACTCTAAATCGCAATATCCTTAAAATAGGAATATAACACAGTACAAATAGATTAGTTTTTATAACGTATGATCCATGAACATAAATTATTGTTAGACATAAAACATAAAAAATGTCCAAAACATTAAAAAGTCCAACATAAGTAGAACACAAAATATCTAAACTCATAGGTAGCATGTATGTGAAAAAAAGACGAATATGAAAATAATAAACATTGTAGAATATATATGAATATATGTTATGGTCATGTAACATGCTAAATGGTAAATAATAGGAGATTTTCGTTGCTTTATTTGAGTTTTTAAATTATTGTTGTGGTTCAGGCACATTTAAATTGTAACTAGAAAAACAAAGAATTCGGACGATATTTCAGTATCTCGTCTCGGTCGATATATTGTTCGATATTGCAATATCTCGGACGATATATTCAAAAAGAGAGTTATAATAATATTTGTTGTTTCTTCTCGGGAGGAGCCCAAAACAAGATATCAGACGAGATATCGGTCGATATTTTCGAGATTTGAAACAGTGCTATTAACTACACACAACAAAAATAACCATGAGTTACAAAAATATAGAACTTGACCTAGAACCAACGAAGCGTACAATGCAACTTGATCACATGGAACACTTGAGCTGAACATAGTTATAAAGGACATGCTTAATCGTGCTTAGGCTAAAAAAGGCTCAAGGCATGGTCTCTGTGCTTTTCTACCTTCTAGACGTCAAAGCGCACAGAATCATGCTTTATTACTAAAGTTAAAAAATTCCCAAGATGCACTTCTTTGCACCTTAATAGTAAGATGATCCTATTAATATATTTTTTTACCTTAATAGTAAGATGACCCTATTAATATATATTTTTCCTTTAGTTTTTGACATTTTGTGTACTCTTTTCCATTCCATGGTATTTTCCCCCTATCTTCTAGAATCCCCTTATTGCTACCCATAAATATTATAATTAGGGCAAATTCGCTGTTGTCGTTCAGTTCAAAAATAGTCATTTTTTTCTTTGACCATAATCATGTTGTGTGGAACAGATATTTCATGGGATGATTATTTGGGGCATCTTATCATGACTTAATGTTTTTCAGAATTAGCAACAATCGTAAACTTCTTTTGTGAGGGTTAGAAATTGTCTTAACAATATTACTTCAAAAGCTCTTTCAGCATCCTTTTGTTCTTTCGTTTGAGAAAACTTATTCTGTGAGAGGATTAGAAATTCTGTTAACAACATATTTGTATTTTGGATAAATTTCATCATCAAGATGATATTCATGGTCGTAAATATTATTTTCAGTAATGAAATAAATAAAGGTTGTTTTCAGTATTATCTTAGTTTGATCCGGGCATTAAGAAAAGAGCCAAGTCCATAAATCATATGATGCATGATTCTAAAGTTTGTGATTTACTGTCTGTATGTTGCTCGAAGTAAATTTGAGACCTACTGTTGTATTCATCCATCTTTAGCGCATATGATCAAGACTGCCAACCATTTTTAGCCAACCTATAGTATCACACTGTTGTTCATATAGATGTACTCATGCAAGGCATCTGTAGCAACTTCATAACCGACATTCTCAGCACGATCGTCATTTTTGGATGTCCAATTAAATCTTGCATTTTTGGCACATTAATTTGAAAGAAGATGATTGTCACGCAAAGAATTTTATTTATTTATTTATAATTTTGTTGAGTAATTCTTCATACAATATCTTTATTGGAATATCTATAAGTTGGATTCTTTACGAAGTAATCTTTCAACAATTGTTTGTTGTACTTTTGGTGTTCACATTTACATTGCAATGGTCTTCTTCCTTAGAACCCCAATGATTTGATTCTGATTATAGTCCGTGTTTATAACTATAAATCAATACATTTGTATTTTGCTATGGTAACTTCAATTCCTCAGTTTCATCATTGATGTCTCCATTATATAATCCTTCTATCATTCTACGAAGAACTTTTTTGAAGGTGAAGTAGAAATTGACATTACACTTCCATAGAAGATGCATGTGGAGTATGAGTTTTTGATTAATTTATGAAGGGGAGGTTTTGGAGGAAAAGGAGGGAATGAAGGGAAAGACTGATGGAAGATAAACGAGGAGGGATACGAGAGCCTATTGATTATGCATCCACATCAAGCATTTCAATTTTTTATTTTGGATTTCAATCACATTTTGTCTTCGAATTTTTGTACTGACATCTCATATCAAAAGAGATATTGAATGTGACTAATGTATATATCGTGTGCATTTCGAGTTGATATTTTGGATCTTACAGTACATCTCGGAACAGCCTCGGAGTAACTTATGTCGTTATAATTGTCATCAAAAGGACACACTATAAAAGTTGTTGCATATGTGATTTTGTATGGGTTATTAGAAGCTTAGTAGATTTATGCAAAAGAAAAACATATACCTTCGAATGAGATTTTGAATTATAACATAGACTTTGTCTTGGCCAAGTACAGAATTGAGATATTGAAGAGAACATGGATGAGATTGGCAAAATTAAAACTGTGATCTTAGCCACAAAATCAATGAATTAGTTAGGGTTATTATGATAACGGTTATTATTACCATTTTGCATAGTTGAAATTGTTTACCCTTACCGATAGGTTGATATACTGGTAATCTGGTAATTGTTATACCGATAATGGTAAATTAACGTTGGTTGAAAAGGTCGGTCACTTAATATGTTTTTACACTATAATGCTGCTTCATTATAAAATTTATTATATTACTTAATAGATGACATAAATAAGAATGAAATGAGGTATATTTAGCATTACTTCATATAATTACTGAATTAAATTTAATCATTTGTTTGGTTCTAGATGTCCGTAATAAAACATATTACATGAATAAACATGTTCTATAAATTGATTGGTAAAATTATCGTTAAGCCTTTTGAAGAAATGTTATCAATGATTTACCGTAGAAAATGGTAAATTTCACCGTTGTCATAGCGATTAACCAGTGTACCGATTTCATTTAAAAGTGACATGATAATGAGAAATGTACCATTACTGTAACAGCCCTAAAATTAGTCATACTGTTTTTGCCTCTGACAAGTTTTTATATCCCTTGAGAAGTGTAGGTGTTTCGTTATAATCCTTTCATAGAGCCACACTTTCATATTTGGTAACCTTTATAAAGTCAGAATTGTTGTTTTAGTTATCCATACGATTTGCACTTAATTTGCCCTCTAGTGATCATTCCTTTAAAACAAGTGTCTACACCAGTAGTTCATCACACCTTGGTAATCTAGCTGACCATCTATTTATTGTAGGTTGTTATATAATGACATGATACGAGATATAAAACTAAGAACCAACTCATCATTTGCACTTAATATATTTATCCAATGTATATACAACATTGCATCCTCTTGCTTTTGCAATGCGAGGTAAAGGCTATGTGCATTCACTACAACAGATTTACCTTTTAATAGCACGTGAAAAACGCTATAATAGGTTACCATAGCATTAGTGACGACGCTATATAACGACATGTAATAATAGCCCTGTTATATCTTATAGCTCAAATCTAAACGCTATAGTATTAAACATTTTATAGCACACATTCACCAACATGAAATGTTTTACATAGCGTTCAGACTTTGCAATTATATTTGCTTACTAAAATCTCAGCTTATTTTTTTATAGCGTTATCAATAATTTTATAGCACGTATTCATTGCTATGAAAAATGTTTTTCATTTTGTTTTTAAAAAAAAAACTGCTATTATTGAATTCCCCATTGATATATAGCGTTCAGACCTTACTATGTTAAATATTCGCTTTTTTTTATAGCATTATCACCGTTTTCATAGCTCATATTCAGTGATATGAAAAGTTTTTCATGCGGTTTACATTTTATATAGCATTTAACATTTTGATTACATAAGTGGAGTTTTCCGCTATGAATGTTTGTAGTTTACATAGCATTTTCAATCTTTTCGTAGCACACATTCAATGATATGAAAATATTACCTACACTATTTAAATTTTACATAGCATTTCACCTTTTTATTTCCCTAAATGCAATTTTCCATTATTAATATTTCTAATATATAGCACATTTATTTCAACTATGATCTTTATATAGCAAATCCCTTATTTAATTTGTGCATAGTTCAAACAATTAAGTAGTAAACTCACAAGACAAAACTGTAAATAGCAAAAAATTAATACCAAAAGCATATTTGATTTCAATTACAAAGTTATAGTTAATAAAACTACTAATATATATATAAATAAGTTAACATACATGATGTTCAAACATCGTTTCGAAACAAAATATGAAAGTCACTTAGTCTTCAACTTGTAAGCTCGTCCAACTTCTGGAACCTACAATTCACAAGTACAAGTTGTTTTATAACAAAGCAAAATGGAAGAAACACAAGCAAAATGCAAGAAACACGAAGTATTTGTAAGCATGCTAGCATTTTAATGTACCGTTTTTTACATCTTATTTGATCATACTGTAAAGTTACATGAGAATCGATTAACATGACCAATAACTTGTTGGAACAATAGCTCATATTGACCTGGGTTGCAATTGGAATCAGGTTCTGGCTTTACCTGGGTTACAAACGAAATCTTTACATGAGCAACCACTGCTTTATCTGTAGGATTCCCTTTTGACATTTGAGCTAAATTTGGATTATTCTTCTCCCAAAACTCTATATCTTCTTCGTTGTTCTGATCTATTTGTATAACAAACATACGTGTAACATTGTTTTCAAGTTAGGGGAACAACAATTGTTAACATACCAGTTTCATTTCAAGTAGCATGTAATGATGTATAAATAAATAAATAGAGGATAATATATCATGAAGTTGAAAACTTACTGCTTTGTTAGGATCATAAGACGCACATACAGCAACTACCATGTCATTGAACTCTGCACTATTTTTATTTCCAACCAGAACTACATGTTTCCTCGATGGAACCGAGAGCATATCCACTGCACAACACATTAGGGGAACGACAATGCTATGACTTTTCAATCTTTTTTCAAATACTACCTGCATACCGTAATCAAAACAGGCGTTAAGATCTATTTCTTTTTTAAATGTGTTAAGGAAAAATCCTGAGATAGCAGCCTCACATCACCTTCAACAAATTTATAAGATGAAGGTTGTTTCACGTTCAATCACTGATTACCTCAGCAACCAATACAGAATTATTGGTTAACCATATATGTTTGTCCCCTTGTAAAATGTTGAGCGAAATTTGATAGGTTTAAATAATAAGTATTTGCAAATATTGATATTAAGATCGATTTTATCAGCTTCTCGACTATATACTAATTAAAGTACATGCATCACCCGCATCAAATAATGAATATAGATGATTAATTTTATTAGTGATGGATATTAGTTATTAAAGATTTAGATTCATCCCTTATTTTCAAGTTTGATACATGAAAAATCGTCGTCAGAAACAGGATTTAAATTACACTTCTGAAATTATTTTTGACAGATTTTTCTTTCTTCTCAAAAATAAAATTTGTACATCGCAGCAGGTTTCTATTTTATGTTTGCAGTCTGCCTAGAACTAAAATTGGAGGCGTTCTTCAAAACATGCTTTCAAGAAGGGAAGACTGCATTTTGAAACCTCAAGAAGGTGTTTTTACAAAAGTTCTATTTTAGTTACCACTAAAAACGTTTTAAACAAACAGAAAAACTAGTAGCTTACCAAAAAGATGTGCTGTAGTATTTCTGTAATATACGGATTTATCTCCTGAAATCATGGATGATAAGCGAATAAGATTGATTGTAGAAACTGAATTACTAGTTGCATCATATGAAATTACAGTAAGATTTAAGCTGTACTTATCTTGACCTTTTTCAACTGACTTACTTGTCACTAACCCAGTTGCATCGTATTGCATCAATGACTCTTCTAACATTTTCCTATTAAACCTTTGACCCTTTTTTTCAGTTACTGAATTTTATGTTGAATTCAATCAGAGAAACAAACATATCATTACCAATAAAATTAGTCTTCATGCATGCTTCTGGACGAAAGTCATCATGCATGCTTGGTAGCTTTGAGCTTTTGCTAAAAAATAAACACATCGTTACCAATAAAATTAGTCGACCAAGCAATATGAACAGTATATATTAAATGAAATTCTATTGCCAAATTACTGAAAGTAAATAGGTTAATTGTGTTGAAAATTGGTAATAATCTCATTTACAAATTCGTACGGTTCAATTTTTGTATCATAGAACTATGTATAAATAAGGGTGCCAATTCGATTAGATATATGCAAGTGAAACTAAAAAATTGCAAAATCTGTTGTTGCAAATTGATGATTCTATTCGTAATGTTGACCAGTAGTTTGTAAGAAATCACGTTGTAAACATGTTTGATTTATCATTAGAATACAACTTGATCATCCTCTTAATATTAACTTAAAAATATCATTTGCTGACCACCATGATGTTTACAAGCAAGGCAGCAGAATATGTACAAAACAAAATGCCTTTGTTGACGATGGATATTCATGTCATTCTACTTGGTATATTGTGTTTCAAAAATAAAGATATCAATCCAAATCAAAATGCCTTTGTCTGACTATCAAAACTTGCTCATGTTTAAAGAATAACCACCATATAATATTAAGCTTTTATCTAAATCAAGCTTGCTACTGATATGGTTTTACAGACATGTCACAGTTAAGTAACAAAATATGATTCACAAGAAATTTAAGCACTCATGAAATACCTGACACTTTTTTGGCTCATTGCTGGCGTAATAGAGATATATCGATGCTCCAACAGAACAGCCTCAACATAATCAAAATCGCCCTTCCTTTTGCTACAATCTACTTTAAATGGCTCCTTTGATGCAAGGTCATCAGGCAACTCTTTCACAATATCAATAAATCCTTTTAATGTTTCAATAAAGTAATCTACATCAAACACGTTTCATTCCAATAGGTTGCGACTTCAAATTTCAGAAAAACTAAAGTTGCATTCAATAAACGTGCAATTCCAATGCCATCAAATAACTGCATCAAAAATCCATACTTATAGAATTTTTGGCAATGGCTTCTAATTAGGTAGAAAAAGCTTATAATTTATTTATTTATCTTGTATTGTTTGATAACAGCTTACCTTTTTTTATTTAGAAGTAGCAAATAAATTCATAATCGCAATTAAAAAACTTGCTTATTATTATTTCATATTGCAAGACTAAATGTTAACAAATTTTCAACTTATCTATACTTTTTATAATTCGTATGAAGTCACTTAACAGCAACCAAGTCAGAAATACTCTGTGTAGTTTTGAAGGAAAAAAAAAACGTTATTGCCTATCGGCGTTTGCATAACAAATTTCAGTAAGGGATATTATTTATCCATAATATATAAAATTGTTGGTAATGAACATGCAACTATACTTACATCCCATCTCATTTGGTTGAGATCGCCATAGCAATCGACTCTAATGTACCCATTATTTTGCATAGGCAAACCTGTGACATTTCGACAAAAACCAAAGCTGGATATTTGAAAATAGACAAATCAAACTAAGCTCATAAAATTAAATAAGCATTCCAAAAGCAAAATAAAAAATAGAAATACCCACCAGTCAGAGCTTTATCATTCCACCAACTACATGGTCGCCGTTCATATGTTCTTTTCTGCAACCAAATTACAGTTTCTGTTGACACAACCGCTCTGTTAATGAAATCAAAATAAGAAACAAAATAATATTGTTTGGCTTGGAGATTTTATTAAATTAAAACTTCAAATTAATGCTTACCTTAAGGACAAGTGGTGTGAAGGAATCAAATATAACACAACAGCTGAAAAAAGGAAGACTAGAATGCAAATGATTGGCCTGATTCTGTGATGATTCCACTCAAAATTTGCAATAACCATCTATTATTCAAAAATTAAGTGAAACTTTGAATTTACGTCATTAATTTATAATTTCAAATGAGGATTTTCTTACTTTTTGAAACTTCTATAAATTTGATAACATCCTTTTTAAATGAAGTAGAATCCACTGGAAAACGAAATAATAGGAATAGTTAATATTGCCCCTTGGTATGCAAACCATATTTGGAAAACTTATACATAACCCTCATATCCGTTTCACTTTTGATCTCAAAAGCATTTTCTGGAAGCCGGATTCGATGCAGTCATTATTTTGTTACCACCACCCAAGTGTCTTAGTCCAGAAGGTAACAAGACATCGATGTAGACCCACTTTGCTGCTGTAGCCACAGCGGTCTAACATAGAGAAGATAATGGAGGTTGCATTCTATTTCCACCTAACCGTTTTCCTAGAGCATCAAAACCTTGACTGCTACCTGTAATACCATTTGACATTGATTCTTCGCATTCCATGAATGTTCTAATAGATTAAGAAAACAATCCAAACTAATCAGTTCTTTACAAATCAATAAAATTGACCCAGAAAAAAGAAGCAAATTTATCTGAAGTACAGTGTAACTAACACTATAAATTACACTGCATATCCAGATATTTACTTGAACTTCTAAAATGATTGAACAAATCTCTACTACATGTCGTCAATTAAACACCCGCAATGTCTGATCCTTAAGTTTCCTTTAAATATGTAGTAATATAGTAAAATTAGTATGAACATGTGCTTTTGTGTGTAGAGCTAGAATTGATAACATCCTTTATTTAGTATCAACTGTAATATAGTAAATTTATGATGAATTTAAAAGGAGAGTTGTAGCTAGGCTGCGCATACTTATTGGTTGCAACTGCATGCTATGATGTAACGTACAATTAAATTAGGCTTACCCTATATTAATTTTAATCATCATGTCTCCTATGTGTATTTTTTTTCTTTAAGCCCATGAAGATTATTTCTATTTTCGCATGTTGTACATATGAGTTAGAAGAGAGCACGGTAGAGTTCAATGGACATGCACCAAAAGTCCATTATCCCTTCAGCTTCACTTGTGCACCTCCCTCTCATCACCGCTTCCACCTAGCACCCCCGCTGTCCTGTCAGCTCCTCCCTCTCCTCTGCCCGTACATCAGCCTCATCAAGATCCATGCATCTGAAACCGACTCGCAGACCCGGGCCTTCCTCTGCCTTGGCCAGCACCATGCCACAACCCTCTAACATTTGGCTTTACCAACGTCAGCTCCAGCCTCCGCTTCACACCACCTGGCCAATTTCCTCTTCATTGCTCGGACCAGACAAGCCTTCAGTTCACCCTACAGCCTTGCCAAGCCGCCAGTTACATCAGCAAGTGGTCAAGAGGTCATTGACTAATAGGGAATTTGTACATTGGGGATTGAGAAAGTGGTCGAGAGGCAGTGGATTTTCTCGTTGAGGATCTGCTTTGCAATGGAGACATCTGAAAGAAAGGGAGACTGGAAGTGGTATGAAGGATTTTATAAAAGCTTTGAAAGTTATTAAGCATATCGTATGGTAAGCTATATTACTTAGGGTGGAATATGTCCTGTTAATGCTCACCATATATCGTAGAATAGGATCGTGCCTCTGATATGTAACAGTCTTCCCTCATGATTTTTTAAACTATATTCTCTTGAATTATTTTAGTATAAATTAGAAAAAATCATCGTTACATTGCTCAATATTTTCTAACTAATTACCATGAATGATGTTAAGTTTTAATTCAAAAAGCCTATGTTAATGATTTTTTTTTCACAAAATGATTTGTAATTTCTAAATTATAAAAATATCAGGATATGCACATAAATGCTTGGCAAAGTGATTACAGGGAGAAGAAAGCATGTTAAGTAATCATTAATGGAAGTATTATAATTTGTATCATCTGTAGTGAACAGTAATACAGTGGATAGATCACTTTGAACATAGATACTATCATTTGAATAAATTTTATTTGTTCAGATACCAAACACTCATGTTTACAACTTAGGATTAAGAAGAGACCGATGTCAATGGACACGACAAAAATAAAATGGGTAACTTTATGATTTTCTTTTTTACAATGAGAAAGCTAACTGACATTTAGGATCTTATTTAAGGAACATGCACCTTTTAAAAGAAGATCATCAATTCCGTAACGGTGATTCAACTATTACCAAAATATTATAGGTAAATAACTATGAATGCAAATTGAAACAAAAGGAGAACAAAAATATTTCAAAATAAATTCCATTTTAATCTGTTGGGTAACAAATGATAAACTTGATATGGAGAGTTATAAAAAATTCTAAACTTACAATGAGGACGAAAACTGTTTTTTCTTCTTCTGATCTATTAACAAATTTAACGATGGTTACCTAATAAAAATGGTACAACGTTAAGAATCAAATCATATGTTCAAATATGTACAAATCTTAAAATTTTATAACAAAAAAAGTTATGCTTACCAAAGCTTGATTCCATTACAAATTTGGGACTGGCCACGCTATTGTAAAGCCTGCAGCATCTACAATGCAAACAAGATCAGAAGTTGATCTCCATGGCACTACATCTAGAACTTCAAGAAGAGTCCATTCAATTTGGGAAGCAGGTGAGCATATCATTTTCACTGGTTGGCCCCCTCTGACTTCTTTTGTTTCCACATACAAAAATATATTGTAAGCAATAATTCATAGCATTACTAGCTTAGGCTAAGACTCAAGCTTTGTTTGTTTCATAGTCAGTAGTGCTAGGGAAATTTATATGTGGACATCTAACCGTGCAATCACCGCCATTTTTCCAATTTCATTTACTATTTGAAATCAATTAATTTCCAATGAATTATGTTGATCTAGTAAAGTGAAGGCACCCATATTTGGGGATATAAATATGGGTTCTAAAGTAAGGCTTATACCCAAATATGTAAATAAACTAATAACTAATTGTACAAAAGTCTATTATCAGTAGCTAGGTCATGCCATAGAAAAGAAAACCAACTAAAAATAAATTTGAAGACCATAACTAATCTGACTATTAAATTTAGTGGTCACATATTCTCATGAACAAATGGTAGTTATCTACCATCAACGTACTACTTTCACTGGTTGGCTCTTCAACTTTCATATGTTTTTATACATAAAACTATAATGTAAGCGATAATTCATAAAATATTGCCTAAGTTAAGACTAGAGATTTTTCTTTCATAGTCTTGCAACATAAGGGGAATTTATACATGGAAATTAGCCATGCAATCAACACCATTTATTTTTAAAGCAAACTTTGAAATTTACAAATGTAAAATAAATGACGATGATCATATAGGGATGAAACGCAGATTTAAGAACTTGGATGGGTGTGCGTCCGTATGCGCATACACATACGAATTCATTTATCGTTGATAGAAATAAAAATGTACATTATCATAAGCTATACGTTGGTAACTAACAACCAAGTACAAAGAGTCAAGCACTTACCTACCTACTAAAACAGCAGCAGAAATGGTAGCAACAGAAATATGGCTGAAAGTGGAGTCGTAATAATTCTCACAGCTGATATCCAAAGTCTTCTTCGAGCTTCTGATCAAGCCTATACTCGGCATGATCATTGATGAGGAAGCAGAAGAGAAACAAGCTATTGACTTCATCATCCTGGTTATTTACAAATCCCGACTTACCAAAAGCAAGAACCTCACCGGAGACGAGCTCACCTTTGCGGACTGCTGCCATATAGTATGGTTCAATTTGCTCATGATGACTAAGAAGGCCTGTTTGGTCAATGATAGACCCCACTTGAAGGTCTGGTGGGAGACGTTTCTGCCTCACCTGTTTAGCAGAAGATTGTTGCTGCCAAATAGATTTGGTTCTGTGTACAAATTTTCCAAGATATGTATTCTAAGGTAAATGCATATATGTTTAACAGTTTATGAATAGTACCCTGTTGAGTATTTGAAAGGAAATATTCGAACAAAACTTGCATGCACACCTTCCATTGTATTGTTCAGGCACAAAGGCACAAAACTGCAGCTAAAACAAAGAATAAAATGACAGAACCTGAACTGATATTACTGCAAGTGCAAGAGATAGCCCACGTGGATATGGGTTCCATTTTAATATCAAATTGGCAATTGGCATATGAATATTATCAAGAAAAATTTGCTAATGAATATCTTGTATGAAAATTGTTTTGAAAAATGAAAGCAGAGACAATACTATTTACAACATAATGTATCAAACGATACACTCAAGTTGGTTCAATATCTTAGTAGGAATAACTCTTGATTTCTTCTGCTTCGCTGATTCAAGGTTGAATTTCTAAAATCCCAATATATAGTAAATTGATTTCTAATTTCCCATTATCTTTTACTGTTAAATAAAAGATTAATTCAAGCTACTGGAAACGTTAAACTGATTTTGAACAATGTTATATCACTAAATTAAAATCGTTTAACTATATTAATAGATTAATATTAATAACTTATTATACTATGACAAAATATCTATTTTCAGTTAATATAAATCATAACCGCCAGCAAAATCTAGGGTTTCTAGAAAACTAAAAAACTACATGAATCCTGACTGCAAATGGGAATTTTCAGAATCAAACTCAAGACCAATCTATAAAATATTAATAACGCAAAAAAGAAAACCAAAATTACCAGATAATCAAAGAATATGGCTGATGAAGTCATTGATACTACACTGAATCTATGCGAACGATCCTGGAGTGAATCGGCTGGTAGAGCGAACTAATACAGTCCACGTCGCTGCTAATCGATGTCGGATTCGAAGTCTTTGCTGGTTGTAAGAATCGATTTGGAATGAGAGGTACTTGCAGTGGAGTGAATGGATAGGATGCGTCGCTTATGGCTGGCAGTGGTAGGATTGAATTAGGGCAGAAAAATGATTTTGAGAGGAAAGAGAAAATATTAGCTTTCGCCGCCTAATAAATTTTTTTTTATGAGAAGGCTGCTTTATTGAAGCTCCCGCATTCAAAGTGGTTTGGGTTTCATATAGCGGAAGTAGCTAATTTATTTGTTTTTTATATTCTACTCTAGTCAATTTTACATAACATTCAAATTACAATGCTATAATATTGTGCTATATATATTATGTTTTGTTGTAGTGATTATCAGCCTCCCTAGAGCCTAGATCGGGTGGTAGCCTGGTGCATTGGGTTCCACCTTTATTGCAACTTCTTGCACAAATTGAAGGTTGTCTACAACTATACATATGATATTCTTAATTCTGCAGTCAGAGGTCGATTCTGATAACTCAGCTGATCACGCATCAAAGAAAGTTCAGCTACCTATCCCACAACGATTCAAAGTTTCTCCCTTAGAAACAATAAAAAGTGCTCAATTACCAAGAAAGGGGAAGAGATGGAGTGACGAGGAAGTAAATGCTCTCAGGGAAGGGGTAGTTGAGTACGTAAAACATTTACATTCTTGAACTTTTGCTATCATGCATGTTCTACAAATGTTAAGCATCTTAATTATAACTTTTTCATATTATATATATTATATGCCTTTCTTAAGTTTTACATTTTAATTGCTTCAGGTATGGTGGGAAATGGAGAACTATTAAAAACAGTTACCCTGGCGTATTGAAAGATAAATCATTGGTCAAGATTTTTCAACCTAAAAGTTTGTTTTTTGTGCTGCTATGATAAAACATGTAAATTAATAATAATTTATTTTACAGAAAGCTCTAAGGCAAAAATGGGGGTACATGACAAGTCGTTCATAATTTGAAGTCTATGCTTCAACATTGATCCTTGTGGTATGTTATCAGTTCTTTCTTTTGACCATCTCCAGATTGATGTAAGATGCAAATTGCAAATTAGTGTACAGCGGATACTCACCCATAGACACAGTGCCCCTCCCACACATACAGATACATGCCTGTATATTATAAAATCCTTCTAGGCTTACCGTATAGCGATTTGTCTCATTATTGTCAAGGGTTGGTGTGTATGCATTTCGTATTGCACATGCTTGGCCAACTGTTGGTATAATCTTAGTGTGGAGTATGATTTCTGTATGTTTAATTGGTAAGATGGATAGTTTTTGCTACAATAGTTTATGGTGTATAATTTTGATATGTTAACGGATGCACTATCCTATTGTTTCAAAGCCAGCAGTTTGTGAAACTTTTCAGATCACGTTTTAAAACAAGAATATTAAAACCATTCACTATTATACACAATATGATCAAATTGTGCATATTTTCAATGTTGCGATACGTTTTTAATTTGTGCTCCTTCGCAGTCGTCTGCTTTCAGTCTAGTAGGAGATCTAATACGTGAGACCCTCCCAAATGAGTAAATTTAAATTAAACTTAACAAAGATATGCCGGACACTGCCTGTGTCTGCTGTGACCATGAAAATAATAACGATGGAAGTGGTTAGAAAATAAGATTATAGATTAACGGCGTTGATACAACAATTTCAAACTACTTAAATAGTAATGTAGTGATGTGGTTAATGGTATCAAAATACAGAAACAGTGATACAGGATTGGTGTTTCAATGCATGCTAGCTACAATTAAATTCCATTTTATGATATATCTTGAATAGCGAGCATTTCGTGTGTTATCTTTCAGAATACTAATTATTTTCTGACATCCCAAGTATTATGACCAATACAATGTGAGAAGCTGCATTTTTTTTATTTTTTTTCCATTGAATATTTCAATGAATAAGCATTGAATTATTTATTACTCGCAAATGGTCGAACTTGAATTCAAGACTAATTCTCTTGAATAGTTAATGCTGCGAATCAAAATGTGTGTGTGTGTGTCTATATATATATATACTTGTGTGAAGTTGGCGCATCCATTCACAAAGCTATAAATCAGGGAGAGGTGTGTGCGTCTGGGTTGATGCATGATGTGCACAGTGCTTGATTGAGAAAGAAAGGATTTTGGGTTAATTAACTTTATTAAGCAATTGATTAAGTCAATTAATTAACATGCTTATTTTGAATTTTGTAATTTTTATTTTTTGCATATGAGGTCCAATCAAGACGTCATATTTGCCGTTGCATTCATAGCCAAAATGGCTTTGACATGGTATAGAGTTGGATTGGATTCGGGCACTTAAGAAATTACAACTTAGGTGGATGAGATCTCAACCTTGAATTTGTATTTCAGTATAATCCTCGTAGTTATATATATTGAAAATATTACCTAAAAGAGGTGGAATAGTACGCGCACACGCTCTACTACCACTATTACCCCCATCACTGCTACTATTAGCATGAAGAATTCAATGAAAAGGATTTCAACATTGTCTTTTTGAAATTTCTAAAATACCTCATCCATCAACGAAATCTCAACAATGGTTTGTAACCTCCATTATCTATTCTCAAATGTCCATCAACTAAATTTTACTATTCATTTGCTATTGATGTCACCGACAAAACAACTTGAAATAAAAATGTTGTGATTATCTAAATTTCTACACTTATAATATACATCCATCCATTGATTTTTTATTAAATAAAAACTAAATATACCAAGCTACTAAATGTACATGCAATTTATACATGCATATATAATTATTTCTCTGCCTGATTGGATTTGTATGAGTACATACGTAACACCTTGAAATTTAACGTTAGTTAAATTAGTTATTTTATAAGGTTGCAAAAATAAAATTTGAGCAAACGATGAAATTTGACTACGAAACTTGCACCATTGCATTAGTGATGGAATTCTGGCGAACTTTCATGTTTGGAGTCCCGTGAACGCAGTCTGTATGAAGAAGTCACGAATAAAAAACGAATTTGGACGAAAAACAAGTATAATAAATAATATAATTAACTCCACCATTAATCATACGTGGCCTCACAATTTCTTGGTTGACCAAGGCGGTCGATAGGGCGGTTGACAGCTGATGCGATCGCTTGGTCGATCTGACCTGTAGTGGCTAGGTTTTGGTGAAAGCTTTTTATTGAATTAACGGACGAACGTTTATAAACTAAATCTAATGTTTCATGGTCTTTGCATCATCTATAAATAAAGGCCTAGACCTTCCATCATTTCTCATATTTTCAGAAGACAATAATGAAGCTCTGTCATTTTCATTACTCCTTCATAACAAATATATTTTGATTTTATTTACTAAGATTGGAGGAATTGAATTCGAAACTGTAAAAAAAGATGGGTTTTGCGTATAAGGTAAAATTTCAATTTTCTGATTTTTTTTTTAATATTCCAATTCTTTGTTTAGATCCACAATTTTTAATAAGTGTATTTCCCCTTTTTATACATATTACAAGGATCTGAAGGGATTTGGAATGAAACATAAAGCTACAATTTAGTTCTAAGATTTAGGAAAACTTTGCAAGGTTAATGAGAAATTTATATATTATTTGTAATATCAATTTTTTTTTTCATTGGTGTAGTTTCATTTTATATGCTTAAATTTGGTGGTTATATCATGGCGGCTGGATGATGGGCTCTAAGGTTTCGTTCACGAATCCTATTGCTCTGATCGTTATCTCCCCAACTGTCACATCCCGCGATTGTAAGTCCACCTCGGCCTCACGCATTGATGGCGAGACATAAATTAAAGCTCTGGTTCCGGCCAGTTTCTGATCAATGCTCGTTCTTCCTTCCTTCGGCGGTGGCTCCATCTCCCGAGGGTCCTCTGTTACCTGCTCCTGTCTTGGAGTCTTCAGCGGCAGTGGAGGGGATTCATGCCATTCTTGCCAGCGCTTCAAAGGTAGCGGAGGGGGGAGGGGTTTCCGTGCCTTCTATGGTTGGGGTCTAGCCTCTTCTTAAGGCATCAGGTACCTGTCCGTTGAATTGGAAATCGACCTTGCTTGGTGGGCAGGTTGTGAATGATTTTGGCTCATCCGCTAGATTTATCGAGCCTCGCTTATTGAAAGAGGAGAACCACGCATTTATGTCCATGTCTGTAAGGCTACGATCCGTCGTCGATCGATGGGGCAACCCGGTTGTGCTATACATCATTAGATCTCGTATGTATTTCATTCACCTCGCTGCCTTCATTAAGCGGGTGTAGAAGCCGGTGGGTAAGTTTGAGATGTTTAATATGAAGCATGGCCACTTATTTGTTTTGAGCAGGTAGCTGATTTGGATAGAGTTTTGAATGATGGTCCCTATTTTTTTATTCTCGTTTGGTTCTACTGAAAAATGGTCTTTTGGGTTGAGTTATTCGAAAGATGTTTTTAAGTCGTTGTCTGGTGGGGTTAAATTCGATATGTCGGAAGATATGTGAGATTTTTGAGATAATTTGTGTAGTGGCCACTGTGTTTGGCGTACCATTGGGGATGGACAAGTTGACGGGAAATGTTTTCGAAATTGGCATTGCCTTTCTGTTGATTGAGACCATTGTCAATTTTCATTTCCTCTTATCGTCAATGTTGACTTCTATAACGAGAAATTTTTAGGCGTCACAGCATCATACGAGTATTGGCCGTCATGTTGTGGTTAATCCTGCGCGTTTCGCTACTCCACAGTCCGTTGTAGGCCTTTGCAGTGAGTGGGTCTCCAAGACCACACATGATGGTTCGGGTGCTGTCCCTCGGTCATCGAGTGATCTAGTCGCTAATGCGCAAATTAATGTTGACCCATTATTACCATGGTTCCTTCATCCATGCCATCTTATGACTCTGTCTCACATGTTGGCTATATCGTGATGTCTTGTACTGATTCGCATTCTGTCGATCATCAAGCTAGTGTTCCTTGTGCATGCACTTTCCATTGTGCACAAGGGCCTGTTTCGACCATTATCCATATCATTGTTTCTTTTCAGATGTTGGATCATATGCAATTTCAAGTGCTTGTGATGCTTAATGTTCTGCCATTCTTGTTTCTCTCAGTTGTGCATCATCGGTTCAAATGTTTCTTACTACACTGCTTACCCCGCGTTATCGGACCAAGCACTGGCTTTTTGCGCTGATGGCCTTCTTAGTTCTAATACTGCAGTTGGGGTTGTCGAGCTTGCCCCGGTGTTGCTTCCATCTTATGGTGCCTTAAATGATATTTCCAAGTCTTGGTTGGTCCACCCACAATCTAATCTTGCTTGCTTCTTGTCTACTAAAGCTTGTGGTCATGTGCATAACATTACTCTCTTCGACAATGCTCATGTGCATGTTGCGTATACTCATACTGCAGTTCCTGAGTTCCACCATGTTGCCTCATTTGCTTCAGACCCCCTTGCTTCCGACTGTCTTGTTCCCTCTTAGATTTTGATCGCTGGTGCTTTTTCGAATTCTGAAACAATCGTTAATGCTACTGATCATTACTTGTAGGGGTCTTGGACTCAGGTTCCGGTTCCTCTCAAAATCGTTGAATCACTGACTCCGGTGGGTTTCTCTAGCATCTCATTCGCAAATTGTTTCTCTAATGACAATATTCTTGCAAAAATCGATCTTGCTCTGGATAGCAAGTACGGTCCAGTCACTAGGAATTATGGAGCAGATCGCCTTCGCTCGCCAGAATTTGACTTTTAATCTATCATTCACATCCTTAACACTGAATCTAATGCTTTTGTTTTGTTTATGGTGATAAATTCTCCTCGTCGTCGTACCTATGGATGCTTCGTGCATCGTATCTCACGTGATCAATAGCAAATCTTTTTGGCTTAGAATTGCTTCCATTTTTGGTGGAGCTAGTTGGTTAGGGGTCAGTCTATGCGACCATCCCTGTTTTCAGTTATTTCATTTTATTTTATTTTTTCCTTCTCTTTCTTTTGGTTTCATTGTTACCTTGAGCCGAAATGCTCTATTTATTTGGTAATGATTATGCATACATATATATATATATATATATATATATATGTGTGTGTGTGTGTGTGTGTGTGTGTGTGTGTGTGTGTGTGTGTGTTTGTGTGTGTATGCCAAAATTTGGTAATTGGAATTGTAGGCTTTTCACCAAAACATCTAAATTTTGCATGCATATTCTTTTTGTATCTTTTGTTTAGAATTTATGCATAGATCTCGGAAATCAGTCCATAAAGATATTAATTGTTGTTCTTGGTGCATTTTTTATCTGTAAAAATAGGTATAAATGCAAGACTTGCATAAGTTTCCCACTTTAGTTTAAATCCATGTTTTGATTTGTGTAAAGATATTTGTTTAATTTTTATAAATTAGCCTATTTATCCTTTTATGCAAAAAGACTATGTTTGCAATTATAAGGAATATACCCTAATATAAAGGGAAGAGATATGTAAATTACGCATTTTTGTACATAGTTTACACTGTTTATTCCAAATAAAAGATACCCATTCCTTGTAATTTTAATTATATCAATATTCTTTTTTAGTGCTTGATTAAATTTATGGAAATTATAGCAAAATATATTTTATGAGATTTCAATTCTAGCAACGATTTTAAATATTAATAATTTATAAAATATATAATTTCAAATATAATGATTAAAATTTAATATATATAATCACTATAAATTTATTTAATTATCTTTTGGGCTAATATAATAATTTTAAATATAATAAACAACATTTGTGATTTCGATAACTGAATTTCGAATTTTTAAGGCAATCTAGAATTGAATTATTAAAGTGAGATAAGATCTCTGATATGCATATAGTAAATGGTTGGGTTAGATAATGTATTTACAAATAAAAGTGTTGTTATAAATATACCTAGGTGCGTTTGTGGTAAACGGTAACGGTGCATTTTAATGGAACATTTAAACGGGGTACTTAAACAGAGATGCAATTAAATGGGGAATGTGTTTGCAATTTCAAGCGGAGCATATAAACGTTGCATTTAAATGGAGAATTTTAATTAATTATATATTTATTTATTATTGTTATATGCGTATAATAATTGAAAATAAATACGTACAGTCAGGACAACAATTTTTCCACTACTATTAGGGAAACAAATTGATTACAAAACAAATTGAACAAACAATCAACAATAAACCAAACAAACTATAGATATGCTACTGTTGACTATAGCGGAACCTTCTCACATAATAACTAAGATAACCAATCAGATCTAGATATGCAAGCATCCACACCACTTTTAAAATCATAGGATTGGAACAAACTATCTTAACAGACTCCTACATTTGAATGTCGTAACACTGACCAACATTGAAAAGCGGTGGTCCATTATATCATTGAAACGTTCTATCGTAATCAAAGACTGTGTTGGGCCAGCATTCGCAGTCCTGTTGGATTAGGGGCATCTAAATAGGGCTCATGAAGTCTTATCGGTCATTCAATCGTTGTAGAAAGATGCTTCTACAGCAGTGAATGACTGGGATATATAAGGATCATACTGGGGAGGTGTGGTTGCAGCTGTTTGATACTGACAAGTGCCATTTCCTAGGCATCCACCAAATATCTCGTCCAACTCCCTAAATTCAAGTGTAACATTCCTTCTAAAGCTCCAGTACCTGTACACAACACCATTCCATCATTCATCAGATCTATCCAGGTAATCCTACTCCTCATTCCACTTACCACCTAGACTCTGTAACAAAGTGTCCACGTTCTCCATAGAAGCTTAAAATTATCCCTTTATATTCTTTGTTTGCGTTTTAGACTAGCTATCATTATATCTTTCATTGAATTGCACTGCAACGACGGTCAAAGATGACCACTTGCTGCCAGTATACCAAGGTTGATAATGTAAATGTCAATGATCGTTGTTGTGTATTCATCCATCCAGTTTGCTATAGGCGTAGATGAAGCAGAACTGGGTGAGTGAGAAATAGGACTAAAAGGACAAAATTTCAAAAATGTCAGAAAAATATTGTAGAAAGCTAAAAAATAGACATAACTACAAAGAAAATTACTGAAAAATAGAGTTACGAAGATCGAAAAAATGACAAAGGGGAATCAGGTAACTCGGGTAATGGTGAGAAAAAGGGAGGATGGGAAGGGAATTTACAACCAACGGTGAAATTTAATCCGGTGGCTTGCCTGACCAAGCGGCCAGGCAATGTTTCAGACACGTCTGAAACGTCGCTTAGTCAGTTGGCCTCCCAGAATGACACCGCTGCCTCATTCTCCAGGCATAAAAGCTCATTTTTTTTCTCTGGGGAATAAATTAGAAATTAGTTGTGGACTTTGCGACTCCGCTATTGAGTAATGATATAATCTCTCAAAGACTAAGTTGATTTCAGCTGTGTTCGACTAATAGGTTTAATTGAAGAAGAAAAATTCTTGAATTAATTTTTTATATCGATTTACGAAATAATTTTGAATCAATTTTTTCTTATCATTCCACTTTTGGTTTAAAAATAGTTATTTTTTCCTCTCTTATGCATGCATTGCAAAACACGAAGAGGACGAGTTTCATCTTTGACGATTGTCGGACTGCTGCTATAGGAAGAGGTGGCATTGGATAGGAAAAGCACCATACCATAAAGTTGACAAATACGTTTGGAACAATATTTTAAAAAAAATCGATATCTCTTCCTTGATACATCTTGGCTACATTGAAGTCAAAGTTTATATACATGTACCTATACATACACAAATATATATAAACATATGACAGAGAAACATAAAAGCAAAGACTACTTTATTTCGAATAAGATTCTTTTATGAGAGTAGCATTAGGTTAATTCTCATATGGTACATTCTCAACTTTATCATTTTTTCCTCGTGTTTTGAGCCATAATGATGCCGTATTACATCACCTTCGAACGATCTTCCTAAACTAGACTAAGAAGAGGTGCAGGAAATTCAACATTATTGTTTTGTATCTGCATTACAATAACATTTGCGATCTAGTTACGAATAATTCTTTTATTGCATGTTCATTGCGAAGGAAATATCTTGATTTTTTATATTAATTTGGTGGTTCCCAATTGAAATATATCCTATATTGTAATAATCATGACATTTTATTGCATTTTAATAACGAAAACCGCTCATATCTCTTTTACAAATTTACGCACATATTGTATTATGATGATCTCAGTATGTTTCATATGGAATTTTTCCAACTCAAAATTTCTTAACTAAGGTTCAATATACTTTCAAAATTGATTTAATATATTCAATATAATTTGTTAAGTTCAAGCCCCAATGTTGTTTTATAAGGAATTCGCTGTTTTCAAATATGATTCTCTAATATTTCATCAATACTCGAGAATACTCTTAATTATCAGCTAATGGCTTACCTTAAATCTGATATTTGTTTAGTACACACAACATATAAACAAATGCAACATACTGCATAAAATAGCATATTTTATAGTGGTTATTGCGATAAATAAGGGATCTACATCATACGTTCCACATTTGGGGATATATATATATATATATATATATATATATATATGTGTGTGTGTGTGTGTGTGTGTGTGTGTGTGTGTGTCTATATGTATGAGGCACGCTCCATGGCACCCCTAATTCCTAGCACCCCATTTGCACCTGATTTATAGCCATAAGTTTATAATTAATTAAGTTAGGGGGAAGAGAGAGAGAGAGAGAGAGAGTTAGTGGGAGGAGAGAGAAAAGGGAATGTGTGGTGGAAATCAGGGGGCTAAAGGGGTGCTACACTATTTGGGGTGCTCTTGATCCTATCCCTATATATATATATATATATATATATGTGTGTGTGTGTGTGTGTGTGTGTGTGTGTGTGTGTGTGATCAAGAGCACCTTAAACAGTGCAGCCCCTGATAGCTTCTCTTATTTCCACCATACATTCTTGTTTTTCTCTTTTCCCACACAACTATTTATAACCCCTAAGCAGTGCGAGAATTATTTTCATATATATATATATATGTGTGTGTGTGTGTGTGTGTGTGTGTGTGTGTGTGTATTTATACACTTCTTTGCTTTTTAATGTTTGATATTGTTTTAAGCATGTGTACTACTTGATGGATGATAGTTATATAGGGTCTGAGGGATAAGCAGCGTTGATTTAATTTTGGTCAAATGGGTATATTTCTGATAAACGAGTTTTATGGCCGTGTGTGTTTGATACTTCTACTATGGGTTGGGGCACAACTATTTATAGCCACACTTGACCAGCTGTACTATAGCTGTAACAACCCAAATTCCAGCGAACTCGGTTTTTTTTTTTTTTTTTTTTTTTTTTTTTTGCAAATTTCTAGAATCCAAGTCCACTGAAACCTGAGTTGGTTTGGATGGTATCCTGCAGAAAGGCAAAGATAAATATATCAGAGCTCATAATAAATATCTCACATCGGAACTGAAAAAAATATAATAAGTAAATACTTACCATATTAATCACACAGTGTAACAAGTGTCTCTAAGCTGTAAAATCTCTGTCATCTGTCTAACCTACGAGTTTGTTATGAGGAGTAGGTCAGAACAAAAATTCTGGTGAATGGACAAATTATGCTTTCTATAAATAATACTACTACATATACCTTTCTATCACCGGTTTACCTTTATTAAGTTATTTGGGTTTATTGCGCATTACCCTTCCAATTTTATGCATAAATTGTACCCATCTACTCACAATTAGATTAACCTAATAAATCATATATGCGTAGCTATATGCCAAACATATCAAGGTACTTCCCATAGTAGCCTCCTCGAAAGGCCTCCATCATCGCGCTACGAAAGTGTACTAGATGTCCATCGTTACTCTACAAAAGCGTACCACGATACATAATGAGAGTGTACTAAGCCTCCATCGTCATGCTACGAAAAGCGTACTATCGACCATCTGAGTTCCCCTATGGAACTCAATTGGGGGATTTCTATATCTGTAAAAGACAGCTTCGTTAGACCTATAATACAGATATCTATAGGTTTGGTATTTCTCTTTTCTCATTGACTATGGCCCCACTCACCCCTTAACTAATGAAAGAATATTCCAAGAGCTAAGTGACCGTGCCTCTAATAAAAAATCTCAACATCCAATTTGGTGTTTTCCTTCATCCAATGTCTCGATAATGAAAGATCATTGGCCTATTGGTTTAGCTCCAGTCTTTTCCGTGCTCACTCTGATTGATGATGACAGGTATCCGACAATTTACTATTCTTATTGGGTCTTGACTACGAAGCCTGCTTTTGGAACCGAGACAACTGTTGAATCCTACAAATCATCCCATCAGTCTTTTAGCTCCCCTCAAGTCCATCTAAGGCATACTCTATGGATGAAACCGTACAGACCTTTCTCTGGAGAGGCAACTTTGTTAGGCTTACCCCACAGGATCATCTCAGAGTATCCTCACATCCCGTAGTGGTCTCGAACTTCTTTCTAGTCCCATCGAATATTAAATTGGACATGCACCCATCATGTCTCTGGACACCTGTGATGATTTGCCCCGTTGGGCTCTTCATTCCTTCGGACTAGTCCAAATGCATATCGTTCATTATTTCATTAGACCATATATCTGATTTACCATTATGCATTTTACTTACTTTTCTTTTTGCTAATTTACCATGTTATTCAGTCCATATGTTCTGAATTTTAATGTCTTGTTTATCAACTTTATTAGTTGCCATAGAACCATCGAATACTATATAACTGCATAATCTCAAGGTCACTATAGAACTATAGAATTGCCTAATCATAAGGCCACCATAGAACCATAGAATTGTCTAATCTCAAGGCCACCATAGAATGAAATTCCTAATCGCAAAACCACCATGGAGTTTTGCTTATTGAAATTAATTCACTCTTTTAAGTTTAATCATAATAAGCCTTTCTTATTTCATTTCACTTTTTAATTACAACTTTCATGTTATTGTTTTACTTTCACCATAGAACCATAACTATAGAATTATGCTTACTAAACTTAATTTATACTTTTAAGTTATTCATAATAAGCTTTCATTTCACTTTTAATTATAACCTTCGTATTGTAATCAAAACTTCCTATTATGATTCATTTTTTGTCTATGTAAAATTATCATAATAGATTACATTCATTTCTTATTATCAAGTGTTTAACCCGATTTCTTACTTCTTTTCTTTACATAACATCTTTTAGTTATGTTTTCCTTATTCTTTTCGCCTTTACAATTATTTCTTTAGGAAGTTAGGCCTGTTTCTAATTGAATAGTTATTAAATTTGTATAAAAATCTATTTCCATAGTTTAAGGGGATAGAAACCTATAATTGCAAGACATTTATTTCAATCTTTTTAGGCTATTGAATAGCGTACAATACAGCTAAATATCTATTTCACGCCAATCCATGCCCTTATTTCTTCTTATACTTGCAACTATGTTTCCCATTTTTCTTACAAACTTAACTGCAGAAATGTATCCCCTTTTTCCTAACCAATCAATCTAGGTATTCCTAACCTTTCATTGCAATAGGTATATGTTAATTCATGTTCTCTAATTTGTTTCCACAAATTTGATGTATTTTCTGTAAATTGAGTACAATTAGGCTACTCCTTTTTCCATTCCAATCTATCCAGATATTTTACCTAATTTGAAATTCAAACCATAGCTATAACAAACAAAAAAGGGAATTCTCAAATTTTTTATTAAAATCACTGATTTATTGTGCATGAAATTCCTTATGTCATTCCTGTAAGGATTTACTATAAGAATTGGACTAAAATAAAATTATGTTCAAATCACGTAGGAAATGAATTATCACAACTAAATAATTCTTAATTACCAATATTTACCAGGAATCAAACAATATCATATACCATTATATAGAAATACAATTTAAATCCACTCACATGTAGCGCATTCTAAGGTCTGGACCTGATTTGGATCTAGCTTATTATCCATTTTCTTCTTAATTTGAATCAACAAAATTTGTTTGGACATGAAATATGGATATATAAATCTTGGATCTACCACAATTACCTTCAAACCTCAAATCAGATAACCTAAATCAAATATATTATCTATTTCTGAATAGTTTGGAGGAGAAAGGAAATGACAGTGCTTCAGTGCCTTATTAGAAAATATGAGTTTGATGGCTAGCCCTTGTGGATTTATTTATGGATGTCCAAACGAACAGTGTCCATACGATTTAAACTAAAATAAATCTCACTGTCAATGAAATCTGAGCCTGTATAAAATAACGCAAATCCCTTTAAAAAACGTCATCAAATAACATAGGTCAACCCACTCTTTGGTTGGGTCGACACATGGGTCGACCCAACCCATACATGGGTCGACCCAACCCATACATGGGTCTATCCATCCCAAGGAGCGGTCGATCCATATGTGTTTTAACATGTTTTGGGTCCCCCTTTTCTTTGCATATTTAATTTTTGGGACGTTGTTTTTAACATTTATTTTGGCTTCCTGTTTTGTTTGATTACCTTCTGTTTTTAACACGCGCAGATGTGTCAAATGGGTCATGTATGGTCATATGAGGGTCAACCCAAATTTGACACAACCCATTTACCACCCATTAATTTCGACCCATTTAACACAAAGCTTTATCTAACCCAACCCACCTACTAAGTGGGTTACCTATTTGACCTATCTAAATGTAGTCTGGTATTTTTTATATATAATTATGAGAACTAGTCTGTTATTTTCTAAACGTTAATCACCTTGGAGAGATATAGTGCTCGTTTATAGGACGAAATATCTGAGTGTTCCATATTGTCCATAATTCAGGTGAGAGTCTACTAGTTGAAGTCTTGTCCGGTTCCGAGGCAGTATGAAGAAGTTACTGCAGTTTTTACAAAAAAAGGGACTTCATATGTAGGTAAAGTTCAAATATGGGAATACAGCCTGTTATTTTCTAAGTACAACTGTTAGTCACCATGGAGGCCTATAGTGTTCGTTCACAGGACGAAATATCTGAGTATTCCATACTGTCCATAATTTAGGTGAGATTCTACCGGTCGAAGTCTCGTCCGGTTCCAAGGCAGTATGAAGAAATTAGTGCAATTTTTACCGAAAAAATAGCGACTTCGTATGTAGGTAGAGTTCAAATATAGGAATATAGCCTGTTATTTTCTAAGTACAATTGTTAGTCATCTTGGAGAACTACAGTGTTCGTTTACAGGACGAAACGTCCGAGTGTTTCACACTGTCCGTAATTTAGGTGGGAATCTATCGGTCGAAGTCTCGTCCAATTCCAAGGCAGTATGAAAAAATTACTGCAGTTTTTACAAAAAAAAATAGTGATTTCGTATGTAGGAAGAGTTCAAATATGAGAATATAGTCTATTATTTTCTAAGTACAATTGTTAGTCACCTTGGAGAAATATAGTGTTTGTTCACAGGACGAAACGTCCGAGTGTTTCACACTGTCCCTAATTTAGGTGGGAATCTATTGGTCGAAGTCTCGTCCAGTTCCGAGGTAGTACGAAGAAATTACTGCAGTTTTTACAAAAAAAATGCGACTTCGTATGTAGGCAAAGTTCAAATATGGGAATATAACCTGTTATTTTCTAAGTACAATTGTTAGTCACCTTGGAGAACACTACAGTGTTCGCTCATAAGACGAAACGTCTGAATGTTTCCCACTGTCCGTAATTTAGTGGGAATCTATCGGTCGAAATCTCGTTCGGTCCCAATGCAGCATAAAGAAGTTACCATAGTTTAAACATAAAAAATAGCGACTTCGTATGTAGGCAGAGTTAAATGGGTAAGTGGGTTACCCATTTGTAATCCTTTTAAAAATGGGTCAACCCTTTTATGACCCATTTATTAAGAATTTATAAATGGATTGACCCAACAGGGTTCTAATTAGGGTATAATGGGTTGGGTAAATGGGTAGAGTCATATTTTGATAGGTCTAAACACGCGTCTAAGTACAAATTCAAACTTTAATGCTATTCCTGTTTATGTCCCTACTAATCTCATTAATGACGCGCATTAACTTTCAAATTCAAATGCGCGTTGCTTTTGAAATATACATACGTATATATATATATATATATATATATAATAAATATATATATTTACTCATGCTTACATGTGTGTTACTATTTATTAATTTTCCATTTTTAAACTTTAACGTTACATTCTATTTAGTAATTTATAATATGCTATTAATTAATTTTCATTCATTCTTATGTAACGATACATCTTATTTAGTTCTATTTATATATTTTGCAACATTGCATTTGCAAAATGACAACTTTTAATTTAGTTCTCATTTATTTTACACTTCTGTTTTTCAACTTCAAATGCATACTTATTAGATCCAAAAATGTCTCTAACACCCAAAGTAAGAACAATTTCTGATGAAATGAAACTAAAAATGAAGAAAACACGCAATTTATAGTGGTTCGGCGTTAAATAGCCTACGTCCACTTTCTACTTCTTGTATTGATGACTTGAATGTAGATACAACAATGATTCTCACTCCCACTTGTATCATACATAGATTCACTCAATATTTTATGAAATATCCTTTATAAGATGATTGCAATATGAAAATGGTGATAGAATTCGGTTCTCAAAGGAATTTCAACTCTGAAAATGCCAAAAGATCCCCTGAAATGTGCCTCGGGGTGTATTTATAGGTGAAAAATGCTCCTGGAAAGGCTTCGATTCGGATCCACGTGGCGCCCATCCCGTTACTATAGGGTTCGGATGGGATATGATAGCGACAGCGCATCAGGTTAGTGGTGAACATGGGGAGAACGTGGGTATAACCACTCCGAGTCTTAAGGGAACGTGGGCATAGCTTCTGCAATTTCGTGTGCATGGGTTCGGATCGGATATACTACAGTTGGGAGGACGGATCGGATTTGACTGAATCGATCTGGTCTGGCATAAGCCCACTCTTTCTCCGCTTTGTGTTGTTCTGCCTTGACTAAAAGAAATCCGATCTGATCCGACTCTTTGAGAAAGTGTTCTTCATTTTTTGATCTTTTAATCTTTGTGTTGCCTAGTTCACAAAGTAGGCTAACTTTTTGCCCCCAAGAAGGACGCTTCTATTGAAGATAGAGCGTGCTTCGACATTATTTGCCCGTCAGTTGCTGATGTTGAATCATTGAGTAGTTGCTCCCATTCATTTGTAGAGACGCGTTGCTTCATAAAGTCGTATCTCTTGTTACTTATATATACACCATAGAACGTGCGAATTACCTTCTTCATCTTAAACAACTCTGGGAACTCTTCTTGATGTCCAGTGACTCCTCCAGGTAAACTTTTTGTATATTTTTCTTTGAGTTCAATTAGTATGTCAGGTCAATGTGCATGATTCCATTAGGGTCCAGTTTCCGATCCGAACGTCTTCTCTTTCACCCCACTACCACTAGATCGATGGGCTAAATGTGTATATGGGCTTGCATACCGGTCCGAGCGAGATGAAAGGTTGGGAATACAAAGGGCCACTGTAAACTCATATAAATCCGTTGTCTTTCATGTTCTTCCTTCTATCCTTTTATTATTCTCGTCTTCCAGATTTTAGAGGAAAAGAAAAACCCTAATTCTCAATACTTCAGAATTCCCTTCAATTCTCGAATCGATTACATCGGTAGGTTAAAAAACTTTAGTTAATTCCCTTTTAATTGATTTCGATTCAAATTCATGGATGATTTGGACGATTTGAGCATGGTACTTAGCTGATCTTGACGCCATGACTCCCCCTCGCCATCGTTGTTAATGGCCTCGTCACCATCTCGAGGTAGTAATGGAGGGGATTAGAATCTAATGTTGAACGTGTCAGCACACATGTGCTTGGCTTTGATTTGGGTGTTTGGCACGAGACTGGGTACGGTGTTGGTTAAGGAAGAGAGAGGATGGAGAAGAAGAAGAGGGAAAGGTTTGGGATCAGTTCGGGTGAAGAGGCATAAGAGTGAAATAGGAGGAAGAAGTCCATCTGACCGGTTCGGGTCGGAGTGAGAGAAATAGTCATGACAAGATATGGGTACTTGGACCGATCTGGACTGCTTAAAGTACCAACTTTCGAACCGAACCGATTTGCTTGTAATGCATTAACTTCTTCTTTGGACCACACATGGTCCTGCTCCTGGTCCGAACCCTTTCCTCTGTGGGCGTCTGATCCGATCCCAATATATATATCCGAACCGAACTGAAACCATCCAACTTAATGCACAAGAAATGTCCGACTTGCTCAATCAATGTTTGCCGTGACTTACAACTTAATGAACAGTTAGGATAGTGCCTTATGAACATGAGCAAACATTTAAGACTATTCTGAACATTACTGCTTCACCAAACCTTTGCATTATGCTCTTATGTGTCTACTTTGCATCTCTTGCACACACTGTACACACTTTAGTTCACACACGTGCACGGGGGGATATAGGATATTTTACTCTAACTTATGTTATTGCTTCTTTAGTAGTTTAGCGATCATGGCAGAGAGACGTTCATCTAGATTAGCAAAAAAGGGAGAAGTCACAGAAACATCCGAGAAACTCACTCTTGATGACATATCCTCTTCCGCAGACCCTGAGTGGGATGATGAGGGCCCAGATTATGAAATGGAAGCGCACAATAGTGAAGTATTTTCTGGGGGTGAAATCTCTCTTGGTGAGGAAGAGGAAGGAGAGGTAGGAGATGATCGTGCTCCCGACGAGTTTGAAACTGCCACCATATTGGAGTTACCCAAAGATTCTGTTGAGTCGACGATCGATGATGATAGACTCATCCAAATATGTCTAAAGCATGGGATATTAAAAAGAGATACCCAGGTGCCTTCGAAAACAGATCGCCCCCATAATCCACCGGAAGGATTTATGGCTATTACCCGATTAATGTGTCTAGTTGGGGCAATACCTCCATTTCCGCCTTTTGTCGTCGATTTTCTGAGACAGATGCGGATTGCCTCCATGCAATTACATCCCAACTCTTATGCTTATTTATACACCTTGTATATAGCATACAAAGAGATTTTAGGTATAGAACCTACCTTCGATGACGTCCACTTCTTTTATAATTTCAAGCATAGGACTCAAGAGACTCCCTCCTTCTCATACTTTGATTCAGTTCCAAAAAGGAAAATTATCACTGTTCCATATAGCAGCAAGGCTGGTGACTCAAAACCTGAATGGTTTTACATTAGAAAGCAACCGGGGTGCGCCAGGAGATGGACCAAATCAAGTAATTCACCGACTTTCTAGATTCCAACTTTAAATGTTTATGCCAACACATTAACTTGCTTTTATTTTCATTCGCAGTCGATAACCCAAAGCAAATATCAGGTCAATTATACTTTGATCGTTTGCACCAGCTGCTCAATGGTGACTGAAAGTTCTTAACCCTCGACGATGTTCTTAAGGATGAGTATCTCCATCGTCACGGGTTACTATCTATTACCCGTAGTATAGGTCAAGGGACAGGTCCATATGTGTACATACCCCAGGTCGACATTATTCCTGAGACGGGTGAGGGCTCGAAAGGTCCAACGATACCTCTTAGGACTCCTCCCTCCCCATCCTCAACTCAGGACGATGAATTAGCCAACATAGCTGAGAAGCACAGAGAAGGGTATACCATTCCTGATGACGCCATTTCTCCTGAAAAGTCAATATCCCCTAAAAAGCTGCCACTAGATTCTACTCAAGGAGATGCTCCTACTACCGATGATTCTACATTTAAGGGTTTAGGAAATCTTCCCCTTGTCCGAAACTATTTATACTTCAGAGGACTTCGGAACGAATCCTTTAACCTTCACTTCTTTAGAAGAGACTACTCTTGTGAAACCAAAGAGCCTACTCATGCTAGTCTAGCTTCAGGCTTGGGTTTGTTGGGGGGAACGTCACTTAGGATGCACATAACACATTAGCACCGCACGTCACAACACTTATGTCTTATGTGAGTGTCGATTCTGAACTCTACTTATATTGTTGTGTAGGTACCATGTCACGCCCTTACTATGATGTCAGGAAAATTCGCCGTAGCATATCCAGACCTCCTTCTAACACCGAGCATGATCGCCGTGAGAACCGGGGCAGAGATGACTGAAGGCATTATGATTCCCATCGACCTCACACTTCACGCTCTCGTTCTCCTATTCGGTCGAACCCGGACAGATATAAAAGCCACCAAAGTCGTCGTGGGGGAGACACATCACAGTCCAAAGACCGAATTTATCCCCAAGATAAATATTCCTAAGAAAAATGTCCATCGAAACACACTGATTCGTGAGACAAGCACAAAGACTCTAAGAAGTGATCTGAAAAAGGTGATGCAGCCATCGTCCCTGCCAAGCGGAAACATTTTGAGCTATCTCATTCCAAATCCCCACCACTGGATGCTGATTCCAAAACGAAACTGGCTTATCTGAAGGAACATTTCCCAGATCACTACTTTGAGCATTTAACTTTCCTACCCGCACTTGAGCCTATTTCTTCAAAGTGGGCAGATGATGCTAGGGCAAAGATCGACATAGTAGAGAAACAGTACTCAGAGATGTACAAGTATTCACGCAATCTCTCCAGAATCATTCGAGTCCTAATTGCAGACGTCGACGCGATGAAGAAAGTTGCAGACTCCGATGAGAATGTTTTGAAAAATCTGGAGAAGGACATAGAAGATACACAGGCTCAACTTGCCATTTCTCAACGAGATGCCAATAACTTCAAAAAGCAATTTGAGGAATTAAAAAGGCGTTATCATGACCTACTGGAATCTCACAGTCAAGAGCGTTTAGAGTTGAAGAAACAAGTTGAAGATACTAAGTCAGAAAGTGTCCAGGTGCAAATAGCTTACAGTACTCTTGAGCAAGAAAAGGCCGAGTTAGCGAGGAAGAATGCCGAGTTGGAGAAACGAAATGCTGACTTGGAGGCCAAGTTAATGGAGGCCAAGACCAGAGCTGCCTTAGCTGAGGGGAATGTGGATAGCGCTATTAAGTCTGCTGAAGAGACCCATAAACAGCTATCAAAGGCTCAACAAGAATTGCACGGCTTTGGCGAACTGATGATTGAATTCTCTGCACACATAATCCATCGTCGAAACATCTCTTGGATCGAAGACTATCCGACTACCTTAGTTCATGTATGGAATCAAATCATCAAATGGGAAAAAGATGAACTTAAGGTAGACTTCGTTGATGAAGACAAACTCATGGAGAAGTATCTGAAAGATGATGAACCGGGACGTCTGGCCGAGGGGCGTCGCCTTTTAGCTGTTGCCATGGAGGAGAAATTCCAGGCCAAAGGAAAGAATATCCTTGAAGTTGGTTCCTCTTCTGTTACCGTCGAAGCTACTGGAGTAAAGGAATATGATCCCGAGAATCCGGGAATTCCTAGAGCACCTCTTTTATCTCCTATACTCGAATCAGCATCAGAGACAGTAGCCGCCCCAATTAAGAAATCATCAGAAGGTATTTCCACCTTTTCACCCCAATTTGCCAAGGCAGTTTCCACCTTTCGTCACATCATTGGGGGATCGATTGAAGATTCTTTGTTTCTTCCTGAGTTGATAATTGTTGCTTCTCATTCTGTAGGTGCTGAACGAACAGCATATCATATCACATTATACAATAAAGTCATTGTTAAGGGGAACATGCGTATATATATGCCCCCAATCAATCTTGAATGACTGATTAAGATTTATTCAAGATTGATTAAATTTAGCATCCAGTTGCCCCCGATTCTCTGACGGGGTCATATTCCTTTCGTCATTGATGCTTACTCTTTTTAGCATCTTTATACTCTCCTGTCTCATAACCAGGTTAGAGTATTACTGAGGCGGTCTCTTATCAGGGTGCACCTTCACGCCTCAAGGGACGTCGTCTTCACGTCCTTTATACTCTCTCTCGATTCATAAGAGTTAGAGCTAAGAATGTCGTCTTCCCATTCTTTGCATCTTATCATGCAAGCGGTCATTTTGTTCGCTCTTGCACATAGATTATCTCCAATTTTCCAAATATAATTTAATGTTTTGTGTTTCATAGTCATGATAGAATAATCGTTGAAGATAGAAATAATGCAGGAAAGTAAACGACACACGATAATTTTATAGTGGTTCAGCTAAGTCGTAGCCTACATCCACTTCATAATCTTTTGTTCATATAAATAGACTTTTTAAGGAAAGTCGTGCCTTTTTTACATAATCTATAGAAAACAAAAGAAAGTAATTCATATCTAACTCAAATATCGCCGCAAATGTTGAGCATTCCAAGCTCTGGGAATTTCTTCACCATCTACTGTCGTTAGCTTAAAGGCTCCTATGTCAAGCTTCTGTTGGATGGTACACAACCCTTCCCATCTTGGACCCAGATGGGTTGAAGGTGGGAAAGCTCGTTTCAACACTAAGTCTCCTGGTTCGAAGGTTCTAGTGTGAACCTTTTTGTCATAATAACGTGCTACTTGGCGCCGACGCCTCGAAGCATGCAAGTCTGCTTCGTCTCTTTTTTCTTCAACCATATCAAGAGACTTTAGGAGGAGTGTTCTATTTGTCAGTAGGTCATAGTATGCTACTCGATGAGAAGGGACTTCTAGTTCTATCGGGATCACTGCTTCTGACCCGAAGGAGAGTGAAAAGGGAGTATGGCCAGTGGCCATCTTAAAGGTTGTCCTGTAGGCCCACAAAGCTAGTGGCAACTCATCTACCCACTTGGCTTTGGCCCGCTCCAAACACTTCTTGAGAATAGATTTAATGACCTTGTTTATTGCTTCAACCTAGCCGTTTGACTGCGGGTGAGCTACAACGGTGTATCGTTTATCAATCTTGTATTTCTGGCAGAAGTTTCTGAATTCGACACTGTCGAACTGTGTCTCATTATCAGTTATGATGGTCTTCGGTATCCCAAATCAACAGATAATGTGTCTGACCACAAAACTAATCACCTTTCTTGCCGTGATCGTGGTTAAAGGTTCAGCTTCCACCCATTTCATGAAATAGTCCACGGCGACGATCGCATACTTTGCTCCCCCTTTGGCAATAGGTAACACTCCAATAATATCAATTCCCCACATGGCTAACGGCCATGGACTTATCATTGACATAAGCTGAGTCAGAGGTGCTCTGGGAATTTTGGCGAATCTTTGACATTTGTCGCAACGTCCTGAATAACCAGCCGCATCTTTATTCACGGTAGGCCAAAAATATCCATACCGCAACACTTTCTTTGCTAGGGTTTGGCCCCCGGTGTGGTCCCCACACTCATCTTCGTGTACTTCTTGCAGTACACGTTTGTTGTCGTCATGTGCGATACACCGTAGTAGGGGCATTGAAAACCCTTGGCGATAAAGGACGTCGTCCTGTAAAATGTATCTTGCAGCCTTACGTGTTACAGTTCGTCTTTCACTTTTCTTCAATGGGAGGGTTCCACTCTTGAGAAAATTCTTGTTCGGTGTCATCCATGATTCTCTCTCTGGATCAACTTCTAAGTCTAGTTCCACCTCCATCAGGTCAAAACTCGGTGATTCCAAAACCTCTATTGGAACCATTTCAGTTTCTTCGGGGTTATCAGAACTCGCTAGTTTTGCCAACCGATCTGCTTTTTGATTCTCTGTTCTTGGAATATGCGTTATGCTGTAACGTTCCAAACTACCCAACAACTCCTTTACCTTTCTGAGATAAGTAATGAGTCGAGGTCCTTTAGTAACAAACTCCTCCCGTACCTGGCATACAACTATCTTGAAGTCGCAGCATATATCCAGTGTCTTCACTCCTAGTTCTTTGGCGAGTTTCAGCCCGGCAATCAGGGCTTCATACTCGGAATCGTTATTGGTAGCGGAAAATTCTAATCGTAATGCATAGTAAATAGATCGTCCTTCAGGAGTGATTAAAACAACTCCGACGCCGGACCTTCGATCATTTTTGGCTCTGTCCGTATATAACTTCCACGGACTAAGCTTTAATTCTTGGTCTAAAGTAACCACCTTGTCACCCACCGTTTCCTCTTCGAGAATCGTGAATTCGGCTATGAAGTCGGCCAATGCCTGCCCCCTTATTGATCTCCGTGGCTAAAAATTCAAATCGAATTGACTCAACTTGATGTTCCATTTAAGTAACCGCCTCGATGCTTCGGGTTTTTGCAACACTTGCCTTAAAGGTTGATTGGTGTATACAACTATCGGGTGAGCCTGAAAGTAATGACGAAGTTTGCGGAAGCAATCAGGAGGCTATAAGCAAGTTTTTCTATTTTTGGATAATTACGTTCTACAGCGGCTAGCTTCTTGCTCACATAGTATACAGGCCTCTGGACTTTATCTTCTTCACGTACCAACGCTGTACTGATGGCATGAGATGATACCGCTAGGTAGACAAACAAATTCTCATGTTCCACGGGTTTTGATAATATTGGAGGCTTTTCTAATAAGTCTAATAAATTCTGGAAAGCCTCCACACAATCAGGGTCCACTCAAAATTTTGTTTCCCTCGTTTTATCAGATCGAAGAATGGTACGCACTTATCTGTGGCTTTGGAGATAAACCTGCTCAATGCAGCAACTTTTCGGGCCAGGCTTTGAACATCCTTAATCTTTCGTGGTTCTTCAATATTCCTTATTGCTGCTATTTGATTAGGATTTATCTCAATCCCTCGAGAAATCACGATAAACCCAAGGAATTTCCTAGATGTGACTCCAAACGAGCATTTTAGGGGGTTTAACTTCGTCCCATACCTTTGAAGAATGTCAAACATTTCAGCTAAGTCCCTTGTATGGTCGGAAGATTGTCTAGACTTCACAAGCATGTCATCCACATAAACCCATGTGGTTTTTCCTATTTTCCTATAGTCTTTAATCCAAATGGCATTACCACATAACAATATAACCCCAAGTCTATGATGAAACTTGTGTGCTCCTGATCTGATATGTGCATGGGAATTTGATTGTACCCCGAATAGGCATCCATAAAGGATAAAAGCTCGTGTCCGGCCGTCGAGTCTACTAGTTATCAATCCTGGGAAGAGGAAAGCTATCCTTCGGACAAGCCTTGTTCAAGTCAGAGAAATCAATACATGTACGCCACTTCCCGTTAGATTTTTTGACCAGGACAGGATTTGATATCCAGTCGGAATATTTCGAATCCTTGATGAATCTATTATCCTTCAATTTCTCTACCTCTTCCTTCAAAGTTGTTGACCGCTCTAGGCCTAACATCCGTCTCTTCTGCTTGACCGGCGGGTGCTTTGGATTGATGCTTAAAGAGTGGCTCATAATAGCAGGCGAAATCCCACACATGTCAGCGTGAGTCCAAGCAAACACATCTAAATTTGCCCTTAAGAAATCAGCCAACTCTTTCGCTCGAATTGGATCTAGCTGTGATCCGATCTTTAGTACTTTTGTCGAATCTGTCTCATCAATAGATATATCTATAGTTGTCTCGTTGGGAGTTTCCTTTTTTTCCTCGGGTTCTCTATCCTCTCTGGGATCTATATCCTCGAGCACATCTAAGGGTGACTCTCTTGGGGTTGGACCCCTTAATTGCTATACTAAGTTTTCCTTCGAAGGGGGAGAACGTCCTTAGATTCTATATTCAACCCCTTCGTTAGCATCTTCAACTCCGTCATGTAACAAGCTCGTCTCGTAGCTTGGTCGCCTCTCATCACCCCTATTATCGCGTCAGTCGGGAATTTAAGCAGCAAGCACCAAGGTGCAATACACGCCCTAAACTCAGCGAGGGCCGGTCGGCCTAGGAAAGCGTTGTAGGGTGACTCTACATCCAAAACTACAAATGGCAGGATCCTCGCTCTCTGGAGATCTCCTTGTCCTAATGTCACTGGTAATTCTACGTAGCCCATCGGTGCCGTTGACGCCCCATTGAAGCCCCGTATCCATCCTTCGCAGGGCTTTAGATCTTTTGCTTCGAGTCTCATTTGTTCAAAAGCTTTCTTGAAGAGGATATTGATTGAGCTTCCGTTGTCCACCAACACCTTATGGACTAAGGCAGGGCCGATGGCCTGGTAATTACCACTGGGTCTTCAGTTGGTGATTGAATTCCGGTATCATCTCTACTACGGAATATGATGTCGTCTGACATCGTCTTTTGTTGTTTTACTGGAGTAATGTCTTCGAGGTTACTGCATTCTCCTACCTCAAAGTGCTTGGTGGCATTAACGTACTGATCCATCGCTTTGAAACTATGGCTAGCTAGATAGGGTCCGACAATAATAGTATTGATAACGATTCCCTTACCTTTTTGCTGGGCTATGGGTTTAGAAGTAGGCTGGTTTTGGTCCGGGACTTGCCCTCCTTGCCCCCTGTCCCGTGGGCCAACCTTGTACTCGTCTAACTTCCCTTCCCGCATCAATATTTCAACTACATCTCTCAAATGACGGCATTCGTTGGTGGAATGACCGTGGGTTCCATGGCAAAAACAAAACTTTCCCGTTGCGATCTCTTTTTCAGTGGAGTCTCTGGGTGGTGGCTTTTTGTATTGCAATACGTTGTATGTGTCCAAATAAATGTTTTCCAAAGTATCATTTAATGGCGTATAGTTTTCAAAAGTTTGGAATCGAGGACTTTTGCTAGAATTGTTCCCTCGATTCCTACTCCTCCTATTTCCATTCCTATTCCTATTGTTATTACCTCCATTCTGGTTGCCGACGTTCACCTCAACCTTTCCCGAACTATCACCGGATTGCTTCACAGCGACATTGCTTTGGACACCTTCCCTTGAGGCCCCTTCAGATTTTCTCTTCCTATTTGCATGAGCTTCTTCTCGCGTTAAGCGAATATTGGCCTTTTCGTAGAACAATTCCCTAGTGGGGGTGGTTTTCCGGATAGATAATCCCCGAATTCTATGTCCGGGTCAACTCCTTCTATTAAGGCCATCAAAATAGTGGGCTCATGAGGGTCACTAACTTCGGTGACAGCCAGGTTGAAGCGGTCTAAATACGACTTCAAAGATTCACCTGGAGCTTGTTTAATCCTTGACAACTCTATGACGCTCTTGGACTTTCGGGCGTGAAGTCGAAACTAGTTGATAAAGCGCTCACTTAATTCTGTGAAATTTGATATTGACCGTGGAGGGAGTCGGGTGAACCACATTAACGCCACGTTTTCTAGATAAATCGGAAAGGCCTTGCATTTTACAGCATCTGGAGCTGCTGCAGCATTCATGAACCATGCATACCTCATTAGATGTTGTCCTGGGTTCGTTCTCCCTGAATACCGATCTATCTGTGGCAAGTTGAATTGCTGAGGGAACTGAAAGTCCAATATATCATCGCTAAATGCCCCAGTCCTCATTAGCGTATTGTCGGCTTTCAGACATGATTTGACACACCATTGCCCATACATCGGCATTTGTTAACGTTTGCACAGGTTCTCTAGGTCTGATATTCGGATTACCCCTGGGTTCCTGATTAGGGGATAACCTCTTGTTTCTAGCGGCGGCTGCTCTACACTGCTCCCTATGTTCCCGGTCAATCTCAGGGGGAATGGGTTGGAGAAGTTGTTGTAGTAATATTAGGATCCCTGGGTAGAACGTGGGATCTACGCATGGGTAGCAACATAGGCTCTTGCAGGCTCGGGTCATCAGGTCCTAACACACGAGCAGCATCTTCATGGGATCCTAAAGACCCAAAGGTTAACTGATCAAGATTTTGAGGTCGCTCAAGCGGCCTTCTTTCACGAGGACGTCCCTCAGCTAAAGAAGATGAATAGTCTGCAGCAAGGCGGCGTGTTGGGGAAGGTGCCTTTTGCCTCCTGAGCTCCTTGATTTCCCTACTCATGGTGATCATGTTCTCTTGAATGCGAAGACTGTCACGTTTATGGGCTTCCAATGCATTTCTAGTACTCTACAACATGTCAAGAAAACGCGTAAAATCCTGGGGCGTGATAGGTGCGGATAGAGCAGGTTGATCACCGGTCGTCGTGGCCAGCATTGGTGGGTGCTCGAGTAGAAGTACCAGCTTCAGCCTCATTCGGTTCGGATCGGAGTAGGGTGTCAGAGGTGGTTCAGATCGGAGGGGTTTGAGCAGCTCCAGTATTTCCTGATTGGTTCGGGTTCTCCTGTTCAGTTCGGTTCAGAACGTCCGGTTCGGATCAGGTTTGTCCAGAGCTTTGCCCCTGCGACCTCGTCAATACGATGGCTTGTTGATCTTCTCTAGCATCATTCCCCCTAGCGCCTTGCACTTCTTTTCCTTTCCCTTTAGCCATAATGTCCAATCTTTCAATAAGTAATCAACAAATGCTTGAAAGTGTAGAAAATAGAGGATTAACTTCTTTGAACTTGAAGGTCCAAATAGTAGAACGATAACCCCAAAAAGCGAAGAATTCAAAGAGTTATCAGTGAAAGCACCAAAATATTAGATCCAAAAATGTCTCTAACACCCAAAGTAAGAACAATTTCTGATGAAATGAAACTAAAAACGAAGAAAACACGCAATTTATAGTGGTTCGGCGTTAAATAGCCTACACCACTTTCTACTTCTTGTATTGATGACTTGAATGTAGATACAACAATGATTCTCACTCACTTCCACTTATATCATACATAGATTCACTCAATCTTTTATGAAATATCCTTTATAAGATGATTGCAATATGAAAATGGTGATAGAATTCAGTTTTCAAAGGAATTTCAACTCTGAAAATGCCAAAAGATCCCCTGAAATGTGCCTCGGGGGTGTATTTATAGGTGAAAATGCTCCTGGAAAGGCTTTGGTTCAGATCCACGTGTCGTCCATCCCGTTACTATCGGGTTCGGATGGGATATGATAGCGACAGCGCATCAGGTTAGTGGTGAACATGGGGAGAACATGGGTATAACCGCTCCGAGTCTTAAGGGAACGTGGGCATAGCTTCTGCAATTTCGTTTGCATGGGTTCGGATCGGATATACTACAGTTGGGAGGACGGATCGGATTTGACCGAACTGATCCGGTTTGGCATAAGCCCCCTCTTTCTCCGCTTTGTGTTGTTCTGCCTTGACTAAAAGAAATCTGATCTGATCCGACTCTTTGAGAAAGTGTTCTTCATTTTTTGATCTTTTAATCTTTGTGTAGCCTAGTTCACAAAGTTGGCTAACAATACTATTTATGAAATTAATGTACATATATATTTTCAAAATAAATATATTCACTTGCCTTTAGACAAGACTTTGAACATTAATAACTTTTTCGCACGAACTCCATTCAGAACATATTATATATTTGACTTAATCAGAAAATTGGTACAACTGCAATGGTATAAGTTTCGTCGCCAAATTTTGACCATCCCAAAATGTTTGTTTTTCATTATTAATTATTTCTGCAATTATTATAATCACTTTTATTATAAAAAATGCAAGGTGTTACATTCTCGCACCCTTTAGAAAATTTCATCCCCGAAATTTAGTAAGGGTAAAATTATGTAATTCCTTGCATTATTTACTACCATCATGTGTACATCCAATTTTGCAACCATTCATGCACTTGTGCAAAGTGTAACACATCATAAAAGTTCATGAATGCCTAAGCGGTACCTCCTATATGAATGTACTTTTCTTTCAAAAATCTTTTGAAAACATGATGCACACAACTTAAAAATACTGGTAGTTTCTACATGAATGTAATCAATTTAAAAATAAATATACCTTTTCATCCAATTTTTCTCATACCTTCGCTGAGCAAGGGAATAGTTCATCCAATTTTTGCATCCATACCCTACCAACCAATTTTAAATTTGGGAATTTCAAAAAAAAATCCCTAATTTGATTTTTTATGTTTTGAAAAAGATAGAAAATGGAAATTTCTATATTTTGCATTTCAATTTTGCCCACCTTTTCACCATACTTCAAACCTTTTCGTACTAATCTATAGAAATTCATATTTTCTTTTCCAAGCATAGTTTACATAAGAAGAATTTATTTTTCACATTTCCAAAAATAAAATTGAAAGAATTTATTTTCTCTTGTTGTTCTCATTTATTACCGTCATCGTCTTTGTCTCATTTTGCAAATTTTGTTTGTTCTTCTTTTAGTTATACAATTTTGTTTTCCTTGTTATTTTATTCACAATATCCTTTGTCTTTATTCTTTTCTAGAGGTCATCACAAACACCTAGAAGGAGAACATCTCACTAAATTATTCTATTTTTTTATAATAAAGCAGAATGTTACGTAGGAGTGCGAATCTATACTAAAAGAAAACATGCTTTACTGCAATCACTACTAGGAAAAAGATACAATGGCTAAACATGGCTATCCACTAGGACAAGGAGGTCTAGGACCATGTCTCTCCTAATATAAAAAGGTCGTCATCACCGAATCTAAACAACCACAATGCTCATCCTTTCCACTTACCATTCCATGCAAAATCATGCCGCATACTCTTAGTTCTTTTTTCACTATAAAATAAGAAAACATGTCGAAGCTTTTATTTCCTCAAGAAGTGTTGAAAAAGGATTTCCATTAATTGTGAACCGTGGCATAATTTCACTTATAAAAAAAATCCCAAATTTGCTCTTTCCAATCCATTTCCTCTTTATTTCAATTATATATGTTCTAGGCCTTTTTCTTGAAAATTTTATTCTTTACCATTATATTACTGATTTGCTGGGGAACTTAATTCTCATTTGAATCAAGCAATCTTTTTCACTTAACTTGTACCCTTGATTAAATTTTTATTTATGCAAAATCCATCTCTCTCCGTTTTCTCTCAATAAATCATTTGAGTTATAAAATTTCTTTTAACTTTTAATCATTCGTTATAGTTTTTTTCTTTTAAAAAGGATTATGCATTTTAACTCAAATCGAGCTCTTATTTTCTTTTAATACACATTTCTTTTCCAAGAGGAGTTAATAAGATTAAGTTTTCTATGAATCTTTTCTAAAGAGGACTTTTGTGTTCTATGTAAAGTAACAAGCAGACTTCATTATTTTAATAATTTTTTTCATTTATTTGTTGAAATAGGTAGCACAATTTTTTTTTTGGCATTTTGCCTATATTTTGTACACCTCTTTTGCTGCACATTTCCTTGTCACTTTAACAAAATACGTTTACTTACAAACTTATGGATTCATAAAAATTATCTTTCAATTTTTCTTGTTCCAATAAGTTGAAGTGTTTCATAACCCGTTCCTTATGAAAAACTATTTTATTCTCCTTCCAAAACATATCTATACAATTTTTTCAAGAATTATTTTAATGCATATCTCGATATTACAAACTAGTAAGTTTCTGAAAACTGTAAACTTAAATTTAAAACTTGAAAACTCTACAAGAAATCTTTTTCTATATCCATATATTATTAGGGACTGAGATGTTGATGATGGTTTTGATGACAAAAACCATATTTCAATTATTATTGTTATAAAATATATATAAACACTATTATATAGAATATATATATATATATATATATATATACACAAGAAATCTATGCATGTATAGAAGACTGTATAGTTCAAATAATCATGATTTCAAGTAGAAGAGTTCAAGATACAAGACTCATAAGGATCAACAATTCAAAAGTTCAAGAGTTCAAGAAGTATAGAGTAATTATATCTACATACTTCGTTAAACTCTGGTTAGCACTGAATGATTTTAAACTTTTTTCACTATTGTCAAATGATTTCAAAAATTACTTTCTTGTTTTCAAATCTATTTTCGAATGATTTCAAAATTACTTCCTTATTTTAAATTTATACTTCTTTATTCTTAAATGTATTTTAACTCCTATTTTTTTAATTTTTGCTTTTAAAGTTATACCTAATATATTTTAACTCCTAATTTAAGATGATTTTACTTACAAATTTAATACTACTTTTCTAGTTACTTATTTTTTTAATTTTCTTATTTATATTGAGTTTTAATATATATCTTATAAGTTTTATATACTTTTATATCATTTTATATTTAGTTTTTTATCATTTTTAAATCATCTTAATATATGTTTTCAAATATATATATTTCTACTTGGAATACTCTATTTCCATTCTGGGTCGTTCATCCTCTGCTATTCCGTTCATTGATTGGAGTTTACTTTACCCTTCTTCAGATGCTATTTCTATTGACCAACCATTTTCAGAAAAGGAAATTTGGGCTGCTTTAAATGAGATGAACGATGATAAAGCACCTGGCCCAGACGGTTTTGGGCCTTCATTCTTTAAATCCTTTTGGGCCGTGGTGAAAAATGATATTATGGCCATGTGTAATGAATTTTATGAAAACCCTAGTCTTATCTCTCGTCTTAACTACACTAACATTGTGCTTCTTCCCAAATTCTCTGGTGCAAACTCGCTCTCTGATTTCCATCCCATTAGTCTGGTTAATACCACTTTCAAAATCATCACCAAATCTCTCGCTAATCGTCTTCAATCTTTGATTCTGATCTTATTGGTGCTGAGAAATCAGCTTTCATTCAAGGACGTTGCATTTTCGATTGTATTGCAGCCACTCAAGAGGTAATTTCTTACTCTCACAATACTAATACACTAGGTGTCCCCCTAAAATTAGACTTTTCAAAAGCGTTTGATTTAGTAAATTGGGAATTTATTTTACAAATGTTTAAGCACAGGGGTTTCTCTCAACGCTGATATAATTGGATTGACTGTATTCTTAGAACTAGTCATTCAACCATTTCTATTAATGGCAGTACTGGTGGTTTAATTAAATCCAACAAGGGGCTACGGCAAGGAGATCCATTATCTCCTCTCATTTTTGTGTTAATAGCAGATGTATTCAACCAAATGGTCAAGAGAGTGATCGCAAACAACTACTTTGATGGAATTCATCTTCCAAATGCTTCTCAAGCAATTTCTAATCTTCAATTTGACGATGATACAATCGTTTTTTCTTCTCCTCACCTTAATCATATTCACTGTCTTAAAGTGGTGCTTTATGTATTTGAGCTTATTTCGGGTCTTTCCATTAACTTTTCGAAAAGCTCAATTATAATGTTAGATAAACCTGACCATTTAGGCCCTTCCATCTCTTCTATCCTCAATTGTGCGATTCATAAGTTTCCAATAGTTTATTTGGGAATTCCTCTTAGACCTACCAAACTTCATAGATCAGATTAGTTGCCTCTAATACATAAAATTGAACAGAGGTTATCTTCGGGGAAGGCTAATACTTTATCCTCAGCTGGACGTTTAGTGTTGGTTAAAGCTGTATTATCTGCTTTTCCAACTTATTGGATGTCTTTTCACAAGCTACCTAAGTGGGTAATCTCGAAAATTGATTCAATAAGGAGTGCGTTTTTATGGAATGGAAATGAGGCCAAAAGATTAATCAACTGGCAAACTGTGTGCTTACATATTGATCAAGGGGGTTTGGGAATAATTAACTTCTTGTATTTCAATTTGGCTTTATTATCAAAATGGTTATGGCGTGCGGTTTCTCTAGGTTCCTTCATATGGAAAGACTGGATTCTTTCTGTTTATTATTCCAGCAACTCTCACCTTGTATTCCACTCTTTCCCCTATTAAACCTTCTCCATTTTGGTTTGGTGTAATTTCTTGTATTCCTCGTATTAAAAACTTGTTTCATGTCAGGTTGGGTGATGGGGAATCTTGTTTGTTCTGGCATGATATTTGGCATGGTCATGCCCCTCTTTCTCAAGTTTTTCCTGCTCTTTTCTCTAGGATTTCCAATGAGTTCTCTTCAGTGGTGAGTTTGATTCATAATGGTTCCTCTTCTCTTTGCCCTTCATCATTATTTGATGTTCAAGTTCTTGATAATCTCCTGGACATTTCTAGTTTGATTTCGCAAACTCATATCCTTCACTCTCCTGATTGTTATGTTTGGGCTCTATCACCAAGAAAGGGATTTTCAGTTTCTTCAGTGTACAATTATATCAATTTTCTGGTAGGTCTTTCTCTTTTTCAAGACTTTGGAAAATTCGTCTGCCTCCAAAGGTTCTCTTCTTTAATTGGTGCTTGATACATGGTAAAATTGACACGAGAGCTAAGTTGCATAGGCTCAATTTGATTGATGATCCTCACTGTGCTTTTTGTGCAAGTCATGAAGAATCTATTGATCATCTTTTCTTCGAATGACAGTTCTCTTCCCCTATTCTTGCTGCCACTGGTATTTATCTGCTTGGATTGGTACCTAACATATCATCAGTGTTTGATTATTGGCTATACTGTGCTGTAAATAATGCTTTAGACTCCTTTTTATTAATATACTGTTGGTGCATTTAGAAAGAAAGGAATGCAGTTGTATCTAACAAACCCCTGAAGAAGTTTGAAGGTTTATGCAGACTCATTATTTACTACTTTCACTCTTGGATAAGACAATCTTCTTCAGCCAGGTTCATGCTTGCTTTGCCAGCGAATAATAGTCCAGCTGAATCAGTGGGTTCAAATCATGGAGTCTCGAGTCCTGACTTGCATTAACTTGGTTATGGTTGAATGGTTTAGTCAGTTCTTATGTGGGTTTATATTTTGTCTTGAGTATGCACTCTGTTTTACTGTAAGTCGCTCATGGGTTGTTTTGTTTCTACTGTAAACGTTGATATGGTGGGTACTTATGTATAATTATCTCTCTTTAGAATTATTAGCCACCAGTTGGGCTTGTCAACTGGGTTATATATATTAATATTATGCTTAACCGACTGTGTAGTTTCGCGCTACACATCTGTCCTACTCAAAAAAAAAAAAAGGAATGTAGTTTATTTTAACTCAGGAATCACCGTATTTTATTTAAACATTATTTGAATTGATTTTAAAATGTATTTTTGAAATTATACAAGGATATTTCAACAAATAACTTTTAGTATGTCGACGTAAGTATCGTTAGGTTGCTTTTAAAAATTTGAAAAGTTGTGTCTTTTGAAATTTAAACCTTTCATGAAAGGTTGTGGCTGTTGGAAAACTATACAAAGGCTTCAGAATTCGAATTTTTAAATTAATTCTCATCTCCTTCTTCTTCCTTAATCCTCTTGCCATTAATCTTCTTATTTTCTCAAAATTTATACTTATACTCAGTTGATTTTCAAAGAAATTATATCAGTGTTTTTCTCTTTCAATTTTACATCAAACCCTCTCTTAAATTCAAGTGCTACTCAAGAGTTATAGGTTGTTTGTAATCAAATATCGCAAGATCAAAGTTTGTCGAGTATATCTTCGAAAAAATAACAAGGAAAAGGGGTGTGGTCGTGTCCCATATAAATCGAGTGGGTGCGATTTTGTCTCAGATATAGATTAGGTGTAAAGTTGTGGCCTGGAAAATCAACTGAGTCTCACTGTACTCAAAAGAAATTGGGGTTTGCCCTTGTAGCCCTGAAATCGTGGATTGTAATTTGGATATTAGTTGAAAAGAAATCCACATCAACCCAGCGTTGTGTGGTACTAGATGTAAGGGAGTCCTTAACTAGTATAAAATCATGGTGTGTACTTTCCGTTTACTGCTTCTTATTTTCTATTTCCTGCATCTGTGATTGATTCTACGATTGTTAGTATCTTTGATCTGCATAACATTCTGTTTGATCCAAAAAGATTTCAAGAAATTAATAAAATCCATAAAAACTATTTACCTCTCTTTATTTTTTTTAGTTTGCCTTAAGATCCTTAATCTGCATCCCTAACAATTGGTATCAGAGCATTGGTTTACAAAGTTTTCATAATCTTAATTTTTGAAAAGTTTAAATGGCAACAATCACTGAAATTGTCAATAATGGTAGTTCATTTGTAGAGGGTCAGTCCACCGTTAGACTATAACTATTCAATGGTAGTAATTATGCATATTAGACGTATAAAATGATTTTTTTACAATATGTAAGATTAGACACTTGGAATATCACACAAACTGAATATGTTAAACCCACTGCTAATTTTGCACAATGGACTAATGATTAGAAAGCTAATGCACATAATAATCCAAAGGCTATGAATATTTTATTTTGTTCACTAGATAGGAATGAGTTTAATAGGGTATCTATTTGTAAATCTGCACATGAAATGTGGAAAACTTTACAAGTAACTCATGAAGGAACAAGCAAAGTTAAACAGACCAAAATATTTATGTTAACCAATCAATTTGAATTATTTAAAATGAATCAAAACGATTATATCTTCGATATGTACTGCAGGTTCCAAGAGATCGTGCATTCACTAGTGGCTTTGGGAAAATCATATTCTGAGGAAGATCAAGTTAGAAATGTTTTGAATTCATTAACTATAGATTGGGGTTAAAAGACACTTTCCATTGAGGAGGCTAATGGTATTTGTGCAATAAAAAAAATAAAGAATTAAGTGGGAATCTAATGTCATTTGAAATCCAGATGCAAGGAAGGAAAGAAAACAAGTCACTAGAAAAGAAATCGATAGCTTTTAATGCAAGGATTGGTAATTCAGATTCAAATAGCGACAACGATGAAGAGATAGCTCTATTGTCAAGGAATTTTAGAAAATTCCTAAGATATAAAAAAAGAAATAATTTCAAGAGGAATGAGCAAAGAAATTTTGTGAAAAATAATGAGATTTTAATGATGTCAGATGTTATAACTACGACGAACCAGACCATCTGAAAAGAATGTCCTTATCCAGAGAAACAAAATCAACCTACAAATGATAATTCATCAAAGAAGAGAAAAAGAGCATATGCAGAAACTCTAGATGATTCTGATTCATCTTCAAGTGATGAGGAACAAGAAATGAACAATTCAAGTATGTGCTTCACAGCAATTCATGAAAAAAAGAAATAAAAAAAGGATCTAAAAATAGATATGCCTTTATAATAATTTTTGAATTTTTGTTTGAATGGTTGTTTGCTTGCTTGTTTGTTTGATTGTTTGCCTTGCTCATAAATTTGAATTATAAATTCAAAATTTAAAATAATAATTATTTAGTAAAATAATAATAATATAAAAAGTATTTTATAATAAATATCATTCTAGTAAATAGCTAAATAAGAAATATAAAGTTATAAATAAGTCAAGTAGTAGAAAATCAAAAGGCACTTTGAAAATTTCAAAGGCTATGTCAACATGCATGTTTATACATACCTAAAACTTCATATTTGAAATTCAAATTTTGAATTTCAAACTTTTGAATTTTCTTCCACCTTTTCTCCAAACCCAATGTACTGAAAAGATGTCCCTTTACCAGTAGACATCTCCTTTGATTCCTTATTTACCTATATATTCCTATCATCTCTTTCTACCTTAATTCAAAATTCAAACTCATCTCCATATTCCTATACTCTTCAAAACTATTATTTGGCTTCCTCAAGTACTCCAAACACAATAAGGATGACCAAGACTACCAAAGGCTTCCTCTACAACAGCCCGGACGCTATTAAAGATTACATAGGCTATGTAAAATTTGGTAAAGTCGATAGGGGAAAGTTTGCAATCTTTAGTGATTTTGCTACTTATGACCTTGAATCTCTTTTTCATCGAAATGGCTCGGGAAAGTGATGAAGTGTGCTATCCTAATCTTGTGAAAATGTTATATGCAAACTTGAATCGTATTTTTATTAAGGAAGTGAAAATGAAACATGGAGTAGTGTTAAAGGTACTCAAATTGTTTAGAATTGCAATATTTTTAGTACAATTTTGGTTTGTAAGAATACGAGAATGGATCTAACGGACTTTGAGATCAATGAAAGTGATTTAGAAACTTTTCACCATATCTTTGAAAGTGATGAAAATATGGAATTCGAAAATCGTTTTTACCATGCTAAAGCAAAAATTGTCAATTTACTTCTCCAACATATCGTCATCCTCGGTCCGGAAATTTCAACAACCCTACTTTGAAAGTTAATAAAGCCCTTTTGCTATTTTTGGAAACTATGACATCAATTGGGCTCAAGTGATTTTAAGTGAGTTTTTACCAAAGGAAATATCATCAAAAGAAAATATGTTATATCATGGAGTTTACCTTACTCGTATTTTCAAATATATAAGTGTTGATTTCAAAGAGAAGAGTTTGTTTCTAGAAAAAGTTTTCAATGCCGGTAATATATCACTTTTGAAGATTTCACTTGTGTTTCATCCATATGAAACATACGAGGAAAGGCAAGCAAGATTGGAATAAGAAGAAGAAACCGAACAAATGGATATCGAAGAAGAGGAAGAAGATACTTCCTTAGAAAGTATTGAATTTCCTACTAACCCTTCCAAGAAAATCCTTCTCAGAAACCAATTGATTATGGCCAAGAACCAAAGGACACTTAAGAGATCATTTAGTAAGAAATTTGAAAAGATGTCTACTAAAATGAGTAAGCTCTTTGGGAAAGTTGGAAGAAAATTTTGCTTTTCATCATCCTCCGCTGAATCCTAAGTTTATCATCATGTTGTATTCGCTTGTATTTCAATTTTTGTATTTCTATCTTATGTTATGTACTAATTTCATATATTTTTGTCATTAGTTTGAAATGAAGCTTAGTATTCATGTTAATTCTTGTTTAAACATCTTTGGAAAAGTCACTAAATTAAGTAGAATAATTATATATATAAGTCAAAATGAATCACAAAATACTTCAAATGTTAAAAAATGCGTACATATGCCGACATACATATTTTCATATGTCGACACGTACATGTAGAAATTTCAAATTTGTTAAAATTTGAAAACTGCTCTAACCGATTAGTGTCTATTCAATTCAAGTGAATTCTTAAGCCTATCTATAACCATTTCTTCCAGAAAAAATCCTCTGTTCATTCCTCCTTTATTTCCTTTCATTATTTATTTACAAAATCAAATCCATGGCTACTTAAACTCATCTTTAAGTGAAAATCTTGAAGAAATCCTTAATTCTTTCAAGAATATTCTCTCTGTCATTCTCCGCAATCAGTGTCAGTTAGAATTGAGTCAAATACAGATGATAAAACAACAAGAGAAGCATTTTGTTGTAATTCGATGGATGATTTCTTCTCTTTCCAAAGATAAATACAACAAAATCACCAGAGCAATTCTCACCAAAGACAACAAAGATTGGGATGATATAAAGGCTAATCCAATCTTTGGTGGAGATGTTGGGTAGAATTACCTCAAAATGTATGAATTTGTTTTCATAAATTTGTGCGGTTTGATTGAATTATTTTGAATTTAAACTTGTAAATAAATAACTTTAAGTTTGGTATGGTTTGGATTGGATTGCTTGATTGTATTAATATATATATATTGAATTGGTTTAGCTTGAATTATATGCTTTAAATTATAGTTTATTTTATACTTTAAATTTATTCAAGTTATTACTTAGAATTAGCAGTTATTATATTCATATTAGTCTTAGTTTAGTAGTTAGAATCATATTAGTCTTAGTTTTTAGAACCATGCCTTAGTTTTAGAAGGAGTATTATAGTTCAATTAGGATTATATAATTTTTGTTGATGACAAAGGGAGAGAATTATAAAATAGGGCTTAGATTGAGGGGAGTTAGTAATTTCAGAAGAAGTTAATAAAGTAAGGGGAGTGACTTAAGAATCAAGACATAAGGTATGAATATTTTATAAACCAAGATTGTCCTCATCAAAAAGGGGGAGATTGTTAAGGACTGATATGTTGATGATGATGGTTTTGATGACAAAACCTTATTTCAATTATTATTGCTACAAAATATATACTAACACTATTATCTAGAATATATATATAGAGGGGGGGTGTGTGTGTACAGGAAATCTATGCAGGCATTGATTATTGAAGACTGTACAGTTCAGAGAATCAATATTTCAAAGTGGAAGAGTTTAAGATACAAGACTCATGAGTATCATGATTCAAGAGTTCAAGAAGTATAGAGTAATTATTTCTAGATATTTTGTTGAAATTCTGGTTAGCAGTTACCGCTGAATTCTGATTTCAAATTTCTTTCACTATTTTCAAATGATTTCAAACATTACTTTCTTGTTTTCAAATCTATTTTCAAATGATTTCAAAATTACTTCCTTATTTTAAATTTATACTTCTTTATTCATAAATATATTTTAACTTCTGAAATTTATTTTAATTCCTGTTTTTGAAATTATACTTAATATATTTTAACTCCTAATTCAAAATGATTTTTAATTAGTAATTCAATACTAATTTTATAGTTACTTGTGTTTTTAATTTTCTTAGTTATTTAAGTTTTGATATATTTCTTATAAATTTTATATACTTTTATAACATTTTATATTTAGTTTTTAATCATTTTTAAATCAACTTAATATATGTTTTTAAATATATATTTCTACTTTGAATACTCTATTTTAATATAAAGGAATATAGTTCGTTTTAACTCAGGATTCACCATGTGACGACCCATTCTACCGATCCCTGGAAGAACAAATAGTCATTGGAATATAACACATTAACATAACAACAAAAGATGAACATTGCATTACAATACATAATGTATATTAGATTACAACACAGTATTGTCAGAGTTTACAACATCACATAGGATCATAATTATACATATCAGGTTCCATAAGAAAATAGGTACACATCGGAAATTATGATAATCAACATGATAGAGTCTTGGAGAGTCCAAAAGAAACATCTGAATCCTGCTCCAGCTCTAAGTCCAAAATCAACATCCATAGCTTCCATACATAACCCAAAAGAACTAAGCTAATGACCTGTATACTAGGCTGCCCATGTGAAAATATGAACACCCAAGTTTGCAAGGTAAAAAAGAAGCTCCGAGTCGGTCATGAAATTGGTATGAGAAACTCTACAATTATTCTTAACTTATTTTAAAGTGAGGCATATCACGGTACCATGCCATATAATACGGAACAGGCTTTCTCCACACGGATCCCAGCGCACAAAACCATGCAATGCTTTTTGAAAAATGAAACCATTATAAGACTCAAGTCCCATCACACAATGCAAGCAAACAAAAGGATAAAGTTTTACCTTATAATGTCCAAACATGCTTGATACGAGAAAATCAATTGATATTATTATTAGTATTGAAGTGTGGAAAACATTTTCGAAAATAAATGTATCAATCTTAGATGGCCTAATACCCCATCCTATTATGTCGTCGGATATGTTTACAACTGAAAACGCAAAGCTCGTATTAGAAGTTGGATTTCATCAATGAACCAATGCAAAGGATCTTCCTTATCCGATTTGGAACACCTCTAGCAAGATGTCGAGGACTCACGCGTACGTAAGCCCTAGATTGGCAGAGCCATCCCACCAATTCCCTGTGAGTTTGGGTCACTCCTGAACATAACGTTCCCTGGTCGTATCTGACCTTCATCTGGTCGTTGATTGACCATCATCTGAGGCACCTTGATTCCAAGGGGTAAGGCCCTAAAGTCAATACCCACACAGCTTTTCTTTTCAACAAAAGCTTTGATCTATCTTCCAACATCACTTAGCATGCCACATTGTCAATTCACACATATGATCAATTTCTATTAATAATATGACCTTTAAGTTCTTGTGTCCCAGAGAAGGGTGTTAAGCTAAGAGAATAGATTCTCTACCACTATAGACATCATCAACAATAACTAGTCAGTTATGTTATAAAATACAACGTCAGATACACATCCATTTACAAGTTCGTTCTGGGTCTGAACAAAACCGAATGCACCTTATTCCTTTTTCCAATTAAGGAGAGAGGCCCTTGCATATCCGAACAATCAACAAGTATATCCGGACTACTGCCACTTTAACCCCTTCATGGGAGCTACCTATATCCAGGGCATTAGTAAGCAGACCATTCGATGTGAAGATTCCCGATCTTCCACCGTCTTTAATGTCTTCGACTTCAATTCATTGTATAATTATTCGAAATCGGTTGAACCCAGACTTTTCGAATAATTAGCATCAAAACAAAATCATTATTGGATTATCAACCCACCAATTAAGTCTCCTTTATTTGGTATCGTTCCATAAAATTATTATCTTATTCTCAACTTGGTTAAGCTATTTGGCTTTTACAAATCATCTTTTAACCTTGTAAAAAGGTTTACTTAAGGATTAGATTTGATTTACGAATTAAAAATCCTTACTTCAAAACATTACCCAAAACTTGTTATAAAAGCCTTTACAGAAAGTAGCCAAATTCCTCTTAACCGGTTTTATCATTCAAAACCACATATAATTGGTTCAAACCTTTTTCAAATCATTTATAATGATTTTTCCCTATTTTTATTTATATAAAATAGTTCATATCCACAACTTTTAACTACAGGCCATTATAGGTTCTGGTGCTGTTTTTTTTCAAATTTGATATGAATATTTCTCAAAATTAACCATTAGATTTTGAAACTCTTCTTATCATTTGAAAGCTCTTTTCATTGTGAACTTAACAGTTCCAGTTTCGGAAAAATCTAACGGTCAGATCTCTCGGTACATTAGTTTAAAGTTACAGGTCGAAGTTCGTGAACTACTGCTGCGCGACGAGTTCTATTCTGACCATAATTCAACGTATAATATAAACTAAGTCGAATAGTTTCAAAATATTTTATTTATTATGTAAAATATATATAATAATTTTTGGAAGCTAAATTTTATTTTTCAACTTCAAAATTCAGTTATTACAATATTTAAGTATTATTATAAAACTTAAATGATTAAAATAATATTATTTTTCAAATTTCGCTATTTCTAATCCAAATTTTTCCGACATTCATTATAAAAATAAATAAGAAAGTTTTGTAAAGGAAATTCCTATAAAACTCATCCTAAATATCCTAACTGAACTTCACTTTTACCGCTTACTATTCATTTTAAAAATAAAACTTGAACAAGCCATAATTATATGAAAATTAATTCAAATCAATTTATTTCAGTTACAAACGTTCATCTTAATTTTATAAACTTTGTGTCCATCCAAAATCAGACGTCAAATTCAAACTTTTATTTTTAGCCTATTATATTAATAAAATATTCATTAGATCCATTTTATTTGATGGTGACTTTACCAATGGACCAATAATCACATCTATTGGTCATATTCAGTCAGTGTATCTCATAACACTATATCATCCATCAAACAACATCCAATCCACATATAAAGTGGAATACACCATATAAGCATTAAACCATTAACGCTTATATGAGTTTGTCAATCAACAGATTAACCACAGTATCAACCAATGCCAATCAATCATTATTCAATACCCAGTTGAGGTTCAAATCAATATCCATTAACCAGTAATTAGTGAATTGCTTTCTCATGACCATTTAAGGTTCAAACAACTTCCAAGTCAATACTATTGGTTCTTAAGTGTCTCATACTCAAACAACTACATGTATAACAATTAAAGATGATATTTTTATCATCCTAATCATTATTAAACATCATAATGAACTTATATTATCAACCAATAATTGTAACGACCGTATTTTACATATCGATCGGTCGTAAAATAATTTTTTTTATGCCCTAGTGGTCGGATCATTCTCAGATTTTTAATATGTTGTTCATCGGGAAGTGAGACATGCCCACGATTTTTTACCGAATTCAAGTATGACCATTTCGCCCTTGAGTTTACTATTTGGGCCATAACTTTTGATAGGTATCGAATCGGGTACCGAGATTGATTCCATTAGATCGAAGTGGTTATTTACGATTTCGTAGAGTGGTCATATAACAAATTTGGCTTAGCGGTTCGGGAGGAATCACTGTTTTAAGTTTCAGCCGCTGGTTAGGCAAACTGGTCAGCAGCTAATGGGATGATAAGCCAAGCCCATTAGGATGGTGACATGTAGATATAAATACGGGGACTTGGGGAGAGAACAAGGGTTACTCTCTTCATTCTAAACTTTAGGTTGGGCGTTGTGATTCTCCGGTTCAACCTAAAGCCCTATTTCTCCATTTTTTCTAATCAATTGTAGATTGCATCTAGAAGATAGATCATCATCAAAGGGGATTAGATCACATTAGATTGCATCATATTAGGGGGATTTCATTGTTTTCCATATCTGAATTCATCAAGTTTGCATTAGAGCTAGAAATTGGTGAGTGATAGATATCCCTCATATAGAAGCTACGAATTGTATGGGTAAATTAATATCATATTCATATGTTATATGTTAAAATCACTTTAGATATGATCATATATATTAAATTCAGATTTATAAACCCTAGGAAAACCTAAATGGATCATATTAACCAGGTAATTGATAGATTATTCATGTTTATACATATGTTTCGATCCAAATCAAGATAGATCTTATGTTTATCGTATGTTTATGCTATATTTGTGGATTGTTCATGTTTGTATGTTCGGTGTTGTTTGATTTGATGCTTGTTTTAGTTGAATTGAATTTCGTTTTTTGTTATAATTGGTTACAATAGATCTTAAGATTGAATAATAGAGCAAATTAGGGGTTCAAATGACCGGATTCAGTAGAAACTTGGTGGAGGTGCTCTGCAAGATGTTGAATTTAGGCACGAAAATTTTCATCTCCAAATAAGCTAAGGTAATGGGTCAAATCCAACCCATGATGGATTGGCATTGATCCATGGTAGTAGGTCGGATGGCATTGGATTTTGGTGCATGGCTTTGCGTTGGTGAGTCGAGGCTGCCAATGAATTTTTAAACCAATCGGAGTTGATTTGTGATGAGTTGATAGCTGATTTCCTGAGATGTGAATGGACAGGCAGAAGCTTCAACACGAAATCGAAATGATTTGAGATTGGACCGGAAGGATATGCACGAGGCAAAAATGGACGTAGGCCAACCACTTATCCAAAATTGGCTAAGTGGATGAATCGGCGCCGACCCATAGGGAGAGGCAGGGTGGAATTGGTTTTTAGGGAGCGTATTGATGGTGACTTCCTGAGCTTACCGGTAAAGTTTGGTTGGAAATGGGCTTCATATGGATGGTGTGCAACTCAAAAATGGATGGTGCTCCGATTGTGAACTCACGTTGGAGTGGTCGAAGCCAGATTGAAATGACACTGGTCGTGATTCGATATACGATTTTGTACGATGATGGATTGATAGGATGATAGTCAATCATGGATGATAATGGAACGGTTTGAGAAATGAAATGAGCCACTGAGATGAAAGGCATGACAAATTTGATGCGCCAATGAATCTTCAGTAATCGAAGTGTTCTAACGTACTCAAAGTAGGGGTATTATGGGGACGCCTGTTAGGACCAGATTCAATAGATTGTGTACCCTGGGCAGTCATGATGGGCCTAGTTGTCAGAATGGAAAAAGACCAACATACTAGTCATGATGGCGTATGGTAGTTTGGCTAGAACCCGTGTTTTTCGTTTAACTCTTTTGATCATTGAAAGCAAGTTCGATTAACATGAATTCAAGGCTGTAAGTGGTGACAACTAGGGTATTGGACGCTATGGATGCAATGGTTGATTGTGTGATCTCTTCACTGTTTTCTCTGGGTAGGTTTTCAATTCCTATTCTATAATGACATGTGATGGATGGCTTTCACGTGTTAACTTGTAGTTACTGGGCACTCATATTATCCTGTGTAATTATTGTTAGCTATTTTATCGCTTACTAAGACTGTTGTCTGACTCAAGGTTTTACATTTCCCTCTTATTACCTTGGGTTGTTCATCTATGTTGTTGATGAGCAGACTGAGTAGCAGGTAGCAGGTTTGGTGTCGTTGATGTTGTGTGGTGACGAACAGGAGACTGGTGTACCATTACTATATATTTAGTATTTTATTTTCTATTTCTGTAGTACGTTGAAGTTTATTGAGGTCTAAGGGATGTAGTGAGGCATGTTGTATTTAGACATTCGTATACCGAGATGTATCGTACTTGAGTATCTATTTCTGTAGCCTGTAACTGGATAGGGAGGCGAGGGTAGCCAGTCGGGAGCTGCAACTGTTACGCCCTATTATCCTGCTACATTCGAGGCCATGATGGCAGTGATCATTAGAAGGATGCCCACTCCAGGAGCGGCAGTAGATGGTGGTGTTCTTGTGCTAGCACCTAAGGAAGTCGATTTCAATAAGTTGTGTAAGGATTATACTTCTTTAGGTGGCAAGCCATTTGTTGGGACAGAACTGGCAGTTGAAGTTCAGGACTTGTTGGATATTTATGTTCGTATTTTTGGAGAATTAGGAATTGATGATGCAACTAAGAGGAAACTTTCATCGAGTCAACTGCAAGGTCGAGCGATGGATTAACGAAATCCTATTAATTTGGAACTTTAGAGGACCAAATCACTTCGGATCAGTTTAGAACTAAGTTTGAGGAGAAGTTCATTTCTACGGTCCAGGAATCGATGTTCTTTAAGAAGTTCGTTGAGCATAAGCAAAGAGGTCAACCAGTGTTTGAGTATGTGGTCGAGTTTGAAGCTTGATCTAAGTATGCTCATTCGTATATTGAGACTTCTTATCAAAAGAACAAGAAATTTATTTTGGGATTAGATGAGAATATTGGAAAGCAACTGATTGACCATATTGATGACTCTTTTAGGAAGTTAGCTGAGAAGGCTTTGAGGAAGGAAAGCTTGTTTCCGCAAAAGGTTGAGGTTGTTGTTGAGAATAAAAAGGAGGAATCAAAATCACAGCAAGGTGGTGATAATAAGAAAACGTGGAATGGTAAACATAAACAGCAACAGCAAGGAAAGAGTGGCCAGAAGAAGCCAAAAGGCGAGATTACTTATTATAACTATCAACTGAAAGACCATCTTTCTAATGATTATAAGAACGCGAAGGTGGAAAGAAGCGCTTTAAATGTGATAAACCGGGGCATATGAAAAAGAATTGCCCGAAGCCACCGAAGGATAAGCAGGCTGTGAGAGCGTATGCTTTGAGTGTTGTGCCATCTTCCTTAAGGGATCCGACTGCGGACGAAAAGGGGAAGAGTGTTGTTGTGCAAGGTACGCTTTCTGTTCGAGGTATTTCAGTTTGAATTTTGCTTGACAGTGGAGCATTGCATTCTTTTATTTGTAATGAGCTTGTTTGCAAGTTTGGTTTAGAACCTGAAATTGTTAATAGACCGTTAGTCATGTCTAATCAAGTAAGGGGTTCGTCTAGTATTTGTATGCTTTGTCGTGCTCTATTTTTGTTGGGTCATGGTTTCTCTTTTGTGTGTGATTGTTTTGTTTTGAATTTCGTTAGGTTTGGAATTATCTTGGGTATGGACTGGCATAAGAAATATGGAGCTACTGTGGATTGCGAGAGGCTTGAGGTGATGATCGGTAATGTGGAAGGGCGAACGATTGTGATACGTTGTCTACCAGAGGATGGAGTTCTGGTTATATTTTATATTTGGTTGTGATTCCACTGGATGAGTTGTCATATGTGCCAATCGTACGAGAGTTTTCTGATGTGTTTGATGAAGTCAGAGGGTTTCCGCTGCATCGAGAGATCGAGTTTCGAATTGATTTAGTGGAAGGAGCTAGACCAATTGTTATGCCTCTTAGGTGGTTGGCTCCTAAGGAACAGTGATAGTTAGAGGTGCAAGTGAACAATCTTTTGAGTAAGGGATTCATTCAGAGAAGTGTATCCGAGTGGGGTGCACCAGTTGTGTTTGCGACCAAGGCTGATGGACCATTGCGATTGTGTATGGATTATCGTGAGCTGAATAAGGCGACCAAGAAAAACAATTATCCTGTAATGACCCGGATTTTTAGCGATTTTGGTTATTGCCATAAACTCGATGATGACTAACCAAACATCGAAAAATACCAATCATTAATGAAAGAAACTAGAGGATGAGGAAAGATAAGATAGAAACTTAGAATAGAAGAAGAAGAAGAAGAACACAATATCAGAGTAACACGAATCTCACAGCGGAACGAATAAATATATTTCATAACATAACTTTGAAATACAAATCTGTACTTGAATATACATATCATTTATCAAAGTACAACACTTACAACACAACGGAAATAACTATAGTTATATAATCCTGAAGCCTCCTGCTCCAGCTCTTCAACTATATCTGTAAAATCCCGACTACTTGACTGCCCGTACAAATTTAGGCACCCAAGAGTTTAGGGAAACAAACAAATAAACTTCGGGTCAGTCATGGGACTGGTGTGAGTAAAACAGTTTAAAACAATTCCAACAAGTAAACGATATCTCATAAGACCACGCCGTATAACGGAACGGGTTTTTCCCTTATGAGAATCCAAATTAGCTTTATATCAAAAACCTTTTGATATTATAATAATGTCTATCAACCACAATGTAATAATCATCTAGCAGAAATGCTTTCATCTCACGTTTTACATATATAGTATACAATCAAAACCGCAAGCACGTATTGGGTAATGGATTTCCAACTATGACAAGGTATGGAACCACCTTTCGCTAGTGTGCCTCTAGAAAGGAATACATTGGGTTCAACAAGAACATCTTGCAACCCGGCCACGCATGACCGACCACTCATTTCGCTTGAGTGTATCGAATGTAGATCACCAACGGTTGGGATCAGCAACCGTTTCCCGAATGGGACATCATCAACAATAGATTTTTAGAAGTAAATGAAACTCTAGATCAGGTGATTATACACCCTACTTCGGTGCGACCGACTTAGCCATGCTGCCTGCCCGATTTCTGTCATTTACCGAATGTGAGGCTATAAGCTACGCTTTATCATCACACCAGATTCACTTTGAATGCCACATAGTCAAATCCATCAAATCACTGATTGACGTCCTTAACCATACATTATGTGTTAGCTAAAAGAAGTTTGCTTCTCCGCTTCCACTCTTGGTACGGTTGGAGAAATCAATATACGTGATCGTCTGGAAATACTCTGTCAGACATCTGTCCATACAAGTCATCCAGGAACAGGATGAACCGAAGGCACTATTCTGTAAACAGGATAACCCTTGCATAACTCCGTCTTCAATTTCCTTTGGCATATATGATTCGCAACGCTTATGCCAATACAGAGTGGTTCTTTGGATAATAATCCAACCGGTCTCTCCATATTAACAACGTTAAAATGGTCAAAACTTCGATAGTCTGTGATTTAACTATCGAAGAAAAACAGGTGTGCAAACAACGATATTTTTTCCAAATGGAAATTTATATCGATCAAACATTATTCAACATTTATCTCTTTATTCCCTTAATTTACTTATCTCATGTTTCCCTATATTCAATATTTCTTATTTTCTAAATTTGGAAAATATACGTTATTAACAATGGAAAATATTTCCATTTCTTGTTTTCTTTATTAGAAAACATTTCTGGTTTCTTATTTGGAAAAACATTTCCAAAGCTTCTTCATTGGACTTAGACAAATGTTTAAACAAACCATCGCGATGCCAACTCAAACCATTTCCTTTAATTACTAAATTCACTTAACCATCCCTTACTATCGAACCTTAACCATTCCTTAGTTAAAAATGAAGTCAATCAAGTTGGGGTAATACTACCTCTCAGACCTTAACTGAACAACGTTTCTAACCTTGAAATAGACAAAGTTCACCCTTCTAATTCTTTAACAAACTTCCTTACGTAACTCTCTTTCAAATCTTTCTATTCGATAATTCTTTCCTTCGATAAGGTATATTCGATAACTCTATTTCAATTTATTCTATTCACTTAACTCTTTTGATTTAACTCTAACTCTATTCACTTAACTCCTATCGAATAAACTATATTCGATAACTCTTTTAATTCTAATTGAATAAACTATATATTCGATTAACTCTTTTATTCTATTCGAATAAACTATATATTCGATTTACTCCTTCACTCTATTCGAATAAACTATATATTCGATTAACTCCTTCACTCTATTCGAATAAACTATATATTCGATTAACTCCTTTACTCCATTTGAATAAACTATATATTCGATTAACTCCTTTACTCTATTCAAATAAAATATATATTCGATTAACTCCTTTACTCCATTCGAATAAACTATATATTCGATTAACTCCTTTACTCTATTCGAATAAACTATATATTCGATTAACTCCTTTCGAATAACTAATTCGATAACTCCTTTCGATTAAACTATAATTGATAATTCCTTTCGAATAACTAATTCAATAACCCTTATGTGTTTAACTCTATTCGAATAAACAAAATTCGATTAACTCCATTTGAATAACTTCTAGTTCGATTTAACTCTATCGATTTACTCTAATTGGTTTAACTCTAACTGATAAACTCTAACTGGTTAACCCTACGAACCTAACTGATTTACTCTAACCAATTAACTCTAACTGGTTAACCCTAACTGATTTACTCTATTTGATTAACTCAAATCAATTAATTATATTCGATGAATTCTGATCGAATTACTCCTTTTGGCTAAACTATATTCGAATGCCTCCTTTTAACTTTATTCGATAACTTCCTTTATTCTATTCGAATAACTAATTCGATTAACTAATTCGATTAACTCCTTTTTGAATATTCTATTCATTTATAAAGATTTACTTTTAATAACGGTTCTTCACTTTACAAATGATTTCCTTTTATTCTAACTTATCCTTTGATTTTATAAATATTTCTTTTATAAAAATCCTTTTCCTTTTCTATATAAAATCCATCGATTTTATATAAATAATTCACTTTCAAAATACACTTTGAAAATCCCCTTTCCCATATCCAGTATTTCTTATGGTATTTAACATACCATATAGCAACGATAAATATCGTCCAAACACACATAATCAACAACAGATTATATATCACATCATATATCACAATATATGAATCACAGTAAATAAATGTTGAGGAATCCAGTTGGATTCCTCCAACCTGTTTCCCTGCATCACAGATGTTAAACAATATAGATAACATCACTTTCAGTTCCATATGATATATTCTGTTAAACAGAATCAATATAGAAATTCAACTAACTGTCTAGCAGTTCAATCAAACAGTCAATACACAATCAATCAATCAATATTTAACAGTTCTAAAAATACAACATGAAATTATAAACTGTTCAGAGCTAGTGTGATTTACTCACATTGGCAGTTCATCGTTAAAGAACGATAAACTGTTTGTTTGATTTGAATCAAACAATTTATTTCGCCATAAATTCAAACAGGAACCAATCCACTCCCAGTTAGTTCCATTGTGTTGCTCCCGTCCATACGACCCCAACGCAACTTACGGTTCGTGATTCTGATATCGTATGTAGTAGTTACGACATTTAGAAGTAAATACACAAATTGAATTTAAATAAAACCTTTGAATTCCAACTACCATTGGGCTCACCGTTTAGCTTAAGGCCCAAAACCCAAATCACTTTACCAGGCCCGCACCCAATACTACCCTCTTCTTCCTCAAATTATCCCGTCGCTCCTCCTCACAAATAACACAGCCGATCCTCCCTTCACCAACTCCTCCTCCTTCTTTCCTTTTAAAATCGAATTAAATTCATCAAAATCCTTCTCATTAAAATCTCCTTGATTCCACCACAACCACATGAAACTCGACAGCACCCCTGAGTTCCAACCTGTAGCCTCCTACAGTGGTATCGCCACTATCGCGAATCACCAACGAGCTCCGGAGCTCCGCCGCTCATCGTCAAACCAACCACCTCACATTCCTGAACCCGAATAAAATATTGAATCTAAGAATCGTTGCTTCCATCATCAGAAATTGCCAACCCTAGTTCACGCTGGTGAACTTACAACGAACAGAAAAAGGTATCGAGTACCCCAAAACTCATATAAAGCTGAAGAGATCATTCATACGAACTCAAATACACTAGATTTGGGATTTTAAAAGAATTGATTTGATTTACTTTGATTTTAAATATCTCGAGATATTTTTCTGGGAAGAAAGAAAGAGCGGCGGAAGTTTGGTTGACCTAAGAAGTTCTGAATTAGGTTTAGGCAAATGTTAGGCTATTTATAGAAAGAAAAAAATATCTAGATATTTTATAGAAGGAATATTCCCGGTATATTCTCATTTCTATATTCATTTTGCTTTTCTAAAAATTCTCGTGATTGCATACGATACTCAAAAATCACCAAACTGGATATGCAACTACAGTTCAACATTACGGTCCCAACGAAACTGGTTTCGTCGAATTCCGACTCCGTATGCTCACACAGCGTATTTTTAACCGTCAAAATACTAACTATTTCTCACTCTAAAAATCCATGCGGCCACACAGTGACTCTAAAAATCACCAAACTTGGAATCTAACAACTATTTGACATTGCGGATCCAACAAAATTAGTTTCATCGAATTCCGACTTCGTTTGCAAAACCGGCTATTTTTAAAGCTCTGAATGACCCATTTAAATATATAAACATATTTAAATACAATTAAATTTAATATTTAAAAATTAAATATTATCGTCTATATTCACAGTGGAATACCATACAGCTCTAGAATATTCCTATATGAATTTCTAACCTGATATTTTAAATCTGGGTCAACCCGATATTCGATTTATATTGAAATTTCTTTTTAAAATATAAATAATTCCTTTATAAATTATAAAGGAATTCCACAGCGACTTTTCTGAAATTTGATTTGGACATAAATCAAAATCTACACGACGAAATCCCGATTTTCCTCTTCCACTAGAAAGATATACTCCACCAGCTCCACACGTTTCTTATTTCACAGAAATCCGGCTTAAAACGAATCCTGTACATTCAGTTGAAGTTCAAATCGCCAAATTACGAACTGCAGCGCCATTTCGAGCTCGATTATGATTATAATTATATTATAATTATACGTTCAAACTGACGTTCAAATAATGTATTCGTTATTCTAATTCAATTCCAAGCTGAATTAAATATCACAGATGATCCAATTCACACCATATCGCCATTTCAGCCAATTCTGATTATTTCAGAATTAAATATATTATTTAATTTATTATTTTAATTAAATATTCACTATTATTTAATTCCACGACCATTTAATTCACTATATCACTATTTATATAATTAAATAAATTAATTATAATACCTCTGCCAATGCGGGTCATTACAATCTTCCCCACTTAAAATAATTTCGTCCTCGAAATTGTTAAAGCTAGAAGTTGACCCTATCGACTCGTTAGAACATATTTGTTCACTTCTTAACTTCAGTTTCAACTAAACCAATTTAATTTCAATTAAATTATTAATTAATTCTTATCAACGAAAATTTTCAAAAATCCTAAAAAATTTCTAATGCCTAAATTTTTCGAAATTTTTTGCCAGCACCTCCTTTGTACTGGTCAATCGGTCAAACTCCAACTTACCTCTTTAGGCCATCTCCAACCCAAAAGAAAATCAAACAGCCAAGCGGCTTGCCAATTCGGCTCATAAATCTTATATCCAATAGGAATATAAACTTGTACCTTTTGTCGGCATATCATTATATCCTTTCCACTGGTTATCAATTCAGCGGATACAAGGGTCATCCCAATCAAATTCCAATCTGCTTTTATCCACAACACAACCATTCGCTTATATCCAGCCAAATATCATTTCAACTCGAGTTTCTTCTCAATTCCCAACTCTTGACTTGATTATCATATTACACTTCAAATTTGAATCTCACAATCAATTTGTCTTGATATTATTCTAATTCAATCTCAGTTACCACTTTACTGGCTTTACTTTAATCCAATTTTGCTTTCATAAATTTCTGTTAAATTTGTTTTTAATTCAAACAATCTTTCCCTGGGAGTTTTCAAACAGTTTACTCTCTTCAAAAATCAAATTTTCCTTTTGAACATGTCACTGAGCCCTTACTTAATATTCCATTAGTTAAATCACTTCTATATTCCTTTTATCAATATTTGTTAACCAAATATTTTCAATAACCATATTGGCCTTTTATGTAATTAGGAAAACATTTCCGAATATCGCCTTCCTTTATTTTCTAAACTTTAGAAAATATATGCTATTTATAATTGGAAAATATTCCAATTACTTATCTCTTTTCCGATCTCGTTTATTTCTATACTTAGGAAATATTCTTTATTCTATTTCCAAGTTTACACTTATTTGGGTTAAAACGGATGTTGTGTAAAACATTGCTACGACAACCCAAATACTATATTCAACTAACTCTTATTCAACATTGATCTTTGAGCCTGAAATCTTACTATTTATTTGTTAATAATGAAATCAATCAAGTTGGGGTATAACTATCTCTCAGACCTTGACTGAATAACATTTATAACGTCAAAACAGATATGACTACTTACTCGAATAATCAATACCATACAACTATTTATTCACTTTTAAACACGTATACGCTTCCTCTTTCTATTCTTACTAGATTTTATTCTTAGTCTTCCCTTTTGATTTTACTATTCTATTTCTAAGTTCGTTTCCTTATCGACTTATATATATATATATATATATATATCGATATATAGATTTCTAATTATCAAATTATCTTAAAAATATTCTAACTCCTTAAATTCCCGGAAAAATTCGCCATAACCTCCTTTGTACCAGGAGCATCGGGATATTTCAAATAGCCTCCCATGGCCCTCACCAATCCAAAAGAAAAAGCCAAGCGGCTAGCCGATACGGCGCATAAAATCTCATATATGAAATAAATACATACCTTTTCGTCGACATTCTATTTAGATACCTTCATACCTTATCCATACATATCTCATGTATATTTACCTGCCCAATCTATTTTAACTATACCTGATCGTTTTAACTCAATTCGTTAATTAATTTGTTAATTAACTCTTTAGTCTATTTCACTTTTATATTTGAACATGACATGTTCAAATATATTTTAACTTGCTTATTAACTAATTTGAATCCAAATTTCAAATTTAAGTTCTATATTCGATTTCGAATATCCATTTACAAATCCAATTCACCTTTCAAAGTTCAATTTCAAATTCAAAACTTGATTAACTAATTCCTCTCCGACTTAGTTAATTCTATTCAATTTCTATTCAAATTTTATATCACTTCTATTATTCAAATCTATATATCAAATTCTATATTTGAATTCCATTTGAATTCTATATTCAAATTCCATTTGAATTTCTATATTCAAACTCTATTTCAATTCCATTGAATTTCATATATTCAAACTCCCTTTGAATTTCTATATTCAATTTCTATTTCAAACTTTCTTTATTCATTCTTTATTATAAATCCCATTTTGAAATTCAACACAACTTGTCTTTCCCAAAACAAATTCAAAACAGTATCTCTGGTAGTTATTCGTCACTTACAACTCGAAAATGAATACTGATGATGCAGTTGTCATCATCAGAATCTATTTTCCAGCGATCGAAGTGAGTTCAATACTATAAAACCATATCTAAACATTTCCACTTTGAAATTCATTTCAAAATATAATTCACACGGCTTGTAAAACAATTTAAAATCTCCCAGGATCTTAAATTTCCTTATTTTTAATCCAAATCCATTTACAAACACTTATCCAATTCTCCAGAGTTTTAACTCAATTTCTGGTTTAAAATTTCAGATTCAACTCATTTGATTTCACATATTTCACTTATATGAATTCTGATTGGTTATTTACATAACCATTTAATTTATAATCTTACTCGATTATAATAACAACCAATATATCCACTATATTATAATTTTGATATATATTTCTTCTCTATATCAAGATATACCTTAGGTAAACTTATTTTAATTTACCCTCCTTTCAAGACATATCGTGACGGTTCATCGTATTCGAGTGTTTAGTAACTCCTACCGATACAGTGGATCAAACTGATCGACCAGAACTCATAAACAACTCAACCAATGAATCTCCATAATATAAAACAAATTTTTATATCAAATAACAAATACGTTCACTCGTATATATACACTCAACTCAATCTAGGGTATTACTAACCCTATCTCTACCGAGTCACGCAACAGAGCCAAGGTAATTCACTTAACTTAAGCTCTGATACCAACTGTAATGACCCGGATTTTTAGCGATTTTGGTTATCGCCATAAACTCAATGATGACTAACCAAACATCGAAAAATTCCGATCATTAATGAAAGAAATTAGAGGATGAGGAAAGATAAGATAGAAACTTAGAATAGAAGAAGAAGAAGAACACAATATCAGAGTAACACGAATCTCACAGCGGAACGAATAAATATATTTCATAACATAACTTTGAAATACAAATATGTACTTGAATATACGTATCATTTATCAAAGTACAACACTTACAACACAGCGGAAATAACTATAGTTATATAATCCTCAAGCCTCCTGCTCCAACTCTTCAACTATATCTGTAAAATCCCGACTACTTGACTGCCCGTACAAATTTAGGAACCCAAGAGTTTCGGGAAACAAACAAATAAACTCCGGGTCAGTCATTGGACTGGTGTGAGTAAAACAGTTTAAAACAATTCCAACAAGTAAACGATATCTCATAAGACCACGCCGTATAACGGAACTGGTTTTTCCCTTATGAGAATCCAAATTAGCTTTATATCAAAAACCTTTTGATATTATAATAATGTCTATCAACCACAATGTAATAATCATCTAGCAGAAACGCTTTCATCTCACGTTCTACATATATAGTATACAATCAAAACCGCAAGCACGTATTGGGTAATGGAATTCCAACTATGACAAGGTATGGAACCACCTTTCGCTAGTGTGCCTCTAGAAAGGAATACACTGGGTTCAACAAGAACATCTTGCAACCCGGCCACACATGACCGACCACTCATTTCGCTTGAGTGTATCGAATGTATATCACCAACGGTTGGGATCAGCAACCGTATCCCGAATGGGACAGCATCAACAATAGATTTTTAGAAGTAAATGAAACTCTAGATCAGGTGATTATACACCCTACTTCGGTGCGACCGACTTAGCCATGCTGCCTGCCGGATTTCTGTCATTTACCGGATGTGAGGCTATAAGCTACGCTTTATCATCACACCAGATTCACTTTGAATGCCACATAGTCAAATCCATCAAATCACTGATTGACGTCCTCAACCATACATTATGTGTTAGCTAAAAGAAGTTTCCTTCTCCGCTTCCACTCTTGGTACGGTTGGAGAAATCAATATACGTGATCGTCTGGAAATACTCTGTCAGACATCCGTCCATACAAGTCATCCAGGAACAGGATGAACCGAAGGCACTATTCTGTAAACAGGATAGCCCTTGCATAACTCCGTCTTCAATTTCCTTTGGCATATATGATTCGCAACGCTTATGCCAATACAGAGTGGTTCTTTGGATAATAATCCAACCGGTCTCTCCATATTAACAACATTAAAATCGTCAAAACTTCGATAGTCTGTGATTTAACTATCGAAGAAAAACAGGTGTGCAAACAATGATATTTATTCCAAATGGAAATTTATATCGATCAAACATTATTCAACATTTATCTCTTTATTCCCTTAATTTACTTATCTCATGTTTCCCTATATTCAATATTTCTTATTTTCTAAATTTGGAAAATATACGTTATTAACAATGGAAAATATTTCCATTTCTTATTTTCTTTATTAGAAAACATTTCTGGTTTCTTATTTGGAAATACATTTCCAAAGCTTCTTCATTGGACTTAGACAAATGTTTAAACAAACCATCGCGATGCCAACTCAAACCATTTTCTTTAATTACTAAATTCACTTAACCATCCCTTACTATCGAACCTTAACCATTCCTTAGTTAAAAATGAAGTCAATCAAGTTGGGGTAATACTACCTCTCAGACCTTAACTGAACAACGTTTCTAACCTTGAAATAGACAAAGTTCACCCTTCTAATTCTTTAACAAACTTCCTTACGTAACTCTCTTTCAAATCTTTCTATTCAATAATTCTTTCCTTCGATAAGGTATATTCGATAACTCTATTTCATTTTATTCTATTCACTTAACTCTTTTGATTTAACTCTAACTCTATTCACTTAACTCCTATCGAATAAACTATATTCGATAACTCTTTTAATTCTATTTGAATAAACTATATATTCGATTAACTCTTTTATTCTATTCGAATGAACTATATATTCGATTTACTCCTTCACTCTATTCGAATAAACTATATATTCGATTAACTCCTTCACTCTATTCGAATAAACTATATATTCGATTAACTCCTTTGCTCCATTCGAATAAACTATATATTTGATTAACTCCTTTACTCTATTCGAATAAACTATATATTCGATTAACTCCTTTACTCCATTCGAATAAACTATATATTCGATTAACTCCTTTACTCTATTCGAATAAACTATATATTCGATTAACTCCTTTCGAATAACTAATTCGATAACTCCTTTCGATTAAACTATAATCGATAATTCCTTTCGAATAACTAATTCAATAACTCTTATGTGTTTAACTCTATTCGAATAAACTAAATTCGATTAACTCCAATTGAATAACTTCTAGTTCGATTTAACTCTATCGATTTACTCTAATTGGTTTAACTCTAACTGATAAACTCTAACTGGTTAACCCTACGGTTTAACCTAACTGATTTACTCTAACCAATTAACTCTAACTGGTTAACCCTAACTGATTTACTCTATTTGATTAACTCAAATCAATTAATTCTATTCGATGAATTCTGATCGAATTACTCCTTTTGGCTAAACTATATTCGAATGCCTCCTTTTAACTTTATTCAATAACTTCCTTTATTCTATTCGAATAACTAATTCGATTAACTCCTTTTTGAATAAACTATTCATTTATAAAGATTTACTTTTAGTAACGGTTCTTCACTTTACAAGTGATTTCCTTTTATTCTAACTTATCCTTTGATTTTATAAATATTTCTTTTATAAAAATTCTTTTCCTTTTCTATATAAAATCCATCGATTTTATATAAATAATTCATTTTCAAAATACACTTTGAAAAATCCCCTTTCCCATATCCAGTATTTCTTATGGTATTTAACATACCATATAACAACGATAAATATCGTCCAAACACACATAATCAACAACAGATTATATATCACATCATATATCACAATATATGAATCACAGTAAATAAATGTTGAGGAATCCAGTTGGATTCCTCCAACCTGTTTCCCTGCATCACAGATGTTAAACAATATAGATAACATCACTTTCAGTTCCATATGATATATTCTGTTAAACAGAATCAATATAGAAATTCAAATAACTGTCTAGCAGTTCAATCAAACAGTCAATACACAATCAATCAATCAATATTTAACAGTTCTAAAAATACAACATGAAATTATAAACTGTTCAGAGTTAGTGAGATTTACTCACATTGGCAGTTCATCGTTAAAGAACGATAAACTGTTTGTTTGATTTGAATCAAACAATTTATTTTGCCATAAATTTAAACAGGCACCAATCCACTTCCAGTTAGTTCCATTGTGTTGCTCCCGTCCATTCGACCCCAACGCAACTTACGGTTCGTGATTCTGATATCGTATGTAGTAGTTACGACATTTAGAAGTAAATACACAAATTGAATTTAAATAAAACCTTTGAATTCCAACTACCATTGGGCTCACCGTTTAGCTTAAGGCCCAAAACCCAAATCACTTTACCAGGCCCGCACCCAATACTACTCTCTTCTTCCTCAAATTATCCCATCGCTCCTCCTCACAAATAACGCAGCCGATCCTCCCTTCACCAACTCCTCCTCCTTCTTTCCTTTTAAAATCGAATTAAATTCATCAAAATCCTTCTCATCAAAATCTCCTTGATTCCACCACAACCACATGAAACTCGACAGCACCCCTGAGTTCCAACCTGTAGCCTCCTACAGTGGTAGCGCCACTATCGCGAATCACCAACGAGCTCCGGAGCTCCGTCGCTCATCGTCAAACCAACCACCTCGCATCCCTGAACCCGAATAAAATATTGAATCCAAGAATCGTTGCTTCTATCGTCATAAATTGCCAACCCTAGTTCACGCTGGTGAACTTACAGCGAACAGAAAAAGGTATCGAGTACCCCCAAAACTCATATAAAGTTGAAGAGATCATTCATGCGAACTCAAATACACTAGATTTGGGATTTTAAAAGAATTGATTTGATTTACTTTGCTTTTAAATATCTCAAGATATTTTTCTGTGAAGAAAGAAAGAGCGGCGGAAGTTTGGTTGACCTAAGAAGTTCTGAATTAGGTTTAGGCAAATGTTAGGCTATTTATAGAAAGAAAAAATATCTAGATATTTTATAGAAGGAATATTCCCGGTATATTCTCATTTCTATATTCATTTTGCTTTTCTAAAAATTCTCGTGATTGCATACGATACCCAAAAATCACCAAACTGGACATGCAGCTACAGTTCAACATTACGGTCCCAACGAAACTGGTTTCGTCGAATTCCGACTCCGTATGCTCACACAGCGTATTTTTAACCGTCAAAATACTGACTGTTTCTTACTCTAAAAATCCGTGCGGCCACACAGTGGCTCTAAAAATCACCAAACTTGGAATTTAACAACTATTTGACATTGCGGATCCAACAAAATTAGTTTCGTCGAATTCCGACTTCGTTTGCAAAACCGGCTATTTTTAAAGCTCTGAATGACCCATTTAAATATATAAACATATTTAAATATAATTAAATTTAATATTTAAAAATTAAATATTATCGTCTATATTCACAGTGGAATACCATACAGCTCTAGAATATTCCTATATGAATTTCTAACTTGATATTTCAAATCTGGGTCAACCCGATATTCGATTTATATTGAAATTTCTTTTTAAAATATAAATAATTCCTTTATAAATTATAAAGGAATTCCACAGCGACTTTTCTGAAATTTGATTTGGTCATAAATCAAAATCTACACGATGAAATCCTGATTTTCCTCTTCCACTAGAAAGATATACTCCACCAGCTCCGCACGTTTCTTATTTCACAGAAATCCGGCTTAAAACGAATCCTGTACATTCAGTTGAAGTTCAAATCGCCAAATTACGAACTACAGCGCCATTTCGAGCTCGATTATAATTATACTATAATTATACGTTCAAACTGACATTCAAATAATGTATTCGTTATTCTAATTCAATTCCAAGCTGAATTAAATATCACAGATGATCCAGTTCACACCATATCGCCATTTCAGTCAATTCTGATTATTTCAGAATTAAATATATTATTTAATTTATTATTTTAATTAAATATTCTCTATTATTTATTTCCACGACCATTTAATTCACTATATCGCTATTTATATAATTAAATAAATTAATTATAATAGCTCTGCCAATGCGGGTCACTACATATCCATTACAGAGAATCGATGACTTGTTTGATCAGCTTCACGAAGCAAAGGTGTTTTCCTAAATGGATTTGGCGATAGGATTTCACCAGTTATGAGTGGCTAGGGATAGTGTGTCGAAGACTGCTTTTTGAATACCATCCCGATTTTATGAGTGGCTAATGATGTCGTATAGATTGTCTAATGCGCCAGCATATTTTGTGGATCTTATGAATCTTGTCTTCAGAGATGAGTTGAATAAGTTCGTACTTGTGTTTGTGGGAGATATATTGGTTTACTCCAAGACTGAGGAGGAACACAAGATGCACTTGAGAATTGTTTTGGAAATCTTGCGAAAACATCAATTGAGGGCAAAGTTTTCGAAATGTCACTTTTGGAAGGAAGAATTAAGATTTTTGGGTCATGTCGTATCAGGACAAAGAATAGCGGTGGATCCCGCTAAGGTGGGAGCGATAAAGGTTTGGGATCGACCTAAGAGTGCGATGAATGTTAGGAGTTTCCTTGGTTTAGCTCGATATTATAGACGATTTATCAAGGATTTCTCTAAGATAGTTGCACCATTAACTGGATTGATGAAGAAGAATCAAGTCTTCGCATGGGATGCGAAGTGTGAGCAAGCCTTTGAAATTCTGAAAGAAAGATTGACAAGTGCTCCCGTGTTGACTATTCCAAATGAATACGAGGAGATGATAGTATATACTGATGCATATGGCACTGGACTTGGAGCAGTGCTAATGCAAAAGGATAGAGTTGTAGCTTACGCTAGTCGACAACTGAGGTCGCACAAAAGGAATTACCCGACTCACGATTTGGAGTTAGTGGTGATAGTATTTGCTCTGAAGATTGGGAGGCATTATTTATTGGGAGTTAGATTTGAGTTATTTATAGATCATAAGTCATTGAAATATCTTGTCTCTCAATAGGATTAGAATCTGCAGCAGTAATGATGGTTAGAGTTTTTGGCATCGTATTATTTCAGAATAGCTTACACTTCGCGAAAGGTAACGTAGTGGCTGATGCGTTAAGTAGAAGACATGCAAGTTTGGGAACCATGTTCACAGAATGGAAACATCTCGAGTATTTGGCCAGATATAAACTCACTTTTCAAATCTCGAAAATATCACCTGAGATCTCCTCCGATATCTCATTTTAGGCTCCTTCCGATATGAAACAACAAATCTCATTGTAAATCTCATTTTGAATATATCGTTCGAGATATTGCCATATCGATTGATATATCGACCGATACGAGATACTAAGATATCACCCGAGATCTTGTTTTTTCTAGTTAAATATTAAACTTTTGCCTAAAGTAAAACAATAATTAAGAAAACTCAAATCCAGCCACGATAATCTCCTACTATTTTATATTTTGCATGTTAAATAAGCATATCATATATTCATATATCTTCTACAATGCTTAAGATTTTCATATTTTCCATTTTTTATAGCATGTTACCTATATGAAATTGTGTATTTTATTTTCTATTTATGTTACATTGTTTTATGCTTTGGATCCTTTTTATGTTCTATATCTAACAATAAGTCATGTTCATGGGTCATAAGTGTAAGCACTAACCTATTTGTATTTTGTTTTGAATATGAATATTCTTTCGTAAATTAAGAACGATGAGGTGATTTTACAATTCAAGTTTATTTTACTATTTTTATAAGGGTATTCAGAAAATTATTGCGTAAGAATATCAGTTTTTGACATATCACATACCCTGAGATTGTTCCGATATGAGCTTTTAGACACGAAACGGAAATCCGAGACAAACCCCCGAGTTAGACTCATCACATCCGAGATCTCCCCCGATATGAGATCAAGTCTCTAAAATCGCCGAGACGAAACGCGACTGAAATCCGAGATTTAAAACCTTGGATATGATTTTACACCTCGTTATAAGTTAGGGCCCAAGATGTAAGCAATCTTGTCAATTAAGCCAACTCTCATCGAAAGGATTGGTGAAAGCCAAAAACGAGACGATAAGATTTTAAAAATCATTCGGAGATTAGAGATATGGACCGACCTTGAGGAAATTAAGGATTACAAAGTTGATCGAGATGGTTGGCTTTGCAAGAGTGGATGATTGGTCGTTCCTGATTTGAACGGTTTAAGAGATTAATTTTTAAGGGAGTGTCATAACTCTAGATTGACGAATCATCCTGGGGGTAATAAGATGTATCGAGATATGAAACGAGTTTACTAGTGTGAAGGTATGAAAAGGTATATCGGGAAATTCATCTCAAAATGTATGAACTGTCATCTAGTTAAAGCCGAGCGGAAAAAGCCAAGCGAGTTATTAAAGCTATTGGAAGTTCCTACGTAGAAATGGGAGCAAGTGTCGATGGATTTCTTAGGACAAGGGCAGGAAATGATAGTATTTGGGTTTTCGTGGATGGCTTGACGAAAAGCTCAAGGCTTATTCTTATATATCAACTAGGACGACATCGAAGTTGGTTGAGTTATATCTTAAATGGATACTTAGATTTCATGGGATTCGAAGTGTATAATTAGCGATCAAGGTTCGTTATTCACCAGTGGATTTTGGAAGACCTTGCAAGAGACATTGGGAACCGAGCTATTTATGAGTATGGCTTATCATCCCCAAACAGATGGTCAGACTGAAAGAGTTAGTCGAGTATTGGAAAATCCCCTTAGAGCTTGTGTATTAGACTTTGGAGGATCGTGGGAAGATCATCTGCGTTTGGTCGAGTTTGCTTACAATAGCAGTTACCAGTCGAGTACTGGAACAACACCATATGAGGCGTCGTATGGAGGACCGTGTAATTCTCTATCTTGTTGGTTAGAGAATGGAGAGAAGTTAGTACTTGGGCCTCAAAAGATAAGAGAAATGACGGATAATATTGAATTCATTCGGCAATGAATGAAGGCAGCCCAAGATCATCAGAAAAGTTATGCTGATAAATGACGAAAGGATTTGGAATTCTCAGTTGGAGATATAGTATTTGTTAAGATCACGCCTCTATGGAATATTGTTCATTTTGGGAAGAAAGGAAACTTACCGCCAAGGTTTGTTGGACCATTTCCGATTATCAAGCGTATTGGAAAGCTCGCTTATAGATTGGACCTACCTGAGAAGATGGGAAGTGTGCATAATGTGCTTCATGTATCGTTTCTGCGAAAGTTTTTGCACGATTTGAATGTTTGAGTATCTCCTGATCGGTTTGAAGATTTAGAGATCGAACCTAAAGTTTCTAAACCTCGTAAGCCACTTCTCATCATAGGGAATGACATGAAACAACTTAGGAGGAATGTTGTTAAGCTAGTCAAGGTATGACGGAGCGAAAACGATGAAGATTGCACATGAGAAACAAAAGAGAGTATGAAGTTGACCCATCCATAACTCTTTGAGTGGTATTTCCCGGATATTGTATCTTATATGTACCATTGTGTCATGTACTATTAGAATTCTGCATGCCAGGATAAGGTTTTGAGTGCATAGATGTTTGGATGCTAGATTGGATGACAAATTGGTTACTCGTGGATGATAGGCATGCGTGATGCTGTATTTGCTTGTGTTTGTTTGGGATTTCGAGGGAGAAATTCCTAAAAAACGAAGGGAGATGTAACGACCCGTATTTTACGTATCGACCGACTGTAAAATAATTTTATTTTATTTTCTATTGGTCGGATCATTCTAAGATTTTAATATGTTGTTCATGGAGACGCGAGACATGCCTATAATTTTTACCGAATTTAAGAATGACCATTTTGCCCTTGAGTTTACTGTTTGGGCTATAACTTTTGATAGGGATCGAATCAGGTATTATATCGATTCCATTGGATCAGTGTGGTTATTTACGATTTCGTAGGGTGGTCATATGAAGGATTTGGTTCAGTAGTTTGGGAGGAATCATTGTTTTAAGTTTCAGCTGATGTTTAGGCAGACTAGTCAGCAGTTAATGGGCAGATTAGTCAAGCCCATTAGGACGGTGACGTGCAGGTACAAATATGGGGACTTGGGGAGAGAACTAAGGTTACTCTCTTCATTCTAAACTTTAGGTTGGGCATCTATGATTCTCCAGTTCTACCGAAAGCCCTATTTTTTCATTCTTTTGAATCAAATTCATTGTAGATTGCATCTAGAAGAAAGATCATCATCAAAGGGATTAGATCACATCAGATAGCATCATATTTGGGTGATTTCATTGCTGTCCAGATCTGAATTCATCAAATTTGCATCAGAGCAAGAAATTAGTGAGTGATAAATATCTCTCACACAGAAGCTACGGACTATATGCGTAAATTAGAATCATATTTATATGTTATATGTTAAAATCACCTTAGATCTGATTATATATGTTTAATTAAGATTTAGAAACCCTAGGAAAACCTAATTGGATCATATTAACCGGATAATTGATAGATTAATCATGTTTATACATATATTTAGATCCAAATCATGCTAGATCTTATGTTTATCATATGTTTATGCTATATTTGCGGATTGTTCATGTTTGTATGTTCGGTGCTATTTGATTTGATGCTTGTTTTAGTTGAATTGTTGTTTGAGTTGTTTCTTAGAATTGGTTCCAATAGATCTTAGGATTGAAGAACAGAGCAAATCAGAGGTTCAGATAATCAGATTCAGACGAAACTTGGCGGAGATGCTCTATAAGATGTGGAATTAGAGCATGAAAATTTTCATGCCCAATAAGCTAAAGGCATGGGTCGGCACCGACCCATGGAAGTGGGTCGGCTGGCATTGGATTTTGGTGCATAGCTTTGCGTTGGTGAGTCGAGGCAACCGGTGAATTTTCAGACCACTCAGAGTTTATTTGTGATGAGTTGAAGGTTGATTGCTCGAGATGTGAATGGACCGACAGAGGCATAAACGCGAGGTCGAAACGATTGGAGATTGGATCGGAAGGATATGATCGAGGCAAAAATGGATATGGGCTAACCACTTAACCAAAGTTGCTTAAGTGGATGGGTCAGCACCGACCCATGATGGGTTGACACCGACTCATATAGAGAGGCCGGGTGGGCTTGGTTTTTGGGGAGCACATTGATGGTGACTTCCTGAGGTTGCTGGTAAAGTTTGGTTGGAAATGGGTTTCATATGGATGGTGTGCAACTCAAAGATGGATGATGCTTCGATTGTGAACTCATGTTGGAGTGGTCGGAGCCAGATTGATGTGATACTGGTTGTGATTTGATATATGATAATGGATTGACAGGATGGGAGTCAATTATGGATGATAATGGAATGGTTTGAGTAATGAATTGAGTCGCCGAGATGAAAGGCTTGATAGATTTGATGCGCTAAGGAATCATCGGCAATCGAAGTGTTCTAGCAAACTCAAAGCAAGAGTATTGTGGGGATGATCGTTAGGATTAAATTCAGGAGATCATGTACCCAGGGAAGTCATGATGGGACTAGTTTTTGAGAATGGAAAAAGACAAACATACGAGTCATGATGGCGTATGATAGTCTGATTAGAACTGGGGTTTTCCACTAGGCCTTTTGATCGTTGAAAGCAAGTTCGATTTTCGATGGATTCAAGGTTGTTGACGGTGACAGCTAGGATATTGGACGTTATGGATGTTATGGTTGATTGTGTGCTCTCTTCTCTGTTTTCTCTGTGTAGGCTGTCTCCATAGGATGTCAAAGAGAAACGGGACTGGGGTTGTCCTTTCCTATTCTGTAATGACATGTAGTGGATGGCTTTCACATGTTAACTTGTTGGTTGCTGGGAAGATCAGATGGTTGATCCGCCTAAACTCATATTATCCTATGTAACCATTGTTAGATATTTTATCGCTCACTAAGATTGTTTTCTGACTTAAGGTTTTAGGTTTCCCTATTATTACCTTAGGATGTTTATCAATGTTGTTGATGAGCAGACAGAGTAGCAGGTAGCAGGTTTGGTGCCGTTGATGCTGTGCGGTGACGAGCATGAGGCTGGTGTACTATTACTGTCTATTTAGTATTTTCTTTTCTATTTCCGTTGTACATTGAAGTTTATTGAGACTCTAAGGGATGTAGTAAGGCATATTATATTCATAGATTCATGTACTGAGATGTATTGTACTTGAGATACTTTGGTTTTATGAAGATTTGATTTTCTGTTCAGTTAAGCTTCACTACTATATCCTGTTGTATATTTTATTATTATATATTATCCATGCGTTGTGAGTTATACGACATGTTTCACTTCGAGTTATTCTACCCTAACGATCATCTCGTATCGGCCTGGCACATCATACAGCGCACCTTTTCCTTAGTTTGGTGCGGAAAGTACAAGGCGGTCGTCACAATAATCATCATGTAACTCAAACTAATTAACAACTATAGTTAATTATAAACTAGCCCTTTACCAGTATCGGTTTCTCACTGTGGGTTCCACTCCATCAAACTCTTAAGCGGATGGTATGCGGACACTCTCAGACTATTTCGGTAGCCTCTCGGCATCTATAATATTTCAAGAAGCCAATTGGGTAGAATTTTGTTGCGATGGGGTTTTAAACTCAACAGACGAACAAATGGTTAAGGATCTGGGTATTTGAAGAAAATAGGATAGGGTATGGGGGTCCAGAGGGTTTGGCCTTGGAGTGGGATCCACGTTTTGGCTGGAGAGGGGTATGGCGCAGGTTAGTGGGCCCAAGAATGGGATATGAAGGTGTGATGGGGTGTTGATTTTGGGTTAATTTGGGGTTTAAGGTAGAAATTGGGGATTTAAAGAGGTGTTTAGTGGTTTTGAGGTGGAAGTGAAGGCACGACAAGGGGGTGTGTAATGGCCTAGGTTTTTAACCAATTCTCTTAAATAATATTTTCTAGATTATATTAAGTGATTAACATAAATTAGATAAATTGAAATTAAGCATAATAAAATTTTAAATAACCTTTTTATTAAATCTTAAGTACATGTTCTAAATTTATTTTATAGTTCCTTAATAAAAATGAATATATGTTTGTAAATGTGTTAACATTCTTAAAAACTCATATAAGTTAAGTTGGAAACAGAAATCAGATTTTTACATAGACAAGAGAAGGGAAATTTTGTTTTACGTAAGAAAATTTATGCCTTAGTAAACCAATTTAAATGGCCACTTCATGATAAATAAAATAAAAATGGTTAGCATTCAGTAGGATGGAACGCACATGTAAGCAAATCGTAAGGTTTTTAATGCGATGTGCCATGGAAAATATTTGAAGTACCTTTGTATTAAATGCTGAAGACATTTACTTGGCAACCAAGTTGCCTTAACCCAACCTTATGGACAGACAGGTACAAATATATATAGCAGAATTGATGGGAATGAAATGGCCGAGTATATTTGTCACCTGGAGAATGTTTGTGCAACTAGAATCCTAGAATATTTTCCCCTTCAGATAATAGACATAGCTACAAACACTAGCACTAGAGATTACCCCATAGCTTCATTATTCACATCGTTGCATTTTCTTTTTCCCCTGCAGTAGTTAATGCACCAATATTTTATAAATTTCCTACAACATATAAATAGGCACTTTAAGTATCAATTTTTTTACCTTATTTACGAACCATTTTCTGGAAAAAACAAATTGTAGATGAACTCTAACCAAATTAAGGATCAGAGACTATCCAGTGAGTAAAAATCACTCTGATTTCCTCATTTTGTTAAACTGTTGTTGATTAAATGATGTTGCAAAGTTTCTGAACACCTTGTTATGCATATATGATACCCCGTACACAACCTATCTTAGTTGTGTTTGATCTGAACATTATATACCCTCACAAACTAGTCTGGATAGAAAATTGGGTTAAAGTTTCACCTGCTACAACTTTTGAAAATTTATATCTTAATTTACAGAGAGAAAAACTTACCCTGATTCTTCATGTTTTTAAAGTGCTCTTGATTGTTATGACAATGTAAGTATGCAAACACTCTTATTGTGCATATATGACACCAGATATAAACCGTATCGTAGTTATGTTAATCTGAAGCTCCATATACACTTATTAATAGGTTTATATAGAAAAGGTAGGCTTGAGTTTTCACCTGCTACAACTTTGGAAATCAACATTTGGATTTCCAGTAAGAATTAGAACATGAACCTTTAATGAAAGTTGATTGTTTATCGCCATAAGATATTCTAAAAATACTGTGGTGTTATAATATATCATATATACTTATATTTTTATAAAACACAGTAAGAAGCACTTAAAACATATAAATTCGATCATCGTAAATTAGTGTTTCAATTACATGAATGCCCTTGAATATCAAAATTGCGAATTTAGGTAGAAATTTCAGAATTTTTAGCATCTTGGTTTGAGAGATTTTCAATGTTCATCTGAAAAGGGAAATGGAGTGTTTTCCGACCATCAGGGTGGTCGTAGGCCATGAATTTTGGTTTGGAGGAGCGTTACAGTATAAGGTATTAGGGAAAAATACAAGTGGATTTTTCAGATGATCACATTTCAAGTTTTGATCCATTTAAGGTTGTTTTTAGGCCGTTTTGTACTGTGAACTATCTTTGTGACGACCGCCCACAGCCCCTGCACTAAACAAGAGGAATAATGCACTGAAAGGTGTGCTAGGAAGCTATGGACGATCATCATAGGTAAACAACAACATCAGTACCTGTCGTAGAACTCACAGCGCAAGGATAAAATATAGTAGAATACATACAACACGTAATAATAGTGAAGCAAAAAGCACCAAACTTTCAAAACAACTAGAAAGTATATCCAACACCAGGATTTCAACATAAGTCTGTACAAATTTGCCTCACTACAACACTCAGAGAAGAATCAACAAACAGTGGAAACAAATACTAGATAGTAATAAAACTGGTACGTAAGCCTCCAACTCGCCATCGATCAGCATTATCGTCTCACCAAACTATCACCTATCACATGCTACTCAGTCTGCCCATCCACAACCGGATGAACAACCCAAGATAATAAGAGGGAAACATAAAACCTTGAGCCAGACAACAGTCTTAGTGAGCGTTAAAACATCTATCTAACATCATCAATAAAGTATATGAGAATAGGCAGATAACAACTAATCTACCCACAACACCAGAGAAGAACTCAACCCGTCTTCCCCACATCGGATAGTGATAGCCTTTACATCAAACACTTCAACCATTCATTTTATGGAAAGTAGAACAATCATTCATTCATGGCAATCATAAGCAAACACCGCTAGCACTCATAGCATCCAAATTATATGCATCTCACGTAAACCATCCTAGTCGAATTCAACATCCCTCAAGAACAAGCCCCAAATGCCTAAACCAATATCAGACAAGCACCCAAGAAACATCTTCTTCGACATTGGACAACTTACGTGAGACGGTACAAACAAGGAAACTAATTAACCATGACAGACTCTAGCTACCACCGTAAATCCTACTTCGAAATCATCGTTAATCGTATGATGGCCAACTTTGCCATATGTCAAGGGCTAAAGGTAAACCCAATTCTAGTAGAATCTCCATACGCCTTCCAATGATACGTACCTAGGCCTTTCAACGATACCCAGGGTACTCGACCAGCAACCTTTTGGTCTTTTAGGTGCCCCTATTGTACCCTTGCTTTGAGCCCGCTAGAATATATGACAACAATAATCTCTCAGCCTTCGCATCTCTAGTCATCTAACCTGACGACTTTTCATAGCTCAAGTGACCTTCTCGAGCAACCATTATCCACCAACTCATGACCTTTGAGTTGTCATCTCATTCATTGTTCCATACCGATCAACGAACACATTCAATACTTCGAATATTCCTTCTTGAATTCACTTTGAAGTCACAACATCACTGAACCAAATAACATCGATACATGGTTCAACACAATTCATAGCATAACATCCATTTACTATGAAATAAACTACAACGTTCATACCATCAAGCATAGCGTTTAGAGCGCACTGCGCTGCGGCACGGGTTCAAGCACTTCTGGCCGTTTTTAGGCCCTTTAGTTCAAATCTAGGTCGTACACGATTTTTTTTTCTAGAAACGACCCTATGTCTTCTAGGTGCGACCGATCCCTCGGTGCGACCGACCCCTTGGTGCGATCGACCAGATCCTGCTCGACCCTAATGAGCACGACCGACCAGATCTTGCTCGACACAAATGAGTGCGACTGACCAGATCTTGCTCAATCCCAATGCTTCAACCAGAAGCCATCTTACACAACCAAGCCTTTCATGTGCGACCGACCCTGTTATGCACGACCAACCCTTGGTGTTCAAACGACCAAAGCCTGACCGACCCAACCTGCTCGACTAGAACCACCTGTAACACCCCGCAAATTCTATAACTGTGAAATCAACAAATTAAAGTATAATCAAATTCAAATCGAAGAACCAAGGGTAACGGGATACGCCATTGCGTTCGTCTCGGAAAAATACGCGAAATAGAGTCCGAGTTTTCGAAAAACGGAGTCCGTATGAAGAAGATATGACCTTCGGAAGTTTTGAATTAAATTTAAAATTCAAACAGAATTAAACAATTAAATATTCCGAAGTGGGGCCCATTGGGCCAGAAGAACGCCCGCCTGGGCCACCCAGGTCGACTGGGCTATCGACCTGGGCTACCCATGTCGACAGGGCTGTCGACAGCCCTATCGACAGGGGTATCGACCTGGTCGAGCCCAGTCAACCTGGCTGGCCAGGTCGGTGTGTGGTCGAATTTCAGTGGTCTGCTTTGTCATTAGGGCTAGGTGGCGGGTTTTTATTGGTCTCTCTTCCTAATGAATGGCTATGATCTAACCTAGCAACATCAATGGTCCTAATCAATTCCTAACCTCTATATAAACAACCCTAGACTAAACCCTAATCTATTCATTCAAATTAAGAACATAGCCGCCATGTTGCTGAGGAACGACAAAGAGTAGCCGCCAACTAAAGAGAGGATTAGGGAGAAAGTTCTAAAGCCTAAAGCAATTCAAGCAACCTAAAGCTAATCAATTCAACAAAGGAATCATATCTCTTAATTAGAGAATTCGCCGCAACCATTGTAAGTAGAGTATTACTTTGGTATAAATAAACAACTGTGTTGATGTGTATGCTTGAATTGTGGCAATGAAAGTGATTCATATTTGTACGTTCTTATCAATTTATATACGTTTGGATATTTATGGATTATGTTATAAAGAACTACATGCGGTAGTTCTATGCAAATATACGTTTGGAATATTGCGCAAAGTATGTAATTTATGTTGAAGCTACATGTATGTAGTTGAGTGAAATTTATGCAAGTTTGGGGCTTTGTTATTATGTCGTCATGATGAATATTTTTGGTGCATAAATCATTTTGCAAGTAATTGAAACTATGTTGGAATTTTGACACCATAATCCATGTATTAAGTCATGCTTTTGCAAAACTTATGAATATGGCTAGGCTATGAATGATATTTGGCATAATTGAAATCTATGATTAAGTCTATCTTGTTTAAAGAATTATATGATGACATATGTGAGACATGGCTAGGTTAGACTCAAAAATCCCTTTTTGCAAGTTTTAAAGCAAACACCATGATTGGGAATATTTATGCATAAGTATGTTTATACCATCGTTATGTGATTAGGCTTAAATCATGATTAAGTTGAATTATGCTATGTTCATGCTAGAAGTATTTTATGCCATGCTTATGTTTGACAATATGCCATGCCTATGCAAGAAGTATTTTATGCCATGCTTATGTTTGACAATATGCCATGTTTATGCTAGAATTATTTAGGCCATGCTTATGTTTGACATTATGCCTAAATAAGAATATAGGTTCATGTTGTAGTTAAACCTATGCAAGTTTACATGCCTTGATTTATGTCACCTATGGTTTTATGACCAAAATACATGTCACCACTATGCAAGTACACCAATTTCTATTATGTATTTTCCAACGTCATATGCAAGTTCATGCGCTCACTTTCCCCTCTTTGTGTATACGCCATAAGCCTCCCCTTTTCGCATGGCTAAATTGGGCTTTAAAAGGCTAAGCCCAATATATATAAACGGACGTGTAAAACGGGGGAAAATAACGTTGGGTTAAAAATTAATTAATGAATGAAAATATGAAATAGAAGGGCCCAAAGTCAAGTATGGGTTGGGCCCATGGTTGGTGTAACCTTTACACCATTAACATAATAATGAGCCGCAAATATTTACATATAAGAAATAAAGAAGAATGACAAAATATGTAAATGTAGAAAAGACGATGTGTTTAACCCGAGGTTGGATTGAGTTGTGATATAAACCTGCCCGGAACCGCCTGGCTGTCCAGTAGTCACAACAATACCTATCCAATGTGGGAGGTTAAACATGGAGCCCAGCAAGGACCCGAGGTTAGACTGAGTTGTGGCGTAAGACTGCCCGGAACCAACCGGCAACAGGCAGCCACAACAATACCTGTCTAATGTGAGAGGTCAGGGCCTTAATAAGACAATTAAGGCTGAGTCAGGATTGTTAGGATTAAGTGAACTAAAGACTTAATCAAAATGGAACATGCTAAACTAAACGGAATGGTGGGGTTAGGTTAGGAAACACTTAACCAACTTAGCATGTTGGCTAGAGATAGAAAACCTAGTAACGGGGGACCCTTTTCAGCAGTAACCCTAAAAGGTGTATCAGGATACCCTGAAACTAGGCAGGGTGGGGCACGATTACTGGGCTGATTGTAAGAGGTCAAAGCGACGGCGGTGGTGTAGCAGTGTAGGTTCTAACGGAGTGCGGGCGTGCACACACTCCGGCGCAGAAAAATAAGGCACTGGACACCAGTAGCATACCTGTGCACTCTAAGGTTGTGTCGGGTTGCCACTATGGGACTTGATACACCCCATGGTGGGACCAACATAGGTAACTACAGACATCGGGGGCCGTAAGACACATGTAACTATGCGAGTAGGAGCCGATCATCGTAGAAGGGATCACATCAGCCTGATTTTGGGGTGCAAATTGGAAACTAGTTTATATGGGTTCAGAGATTAACATGGGGTATGATAGTATATTCGAACCTAGATAACTTAACCAAGTTTATAATGTTGCCCACTTCCTGTTTTACTTATCATACCCAGTTCTTTATTCATAGACAAAGTAGTACTAGACTTACTCAGGCTTTATGTCTAACTCTATTTTTCTTTCGTCTTCTTTCTTCCGTTTCCCCCCCCCCCCAAGTCCTCAGGGAGGGAACACAGCAGCTTGACCTACCTCAACATCCAGCTTGAAGAAGAGAAATGTATTGCTTGGACTTTCCTGTTTTGAACTATGGCTTTGGACAATCCACTATGGGGCTTTGGCAGTTTGTCTATGTTTTATTTATGCTTCTTTAAAAATAATGTACTCAAGACAGATTATGAAGTGTTATGTTATGTTTTTGGAAAGGATGTTGTTGTAACACGTATTTGACTTTATGAAATAAAGTTTGTTGTTCTTCCGCTGTTTACAAATATGTGTTCTTATATCTGTCTTGTATATCTGTGACTTGTACTTATAAACCTCCACCAAAATTAGGGCATTCCCTTTGAGAGTGACCTTAACGGAGGTGGGGTGTTTCACTTGGTATCAGAGCATAGGTTTACCAGATAAGATAAAAAGTTTTGAAAAATTATTTTCAAAAAGGAAATTTAAAGAAGCATTTTTAAAAAGAAAAATATTATTTTATTCTAAAAAGGCAAAGTCCACTCCCCAAAGCCATAGGTATTATCTCTTATCCTTCGTTTTGAATCTATCCTTTTTTTGTTTCAGCATGTCCCAAGAACTTAACTTGCCTGAAGGGGTACCCATACCTGGTTGGTTTAGACGGTTCTTAGAAGCAAGGGCCACTCAGCCAGGTCCTACCATTCCTCCTCCCCCAGCTGAAGGGAACCATCCAGCTGCAGCAGCACCTTTTCCTCCACCTCCTCCTCGGGGAAACACTTTTGCTAAGATATGTAAAGATTTTAAAGCTATGGGAGGAAGGAATTTCCATGGAACTGAGTCCTTCGTAGCAGCTAGAAATTGGCTGAAAGAAACTGAGGACCTATTCATCATCTTTGAGGTAGAGGATAGGCAAAACGTACAACTGGCGGTGTGGCTATTGAAGGGCGAGGCTTCCTACTGGTGGGAAGTCACTAATGCTGAAAGACCAGTGGAGACGTGGGAGGACTTTAGGGCAAGGTTTGAGACCAAATTTCTCTCAGATGCGGAAAGAAGTTTGCAGTTGGAAAAATTCTTATTTCTTAAGCAAGGAGACAAGACTGTCAGAGAGTATGTGAATCAGTTTGATGAGCTGGCTAGGTTTGGGCTTGACCTAGTCAACACCCCGCACAAGAAGGCTCTCCGTTTCGTCAAAGGGTTAAATGAGCCATTACACAGTTTGGCCATGACCCATATACCCATGGGAGCCACGTATGAAAGATTGGTGCAAATGGCATTGCTGAATGAAGAGGATAAGGGCAAGAAGGAGACCAAGGCAGAAAGCTCTCAAGGGAAGAAAGAGGGTTTGCAGCCTAAGAAGACAGACTTTAAGAAGGGCGGAAAAGGCAACAAAGAGAAGAGGAAGTGTAATTTCTGTGGCAAAGTGGGGCACTTAGTAAAGGATTGCCGGAAGAAGAAGGCTAAGGAGAATGGTGGGTGCTTTTCGTGCGGTCAGACGGGCCATAGGGCTAAGGACTGCCCAAAGAAACGGGGACAGGGGCAGAGCACTGGATCCACCCCAGGGGCACAGGTTCATGTGCTAGAAGCGCCACCATTGCAACAGCGAGGTATAAATACTTCTGTAGAAAGTGTAGTTTATCTTTATGATCACCCCGTTCGCACTTTGTTTGATTCTGGCGCATCACACTCCTTTATCTCGTCTGCTTTAGTAGAATCTCTGCACCTAAAAACTAGTATGGTAGAGGACCCCTTAATTGTTTCAAACCCAATTGGGGGCCCAGCTCATTTGTCTATGATCTGTTTGGATTTGAAAATTTCTATCCTAAGTGTTGAATTTCTATGTAGTGCCTTTGTTTTGGGCTTTTCGGGTTATGGTTTGATTTTGGGTATGGATTGGCTATCCAGTAATGGGGCCATCCTTGATTGTGAGAAAAGGGTTGTTAGGCTCCTAACCCAGCTCGGTAATACTTTGGAAATTTCTTGTAATCCCTCGTATGCGGTTATGCTTAGTTATCTTGAATCGCTAGATGCCTCTGTTGAAAACTTGCAATCAGTTAGAGTGGTCCGGGAATATCCGGATGTCTTCGAAGAGGTGAAGGGCTTGCCTCCGAAGCGGGAAATAGACTTCCGCATATATCTTGTAGATAATGCAAAGCCCGTTGCGTTGCCCGTTAGACATATGGCTCCACGAGAAAGGAAAGAGCTCAGTAAACAGATTAAAGAGCTTCTAGAAAAGGGGTTCATTAGGAGGAGCATTTCAGAATGGGGCGCTCCAGTGGTGTTCGCTACAAAGGCGGATGGTTCACTCCGTCTATGTGTTGACTATAGGGAGCTCAACAAGCTAACGAAAAAGAATAGGCACCCTCTCCCTAGAATTGACGATTTGTTTGACCAGCTTGTAGGAGCGTCTGTTTTCTCCCAACTCGATTTAGCAACCGGTTTTCATCAGCTAAGGGTGGCTGAAGATAGCATCGATAAAACGACGTTCAGAACCCCAGACGGTTTCTTTGAATGGCTTGTCATGCCTTTCGGCTTGACAAATGCACCTGCTTACTTCGTGGACCTAATGAGTAGGGTATTTAGAGATTTCCTCAACAAATTCGTAGTGGTCTTCGTAGATGATATCCTTATCTTCTCAAAGAGTGAAGAGGAACATGCTCAGCACTTAAGGGCAATCATGGAAACTTTGCGAGTCCATCAACTAAAAGCCAAATTCTCCAAATGCCACTTTTGGAGAGAAGAAGTGAGGTTCCTTGGGCACATAGTATCCAAACAAGGGTTAGCGGTGGACCCTGCTAAGGTAGTGGCGGTACAAGACTGGAAGACACCAAGGAATGCAACTGAGGTCCGAAGCTTTCTAGGACTAGCAGGTTTCTATCGAAAATTCATAAGGGATTTTGCGAAAATCTCAGCTCCGCTCACGAAATTGACCAAGAAGAATCTAGTGTTCAATTGGGATTTGGATTGTGAATTTGCTTTCCAACGACTAAAAAGGGCTCTCACAACAGCCCCAGTTTTGACACTGCCAGATGGGAGCAAGATGTTCACTGTTTATACGGATGCATGTGGGACAGGGCTAGGCGCCGTCTTAATGCAAGAAGGAAGGGTAGTAGCTTATGGCGGGAGGCAGTTGAAGGTGCACGAAAAGAACTACCCAACCCACGATCTAGAGCTAGCCGCCATCGTCTTTGCACTCAAGTCTTGGCGACACTATCTCCTAGGTGAGAAGTTCGAGCTTTACACTGACCATAAATCGTTGAAATATCTTTTCTCGCAGAAGGATCTTAACTTGAGGCAACAAAGATGGATGGAGTTTCTTGCCTCGTACGATTTCGAAATCTCCTATACTCCGGGCAAAGGCAACGTAGTGGCAGACGCGTTGAGCCGAAAGAAATTGACCCTAAGCCCGTTGTTTGTTGAAAGACAAAGCCTAGAGTTTATAGCCAGTTTCGACTTTAGGCCTTCCTCCGATTTCGTACCGGGCCTGCTAGCATCTCTCGAAGTGCGCCCAACTTTAGTGGATTCAGTGGGGACAGCACAACGCGAAGACCCTCAACTTGTGGAAATAATTGATAGGCTAATTAGGGGTGAGACTTCAAGTCACCTCAACAGATACTCCATCGACGATAAGGGTTTGCTAAGGCGAGACGGAAGACTATGCGTCCCACAGACAAACGATTTAATAAAGAAGGTTCTCGAGGAAGCACATCACTCCAAGATGACGATACACCCACGCGGAGTTAAAATGTACAAAGACATAAAAAGGACTTTCTTCTGGAACGGCATGAAAAAGGACGTGGCAGAATTCGTTTCTAAGTGTATGGTGTGCCAACAGGTTAAGGCGGAACAGAAAAAGCCTGGCGGACTGCTACATCCTCTGGAGGTCCCGCAGTGGAAGTGGGATAGCATCTCAATGGACTTCATCGATGGGCTGCCTAGGTCTAGGAGAGGCAACACTAGTATTTGGGTAATAGTGGATAGGCTTACTAAAAGCGCCCACTTTTTACCTGTCAAAAGTAAAAGAACTGCCTCATCCCTAGCATCACTTTACCTTAAGGAAATCGTGCGACTCCATGGAATACCATCTAGCATTGTTAGTGACCGAGACCCCATCTTCACCAGCGAATTTTGGCGGAGTCTCCAAGAAGCAGTAGGAACGCAGTTATGCTTGAGCACAGCCTATCATCCCCAAACCGACGGCCAAACAGAGAGAGTGAACAGAGTTTTGGAAGACCTTTTAAGGTTATGCGTCCTCGACTTCGGAGGGACATGGGAAGACCACCTTCCTTTGGTGGAATTTGCCTACAACAACAGCTATCAAGCAACCATAGGAATGGCGCCCTTCGAAGCTTTATATGGAAGACCGTGCCGATCGCCCACTTGTTGGTGGGAGTCCACGGATAAGCTCATACTAGGACCAGACATGATCCGAGAGACTACAGAGAAAGTAGACTTAATACGAAGAAGGATGAAGACGGCCCAAGACAGACAAAAGTCCTACGCCGACAAGAGGAGGACCGACCTTGAATTCGAAGTTGGAGACAGAGTTTTTCTCAAGGTATCACCGCTAAGAAACGTTGTTCGTTTTGGAACCACAGGAAAGCTAGCACCAAGGTTCGTAGGGCCATTCCCTATCATCGAGAAGATTGGGAAAATGGCCTATAGATTAGAGCTACCCGAGAAGTTGGCTGGAGTCCACAACGTTTTTCACGTTTCACATCTCCGAAAATGTCTGCATGAGTCAGCTGAAGTGGTAGAGCCAAACATCCTCGAAGAGGCCGAAGTGGAACGCGAAGCAACCATAAGGAGAGTTCCTACTCGCATCTTAGGAACGGAAGTGAAGAGGCTACGCAACCGCGAAGTCAAGCTCGTCAAAGTTCAGTGGAGCGACGCCGAGGGAGACGCGACTTGGGAAACTGAAGATAGAATCCGTACTGCCTACCCTTTTCTGTTCGAGGGTACATCCTTGATCTTTCTTTTCCTTAAGTTAAGCTTTTATCTATCTATCTTTTTAGGTATATTTCCTCGACCGTATCTTTTAGGTAGAAAACCTTTGGATGAAAACATGTAGTTGAAACATGTTATGTATGAATGGTTGCAAGTGGTTGCAAGTGATTGCTAGTGGTTGCTCGTGGTTGCATATACACACACAATCTAGGTTTTAGATCGGCTCAGTCACTTCATATTGCATATGCATATATGTTTGTATTCGTATGTGGTTGAACTATAATGTGTTGTCATGTGGATGTTGCATTTGCATTGAATGATTGTGCACTCATGTAGAATCATGAATAGGAAAATTTGCATACATAATGGATTCATGGCACTTACATAATTCGCATTAAGGAGGTCAACTGAATCAGTAGACCGCCTGATTTTGCATTAGATAAGTTCATGTACACACACACTTCGCATATGATCATGAAGCATTAGAAGTCTTTTAAGGACAATGGATGCTCGTGTTTGATGGATGAGTAGATGGATGATTGGATGTTAGGATATACATTCCTCCTAACTTGAAGATTTCGGGGACGAAATCCTTTTAAGTGGGGGAGAATGTAACACCCCGCAAATTCTATAACTGTGAAATCAACAAATTAAAGTATAATCAAATTCAAATCGAAGAACCAAGGGAAACGGGATACGCCATTGCGTTCGTCTCGGAAAAATACGCGAAATAGAGTCCGAGTTTTCGAAAAACGGAGTCCGTATGAAGAAGATATGGCCTTCGGAAGTTTTGAATTAAATTTAAAATTCAAACAGAATTAAACAATTAAATATTCCGAAGTGGGGCCCATTGGGCCAGAAGAACGCCCGCCTGGGCCACCCAGGTCGACTGGGCTATCGACCTGGGCTACCCATGTCGACAGGGCTGTCGACAGCCCTGTCGACAGGGGTATCGACCTGGTCGAGCCCAGTCAACCTGGCTGGCCAGGTCGGTGTGTGGTCGAATTTCAGTGGTCTGCTTTGTCATTAGGGCTAGGTGGCGGGTTTTTATTGGTCTCTCTTCCTAATGAATGGCTATGATCTAACCTAGCAACATCAATGGTCCTAATCAATTCCTAACCTCTATATAAACAACCCTAGACTAAACCCTAATCTATTCATTCAAATTAAGAACATAGCCGCCATGTTGCTGAGGAACGACAAAGAGTAGCCGCCAACTAAAGAGAGGATTAGGGAGAAAGTTCTAAAGCCTAAAGCAATTCAAGCAACCTAAAGCTAATCAATTCAACAAAGGAATCATATCTCTTAATTAGAGAATTCGCCGCAACCATTGTAAGTAGAGTATTACTTTGGTATAAATAAACGACTGTGTTGATGTGTATGCTTGAATTGTGGCAATGAAAGTGATTCATATTTGTATGTTCTTATCAATTTATATACGTTTGGATATTTATGGATTATGTTATAAAGAACTACATGCGGTAGTTCTATGCAAATATACGTTTGGAATATTGCGCAAAGTATGTAATTTATGTTGAAGCTACATGTATGTAGTTGAGTGAAATTTATGCAAGTTTGGGGCTTTGTTATTATGTCGTCATGATGAATATTTTTGGTGCATAAATCATTTTGCAAGTAATTGAAACTATGTTGGAATTTTGACACCATAATCCATGTATTAAGTCATGCTTTTGCAAAACTTATGAATATGGCTAGGCTATGAATGATATTTGGCATAATTGAAATCTATGATTAAGTCTATCTTGTTTAAAGAATTATATGATGACATATGTGAGACATGGCTAGGTTAGACTCAAAAATCCCTTTTTGCAAGTTTTAAAGCAAACACCATGATTGGGAATATTTATGCATAAGTATGTTTATACCATCGTTATGTGATTAGGCTTAAATCATGATTAAGTTGAATTATGCTATGTTCATGCTAGAAGTATTTTATGCCATGCTTATGTTTGACAATATGCCATGCCTATGCAAGAAGTATTTTATGCCATGCTTATGTTTGACAATATGCCATGTTTATGCTAGAATTATTTAGGCCATGCTTATGTTTGACATTATGCCTAAATAAGAATATAGGTTCATGTTGTAGTTAAACCTATGCAAGTTTACATGCCTTGATTTATGTCACCTATGGTTTTATGACCAAAATACATGTCACCACTATGCAAGTACACCAATTTCTATTATGTATTTTCCAACGTCATATGCAAGTTCATGCGCTCACTTTCCCCTCTTTGTGTATACGCCATAAGCCTCCCCTTTTCGCATGGCTAAATTGGGCTTTAAAAGGCTAAGCCCAATATATATAAACGGACGTGTAAAACGGGGGAAAATAACGTTGGGTTAAAAATTAATTAATGAATGAAAATATGAAATAGAAGGGCCCAAAGTCAAGTATGGGTTGGGCCCATGGTTGGTGTAACCTTTACACCATTAACATAATAATGGGCCGCAAATATTTACATATAAGAAATAAAGAAGAATGACAAAATATGTAAATGTAGAAAAGACGATGTGTTTAACCCGAGGTTGGATTGAGTTGTGATATAAACCTGCCCGGAACCGCCCGGCTGTCCAGTAGTCACAACAATACCTATCCAATATGGGAGGTTAAACATGGAGCCCAGCAAGGACCCGAGGTTAGACTGAGTTGTGGCGTAAGACTGCCCGGAACCAACCGGCAACAGGCAGCCACAACAATACCTGTCTAATGTGAGAGGTCAGGGCCTTAATAAGACAATTAAGGCTGAGTCAGGATTGTTAGGATTAAGTGAACTAAAGACTTAATCAAAATGGAACATGCTAAACTAAACGGAATGGTGGGGTTAGGTTAGGAAACACTTAACCAACTTAGCATGTTGGCTAGAGATAGAAAACCTAGTAACGGGGGACCCTTTTCAGCAGTAACCCTAAAAGGTGTATCAGGATACCCTGAAACTAGGCAGGGTGGGGCACGATTACTGGGCTGATTGTAAGAGGTCAAAGCGACGGCGGTGGTGTAGCAGTGTAGGTTCTAACGGAGTGCGGGCGTGCACACACTCCGGCGCAGAAAAATAAGGCACTGGACACCAGTAGCATACCTGTGCACTCTAAGGTTGTGTCGGGTTGCCACTATGGGACTTGATACACCCCATGGTGGGACCAACATAGGTAACTACAGACATCGGGGGCCGTAAGACACATGTAACTATGCGAGTAGGAGCCGATCATCGTAGAAGGGATCACATCAGCCTGATTTTGGGGTGCAAATTGGAAACTAGTTTATATGGGTTCAGAGATTAACATGGGGTATGATAGTATATTCGAACCTAGATAACTTAACCAAGTTTATAATGTTGCCCACTTCCTGTTTTACTTATCATACCCAGTTCTTTATTCATAGACAAAGTAGTACTAGACTTACTCAGGCTTTATGTCTAACTCTATTTTTCTTTCGTCTTCTTTCTTCCGTTTCCCCCCCCCCCCCAAGTCCTCAGGGAGGGAACACAGCAGCTTGACCTACCTCAACATCCAGCTTGAAGAAGAGAAATGTATTGCTTGGACTTTCCTGTTTTGAACTATGGCTTTGGACAATCCACTATGGGGCTTTGGCAGTTTGTCTATGTTTTATTTATGCTTCTTTAAAAATAATGTACTCAAGACAGATTATGAAGTGTTATGTTATGTTTTTGGAAAGGATGTTGTTGTAACACGTATTTGACTTTATGAAATAAAGTTTGTTGTTCTTCCGCTGTTTACAAATATGTGTTCTTATATCTGTCTTGTATATCTGTGACTTGTACTTATAAACCTCCACCAAAATTAGGGCATTCCCTTTGAGAGTGACCTTAACGGAGGTGGGGTGTTTCACCACCTGTGCACGATCCCCTTGGCTCGACTGACTAGAACTCCTGTACTATCTCTTGTACTACACGCTCGACCCGTGGCATGTACGGGTCCAAATTATCATCAGATTTCACCAAAACTTCGCAAATCGGCAAGATCGACGAAATCTACTCAACCAATCTGTCCAATACAACCATAAGCATGTTATGAATTAACTAACAACATGAATATGATGATTTTTACCAAATTATGAAAAACTTTACCAAAACCATGATAAATGATCATATGAACTAAATTATGGATCTAACTTGCACGAACATATGAAATAGCATAGAAATTACCGATTTAAAGTTGCTAAATTAGATCCTATGGCGATTCGTATGAAAATAAACTTACATGATGTAGATCTAAGAGAAAACACTTGAAATTGGTGAAAAACAAGATCAAATACTCATATACTTGATTGAACCCGTGTGAGAGATGCATATCACTCACCAGTTTTCCAAAATAACCCAAAAACACTTAGATCTAGATCCGGACAACGAAGAATGTGATCCAAGCTCTTCAATTCGATGATCTATCCCTTAGAATGATGTAGATCTAACTTCCAACGATGTAGATCTTTGATTCTCTAATGTAGATCTCGAATTTTAATGGTAGAAAGGTGAAGGAGAATGGAGAAATGGAGGATCACAAGCTCCTTCAAATGAGAGAATGGAGAAAGTAAACTATTCTCCATGTCTTATACCCCCTATTTATAGCCTCCCACTAGCCCACTAATGGGCCCCACCAAATCAGCCCATTATGGCTTACCAAACTTGAACAGCCAGTTGTAAAACCTTAAAACAACGATTCCTCCCAAACTGTTGCGCCAAAACTTTAATGTGACCACTCTACGAAAAGGGAAACATCATTTCCTTTCCAATAGCATAGGTATCAACACCTAATTCAATGCGAGTCAAAAGTTATTCTCTGTACAAGACTGACAGGGGCAAAATGGTCACAAACAAATTTGGTAAAAATTATGGACATGTCTCACATCCCCGTAAACCACATATTAAAATATGAGAATGATTCAACCCTTAGGGAATAAAATAAAAAAATTAACGATCCTTCGATACATAAAATGCGGGATGTTACATTCTCCTCCCTCCCCCCCCCCCCTCCTTTAGGTATTTCGCCCTCGAAATCCTGACAAATATAAGCAGCCACAGCAATTCTGCATGCCTATCATCCATGAGCAGCCAATTCTATCATCCAAACTAGCAGTCATCAAGTCATGCATCCATAGCCTTATCCTAGCACGTTGTATTCTAACACAAACACAATAGTACAAGCTACAATGATGTAAGGTGACACGATACTAATGGGTCGTACCGACGAAGAGTTCCAAATGATTTGCCTTCATGTTCTCTTCCGTCTCCCTCATACAATCGTCGCCATCCTCACTTCATTGTACCTTAACTACCTTAATTGTCTTCCTCCTAAGTTATTTTGTGTCATTCCCCACAACACGAAGTGGCTTACGAGGTCTCGCAACTACGGTTTCTACTTCTAGGTCTTCATACTGCTCTGGAGATACCACTACATTCGAATCGTGCATGAACTTCCGTAGAAATGACACATGGAAAACATTATGCACATTCGACATCTTCTCGGGTAACTCCAATATATATGCGAGCTTTCCAATCCGCTCGATTATTGGAAACGGTCCAATGAACCTAGGAGCAAACTTTCCTTTACTTTCGAACCGAACCACATGCTTCAACGGTGAAATCTTCACAAAAACCATATCGCTGGTTTATCTCTAATCATCTCTGGCCCAAGTATCAATTTATGTCCAGTTTCTAACCAACAAGCTGGAGAATTACATGGTCTTCCATACAACGCCACGTATGGTGTCATCCCAATGCTCGACTGGTAGCTATTATTATACGCAAACTCAACTAGATGTATATGGTCTTCCCATGATCCTCCGAAGTCTAACACACAAGCCCTCAGGAGATCTTCCAAAAATCGGTTAACCCTCTCAGTTTGACCATCGGTTTGGGGATGATAAGCTGTACTCAAACACAACTCAGTTCCTAAAGCTTCCTGCAAACTCTTCCAAAATTCACTTGTGACAAATGGAACTTGGTCACTTACTATGCTCTTTGGGATACCATGGAATCGAACTATCCATTTCACATAAAGTTCATCCAATTTCGATGTTGTCCTAGTTGAACTGACAGGAATAAATCTTGCACTTTTGGTCAAATGATCCATGATGACCTATATTCCTTCGTTTCCTTCCCTCGTTCTAGGTAGTCCATCAATAAAGTCTATCGATATCTGCTCCCACTTCCATGTAGGAACTTCCAATGGATAAAGCAAACCACTCGGCTTCTTCTGTTCAGCTTTCACCAACAGATAGTTCATACACTTGGAAATGAACTTTCCAATATCTCGCTTTATCCTCTCCCAATAGTAAACTTGCTTCATGTCCTGATACATCTTATTACCACCGGGATGAAATCATCAACTTCGAGTGAAGATATTCCCTCAGAACCTCATCTCTTAATCCATAGATATTAGTAACAACCAGTCGTCCTTGTTTTCGATGCCAACCTTCTCTGGTTCCAACTTCTAGATAAACTCGATAAGCTTTACATCACGCTTTTGGCCCTCGCCATTCCTTTTGATAAGAGTATGTCTTATCGATAAGCTTGCTAGCATTACAGGTTCCAAATCACATCGTGGCCCGAAATCAAACCTTGCCAATTACTCGAGGCTCTTCTATTTCGAAAACATCGTTCCCAAACTTGTGTGTCTTCGACTCAACACATCTACAACCGCGTTACCTTTACCAGGAGTATAGGCTATATCAAAATCATACGATGCCAGAAACACTAACCATCGTTGTTGTCGAAGATTCAAATCCTTTTGGGAGAAAAGATACTTCAACGACTTGTGATCCGTGGACAACTCGAATCGAACTCCCATCACGTAACGTCTCCACATCTTCAGAGCAAGTACAATCGCTGCCAACTCCGAATCATGAGTTGGGTAATTCCTCTCATGCGGCTTCAGCTGTCGACTTGCGTAGGCCACAACCTTATCCTTTTGCATTAGCACTGCTCCAAGTCCAGTGCCACATGCATCAGTGTATACCACCATATCTTCATTCCCACTCGGAATGGTCAATACAAGAGCACTCGTCAGTCTCTCCTTCAGGATTCCAAACGCTTGCTCACACTTTGCATCCCATGTGAACATTTGGTTCTTCTTCGTCAATCCTGTCAACGGTGCAGCTATCTTGGAGAAATCCTTGATAAACTGTCAGTAATATCCTGCCAACTCAAGGAAACTCTGAACATACGTCGCATTCTTAGGTTGATTCCAGTCCTGGATTGCTTCCACCTTAGCGGGGTCAACCGCTATCCCTTTTCCAGAAACAACACGGCCTTAGAACCTCACTTCCTTCTTCCAGAAGTGACACTTTAAAAACTTAGCTCTCATTTGATGCTTTGCAATATTTCCAACACAACTCGCAAGTGCGTCTTGTGCTCTTCCTCGTTCCGGGAGTAAACCAAAATTTCATCCACGAACACAAGCACGAACTTGTTCAACTGATCTATGAAAACTCTATTCATAAGATCCACAAAATACGCTGGCGCGTTAGTCAACCCGAATGGAATCACCAACCATTCGAAGAAACCGGATTTTGTCCTAAAAGCAGTCTTCGCTACACTATCCTTTGACACCCTTAACTAGTGAAATCCCATTGCCAAATCCATCTAAGAAAACACTTTTGCCTCGTGAAGCTGAACGAACAAGTCATCTATCCTTGGCAACAGATACTAGTTCTTCTTGGTCACCTTGTTCAGATCACGATAGTCCACACACAATCTCAACGAGCCATCTACCTTGGTTGCAAACACGACTGGCGCACCCCACTTGGAAACACTTCTCCGAATGAATCCTTTTCCCAAAAGGTCACGAACTTGCATCTTTAACTCTCGCTGTTCCTTAGGCGCCATCCGCCTAAGAGGCATAATGATTGATCAAACACCCTCGACCAAATCGATTTTAAACTCAATCTCACGATGCAGGGAAAAACCTTTGACCTCGTCAAAGACATCTTCAAACTCATTCGCGATTAGCATAAATGACAAGTCTTCCTGTGGAATCACGAGCGAATATAAATAGCTTACGAAGACCCCATCTTCGGGCTTACATCTAATCAACACCTTTCGCCCTTCCACATCCCCGACTCTCACCTCTAGCTTTTCGCAATTCACTCTTGTTGCATACCTCTTGAGCCAATCCATGTCCAAGATGATCCCAAACCCAGCGAAGATCAACACAAAGCAATCACACACAAAAGAGCAACCATGACTCTACAACACTAGACTACGACACAACATGCACAAACTAGACGAACCCCCAACTGGATTAGTCACGATCAATGGTCTATCACAAATCTCAAGTTCCAAACCCAAGCGGCACACAAGTTCATTACAAATGGATGAATGCAATGCTCCAGTATCAAACAACACACGAGCTGAAACACCTCGAACAGAAAGAGTACCTTGGACGATGACACCCTTTCCCTTTTCCTCTGCAGCAGGAGCTCTTGAAGAAGACGATATGGCTTCCAAAGAATAAGCCTTCACAACCTGTTTATCCTTAGCTGATTCTGGACAATCTTTCTTCTTATGCCCAGGCTTTCCACAATTGAAGCACTTCTTCTCTGTTTGGGATTCTTGCACTCATTAGTAAAATGACCTTTCTGTTGGTAGTTAAAGCAAACCACCTCACTCTTAGGCTTCTTCTGGCCATCCTTTCCTTTCCGTTGTTGTTGCTTCCTCTTCCTACTATTAGCACCTTGCTGTGGTTTCTGAACTTTCTTGGTCGCAGCAACAACATTTGCTTCCTTAGGAAACAAACTCTCATGGAGAACAGCTTTTTCCATAATTTTCTCAAATGGATCATCAAGATGATCCACCAACGGCATCCCAATATAGGTATCCAGATCCATGACAATCTTCTCGTTCTTATGATACGGTGTATCAACGTATGAATGAGAATATCTGGACAAGGCCTCAAAATCAGAAACATAATCAAGCACAGAACGACCATTCTGCTTCAATTCCACAAATTTCTTAAATAGAGAAGACTTCTAAGCTGTGGAAATAAACTTCGTCTCAAATTTCACTTGGAACTTCTCCCATGAAATCTCTTCCTATGCAGTCTCAAGTGTAATAGAATTCCACCACTCCATGGCCTGCCTTGACACAAGCTTTCTCTTTGTTGCATCATCCAACCCTAAGTCTCCAAAAATACGAACACAAGAATCCATCAACATCTGGACCTCTTTAGTTGGCTCAGTTCCTTTAACCCCTTCAGGCACAACCCATAATCCTTACAAAGCTTCGCAAAGTACACCACCCTACGAACTTGCATACCTACATCTACTGTGGCTACCACTGGAGCGGGTACCCTTCTCATGAATGCTTCCATCATGGCCTCAAACAAGGCTGGGTAATCTGGGATATCTCCATTAACCCCTTCAGGCACAACCCACTCCCTAGCAGTATGTCTTGAAGCACATCGACTCATTCTAAATATGCAAATTAGAATGATTAGCCACTTGTAAGAAAAGCTGCTAAAGAAGTATAAATGCTGCTATACTACATAATATTATATATTATACATCCAACAGAAATCTACAAATACGTCTCTCATACGTAATTATGTCTTCGAACTTTGGGTAAAATCAATAACCAGAGCTCTGATACCAAATGTGACGAGCGCCCACAATCCCTGCACAAAGCAAGAGGAATAATGCGTTGAAAGGTGTGTCAGGCGGCTGTGCACAATCATCATAGGTAAACAACAACATCGACACCTGTCATAGAACTCACAATGCAAGGGTAAAATATAGTAGAATATATACAACAGGTAATGATAGTGAAGCAAAAAGCACCAAACTTTCATAACAACTAGAAAGTATACCCAAACTAGGATTTCAACATAAGTCTATACAAATTTGCCTCACTACAACACTCATAGAAGAATCAACAAACAGCGGAAACAAATACTAGATAGTAATAAAACCGGTACGTAAGCCTCCATCTCGCCATCGATCAGCATCATCGTCTCACCAAACTATCACCTGTCACCTGCTACTCAGTTTAACCATCCACAACCGGACGAACAACCCAAGGTAATGAGAGGGAAACATAAAACCTTGAGTCAGACAACAGTCTTAGTGAGCGATAAAATAACTATCTAACATCATCAATAAAGTGTATAAGAATAGGCATATAACAACTAATCTGCCCACAACACCAGAGAACAGCTCAACCCCTTCTTCCCCACATCAAACAGTGATAGCCTTTACATCAAACACTTCAACCATTCATTCATGGAAACTAGAACAACCATTCATTCATGGCAATCAGAAGCAAACACCACTGCACTCATAGCATCTAGATTATATGTATCTCACGTAAACCATCCTAATCGAATTCAACATCCCTCAAGCACAAGCCCCAGAGGCTTAAACCAATATCATACAAGCACCCAAGAAACATTTCCTTCGACGTTGGACGATTTATGTGAGACGGTACAAACAAGGCAACTAATCAACCATGACAGACTCTGGCTATCACCGCCAATCTTTCTTCGAAATCATCGTTAATCATATGACGACCAACCTTGCCATATGTCAAGGGCTAATGGTAACCCCGGTTCTAGCAGAATCTCCATACGCCTTCCAACGATACGTACATAGGCCTTTCAACGATACCCAGGGTACTCGACTAGCAACCTTCATGTCTTTTAGGTGCCATTATTGTTGTGACGACCCCAAACCCTGTACTGACGGTGACGAGGGTAATCCTTGGAATATAACATAGAAACCGATAATAGCAGAACATAAATAAATAAATGCACCAGATAATGAACAAATAATCACCGGATAAACAATAATCATCAGAGTTACACAGTACAGGATCATACTTAGTACCAACACAGTTCAGCTATACATAAATGTCTACAGCGGAAAAACAAACATAATATGTACAATAGGAGCTGAACAGCATAAAAAGAGATAAATGATAAATCCATCTTCAGCTCCAGCTATCCAGAAAGAGCCTGCTAAAACCTGAATACAAGGTTGCCCATGTAGAAAAAGGGGCACCCGAGTTTGCAAGTGAAACAAACTACGAGTCAGTCATGGGACTGGTATAAGAAATCTACTCAACACATTTAAAATATGGCTAATAACAGGACCACGCCACTTTCACGGAACGGGTTTACTCCATTGGATTGCCAGTGCTTTAAAACAAATAATTCTTTTATATCGCAATGCTTTTTATAAAAATGAAGCCATTATAAGACTCAGTTCCCATCACACAATGCAATGCAAACCGGAGGATAGAGTTTTACCTTATAATAGCCAAAATATGCTTGATACGAATAAAACAAAAGCATTTGATATTATTACTAGTGTTTACATGTTTCAAAAACAATTTCGAATCATAACTATCAATCATAGACGGCATGGGTACCATATATCATGTCGCCATATATATATACAATCAAAACCGCACGATGTTGTATTTGGAAATTGGATTTCCGTCATGAATCAAGGCAAAAGATAGTCCTTATCGACTTCGAGACTGCCAAGCCCGAGTCTCAGGATCAGAACGCATCGACCCTTGGATCGTCAGGGCCGGTCCACACGGAGTGGATTAAAATGCCTGAACACTACGTTCCTCCGCCCTTTGGGGCGTAAGTGAGTCAACGAATGACTCCATCGGTCCCGGATTGACCGATATAACCGAGGCGCCTCGCAACAGCAACAACCACATAAGTCAAACTCGTCAGGGCATGTAAAACCAATGACGCCACTTCTAGCTAGGAAGAAACGCAGGCCCTCCCTGATGTCCTCTCCCGTTTCTGGTTCATACCGGGGTGTGAGGCTCGCGAATTTACGTTATACACAAAGCTACGCCACACCAGCGGGGCTTTGATCATCACCACAAGACTTTGCTTTTCAACAGAAGCCCTGATCACTGCTTCTTAGCATGCCACACAGGCAATTCACACCGTGCAACTGATGACTATCAATCACACAGAATAAATTCCAATGTCAGACACACTGTCCATTTGCAAGTCCATTATGGGTCTGAACGAAACCGGAGGCACTATGTACCTCGCAAACCCATCAATCACCACGTACGTCTGGACGATCATCACTCATTATCCATATTTCGGGATGCCTCCCAATCAGGACCTCGGTTACCATTCAAACGAGGTGAAGATCTCCGGTCTTCGACCACTGTCTTCATCTTCGATTTCTTATCGTCGATTCAGTTATTCAGAATGGGATAAACCCGGTCTTTCTGAGCAACTCGCATATATAATAAACAAGTGCAACACAAACATACATATGCATCATTTCAATTCATTAGTCACTAACCGTCAATTAGTAAGAGAACGATTTCCCAAATATTAACCCCGAAGGCCGAAACCAACATCAGATCAAAACCCAAGAAACCATTCGACTTATCCAACCTTCAGTTAGTTTCTAAATTTCACATCCATATCATTTATAATATTTTATAATGATTTATCGCTATTTTTATTTATTTTAAAATAGCCAATTTATTTAAACGACGTTTTGGGCCATAACGCGGCCGTGGCGCTGTTTTTCTTCAGATTTGTTTTACAAATATATGAAAATCTAACTGTTGGATCTTCACAAAATTTACATCATTAGAAAGATCCTTTCAAAATGAATCCAACGGTTCCAGTTTCGGGAAAATCCGACGGTCGGATCTTCCGGTATAATCGTTTGAAGTTTCGATTTCAAAATACGAACTGCGGCGTCGTTATTCGATTAAATATAATTATATTTTTGTATATATATAAATATAATCGATACTAGCGCTGTTTTTCTTCAGATTTGAATTAAACATTCCAGACAATCCAACCGTTGGATTTTTACAAAGTTGGTGCCGTTGGAAAGATATTTCCAAAGCGAACCCAACGGTTGCGGTTTCAGGAAAATCCGATGGTCGGATCTCCCGTACTAATCGCTTGAAATCACGGTTTCAAAATACAAACTGCAACATCGTTATTCGATATATTTCAATTCTTTATATATATATATATATATATATATATATATATATCGATTCTTCGACTGCAAACTATATGATTTTCCTACATTTGATAAAAATGATATTTTTATCCAACTGTCTTCTATTTCAACACTTCATTATTTTTAACAATTCATACATATGATAAAAATATGATTTTTATTGTTAAACAATTTATTTCAAAACACAACTATTTTATATAGTACATATAAATGATAAAGATATGATTTTTATTATAAAACAATTTATTTCAAAACACGAATACCATTCAACACATGAATTTCTATTCAACGAATGAATTTCAATTCAACACATGAAGGTTTTCTATAGTTTATATATATAGATAAAAAGGTGATTTTTATATTTAAAAACACGAATACCATTGAACACATGAATTCTATTCAACGAATGAATTTCAATTCAACACATGAAGGTTTTCTATAGTTTATATATATCGATAAAAAGGTGATTTTTTATATTTAAAAACACGAATACCATTCAACACATGAATTATATTCAACGAATGAATTTCAATTCAACACATGAAGGTTTTCTATAGTTTATATATATCGATAAAAAGGTGATTTTTATATTTAAAACACGAATACCATTCAACACATGAATTCTATTCAACGAATGAATTTCAATTCAACACATGAAGGTTTTCTATAGTTTATATATATAAAGTAATAAATATGTGATTTTTATTGCAAAACAATTTATTTCAAAACATGAATGTCGTTCAATAGATGAATTTCTATTCAACACACGAATATAGTTTCAACACATGAAAATAATTCTAACACATGAATATTATTCAAAATTTCGGCAGCATAACAGCAGGGTAGTTAAAACAGGGGCCGTCCCTAGTACGGCTCCTCGCTCTACCTTAAAGCCTCGCAGCTTTTGACAATGGGGAATCATGCATCTAGTTCGCACGCAGGCGGCATGTGTATATTTTTCATTTCCACAAACTAATCCTATGTGGTTTCAACCAAATATTTCAACCACAAACGGGTATTTTTCAACCACAATCAATCAATTTCAACCACAAACAATTATAATCAACTATTCGCTATCAACCAATTTTCACACCAATCACAATCAATAAATATCGTCCATGGTTTGTGGATGAGGGGCATGTATATATATATATATATATATATATATATATGCATTTCACTTCTATTTCAACACACATATAATTTTTACAACGCATATATAACTTATACATCGAACGTACGACCTATACAACGCTTATACATGAGGTGTACAACGCTTATACAAGTCATACATCGACTATATAATTTATACATCGTCGTTTTCCATATCGTTTATAAATTAGAAATCTCACATTGGGTTCCACTCCACCAAAAATAGCAGAAGGCTCAGAAAAATATGCGGTCTCTTCTAGAATGTAGAAGACGTCCACACGAGTCCACTGTCTCTTGTTTCACTGAATTTCGTCAACAAACGAAAAAGATATGATTTTTACAGTGAAATCAAAAACCGTAGCTCTTTAAACTGCTATAATATAGTTTAAAATAGTTTAAACCGTACCTCAGCTGTTTCGTTCAGAACTAGGTTTGGATTTTTTTTCGAATCCGTGTAGCTATTCGTCGATCAGTCTTCGCAGCGTCGAAGGGGGAGGAGAGGCGCGCCTGCGCCTGAAGGGGGGAGGCGTTCGATCGCCTGAGGCAGGCGGGGCGGCGGCGAAAACATCTGAACTTCCCGAGCTCGATTCTCCCAAACCACTCAATGAAAAAATCCAAACTATATATGGATTTGAAGATCTCGGAGAGTGCTACAAAATCCTAAACATGAGGAAGATGTAATTTCGCTTGTAGGAGGAGGAATCAGGGAGGAAAGGATGGAAGGGGTTTCCGCCTTCAGATCTGCTTGCGTCGTGGAGAGAGAAAATCGTATGGGCCAATGAGATTTTTCCATTTATTTATATATTTTTAAATTTCGAAAATACCCCCTTTCACACATGAACCCCAATCCAAACCCAACGACTGTCGTCCCTAGCGTTTTACCCCCATTCCGAACACAATGGGATATGTTTCGAAGGCCCATTCGACTGTTTCAGTCAGTTTTCCTTCAATTTAAAATATAAAACATTCAATATTTGATTTGAACGTACATTTCAATTTGCCAGGGCCACAAACTGCATCGAAAAATTCCAGAAAAATAAATCTAGCTTTGTTTTGACGATACGGTCCCAACAAAACTAGTTTCGTCGAATTCTGAGGTCGTTTGTAAAATGGCCCTTTTTTGGCCGATCCAATTTAACTGTAATTGGCCAAAACACATTTTCCTTTGCCACACTCACATACTAGCTTCAAAAATTATGAAATTTGAAACCTAGCAATAATTTGACATCCCAGATCCAACAAAGGTGGTTTCGTCGAATTCCGAGGTCGTATGCAAAATGGCCATGTTCACGGCTATATAAATTCCATAGCGACCTTTCTGAAAATTCATTTGGCCATAACTTTTGCTTCCTACTATGAAACTTCGATTTTTCAGATTCGTTAGAAAGATATTCACTAACAGATTTAAATATTTTAGGTTTTACTCAAATCCGTTTTGTTTTGCACCCGGTACAGTCAGACGAAGTTTGAAATGAAAATTTGAAACTGCCGCGCCATTTCAGGCCTTGTTTATAATTAGAATTAATTATATTCGTTTTCAAACGTTGATTCAAACTCACTTTTCATTGCTATTATTTAAAATATTTATTTTAAATGCTTAAAATTCACTAAAATAGCCAATTTAAAAATTTTAAATTGGTTCAGATTTTCTGGGTCGTTACAATCTCCCCCACTTAAAACTTTTCGTCCCCGAAAAGGAACAAAGTCGAAAGTGGTTTGATTAATAAACTCTACGTCCAATCTGGCTTCCATTCTCCAACTTTTCAGTTTCTGAGAATTTTCAAATTCTTCAAAAATTTGGCTAACACCCGGAATTTTCGAAAAATTTCGCCATAACCTCCTTTGTACGGGGAGGGGTTTGGAAATTTATTGGGTCGTATTAGGTACCCAATAAATCCTATAAAGCATACACATATTTATAGTGATATATTCCGGTGTTTACAGGGGAGCGTGTATAGATTATAACTCCAGAGAATAAATTCTCGTCGCCCTGTCAAAGCCTGAGGGAGTGTGTATTTTAATTGCTCCAGAGGATAAATCCTCGTCACCTCGTCCTGTATGGGAAATAAATAGTCCATGTGCCGTATTTAATAACTAGAGAGACGTGATTATTGTCAACTCCAGACCCGTGTGGGGTTTTTATTATTCTGGCAATTTACCGTTACAATTTTATATGGTCCATATCAGTCATCAGTTCAACCTGTAAAATATAGTCATCGCCATACAAGCCTCTCGCTCGTATGGTAAATCTTCAACCTCGTCACACAAGCTCCAAATGCTTATGTGGTATATGATGAAGTATGCCTATCTTCAAGAAGTATGCCATGTAGTGTAGTTCAAATTTAATTGTTACTATCCTATGGCGACATTTATTATTTCACACAGAACAACCAGCACACCGCATCCAATGGCATTCACAAGAGTTGATATAATAATATTTCGCATCCAAATCATTAAGGTTTACCTATTTGTCGGGCACGCAAATAAATTTCTTTACTCAACAGCTGATCCATTTACCTGTTCAAACATATATAATGCACATGTATATATATTTCTATCTATTTTCTAATCAGTTCAATGTGTGATTTAAATGAATAAATTCTACCATTATTCTCTTATTGATTAAATTAACTATCGTTTTAATAATTTTTATTAATCAAATCTACAATCACACAACACAAACAACAATCAAATTGTTTTTAAATTTTCAAAAATATATTAATCAATTTCTATACTCTTTTAAAATCATTCAGACTATAGAATTAAAAGTGCACATCCATGGAAAGAAAATAACAACAGAGTAGAGAACTAATTGGTAATGCAAAGTATGGTAAATGTACCTTGCACCGGAGTCAATTAGATATATCCACTCGGCATCTAGGATAGGCTTTTTGAATGCTCTCCTCAGTTTCCCAAGTACAATCTCGCGGATCTCCACTCCATTGCACTTTGACCAAGTGAACTTTCTTGTTCCTCAGCTCTTTGGTTTCTTTGCCAATGATCTTTAGCGGTTCTCTTCTCATAGCTAATTCTGGAGTAATTTCAATATCCTGTTGAGCTGCTTATTCCACGATCAAGTCTGGATCATGAACGTGCTTTCGAAGTTGGGATATGTGAAATACATCATGCACTCCAGGCAACCAATCAGGCAATTTAACCCTATAAGTGAGAGTTCCAATCCGTTCCAAAATAGAAAACGGACCAATGAATTTGGGCGCCAACTTCCCAGTTTTACCGAATCGGATAACTCCTCTCATCGGCGATACTTTCAAATATACGTAGTCGCCAATAGCCAATGATATATCCCTTCTTCTCTTATCGGCATAGCTCTTCTGTCGGCTTTGAGCGGCGAGTAATCGTTTCTTAACGAAATCGACTTTGTCGGCAGCTTCTCGGATCATATCTGGTCCCAATACAAGTCTATTACCAGGTTCGACCCAACAAGCAGGAGATCGGCACGGTCTACCATACAATGCTTCAAATGGCGACATTGTCAGACTCGCCTGGTAGCTGTTGTTATATGAGAATTCAGCCAAATGTAAATGGTCTTCCCATGATCCACCGAAATCTAGAACACAAGCCCGCAATAGATCTTCTAGTATACGATTCACCCTCTCAGTTTGACCATCTGTCTGAGGATGATAGGTGGTGCTTAGGTTCAGCTTTGTTCCCAGCTCTACTTGAAATGCCTCCCAGAATTTACTAGTAAATATTGTATCTCTATCACTGACTATACTGAGCGGCACTCCATGTAGTCTAACAATTTCCTTGAAATATATTTGCGCCAGGATCTGAGCAGTTCTGTTTGATCTAACAGGTATGAAATGGGCGGTCTTCGTGAAGCGATCTATGATCACCCAAATACTGTCATTCCCTTTTTTGGTTCTGGGCAAACCATCAATGAAGTCCATGGAAATATGTTCCCACATCCAACCTGGAACGTCTAGCGGTTGCAACAATCCAGCCAGTTTCTGTTGGTCGCTTTTGACTAGCTAGCAAGTAGGGCATCGGCTAACATATATTGAAACGTCTCTTTTCATAGCCTTCCACTAGAATGTTCACTTGGGATCGTTGTATATTTTGGCCACACCGGGATGGATACTCAGCTTGTACTTGTGACACTCGTCTAACACTTCCCTTTTTAACTCTGGGATGTCAGGAACACAAATCCTTCCTTTCAACCTCAGGGTCTCGTCGTTATCTATTTGAAAGCACGAGGGTTCGCCTTTCTGAATCCTTTTGATCATATCCTTAATAAAGTTATCCTCCTTCTGAAGAATAGATATTTTGCCAATCAAGGAAGTCGTAATAATAAAGCTGGCGATCATTACATTCTTTCGACTCAGCGCATCGGCCACGACATTGGCTTTCCCTGGAGTGTATATAATCTCAAAATCGTATGCTGCAAGGAACTCTAGCCAACGTTGCTGCCTCAGATTCAGGTCTTTCTGGTCAACGATTGGTGATCTGTAAATAGTTCGAATCTCTCACCCAGAAGATAATGTCTCCAAATTTTCAAAGCGAATATTATAGCCAATAACTCAAGATCATGAGTTACGTAGTTCTTCTCGTGTGGTTTTAACTGACGGCTAGCATACGCAATCACTTGACCTCTTTGCATTAACACTGCGCCAAGGCCTTCTCTAGAAGCGTCAGTCCAGACTTTTAAGTCCTCATTGCCATCTATTATTGTTAACACTGGATCAGTTGTCAGTTTTAATTTCAGCTCCTGGAAAGCTTCCTCACATACCAGAGTCCAATTGAATCTCGAATGTTTCTTAGTCAGTTTTGTTAAGGAACTAGATGTCTTCGCGAAATCCTTAATGAATTTCCGATAATAACTGGCTAACCCGAGAAAACTTCTAACTTCTGTTGGCGTACGAGGCTGTTTCCAATTCTGAATAGCAGTGATTTTACTGGGATCCACTGAAATTCCTTGCTTTGACACTACGTGGCCAAGAAATTTGACTTCTTCTTGCCAGAATATACATTTGGAAAACTTTGCTTTCAACACATTCTTTCTGAGAATTTCTAACACCTGTTCCAAATGTTTTTCGTGCTCGCTTTTTGACTTAGAGAAGATAAGGATATCATCAATGAAAACTAGAACAAATTTATTCAATACTCCTCTGAATACTTTGTTCATTAGATCGACGAAATAGGCTGGAGCATTACATAAGCCGAAGGGCATTACTAACCACTCGTAGAATAAGTCTGGACCTCTGAATGCTGTCATAGGAACACACTCCTCGGCGATACGAAGCTGATGGAAACCTGTAGCTAGGTCCATTCATGAAAATACTTGTGCGCCATTTAATCGATCCAACAAATCATCAATCCGCGGCAATGGATATTTATTCTTTATTGTCTGCTTGTTCAAATCACGATAATCCACACATAGACATAGAGTACCGTCAGATTTTGGGACAAACACCACTGCTGCTCCCCAATCAGAGAAACTAGGCCTGATCAGACCCTTCCATACTAGCTGTCATGTTTGATTGTCAAGTTCTTCTTTCTCTTTCAAGGACATTCTTCGAATAGCGTGAACTACCGGCCTTGCATTCAGAATCAAAGCAATCTTGAAATCTATTTCTCTTTGCGAAGGTAAGCGAACAATTTCTTCGAACACATCCGCATAGTTCTTGACGACAGGATTGTCTTTGATGAGGTCAGGAATATTCTCTGCGGCTTCAGGGATATTTTCTATTTGAACAGGAGAAACATCCAAAGCTGTCCAGAATTCTTTTCTATTAGCATTCTGACCTTCACAAGGAATAGTTATATAATCACTTGATTTAATCTTCACCTTTACGATTCTGTCGGCGCATTTAACTTCAGCTTCATACTTGGTCAACCAGTCTAACCCCAAGATAAGATCAAACTCTGAAAAATTCATGATGACTGCGATGGTAGGAAACCGATAACGAGAAAAAGAAACCGGCACTCCACAAACCCAACTGAGGTCAATGGAACCCCCAACCGGATTCTGGAAAGTCATTAGTTCCTTGAGCTTCTTCAAATTCAAATCCATCTTCATAGCTGCATTCTTTGCAACAAAGCTTCACGACGCATCGGTGTCAAACAGTACTTTAACAGGAATGTCTTTGACAGTTAGCGTGCCTTCTAAAACATCCGGCCTTTCCTGACTAGCCGAGGGCTCAGAAGTTTCTGCCAATTCATTCACTTGAACTACTTCAGGCTTCTTTAAGAGCCAGCAATCCTTTGCAAGATGACCAGTCTGATGGCATTTGCTACAACCTCTTTTCTCTTGAAAATTCTTCTCTGATTTAGATCCACTCTTGATTCGTTTCTTTAAGGGTCCGCAATTTATCGAGAGATGTCCTTGCCTATTGCAGTTATAGCATACAGTTGTCGCTACTGGCCCCTTCTCAGATTCAGCCCTTTTTCTCTTGGCATTGGGCTTCTTACTGACCTCAGACATCGTACTGGCCTCCGGACGATCAGTTTCAGACTCAACTTTCTTACTAGAGCTGACCTCTTCTTCATAAGGCAACATACCTTTCTTGTTGAGATCCTCATACTGGTAAGCCATGTATATCATTTCAGAGAAAGGAAGTTTCACATTCCTCATCACACTATTCTGATATTTTCTTTGCAGGCCATGAATAAATCTCATATTCTTCCTCTTTGGATCTTGAATCAGATGAGGAGCAAAGTGAGAAAGTTCGTTGAATTTCTTATGATATTCTGGGATGGTCATATCACCTTGTATCAGATAAGAAAATTCATCACATAATCGCTCGGTTGCTTCGGGAGGAGTAAATCTTTCTAGGAAAATCACTTTGAATCTGTCCCAGGTGACATCACCTTCTGGATTATCTTTAATAACTGAATCCCACCAAAACAAAGCTTCTTCTTTGAGTGCCCAAGACGCCAGTAATCTTTTCTGATCGTCTCTCAGCTTTAAACCCTCAAAGATTTTCTCTGCAGAACGAATCCAAGCTTGTGTTTCCATAAGGGGCTCTTTGCCTAAGAATGGCGATCCACCCAGATTTCGAAATCTCTTGAATAAAACTTCTATATCTGATTCTGGCTGCGGGAGCACAACTGGCTCATTAGTTGGTCGAGCCATACGATTATTTCTTCTGTTCCTGTCACTCATTTTCTAGTACGTCTGCAATTAGCAAACAAAGTGTCAGGTCAACAGAAAATATAATTCGAAATATAGAGACAAATACTTCAATGTAAATGTGTCTACTGTAGTGTATTTCATTCTGCTTTACTTATACTAGGATATTATTGATCCTATCTGTATAGAGTTACCCATCCTAGAACACTGCTGGTTCTATTTCTGACGAGTTCGTTCACATGTTATATTCCAGAACTAAGCTTAACCAAAGCTCTGATACCAAAATGTGATGACCCAAAACCCCGTACTGACGGTGACGAGGGTAATCCTTGGAATATAACATAGAAACCGATAATAGCAGAACAGAAATAAATAAATATACCAGATAATGAACAAATAATCACCGGATAAACAATAATCATCAGAGTTACACAGTACAGGATCATACTTAGTACCAACACAGTTCAGCTATACATAAATGTCTACAGCGGAAAAACAAACATAATATGTACAATAGGAGCTGAACAGCATAAAAAGAGATAAATGATAGAATCCATCTTCAGCTCCAGCTATCCAGAAAGAGCCTGCTAAAACCTGAATACAAGGCTGCCCGTGTAGAAAAAGGGGCACCCGAGTTTGCAAGTGAAACAAACTACGAGTCAGTCATGGGACTGGTATGAGAAATCTACTCAACACATTTAAAATATGGCTAATCACAGGACCACGCCACTTTCGCGGAACGGGTTTACTCCATTGGATTGCCAGTGCTTTAAAACAAATAATTCTTTTAAACATCGCAATGCTTTTTATAAAAATGAAGCCATTATAAGACTCAGTTCCCATCACACAATGCAATGCAAACTGGAGGATACAGTTTTACCTTATAATAGCCAAAATATGCTTGATACGAATAAAACAAAAGCATTTGATATTATTACTAGTGTTTACATGTTTCAAAAACAATTTCGAATCATAACTATCAATCATAGACGGCATGGGTACCATATATCATGTCGCCATATATATATATACAATCAAAACCGCACGATGTCGTATATGGAAATTGGATTTCCGTCATGAACCAAGGCAAAAGATAGTCCTTACCGACTTCGAGACTGCCTAGCCCGAATCTCAGGATCAGAACGCATCGACCCTTGGATCGTCAGGGCCGGTCCACACGGAGTGGATTAAAATGCCTGAACATGACGTTCCTCCGCCCTTTGGGGCATAAGTGAGTCAATGAATGACTCCATCGGTCCCTGATCGACCGATATAACCGAGGCGCCTCGCAACAGCAACAACCACATAAGTCAAACTCGTCAGGGCGTGTAAATCCACTGACGCCACTTCTAGCTAGGAAGAAACGCAGGCCCTCCCTGATGTCCTCTCCCGTTTCTGGTTCATACCGGGGTGTGAGGCTCGCGAATTTACGTTATACACAAAGCTACGCCACACCGGCGGGGCTTTGATCATCACCACAAGACTTTGCTTTTCAACAGAAGCCCTGATCACTGCTTCTTAGCATGCCACACAGGCAATTCACACCGTGCAACTGATGACTATCAATCACACAGAATAAATTCCAATGTCAGACACACTGTCCATTTGCAAGTCCGTTCTAGGTCTGAACCAAACCGGAGGCACTATATACCTCGCAAACCCATCAATCACCACGTACGTCTGGACGATCACCACTCATTATCCATATTTCGGGATGCCTCCCAATCAGGACCTCGGTTACCATTCAAACGAGGTGAAGATCTCCGATCTTCGACCACCGTCTTCATCTTCGATTTCTTATCGTCGATTCAGTTATTCAGAATGGGATAAACCCGGTCTTTCTGAGCAACTCGCGTATATAATAAACAAGTGCAACACTAACATACATACGCATCATTTCAATTCATTAGTCACTAACCGTCAATTAGTAAGAGAACGATTTCCGAAATATTAACCCCGAAGGCCGAAACCAATATCAGATCAAAACCCAAGAAACCATTCGACTTAGCCAACCTTCAGTTAGTTTCTAAATTTTACATCCATATCGTTTATAATATTTTATAATGATTTATCGCTATTTTTATTTATTTTAAAATAGCCAATTTATTTAAACGACGCTACGGGCTATAACGCGGCCGTGGCGCAGTTTTTCTTCAGATTTGTTTTACACATATCTGAAAATCTAACCGTCGGATCTTCAAAAAATTTACATCATTAGAAAGATCCTTTCAAAACGAATCCAACGGTTCCAGTTTCGGGAAAATCCGACGGTCGGATCTCCCGGTATAATCGTTTGAATTTTCGATTACAAAATACGAACTGCAGCGTCGTTATTCGATTAAATATAATTATATTTATATATATATATAAATATAATCGATTCTGGTGCTGTTTTTCTTCAGATTTAAATTAAACATTCCAGACATCCAACCGTTGGATTTTTACAAAGTTGGTGCCGTTGGAAAGATATTTCCAAAGCGAACCCAACAGTTGCGGTTTCAGGAAAATACGATGGTCGGATCTCCCGTGCTAATCGTTTGAAATCACGGTTTCAAAATACGAACTACAGCGTCGTTATTCGATATATTTCAATTCTATTTATATATATATCGATTCTTCGATTTCAAACTATATGATTTTCCTACTTTTGATAAAAATGATATTTTTATCAAACTGTCTTCTATTTCAACACTTCATTATTTTTAACAATTCATACATATGATAAAATATGATTTTTATTGTTAAACAATTTATTTCAAAACACAACTATTTTATATAGTTCATATAGATGATAAAAATATGGTTTTTATTATAAAACAATTTATTTCAAAACACGAATACCATTCAACACATGAATTTCTATTCAACGAATGAATTTCAATTCAACACATGAAAGTTTTCTATAGTTTATATATATAGATAAAAAGGTGATTTTTATATTTAAAAACACGAATACCATTCAACACATGAATTCTATTCAACGAATGAATTTCAATTCAACACATGAAGGTTTTCTATAGTTTATATATATCGATAAAAAGGTGATTTTTTATATTTAAAAACACGAATACCATTCAACACATGAATTATATTCAACGAATGAATTTCAATTCAACACATGAAGGTTTTCTATAGTTTATATATATCAATAAAAAGGTGATTTTTATATTTAAAACACGAATACCATTCAACACATGTATTCTATTCAACGAATGAATTTCAATTCAACACATGAAGGTTTTCTATAGTTTATATATATAAAGTAATAAAAATATGATTTTCATTGCAAAACAATTTATTTCAAAACATGAATGTCGTTCAATAGATGAATTTCTATTCAACACACGAATATAGTTTCAACACATGAAAATAATTCTAACACATGAATATTATTCAAAATTTCGACAGCATAACGGAAGGGTAGTTAAAACCGGGGCCGTCCCTAGTACGGTTCCTCGCTCTACCTTAAAGCCTCGCAGCTTTTGACAATGGGGAATCATGCATCTAGTTCGCACGCAGGCGGCATGTGTATATTTTTCATTTCCACAAACTAATCCTATGTGGTTTCAACCAAATATTTCAACCACAAACGGGTATTTTTCAACCACAATCAATCAATTTCAACCACAAACAATTATAATCAACTATTCACTATCAACCAATTTTCACACCAATCACAATCAATAAATATCGTCCATGGTTTGTGGATGAGGGGCGTGTGTATATATATATATATATATATATATATATTATATATAAGCATTTCACTTCTATTTCAACACACATATAATTTTTACAACGCATATATAACTTATACATCGAACGTACGACCTATACAACGCTTATACATGAGGTGTACAACGCTTATACAAGTCATACATCGACTATATAATTTATACATCGTCGTTTTCCATATCGTTTATAAATTAGAAATCTCACATTGGGTTCCACTCCACCAAAAATAGCAGAAGGCTCAGAAAAATATGCGGTCTCTTCTAGAATGTAGAAGACGTCCACACGAGTCCACTGTCTCTTGTTTCACTGAATTTCGTCAACAAACGAAAAAGATATGATTTTTACAGTGAAATCAAAAACCGTAGCGCTTTAAACTGCTATAATATAGTTTAAAATAGTTTAAACCGTACCTCAGCTGTTTCGTTCAGAACTAGGTTTGGATTTTTCTTCGAATCCGTGTAGCTATTCGTCGATCGGCCTTCGCAGCGTCGAAGGGGGAGGAGAGGCGCGCCTGCGCCTGAAGGGGAGAGGCGTTCGATCGCCTGAGGCAGGCGGGGCGGCGGCGAAAACATCTGAACTTCCCGAACTCGATTCTCCTAAAACACTCAATGAAAAAAATCCAAACTATATATGGATTTGAAGATCTCGGAGAGTGCTACAAAATCCTCAACAGGAGGAAGGTGTAATTTCGCTTATAGGAGGAGGAATCGGGGAGGAAAGGATGGAAGGGGTTTCTGCCTTCAGATCTGCTTGCGTCAGGGAGAGAGAAAATCGTATGGGCCAATGAGATTTTTCCATTTATTTATATATTTTTAAATTTCGAAAATACCCCCTTTCACACATGAACCCCAATCCAAACCCAACGACTGTCGTCCCTAGCGTTTTACCCCCATTTTGAACACAATGGGACATGTTTCGAAGGCCCATTCGACTGTTTCAGTCAGTTTTCCTTCAATTTAAAATATAAAACATTCAATATTTGATTTGAACGTATATTTCAATTTGCCATGGCCACAAACTGCATCGAAAAATTCCAGAAAAATAAATCTAGCTTTGTTTTGACGATACGGTCCCAACAAAACCAGTTTCGTCGAATTCTGAGGTCGTTTGTAAAATGGCCCTTTTTTGGCCGATCCAATTTAACTGTAATTGGCCAAAACACATTTTCCTTTGCCACGCTCACATACTAGCTTCAAAAATTATGAAATTTGAAACCTAGCAATAATTTGACATCCCAGATCCAACAAAATTGGTTTCGTCGAATTCCGAGGTCATATGCAAAATGGCCATTTTCACGGCTATATAAATTCCATAGCGACCTTTCTGAAAATTCATTTGGCCATAACTTTTGCTTCCTACTATGAAACTTCGATTTTTCAGATTCGTTAGAAAGATATTCACTAACAGATTTAAATATTTTTGGTTTTACTCAAATCCGTTTTGTTTTGCACCCGGTACAGTCAGACGAAGTTTGAAATGAAAATTTGAAACTACCGCGCCATTTCAGGCCTTGTTTATAATTAGAATTAATTATATTCGTTTTCAAACGTCGATTCAAACTCACTTTTCATTGCTATTATTTAAAATATTTATTTTAAATGCTTAAAATTCACTAAAATAGCCAATTTAAAAATTTTAAATTGGTTCAGATTTTCCGGGTCGTTACAATTGTACCCCTGCTTTGAGCCCGCTAGAACCTAGGACAACAATAATCTCTCAGCCTTCACATCTCTAGTCATCCAACCTGACATATCTTCATAGCTCAAACGACCTTCTCGAGCAACCATTATACACCCACTCATGACCTTTGAGTTGTCATCTCATTCGTTGTTCCATACCGATCATTGAACACATTCAATATTTCGAATATTCCTTCTTGAATTCACTTCGAAGTCACAACATCACTGAACCAAATAACATCGATATATGGTTCAAAGCAATTCATAGTGTTACATCCATTTGCTATGAAATAAACTACAGCGTTTATGCCATCAACCATAGCGTTTAGTGCGCACTACGCTGCGGCACGGGTTCAGGCAGTTCTGACTGGGTTTTTTTTTGCTTTTTCAGGCCCTTTTGTTCAAATCTAGGTCGTACCTATTTTTTTTTCCAGAAATGACCCTATGTCTTCTAGGTGCGACCGACCTCCTGGTGCGATCGACCCCTTGGTGCGACCGACTAGATCTTGCTCGACCCCAATGAGCGCGACAGTCCAGATCTTGCTCGACCCTAATGAGCATGACTGACCAAATCTTGCTCGACTCCAATGCTTCAACCTGAAGCCATCCTTCACGACCAAGCATGTCCTGTGCGACCAACCCTATTATGCATGACCGACCCTTAATGTTCGAACGACCAGAGTCTAACCGACCCAACGTGCTCGACCAGAACCACCTGTGCATGATCCCCTTTGCTCGACCGACCAGAACTTCTGTACTATCTCTTGTACTACACGCTCAACCCGTGGCCTGTACGGGTCTAATTTATCACCAAATTTCACCAAAACTTCGCCAATTGACAAGATTGATGAAATCTACTCAACCAATCCATCCAATACAACCATAAGCATGTTATGAATTCACTAACAACATGAAGATGGCGGTTTTTACCAAAATTATGAAAAACTTCACTAAAATCATGATAAATGATCATATGAACTAATTATGAATCTAACTTGCACGAAAATATGAAATAGCATAGAAATTACCGATTTAAAGTTGCTAAATTAGATCCTATGGTGATTCATATGAAATTAGACTTACCAAGATGTAGATCTAAGAGAAAACACTTGAAATTAGTGAAAAACAAAATCAAATACTCATATACTTGGTTGAGCCCGTGTGAGAGATGCATAACACTCACCAATTTTCCAAAATAACCCAAAAACACTTAGATCTAGATCCGGACAGCGAAGAATCTGATCTAAACTCTTCAATTCGATGATCACTCCTTGGAATGATGTAGGTCTAGCTTCCAACGATGTAGGTCTTTGATTCTCTAATGTAGATCTCAAATTTCAATGGTGGAAAGGTGTAGGAGTGGAGAAATGGAGGATCACAAGCTCCTCCAAATGAGAGAATGGAGAAAGTAAACTATTCTCTGTGCCTCCTACCCCCTATTTATAGTCTTCCACCAGCCCACTAATGGGCCCACCAAATTAGCCCATTATGGCTTACCAAACCTGAACAGCCAACTGTAAAACCTTAAAACAGCGATTCCTCCCAAACCATTGAGCCAAAACTTTAATGTAACCACTCTACGGAAAGGGAAACAACATTTCCTTTCCAATGGCTCAAGTCTAAACACCTGATTCAATCTGGGTCAAAAGTTATTCCCTATACAAGACCGACAGGGGAAAAATGGTAATAAACAAAATTGGTAAAAATCATGGACATGTCTCATATCCCCATAAACCACATATTAAAATATGAGAATGATCCAACCCTCAGGGAATAAAATAAAAATATTTTACGATCCTCTGATACGTAAAATGGGGGCTGTTACAATCGTGATGAACTACACCGTGGATGGTGCGTCGAATTTGACCATACCAGGGGATGGGTCAGTCTAGGAGTCGGCGATAGGGTGGTGGAGTCTGACGTTGATCGGAGGTGCACAGTGGCAGTGGTAGGTAAATAGGTGGTGATGGGTTTATCTGCTCTTTTGTTTCCAGTTCGGGTCTGAACAATGTTTTACGTTTGAGATCACCTGAAGCTTATACGAGTTAAGGGTTTTGATCAGAAGGGGATAAGACGCGTGTGAGGTGATTCATGATCAACAACCACTGTTCGGATTGGTCGTACATGTGCACGCTGCACATGTACATGAGAGGGACGGTTTCTGGAGCAAGCTTTTTAGAGGAGGAAGTCAACGTGGTATAAGGAGAAGTAATAGAAGGTGGTGGGCAACAGGAAATTGGGCTGTGGGCTAGTTTTATTTATAAAAGAAAAAAATGGGAAAACGGGTTGCAGGTTTTGGTCATAGGCTTTGTTTAAAAAGACAAAAAATGTGGGAAGAGGGGATGTCGCAGAAGGTATATAGCGGAAGTTGAAGTTCACAAGGGAATAGAAGTAAAAGGAGAGGAATGTAAAAATAGGTATATAATGAGAAGAATTAGTGACATTAGTGTAGTAAAACAAATAATTTGTTTTAAAATTTCTAAATCATATAACTCACATTATTTTTATTATTTAAAATAAAAAACAATTGTATATGTAATATATATATATAATTTTATTGAGTAAATGATAAGATAAGATCATTAATAAAAGCCATTGAAATGAATTTGTAGTTTTAATTCTTCATTGATATTTATAAATATAATTATTTATCTATGATTAAGAAGATTTAAATCATTCTTGTAAATAATTTCAAACGATGAAGGAATGGGGTTTATTCAAATGATTCTCTAGATAATTGTTTAAAACCCGATATGTGAAACATATTCGACGTTATTTTTGGAAGGTGGTTAACGATCGATAATGATTTCAAATGTTTTAAATTAAACATTGAAGTGCCTTTTTATATAATTGACTTGTGTCGATAACTCTTTTCAAAATCAAGATATGATTTCAAAATCAAAATCAATACTCATTTAAACCCATTTGAATATAATAATCTATTCCCTTTAAATATCACTTGACCCTAAAAGATATTAACATTGACCATTTCGAAGAGTCTGGAATGTATATTCCACTTCGATTCGATTTATGCGAGTTAAATATTATTCAAGATAATAGAAGACAGAGTTATGCAAGGACTATTTTGTTAATCCTAGGTAGAAATTGCCTAAGATGGATTTACAGAATAGTGCCTTCGGTTTGTCCAATCCAAGGGCAACTTGTAAGGACGAATGTCAGACAAAGTATGCCTAACCAATCACGTACGTTGATCTCTTCAAACGTATGGCGGAGGAATTCGTTTCTATTTGATTTATACATGTAATATATTTTTGGGGAAATAAATTAGTGGTTGGCGGATTTTGAGAATTTGTGGCATTCAAAGTAAACTAAAACCAGATATTTCTAACGGTAAGTTTAACCTCAAGCTTCACAACCAGGAAATGGTATGAAATTGAGTAGGTCGCATGGCTATGTGAGTCGCTTATGTTAGGGTACATCATTACCTGATCTGGAGAAATCAAATGCCTTCGGTTGTTCCTTTTTGTATGCTATCGATTCGGTTGGCCAACCCCTAACCGTGGTGACGATATATTCGGAAGACTCAAGTGAAGTGAGTGGCCGGTCATGTTTAGCCGGGTTGCAAGATGTTCTTATTGAACCCCAACGTATTCATCTCCAGAGGTACATTGTCGGAAGGTGGTCTCATACCTTGCCATACTTAGAAATTCATTATCCAATAAGTGCCCGCGATTTTGTTTGCATACTATGTATGTGGAGCGTGAGATGCAAGCATTCTACTAGATTCTAATTTATTTTGAAAAATCCTAGACACTATTATAATATCAAAATAATATTGATTTCAAAAATATTTTGGGTTATCGTAAGGTTAAAACTTTATGTGTGGATCGGTCTTACTATTATCCTTTCTTTCATAAGGATTTTTCTTAAAGTTAAATCATTTGATTGGAGTTTACTCACACCAGTCCCCTGACTGACCCAGAGTTTATTATCTTTGTTTTCCCTAAACTCTTGGATACTCATAACACTTGTTATGAGTAGACAAGTGAACCAAGTTTTGACTAAAACTTTTGGAATGAGCTGGATGGCATGGTTCTGCAAGCTGGTTTAAATAATGTCTATGTATAATTATGAAATTTGCAAGCTGGTTTATTATATCTTTGTATGATTAAGATGTTTGTAAGTTATGATGGGCATGTATACATATGTGTTATGACATTGATGCATTATGACTCTGATGTATAATATTATGTGATATTATATTTTGCTTAAGATACGCTGTAAGATTCTGATGTTTTTCTTAGTTCTATTTTCTAACTGTTTCTTATTCTTTTATAATGACACGACTTCCGAGGTCATCGAAAGTCGGGCCGTTACAGTTAGTATCGGAGCTTAGGTTACTAAATAACTAGGTTTTGGGTGAGTACTGAGAGAGCGTATGTGTGATTATACAATATATATTTATAATTAGGATGGGTTAACTTGAGTTATTTTAACACCTCCCAATCAAGTGTTGATTATCGACTTGTTATATTTAGGTAATTAAATCTGAGTAGCCGTGGACGAAGAGGTCGAGCTAGTGGAACCACCACTGCAATTGGTCATACCACTTACTAAAATCCAGTAGAAATTGTGGAAGAGGTTATGCCTGCTCAACTAAGATCCAAATTCCCAATTATCTATAAGGATTATACAAATCTAGAAGGGAGATTTTTTAAGGGTACTGAATCTTTCATTAAAGTGCAAGCATGGTTAAGGCCTTGTAAGAGAATTTTCAAAACTCTAAAATTGAACAACGAGCAAAAACATTTATTAGCTCTTGGCAACTACAAGAAGCTGCAGCAGCACTGTGGGATGCGCAGACTGCGAATGTTTCTGAAGAAGAGTTCAGTTAGGAGAAATTCAAAGAGGAAGTTGAGGCATAATTTCTTCCTACCGCGGGAAAGACTTGGATGTACAGAGATTTTATAGACATCAAGCAAGGGAACATGAATATAGCTGATTATGGGAATAAGTTTAATGCACTTTCCAATTTTGGGTAGGAGTTGATCACTCAAGAAAATGAGATGTTTATAGCAGGAATGAAAGACAGTTTGTAAGTTAATATGGTTGGATATCTAAAGATGCCATTTGTTGACTTGGTGGATATGGCAGTTCGATATGAAGCATTAGACACAAAGAAACTAGTAGCAAAGGCACAAACTGGAGAACCCAGTGGAGAAAACGCTCTTAAAAGGAAATTTAATCTGAACTGAAAGAACAAGGGAAAAGGAAATATGGAAAGGATTGTTGCAGATCGTTATAAGGACGTGGAGTGCCACAATTGTAAGCAGAAGGGACACATTGCTAGGATTTGTAGGAAGCCAGCAGTCAAGAAGCCACAACAACTTGAACAGCAACAACACGGACCAGGTCATGCTTTAGTTCAGAAGAATTTGTGCTATAATTGCCATCAGCCTGGGCATATGAGTAGGGATTGTCCGCTTTCAAAGAAGGCCACCCAACCAAAGGCCTATGTGATAAAAAAAACGAGCCATCAACCTCTAAGGATGTGAACGGGAAAGGAATTCAGGAAGGTACCTTATTTTTAAATGGAATTTAATTCATGTTTTATTTTATACCCGCGCTTCGCATAGCTTCATTTCTTTTGAAACCGTAAACAAATTTCAACTTATCCCAAAGATGTCCCTGAGTCCTACTTTCATATCCAACCCCATTGGCGGGAAGACAGAATTGAAAATGTTTTGTGGTAATGTGGCTATCTCGTATCTTTCGCATTTCTTCCTTTTCTATTTCTACATTCTAGATTTTAAAGGTTTCGATCTTATCCTTGGTTTTGATTGGTTGAATAAGTTCCAAGTTAATATTAAATGCGACGAGGAAACCATAACCCTAATAACCAGTATAGGAAGGGAAGTTAGGATACCATGTGGAAAACACGGTATTCACACTAATAGTATCTTGTATGCTTTGGAAGCACCACAAGAAAATCTGGAAACACTGAAGATTGTCAACGATTACTCTAACATATTTGAGGAAGTTAGAAGTTTACCCCCACATCGAGAGATAGAGTTTCGAATCGATCTAATTCCGGGAGCAAGACCATTAGTACAACCTAAAAACGAATGGATCCGAGAGAAGTCGAGGAACTTAGGAAGCAAACTCAAGATTTGTTAGATAAAGGGTTGATTAGACCAAGTTTTTCAAGCTGGGGTTCAGTAGTAGTTTTTATGGTTAAGTCTGATGGATCACTAAGGTTGCGTGTTGATTATATGGAGTTAAATAAAGTAACCATTAGGAATAAGTATCCTCTACCCCGAATTGATGATCTTTTTGACTAATTACATGGAGCCACAATATTTCCCCAAATGGATTTAGCAATAGGATTCCACCAATTAAGAATTTCCGAAGATAGTATTCCCTTAACTGCTTTCAGAGGTCCGGATTTCATTTATGAGTGGTTAGTTATGCCCTTTGGACTGACCAATGCACCAGCATATTATGTAGACCTGATGAACCATGTCTTTAGGAAAATTCAGAATAAGTTTTTCCTAGTTTTTATTGACGATATCCTAATATATTCAAAGACAGAAGAAGAACACCGATATCATCTTAGGGCATTATTGGAAACTCTAAGAGAGAATGTGTTAAAGGCGAAGTTTTCCAAATGTCATTTCTGGCAGTTGGAAGTTAGATTTTTGGGCCATATTGTGAATGGAGATGGAATCTATGTGGATCCTATCAAGGTAATAGCAATGCAGAATTGGAAGCAACCCCAAGCGCCAACGGAAGTCCGTAGTTTCCTAGGATTGGCAAGATACTGCAGAAGATTTATCCAATATTATTCATATCATCTCACCTAACTAAGTTAACAAAGAAAGGTGAGAAAATTATTTGGACTCCAAAGTGTGAAGGGGATTTCAAGGAATTAAAAGAAAGGTTAGCGAAAGCACCAGTTCTAGTTGTTACCGATGGAAAGAGTGGATTTTCAGTATATACTGATGCTTGTGTTATTAGACTTGGCGCAGTTTAATGCAGAATGGGCGTGTGATTGCGTATGCTAGTAGGAAACTAAAGCCTCATGAGAAGAACTATGCTACGCAAGATTTTGAATTGTTGGTAGTAGCTTTTGCATTGAAAATGTGGAGACAATACCTGTTTGGTGAGAAATTTGAGCTTTTTACGGACCATAAACCTTTGAAGTATCTGTTCACTCAAAAGGATTTAAATCTAAGGCAATAGTGATGGTTGGAGTTCCTTGCATCGAATGACCTGGATATAATATATGCGCCCGGGAAGGCAAACTTTGTAGCTGACGCCTTAAACCGAAATGTTATTTTATCTTTTTTGTAAGTTACTCCAACACTCCAAGCTAGAATAATGGGGAATCAAAGATGAGACACTAATTTGGAAAAGCAAATCCAAGGAGTTATGGAAGGGAGGAAGTCAGATTTTGAATTAGACAGTCAAGGTGTTCTCAGGATTAATGGGAGACGGTGTGTTCCTGATACAAACATGCTAAGGCAAGAAGTTTTAACGGAGAGCCATAGATCAAAGCTAAGTATTCACCAAGAAATTCACAAAATGTATAAAGATATGAGGGAGTATTTTGATGGCCCGGGATAAAGAAGGTTGTTTCGGCCTATGTAAATAATTGTTTATGCTGCCAGCGGATTAAAGGAGATCATCAGAAGACCGCAGGATTACGCAACCTCTGTAGATTCCAAACTGGGAATGGGAAACAATATCGATGGATTTCATTGATGGTTTATCCAGAACACGAAAAGGTCATAAAGGAGTTTGGGTGATAGTGGATTTACTGACGAAGAGTGCGCATTTCATTCCTGTGAAACTAACTTGTACTGCAGCTTCGTTATTTGAGATTCATATGAGAGAGATCATTTGATTACATGGAGTTCCAATAAGCAGTATAAGTGACAGAGACCCTATCTTTACTAGTAAATTCTAGGAAGCTCTTCAAACCACTTTGGGAACCAAATTGAATCTGAGCATAGCTTACCATCCACAGACGGATGGTCAAACAGAAAGAGTAAACTGGATATTAGAAGATTTGTCGAGGGCATGTATTCTTGATTTTGGAGGATCATGGAAAGATCATTTACATGTGGTAGAATTCTCTTACAACAACAGTTATAAAACAAGTGTAGGCATGGCACTATATGAAGCTCTCTATGGAAGACCGTGCAGATCACCAACTTATTGGATTGAATCAGGAGATAAACTAGTTCTCGGTCCTGATATGATCCGAGAAGCAACTGAGAAGATTGAGATAGTCAAGAGAAGGATGAAAGAGGCCCAGGATCTCCAAAAGAGCTATGCTGACAAGAGACAGAAATATCTTGTAATTTCTACTGGAGATCTTGTATTTGTGAAGATTTCACCAATCAAGGAAACGATCCGATTTGGTAAAGTTGGAAAGTTAGCTCCACGATATGTGGGACCTTTCTGTGTTCTTGAAAGAACTGGATTTCTTGCTTATAGAGTTGAATTACCAGAAAGAATGGCAGGAATTCACAATGTTTTCCATGTGTCCTATCTACGGAAATATGTTCACAATCCATTATTAATTTTGGAACCATCTGTCCAAGATGATCTAGAAACTGAGCCAAACTTGATTGTAATTCGTTATCCATTCCATGTTATTGATCGAGAAGAAAAGCGACACCAAAACAAGGTGGTGAAGCTACTCAAGATCCAATGGAGCGAAAATCCAAACGATTGTACTTGGGAAATGGAGAAGCACATTAAGGAGATCTATCTAGACTTTGCTATGAACTAGATATTGGTTTATCATGTGTTTGATTTGGATGATACCACATGTTTGAAATGAATTATGGATTTTTCATTTCAATGAGTTATCGATATATACATGTTGAGGATTCATTTATTCTTAGGGCTTATGAACTCTACTAATATATTCAAACCTGTTCTGAGATATGTTCTTTGTTTATTTGCCAGATGACACCCCTCGTCCGAAGGACCGCCAAGAAGAGACTGACACCCCTCCAGATTGTGAGACTTCAAACGGGTACATGAGTAGCTGAGGTAGTTGACGATGAGGAGAGGACAGAGCCAGTACAGGTTCAGGGCGATGAGGGCAGATATATTGTTTTCGAGGAGTCAGGCATATACCCAGGAGATCCTGTGATGGAAGAGGACAATATGGATTTTATACAAGAGCAGGATGACAAGGAAGAGGAAGCAGGACAGGAGGCAGGATATGAGGGTGATGGGGGTGACGACGGCATCGATGATGATGACGATGACGACGATGATGATGATATTGAGCCAGATGAGGTTGAGGAAGACGAAGATATTGAGGAAGATGAAGAGCTAGAGGAGGAAGATGATGCCATTCCAAAGCAAGTGCAGGTTGACCCACTTGTTGAGATTCCACTAGTTGAGCAGGAGGAATAGTTAGCTGCCTTATAGGCACAGATTAAGCAGGACTTACTAGAGTTCTCGGAAGCAGGGGGTCATCTTGAGATCCTAATAGATTTTTGGTACATGGATATGAAACTTTTCCCACCTTCACCAGTCGAGGTAATTGACATTTCGGAGGACGAAGACGTTGAGGAGGAAGATGATGCGGTAGAAGTGATTAATGTTTCAGACGATGAAATGGAAGATGTGATTGAACTCAGCAACAGTTCCTCAAAGTATGGTAGTATAATAGAGTAGGTTGTGGTTATACATACAGCTTGTATCAGACTATAAGTCGAGCTGGTCGAGTACATTACATATTATCGTATTATCTGTTGTAGCTGGTTTGATGGGATTTGACGTATTATCTTTCACTTTGTATCTATCTGTTGTTCACAAATTTCGGGTATGAATTTCTTTTAGAGGGGTAGATTGTAATGGCCTGGGTTTTTAACCAATTCTCTTAAATAATATTTTCTAGATTATATCAAGTGATTAACATAAATTAGAAAAATTGAAATTAAGTATAATAAAATTTGAAACAACCTTTTTATTCAATCTTAAGTACATGTTCTAAATTTATTTTTAATTTCGTAATAAAAATGAATATATGTTAGTAAATGTGTTAACATTCTTAAAAACTCATATAAGTTAATCTGGAAAAAGAAATCAGATTTTTACATAGGCAAGAGAAGGGAAATTTTGTTTTACATAAGAAAATTTATACCTTAGTAACCCAATTTAAATGGCCACTTCATGATAAATAAAATAAAAAGGGTTAGCATTCAGTAGGATCGAACACACATGTAAGCAAATCATAAGGTTTTTAATGCGATGTTCCATGTGCCATGGAAAATATTTGAAGTACCTTTGTATTAAATGCTGAAAACATTTACTTGGTAGCCAAGTTGCCTTAATCCGACTTTAAGGACACACATGTACAAATATATGTAGCAGAATAGATGGGAATAAAATGATCGAGTATATTTGTCACCTGGAGAAAGTTTGTGTAGGTAGAAACCTAGAATATTTTACCCTTTAGTGAATACACATAGCTACAAACACTAGCACCAAAGATTACACCATAGCTTCAATATTCACATCGCTGCATTTTCTTTTTCTCATGCAGGAGTCAATGCACCAATTTTTTTGTAAAATTTCCTACATCTATAAATAGGCACTTTAAGTATCATTTTTCTTCACTCTATTTACGACCCATATTCTAGAAAAAAACAACCTGTAGCTAAAATCTAACCAAACTTAAGGATCAGAGACCATCCAGTGAGTAAAACTCACTCGGTTTTCCTTAATATGTTTAACCGTTGTTGATTAAATGATGCTGCAAAGTTTTTGAACACATTGTTATGCATATATGACACCCTATACACAACCTATCTTAGTTATGCTTGATCTGAACATCATATACCCCCACAAACCAATCTAGATAGGAAAAATGGGTTAAAGTTTCACCTGTTGTAACATCCCGTAATTTTAAAGAACATTATAATGATAAACTAAAGAATACTTAATTAAGTATTGGAAATTAAGTAAAACGGGCTACGCAATTGCGTTCATCTCGGAATTTTGCTTAAGATAGACTCCGAGTTTGCGTGAAACAGACATCGTATGAAGAAGTTATTAAGCCTAGAAGTTTGTATACACACAAGAGAATTATATATACACAAACAAATCAAAATTTTCAAAATAATTCAAAACAGCGAAGTGGGAAGGCCAATTACGGAATCGAGTCATTCTGGGTGGTCGACCCAGGGGTCGACCCAAGGTGTTTAGGGTCGACCCATGGGTCGACACCCAAAGGGGGGGTCGACCCCTACACAGATCTAGGCAGAATTCAGATTTTGAACGTATACTTGTTTGTGGCTTAGTTTGTTGGCTTTAGACTATAAATAGGACCCCACACATCAAAAACAATGGAGACAACGAGACGCTGCCCCAGCTTAGATTGAGTTAGCATATTTCCTTCAACAACAGCCTATACACATACAAGAAGTTCTTCTACAGCTTCAGCCTAATTGCTCTCTATTCGTTGGATCCAGTCTTTGTGAGTTCATGTTATTTTTAGATATAAACATTTAACAAGTAATTCGGACATGTTTATAAATCTGAATCTAAACTTATGTCTAATCAGTCCTGTTATTACATGTTCATCGGATCTGTTCTTATATGCCTATTTTTGTTTATCAGTTCTATTCTTATATGCCTATTTCTACTATCATATGCCCATTTCTTTTACTTTTAGTTTTGTGCCTATTATGTTCTTCTCTCTCTCTCTCATTCCCTTTTTATTTTTATAGTCAGGCTACCTTCGAGCCTAGGTCGATATCACTGAAATATGCGTACGAACGAAATTGGGTTAAATTGGGAATGATTGGAAATGATAATTTAGGGGCATAACTTGTACTTTGAATCACGATTGGAATTTGAGGGCAAAATATATTGTGAGATTGGACTAAAAATTGGGGCATGATTTCTACTGTAAATTATGACTTGTGGTTTGGGACATATAAATCTGTAGGCTTAATTTAAGATTAAGCGAAACATGTTAATGGAACTGTAAAGAATCTATGAAGCCTATTTAATCCATTGAAATTGAATACTGTGATTGGGAAACCTATGATGAACCTGAGTATGGCCCAAATAGGATTTTTAGGCCAAAAAGATTGTTAACACAATTACGGTAATTAAGAAATTGAAAATAACGGCACGAGGACATGAGGTTAAGTCCAACTTATGGTAGAAGCCTGCCCGGAACCGCCTGACAAATCCAGCATCCACAAGTGGCCAACTTAATGTGAGGGGTTCGGTACATTAATATACATAAACGGGGAATGATAATAACCTATTATGAATAAAACCGAATGGGAAAAAGGAAAGATAATAGGTAGGCTTGTCCTAGGGACAAGTGGTAATTATAACTTAGGTTATAATAAACGATAGAGGAAGGGGATAACTTATGAAATAAGGTAAGTTGTACTTAATTATAAATTAAATAATCTGTAAATCTAGAAACCCATTAAATCTGGGGGTTAAGTAAACCCGTTAAATATGTGGGGTTAAGTAAACCCGTTAAATATGTGGGGTTAAGTAAGCCTATTAAATCTGTAGGGTTAAGTAAACCTGTTAAATCTATGGGGTTAAGTAAGCATGTTAAATCTGTGGGGTTAAGTAAGCCTGTTAAATTTGTGGGGGTTATACGAACCTGTTAATCTAGAAAACCTAACCTGTTACATCTGTTGGGGTTATATGGACCCGTTAACTTGTAAGGTTTAACCTATAAATCTGTAGGGGGTTATGCGAATCTGTTAAATCTATTAGGCATAACTTGTCAAAATCCTAGTTAATTGGGGACACAAGATCTGTAAGGGTTGGCTTGAGTCATCTGTTGTGTGGGACCCATATTAGTCAGTAACTCATTCTGGTATTAAAGGGGGACCCCAGACTAGCTAGGGGTCAGGGAGCGCTTACTGAGCTGATTTTAAGAGTTTCATCTGGGAGGTGTGTACTGGCGTGTTCCAACGGACTCATGTGCGTGCATGAGTATGGCTTGCTTTGGGAAAATAAGTCGCTATAGCACCAGTAAATAGATCTGTGTCCTTCTGAAGGTTTCCACTTTAGGAAGTAATACACCCAACTGTGGGGCCGACACAGGGTATTTACGGGATAGGGAGCCGATTGATTGAGGGTAGTAATTTGGGTACATCTAGTCTTGTCTGTTTCTGTGGAGTACCTATATTTCTGTTTGGGTTAACACCCGTTATTTCTGTTTAGGTACCGGTTAATTTTGTTTGGGGTAAAACCCGCTACTAGAGTACACCTAAAACTACCATTATATTTTTGTTGGGATCATCTTGTTTCTGTTATACTAGTATTGGTGCAGAGAAAAGTATTAGAGAAGCGTAACCTATTTTGTTTTGTTTATTCTTTTTATCTAGCTCAGTCTGTTATACTTGTCTTATGATGTTGTTATCTCTCTCATCCAGTTTATATGCCTGTCATGATGCTTTTACTTATTTATATTCTAAAAGTAACTGGACTCACTAGACTTTATGCCTGACCCATTTTGTTTCCTCTTCTCTCTCTTCTGTTTTCCCCCAAGGTTCTCAGGGTGGGAATACTCAGGCTTGATTTGGATTCTCTCTTTCATTCTTCTTGGAGTTGCTTAGATGTACCGCTTTGATTTCCTATCTTCTCTGATATGGCTATATTTATGGGAAACTATGCTTATTTTATTACTGTACTCTGATGATTTTAGTACAAAACAGAAGTTTTAAGTTGATGTAATGGGTTTTCTGTATTTCAGACGTATGATGTAACTATGTTTTGGACCACAATGTTTTCTATTAAATAAAGTTTTAAATTCCGCTGTTCTTTTATATCTGTCTTGTATTGTTTCTGTTTCTGTTTCTGTTTACCTATAACACTTCATGAAACATAATGCATTCTGATAAAGAGTGACATTAACGAACGTGGGGTGTCACATTTGGTATCAGATTCGAAGGTTACTAGATCGGATAAAAGATTTTGAAAATCATTTTCAAAAAGGTTTCAAAAGAAAGCATTTTCAAAAGAAAAGCCTGTTTTGAAAAACATATTCCCCAACGCCATACAAGATATCTCTCGATTCTTCGCTTGAGTCCCTTTTCCTTTTCTTTTCAACATGTCTGGGAACCGTTCTTCCCGAAAGGTGTCCCCATTGCGGCATGGTTCCATATACATGTTAAAACTATGACACATGTCGAAGGACAAGGAAGTGCCTAACCTCCATTTGTAGCCGCAGTAGTTTCACCTGCGACTAATTTTCTCGAGCTTCGTAAGGATTTCCGTGCGATGGAGGCATCTTTTGAGAGACTTGTTATCTTGTTGCACAAGGATGGTAAAAAGGAGAATAAGGGAGTTAGGGCTAAGGAGCACAGCCCAAGGATAAGAGAAATGGTGGCTAAGGAAGGTAACATAGATAAAGTTCAAATAAAGGTAAGAAGAAATGTCATAAGCACTTGGGTCATTTGATCAAGCAATGCAGAAAAAGGAATAACGCTTGTTTCAACTGTGGCAAAGTTGGACAGTACACTAGGGAGTGCCCGAAGAAGCAAGGATAGGGCCAAAGGGAAGGATCTTCTAGAGGGAAGATGCATGCTCTCGTGGCCAGTGTACCAGATGGGGTAGGAAATTTTCTGTTGAAGATTCGATTTCTCTTTCCAATCATCCTGTTAGAACTCTTTTTGATTCCGGAGCTTCGCATTCTTTTATATCTGATTCTGTGGTTGAGTCTCTGCACCTTAGTACTAGTACGGTTTTGGATCCCCTTGTTGTCTCAAACCCCATTGTGGGTATGATTCATTTGTCTATGATTTATTGTGGTTTGAGAATATCTGTGTTGGGCGTCGAGTTTGAATACGACGCATATGTGCTTGGTTTCATGGGCTATGGGTTGATTCTAGGGATGGATTGGCTAGCCATATATGGTGCCATTCTGGACTGTGAGAGGAGGGTCGTTAGACTTTTGACTTGCCTTGGGAGGACCCTCGAGATTTCTTGTGACCTAAAAGGGTCTGTCATGCTTAGTTTCCTAGAGTCGCTTGATGCATCTATAGATGATTTACGATCTGTACCAGTAGTCTGTAAGTATTTTGATGTTTTTGAGGAGGTTCAGGGCTTACCTCCGAGGCGCGATGTTGATTTCCATATATACTTGGTGGACAATGCAAAGCCAGTTGCATTGCCTGTGCGCCACATGGCTCCAAGAGAAAGGAGGGAGCTCAGCAAACAAGTAGGGGAGCTAATTAAGAAAGGATTTATTAGGTGAAGCATATCAGAATGGGGTGCTCCAGTAGTATTCGGAACTAAGGAGGATGGTTCGCCTTGCTTATGTGTATATTATAGGGAGTTGAATAAGCTCACTAAGAATAATAAGCACCAACTTCCAAGGATAGATGATCTGTTTGACCAACATGTTGGTGCATCTGTTTTCTCTCAGTTATACTTGGCCAAGGGGTTTCATCAGTTGAGGGTGACCGAGGACGGTATAGACATGACTGCCTTCAGGACTCAAGGTGGTTTCTTCGAGTGGCTCATCATGCCTTTTGGATTGATGAATACACCCACCTATTTTGTGGATCTGATGAGTAGAATGTTTCGGGAGTTTCTATATAAGTTCGTTGTGGTCTTTGTCGATTACATCTTGATTTTCTCGAAGAGCAAGGAATAGCATTCCCGACATTTAAGGGAGGTTTTGAAAACTCTCCGAGCGCATTAGCTAAAGGCAAAATTCTCCAAATGTCATTTTTGGAGAAAGGAAGTGAAATTTCTAGGGCATGTGGTCTCTAAGGATGGGATAGCAGTAGATCCCGCGAAAGTAATTATAGTTCAGGAGGGAAGGGTAGTATGTTACGATGGAAGACATTTGAGAGTTCACAATAAGAACTACCCTACCCATGTTCTGGAATTAGCTGCTATAGTATTCGCGCTTAAGACTTGGCGGCAGTATCTGCTTAAAGAAAGGTTCGAGTTATACATGGACCATAAGTCGCACAAGTATCTGTTCTCGCAGAAGTATCTCAAATTGAGACAACAGAGGTAGGCTTCTACTTGAACCTGAGACGATTAGAGAAACTTTAGAAAAAGATTGATTTTATCTGCAGGCGCATGAAGACAGCTCAGGACGGGAAAAAGTCATACGCGGATAAGGGAAGGACTGATATTGAGTTTGAGGTAGGAGACATGGTTTTCATCAAAGTATCGCCTTTGAGGAATGTTGTTCGTTTTGGATCTGTAGGGAAACCGGCGCAAAGTGTTGTAGGACCATTTCCCATAATGGAAAGAATAGGTCAAATGGCTTATAGGGTAAAGCTACCAGAGAGATTAGCGGATGTTCATTTGCGAAAATGTTTGCACGATACAGTAGAAGTAGTTGAGTCGAGTATGTTTGAGGAAGTAGAGGTGGATTGGGAGGCGATAGTTAGACGAGTTCCTACCCGTATTCTTGGATCAGAGGTTAAGAAGCTATGCAACCGAGAGGTCAAGTTGATGAAAAATCAACGGGGAGAAGACCCAGAGAACGCAACTTGGGAGACTAAAGACAAGATTCGTGCTTCGTACCCTTTTCTTTTCAAGGGTATGTTCTTAACTTCTTTTCCAAAGCTTTTATTCATACTTGCTTCTATAGTTTGTGTGTATCCTATCGATCGAATCTTCGACCTTTAGGTAGGGAACCCATGAATGTAAACATGTGTTTGAAGCATGTTATGTTTGATGGATGCAGGTGAATGCAAGTGTTTGCTAGTGGTTGCTTGTGGATGCATATACACACACGTTAGGCACTATATCAGCTCAATCACTCTCATACTGCATATGAATGCGTATGCATATTTTTCTTCTTTTAATAAATGAAAGTGGGTGTATCATCATGTGGATGTTGCATTTGGATAAATGATTGTGCACACATATATAACTTACATGTTATATTAGGATTATTTGCATACATGTTGGATTCATGGCACTAACATACATTGCATTAAGGAGGTCAACTGAATCAGTAGACCGCCTGATGTTCCGCATTAGTGTAGGGATATATACACACACCTTTGCATATGTTCATATAAGCATTAGAAATATTTTAAGAACAATGGATGCCTGTGATTGATGAATGAGTAGATGGATGTGGATGTTAGGATATACATTCTTCTTAACTTAGAGATTTCAGGGACGAAATCCTTTAAGTAGGGGAGAATGTAACATCCCATAATTTTAAAGAACATTATAATGATAAACTAAAGAATACTTAATTAAATATTGGGAATTAAGTAAAACGGGTCACGCCATTGCGTTCGTTTCAGAATTTTGCTTAAGATAGACCCCGAATTTGCGTGAAACGGACATCGTATGAAGAAGTTATTAAGCCTATAAGTTTGTATACGCACAAGAGAATTATACATACACAAACAAATCAAAATTTTCAAAATAATTCAAAATGGCAAAGCGGGAAGGCCAATTACGGAATCGACCCGTTCTGGGGGTCGACCCATGGGTCGACACCCAAGGGGGGGCGACTCCTATACAGATCTAAGCAAAATTCAGATTTCGAACGTGGACTTGTTTGTGGCTTAGTTCGTTGGCTTTAGGCTACAAATAGGACCCCATTTCTATTGTTTTTACACATTAAAAACAATGAAGACAACGAGACGCTGCCCCAGCTTAGATTGAGATAGCCTATTTCCTTGAACAACAACCTATACACATACAAGAAATTCTTCTATAGCTTCAGGATAATTCATTACAAGAAAACCAACCTTTTGTTGGATCTTGATTAACCCCAGAGGGGGGGTGAATAGGGTTTATTAAATTTTCGTGAGATATTAAAATATTCACATATCACAAAATATAGCAGAAATAGAAATGTAGAAAGTAAATGACACAAGAAATACCCAGCTTCGGCAAAACCCTGCCTACTGCTGCATCCCTAAGGTTTCTACTAGGTGATAGAACAGATCCCGCATACAAGACCATGTACACTCGCAAACCCTGCTCCTATTCTAACCCTATGCTCAAAACCCTAGACTGACCGATATCCCCTCGATCAGATTTCCCCTGATTACGACCCCATAACCAGTAACCTAGATTTTACAAACTCTAGCAATTGTCAGTCAACACCCTGACTGATTCCCCTAGTTTTATTTACAGACACTAGAAAAACTGTTCAGGATTGTTTACAGAAGAAAATTAAAAACAATACAAAATTAAATAAGTAATGAAAACCCTAGGAATTAAATAAAAGAAGGCTTATCCCCTTTTGCTTTAAACATGACCGACCAACTTTAATTTTTGTGTTGCACCCTTTAGTCCATTTGCCCGTTCTCTTTAGTCTCTGGAAAAAATGGCGGCCTTTAGTTTGGGGATTAGGGTTTTCAATAATCCCAAATCAAGTCGACCGTAATTGCTCTTCGATTTGCTTCTCTGTTGGTCTTTGAATCAATGGATGGTTGATTCTTCGATGGCTTTGTTCGTCAAATTTGGGATTCCCCTCTGGCTCGATCAAAACTGTGAGTTTTCTGAAATTTCTTGCTTTGAAATGCTTGAATTGATTTTGTGGGTTTCGATTTTTAATTGCCATTAATGATTGGTTATAATATATTGGATTATATAATCCTATTAATGCTCTCTGATTTCCTGTAATGTGATGACTTGGATGATTTTTGAGATTTCGTCTTTTGTTCCTTCGATTTAATGAGAAATTTGAATATATTGCCATAACAAAATGGATCCAGACTTGTTTCTATCCCTTTGAACGAATGTGGATAAATAAATTTACCCCCTTTGCGAGATTGACGCCATGACAAATTTAGCCGTGCATTCCATGTTGATTTTCTGGAAATTACTTTGAATAATTCTTGCCTAAAATTGTTTGTGAATCCTGAATAAAAGTTGTTCCTATTTCTAGAAACAAATGAAGTGATTTTTCCTTTTAAAAAACAAATGTTTTCATGCCGAAATCATACCAATTTAATTTTGGAAAAAATTGATTGAACTTGCCAAAAATGAATTGTGTTTTTCTGGACACAATAGAAACATAACAAATATTTCTTGTAAGTCATTCAGTGACTTGTTGCCTTGGTTAAAATTGAATACATCCCTGATTGATTTTCCAAAAATTGTTTCTACCAAAAAATGTGCTGTAACAACCCGAATTTTAATAACGTGTTAAGACAAGAATCGAGGCAGAATTAAATTTTAAAATTAGAATCAAGCGAAACGGGTTGCGCCGTTGTGTTCGTCTCGGAATTCTGGTTGGAAACAAGTCCGAAATTTCGTAAATCGGAGTCCGTATGACCGAGATATGACCCATAGAAGATTTCAGAAAATTCAAAATTCAGCCCGAAATTCGAAATCAGCTCCAAACAGATTGGCGGGAAATTTTCCCGCCCTACCCCAGGTCGACTGGGGGGTCGACTGGGGAGTCGACCTGCCCCCCCCCCCCCCTCAGGTCGACTGGGGAGTCGACCTAGGTGTCGACCTGGGGTCGACCTCCCTGGTCGAGCCATGTTAGCTTGGTGCACCTGCTTGCTTGTGTGGTCTGGTTGGCTGGCCTGTGACGATTTTCAGTGGTTCAGATCTATTCTAGGGTTGATCCTATGGCCTAAAGTAGCTCCTACTTCTATAAAAACACCCTAAGACCTAACCTAAATCACTAAAAATCATTCTAGCAACTAAGTGCTGCCAAAATCTCTCTTGATCATGGCCTCCATCTCCAACTTCAAGGGCTTGAGCATTCAAACTAGATCCATGACAAAGGAGCAAGCTTTCTACATCAAATCAAGAGAGTAAATCAACGTCGCTACAACGATTCTATGACGATTCTTGCTCCTAATTCACTAGCCACGCTTTGTAAGTTCTATATGCTTTTAGATTGAAACGATAACATGAATATGACATGTGATAAAGTTGAAATTGGATCTATGCATGATATTCAATCCATGTTCTTTCTTGTTCATCTTTGATCTTGACCTTTGGGGATGTTGCTATAGCATCAATTTGAACCTATGCATGTTGCAAATCACTCTTTCATTTCCTTATCATGCATGTAATGATGTTTTTCTCTCGGATCTTGTTTTATGCAAAGTTTCTACCTTCCCGTATTTATTTTCTTTTGATGAACCTTGGTCGATTTCGGACCTAGGCCTAAACTACGATTTACATGCGATTTGTATACGGGAAATTTTGGATATTGCAAATGTAATTTGCAAGTTTGGGCATACATGAATTGGCATATGAATTAAATCACGGGTTTTGAGACTATGCAAGTTAAATCAAGGGATTGGGCTTATGTAAATTATGCATAAGCGGGATTGGGAACATGAACCATGATGTGGATTTATTTGGGCATGAACTTGACAACATGTAACTTTGGCTAGAACTTGGTAGGGGTTGGGATGTCATAAACTTGGCATACATGCAAATAGGCGAGAATTGGACATATGTAAAGTGGCTAGAATTGGGTACATATTTTCATGGGCATGTAAGGTGGAACTTGGGCATATGTATAGTAATATGTAAAGTGGGGATTTTGACTTAGATGACACATATGTAATTAAAAATCTAACGGATGTCTTCGACACGAGGTTAGACTTGAGTTGTGGTGTAATTCTGCCCGGAACCGCCCGGCATATCCAGTGACCACAACAATAATAGTCTAATGTGAGAGATCGTAGGCAAAGACTAGATTGTGGTAATGCATGAACCCGAGGTTGGAATGGATTTGCAGTGTAATTCAGCCCGGAACCGCCCGGCATATCCAGTGACCGCAAATAAGTCCAATGTGAGAGGTTGATGCATTAATAAGTAATAAATGAATATGACATGGACGGGTGGGTTAAGTAACTTGATTAGACTAATGACACTTAACCAATATGACATGGACGGGTGGGTTAAGTAACTTGATTAGACTAATGACACTTAACCAATATGACATGGACGGGTGGGTTAAGTAACTTGATTAGACTAATGACACTTAACCAATATGACATGGACGGGTGGGTTAAGTAACTTGATTAGGCTAATGACACTTAACCAATATGACATGGACGGGTGGGTTAAGTAACTTGATTAGACTAATGACACTTAACCAATATGACATGGGCGGGTGGGTTAAGTAACTTGATTAGACTAATGACACTTAACCAATATAACGTGGATGGGTGGGTTAAGTAAAACCGGACTTGATTTCTAGATAACACTTAACCATATAGCACGATTAGAGGATGGGTTAGTTTAACGTGAAGGGGTCGATAACACCCGACTGGTATAACGTAAGGCATGGTAAGGTTAAGTAAACTCACAAGGGTAACACTTAACTGTTATAATTTGACTAGTGGATCGGGTTAGGTTAACATATACTTAACCAATCTAACATGGTAACTTGATGGGGTTAAGTCATGAATCACTTGAATATACTTAACCAATCCTACATGGTAACTTGATGGGGTTAAGTCATGAATCACTTGAATATACTTAACCAATCCTACATGGTAACTTGACGGGGTTAAGTCATGAATCACTTGAATATACTTAACCAATCCTACACGGTAATTTGACGGGGTTAAGTCATGAATCGCTTGAATATACTTAACCAATCCTACACGGTAATTTGATGGGGTTAAGTCATGAATCGCTTGAATATACTTAACCAATCTAACATGATAACTTGATGGGGGTTAAGTCATGAATCGCTTGAATATACTTAACCAATCTAACATGGTAACTTGATGAGGTTAAGTCATGAGTCACTTGAATATACTTAACCAAACCAACACGGTAACTTGATAGGGTTAAGCTTGAATATACTTAACCAATCTAACACGGTAATTTGATGGGGTTAAGTCTAAATATACTTAACCAATTTGACACGTGATTCGTGGGGCTAAGTCATGAACTTGAATGACAACACTTAGCCAACTTGACATGACATGTAGACGGGTTAAGTGATGAACTGGAATGACCACACTTAACCAACTTGACATGCTAGACTGATAGGGGTTAAGTCTTGAATTTAGATGACAACACTTAACCTGCTAGACGGAAACCCTAGTTACGCGGTCCTTTTCAGCAGTAACCCTCTTGGATGTATCATGTTACCCTAGGGACTAGGCTAGGGTGGGGCACGATTACTGGGCTGATTGTAAGCGACCAAAACGACGGCTGAGTTTGGTGCGCCATTGTAGGTTCAGGCGGACTATGGTCGTGCACGTAGTCCGGAGTTGAAAAAGCAAGCATGGGCACCAGTAGTTTTACACTGTGCGTGCTTGGAATGGTGTCAGTGGTTGACACCCTAGGACTTGATACACCCTAGGGTGGACCTAGCACAGAGTAGCTACATTCATGATTGGGCCGTATGACACCGACACACGACGAGCTAGGTCTTGTAGGGAGCCGGTCGACTAAAGCGTGACGTAGGGCGTCGTTCGATAGGTAGTGTAATCCCTAGTGGTCCTAGGTGGCATAAACCCTATTCGAAAACGTCCATTAGGTAGCGTAATCCCTAGTGGTCCTAGGTGGCATAAACCCTAATCAAATCTAGAAATTGTTCAATAGGTAGCATAATCCCTCGTGGTCCTAGGTGGCGTAAATCCTTAGATGAACACGCGATAATCCATGATAAGGGAATCTAGCCAGAACAAGGATGACAGTCCGAGCAACTTCAAGGATGGGGACACTACGTTGTAGTAATATAGAATAACGTGACGGAAGCCGTACGATCTACGGCAAGGGACTATACATGGAAGGGATGATACGAGTTAGGATGCTAGTACGGTTGGTGCAGAGGACGTTAGACATGCGATGTTATTCCGAGTTTACCTTGGTTATCCTGTTACCTTAGTTATCTCGTTACTTGAGTTTATCCTGTTATCTTAGTTTGATCTGTTTATCTTGTCATCATGCCTATATTTACTTTCGGTTTATACATGTCATGTTACTTTTACCTGTTTTTAGGCTGAAAGTCACTAGGACTTACTCAGTCTTTATGACTCACCCTGTTTTGTTTCGCCTCTTTTTCTTCTGTTTCCCTCCTCCCCCCCCCCCCAGGTTTACAGGGAGGAAATGTTGCTACTTAGTGCGGATCTTTCTGCTTCAAGATTGTCATCTATGGCTTGGACTTTTCTTGGCTATGGCTATTTTACTGCTTTACTTGGGGAATAATTTATGACTAAGGTTTTATGCTTCTTTATTATTGCAAGACAGGTTTCGATGTAAGTAGATTAATGGCACTTTGATGTAAAAGGTTTTAAGTAATGAAATCATGTTTTCTTCCGCTGTTTTTATATGTTCTGTCTTGTAATATTTCTGTGCATGTTTACCTAGATAATACTCCACCGAAGCTAGTGCATTCCCTTTGTGAGTGACCCTAGCGGAGGTGGGGTGTTACATTTGGTATCAGAGCAGAAGGTTACCAGACTGGGCAAAAGTTTTTAAAAACCTTCTGAAACTATTTTCAAAGCCATTTTACAAAGAAGCATTTTTCAAGAAAAGTTTTAAAGAAAAAGGCTATTCCCCAAAAAGCCATTAGCATTATCCTTCGTTCCCTTGATTGAATCTCTCTTCCTTTCTTTCCTCCGCCTGTAGTTAACTGTGGATAATCCTTTTCTAGCTACGTAAATGTTTTCCGTGCGATAGAGGAAGTTCCCAAGAGACCTGTTACCGCGTTATACAAGAAAGGATAGGAGTGGTTAAGGCGAATGAGGCTCAGAACAAGAAGGTAATTAAGTACTATAGGACAAAGACATGGGCAAAGAACAAGATCGTCGAGAGGGCAGTAGTATGCTCTCACTACTAGCGTGCCTAAGAGGGGTGGTAACGTTTCTGGTAAAAGTTTAGCTTTTCCTTTTTATCATCCCGTTAGGACTTTGTTTTGTGCATCGCATCCTTTTTAAATCCTGCTTCGATAGTTGGGTCCCTGCACCTTAGTACTAGCACAATAGAGGGTCCCGTTTTTGTCTCAAATCCTGTTGGGGGATCGTCCCATTTATTCATAACTTGTTTGGATTTGAGGACATCTATGACTTTTGGGAATAATGCTTATGTTTTTGAGCTATGGGTTGATTCTAGGAATGAAGTGGTCATCCCGTAAGGGTGCCATTCTCGGGTCGGAAAGGAGGGTAGTTAGACTCTTGACTTGCCTCGATAATACCCTCGAAGTCTCGTGTAACCTTTAGGGTTCTGTCATGATTGGTTACCTAGAATCTCTTGATGTATTTGTTGGTAATCCGTTCGAGTAGAGTTCGCCACTAAGGCGGATGGTTCATTTCACTTGTTCATGAGTTATGGGAATCACTCTAGTAAGTACACTTGGTAACACGGTTGGCATCTGTTTGCTTTCAATAGATAAGTTCTTCGGTGTGGAATGCCGTAGAGCAAGAAAACGAGATCCATGATTCACTAGTGAATTTTGGAGAGCTTACATGAAACCGTGAGTACACGGATATGGTTGAGCCAAGTATACTAGAGGGAGAATAAGTAAAAGTGGAACGAGAGGCGACAATGAAGTGAGTTCCAGCTCATATTTGGAAATAGGAGTTAAGAGGCCACGAAATCATGAAGTTAGAGACAACCAAAGCACAATGGAGTTAAGCTCAAGGAAATGCGACTTAGAAGACTGAAGACTAGATACGCGCATAATATCTCTTTTTAAGAGTATATCCTTGATCCCTGTTTTTCTGTAGAGCTTACCCGCATGCTATCTTTTATGCATATCCTCTTGGTCCTATTTTCGATCTTATTTCTGTTGCAAACTCCATAGGGGGTATGACTCATCGGTTAGTAATACATGTCAGGGTTTGAAGGTGTCTGTTAGGTTGACTAAACCTTTTGGGCTTTATAGGATATGGGTTGGGTTTAGAAAGGGATTTCTTGTAATCCGAAAAGGAGTTTATCTTGCTTATCTTCCCGATCCTATCTTGAGAACCTTAGGTAGAAACCCTTTGGATGAAACATGTATTCGAAACATGTTATGCTTGATGGTTGCAAATGGTTGCAAGTGTTTGCAAGTGGTTGCTCGTGGATGCATGAATACACATTAGGCACTAGATCGGCTCAGACACATTTTCATGTTGCATATGCATGAGTGTTTATACTTGTTTATGGATGAAATTTAATGTGTTAGCATGTGGATATTGCATATGGATGAATGTTTGTGCACACATATAGTGTTTATGTGACTAGGACTATTTGCATACATGTGGATTCATGGCACTAAACATATTTTGTATTTACAAGATCAATCAGGCCTGATCATTTGCATTAGATAAGGAACATATACACACACTTTTTGCATATGTTCATACATCATTAGAAATCTTTTAAGGACAATGGCTGCCTGTGGATGATGCTTTGAGTAGATGGATGATTGGATGGTAGGACACATCCTCACTAACTTAGAGATTTCGGGGACGAAATCCTTAAAGGAGGGGAGAATGTAACAACCCGAATTTTAATAACGTGTTAAGACAAGAATCGAGGCAGAAGTAAATTTTAAAATTAGAATCGAGCAAAACGGGTTGCGCCGTTGCGTTCGTCTCGGAATTCTGGTTGGAAATGAGTCCGAAATTTCGTAAATCGGAGTCCGTATGACCGAGATATGGCCCATAGAAGATTTTAGAAAATTCAAAATTCAGCCCGAAATTCGAAATCAGCTCCAAACAGATTGGGCGGGAAATTTTCCCGCCCTACCCCAGGTCGACCTGCCCTCCCCCCCCCCCCCCCCCCAGGTCGACTGGGGAGTCGACCTAGGTGTCGACCTGGGGGTCGACCTCTCTGGTCGAGCCAGGTTAGTTTGGTGCACCTACTTGCTTGTGTGGTCTGGTTGGCTGGCCAGTGACGATTTTCAGTGGTTCAGATCTATTCTAGGGTTGACCCTATAGCCTAAACAAGCTCCTACTTCTATAAAAACACCCTAAGACCTAACCTAAATCACTAAAAATCATTCTAGCAACTAAATGCTGCCAAAATCTCTCTTGATCATGGCCTCCATCTCCAACTTCAAGGGCTTGAGCATTCAAACTAGATCCATGACAAAGGAGCAAGCTTTCTACATCAAATCAAGAGAGTAAATCAACGTCGCTACAACGATTCTATGACGATTCTTTCTCCTAATTCACTAGCCACGCTTTGTAAGTTCTAGATGCTTTTAGATTGAAACGATAACATGAATATGACATGTGATAAAGTTGAAATTGGATCTATGCATGATATTCAATCCATGTTCTTTCTTGTTCATCTTTGATCTTGACCTTTGGGGATGTTGCTATAGCATCAATTTGAACCTATGCATGTTGCAAATCACTCTTTCATGTCCTTATCATGCATGTAATGATGTTTTTCTCTCGGATCTTGTTTTATGCAAAGTTTCTACCTTCTCCTATTTATTTTCTTTTGATGAACCTTGGTCGATTTCGGACCTAGGCCTAAACTACAATTTACATGCGATTTGTATACGGGAAATTTGGGATATTGCAAATGTAATTTGCAAGTTGGGCATACATGAATTGGCATATGAATTAAATCACGGGTTTTGAGACTATGCAAGTTAAATCAAGGGATTGGGCTTATGTAAATTATGCATAAGCGGGATTGGGAACATGAACCATGATGTGGGTTTATTTGGGCATGAACTTGACAACATGTAACTTTGGCTAGAACTTGGTAGGGGTTGGGATGTCATAAACTTGGCATACATGCAAATAGGCGAGAATTGGACATATGTAAAGTGGCTAGAATTGGGTACATATTTTCATGGGCATGTAAGGTGGAACTTGGGCATATGTATAGTAATATGTAAAGTGGGGATTTTGACTTAGATGACACATATGTAATTAAAAATCTAACGGATGTCTTCGACACGTGGTTAGACTTGAGTTGTGGTGTAATTCTGCCCGGAACCGCCCGGCATATCCAGTGACCACAACAATAATAGTCTAATGTGAGAGATCGTAGGCAAAGATTTGATTGTGGTAATGCATGAACCCGAGCTTGGAATGGATTTGCGGTGTAATTCTGCCCGGAACCGCCCGGCATATCCAGTGACCGCAAATAAGTCCAATGTGAGAGGTTGATTCATTAATAAATAATAAATGAATATGACATGGATGGGTGGGTTAAGTAACTTGATTAGACTAATGACACTTAGCCAATATGACATGGACGGGTGGCTTAAGTAACTTGATTAGACTAATGACACTTAACCAATATGACATGGACGGGTGGGTTAAGTAACTTGATTAGACTAATGACACTTAACCAATATAACGTGGATGGGTGGGTTAAGTAAAACCGGACTTGATTTCTAGATAACACTTAACCATATAGCACGATTAGAGGATGGGTTAGTTTAACCTGAATGGGTCGATAACACCCAACTGGTATAACGTGAGGCATGGTAAGGTTAAGTAAACTCACGAGGGTAACACTTAACCGTTATAATTTGACTAGTGGATCGGGTTAGGTTAACATATACTTAACCAATCTAACATGGTAACTTGATGGGGTTAAGTCATGAATCACTTGAATATACTTAACCAATCCTACATGGTAACTTGACGGGGTTAAGTCATGAATCACTTGAATATACTTAACCAATCCTACATGGTAACTTGACGGGGTTAAGTCATGAATCACTTGAATATACTTAACCAATCCTACACGGTAATTTGACGGGGTTAAGTCATGAATCGCTTGAATATACTTAACCAATCCTACACGGTAATTTGATGGGGTTAAATCATGAATCGCTTGAATATACTTAACCAATCTAACATGATAACTTGACGGGGTTAAGTCTTGAATAGCTTGAATACACTTAACCAATCTAACATGATAACTTGATGAGGTTAAGTCATGAGTCACTTGAATATACTTAACCAAATCAACACGGTAACTTGATGGGGTTAAGCTTGAATATACTTAACCAATCTAACACGGTAATTTGATGGGGTTAAGTCATAATATACTTAACCAATTTGACACGTGATTCGTAGGGCTAAGTCATGAACTTGAATGACAACACTTAGCCAACTTGACATGACATGTAGACGGGATAAGTCACGAACTGGAATGACCACACTTAACCAACTTGACATGCTAGACTGATAGGGGTTAAGTCTTGAATTTAGATGACAACACTTAACCTGCTAGACGGAAACCCTAGTTACGCGGTCCTTTTCAGCAGTAACCCTCTTGGATGTATCACGATACCCTAGGGACTAGGCTAGGGTGGGGCACGATTACTGGGCTGATTGTAAGCGACCAAAACGACGGCTGAGTTTGGTGCGCCATTGTAGGTTCAGGCGGACTATGGTCGTGCACGTAGTCCGGAGTTGAAAAAGCAGGCATGGCCAACAGTAGTTTTACACTGTGCGTGCTTGGAATGGTGTCAATGGTTGACACCCTAGGACTTGATACACCCTAGGGTGGACCTAGCACAGAGTAGCTACATTCATGATTGGGCCGTATGACACCGACACACGACGAGCTAGGTCTTGTAGGGAGCCGATCGACTAAAGCGTGACGTAGGGCGTTGTTCGATAGGTAGTGTAATCCCTAGAGGTCCTAGGTGGCATAAACCCTAGTCGAAAACGTCCATTAGGTAGCGTAATCCCTAGTGGTCCTAGGTGGCATAAACCCTAATCAAATCTAGAAATTGTTCAATAGGTAGCATAATCCCTCGTGGTCCTAGGTGGCGTAAATCCTAAGATGAACACGCGATAATCCATGATAAGGGAATCTGGCCAGAACAAGGATGGAAGTCCGAGCGACTTCAAGGATGGGGACACTACGTTGTAGTAATATAGAATAACGTGACGGAAGCCGTACGATCTACGGCAAGGGACTATACATGGAAGGGATGATACGAGTTAGGATGCTAGTACGGTTGGTGCAGAGGACGTTAGACATGCGATGCTATTCCGAGTTTACCTTGGTTATCCTGTTACCTTAGTTATCTCGTTACTTGAGTTTATCATGTTATCTTAGTTTGATCTGTTTATCTTGTCATCATGCCTATATTTACTTTCGGTTTATACATATCATGTTACTTTTACCTGTTTTTAGGCTGAAAGTCACTAGGACTTACTCAGTCTTTATGACTCACCCTGTTTTGTTTCGCCTCTTTTTCTTCCGTTCCCCCCCCCCCCCAGGTTTACAGGGAGGAAATGTTGCTACTTAGTGCGGATCTTTCTGCTTCAAGATTGTCATCTATGGCTTGGACTTTTCTTGGCTATGGATATTTTACTGCTTTACTTGGGGAATAATTTATGACTATGGTTTTATGCTTCTTTATTATTGCAAGTCAGGTTTCGATGTAAGTAGATTAATGGCACTTTGATGTAAAAGGTTTTAAGTAATGAAATCATGTTTTCTTCCGCTGTTTTTATATGTTCTGTCTTGTAATATTTCTGTGCATGTTTACCTAGATAATACTCCACCAAAGCTAGTGCATTCCCTTTGTGAGTGACCCTAGCGGAGGTGGGGTGTTACATGTGCATTCGAGAGAAAAAATCTGATTTGAATTTCTGCATTCCTGGAAAATGTTGTATAGTCTTGTAAGGCCTGAGATGTTTGCTATTCACATGAATGCTCTGCTTTATGAGTTGAACCATGTTGCATGTTGTTGCCTTCTCGACCAATTTTGTAGTTCACTTAAGCTTTACTGCTCATTCTTTATGTACACCACTTGTACATGCATTTGCAATTTGTAATATCATGTTGCTTTGTAATCTTACCTGCTATTATGTTGATCTTGCCACACACCTTGATCTGCACTACAATCTTGTATACAAGTGCATGACCATACATGCAGCTGAACAGTTGCACCATGAATTTGTTGTTTGAACATTTGCATGAAAAATGATTTCTGAGATCATTTATGACACTTGAGTAATCACATTTGAATTCCTGAAAGTTTGCATGATTTGATTTCCAACATTCTTGTCAAAAATGAATGTTTTTACACCTTCACTTGAGAGTACCACTTTGGTTTGACGCATCCTTTATCCCTGTATAGCTGCATCATCACCTAGTTATTTGTCCTGTGTTGTTTTGTGAATATGCATGACTGTACTTAACACACATGCTGTATGTACACCCAGTGTTGTTCCATGCATGAATATATGTCACACTGAACATTGTTCTTGCTTGCTGACTTGTTAAGATATGACATGCACTTTGTAGAGTATAAAAACTGATATGAACAGATCTACCCTTTATCATTTCATCTGAAACTAGCAGATTCATACTTCAATTCCATTTGCCTTGGTCGAACCATGAACTTGTACACTTCACCATGTATTTGTTGTGCACAATCACTTGCACTTGCACATGTGCATTTGTGTTTCCATTGAGATCTGTGTGTTCATCTTGACCAGGCTCGGTCTTGTTTCTTTGTGGATCTGTCTTGAATATGTACATGCTAGTTGTTGTGTGCATTTTAAACTTGATGGCATATGTTTGAGTTTGTTGACTGTCTTGACTGTTAATTGTGCACTGAGTCGAGATGGTCCACGCGGCTACTCCTCAGTTGCACACTGATTGGCGAGGCAGTGCACACGTGTGTGTGTGTGTGTATATATATATATATATATATATATATATATATATGCACATGTGTATATGCAGCCATCAGACAAGATTTCATGTCCCTGCACTATAATATGTGTGTATACATACACATGTATGTGTATACATGTATCGTGCACATGCTACATTCACATATCAGATCAAGTCATGAAAAATGATGAGAAACACACCAAAAATTCTGAGGCAAACAAAATTTATATTTGCATGTATTTTGAGATTATTTCTATTCCATATACTGTGTGTGTGTTTCTGTATATGACAGGTATGAAGACTGGACTGACTGAGGTGTGAAGACAGAAGATTGAAGATGAAACGAAGATGTGTCAATGTATCAGTGTCAATGTGTCTGTAAATTGAAATGTAAACTGAGTGATTGTATATATATGAGATGTATAGACAGAGTGTTATAGTGAGGAGCTGTGTATCAACAGAATTGTACTGATGTTTGTATTAAAAAAATTTGTTTGAAATAAAATATTATTTTATTGTCATCAAATTTGTGTTCAAGCAAATTTGTTTATCATATTCAGTTTATATACAAGTACAATGTCATGTGAAGAATATATAAATAGTGGAGTTATAAATCTGTACTGTTTTAAATATTGAAAAAAATATTATACTTAAATAAAATACTATGTGAATATTTGAATTTCTGTACAGTCGTATTTTATTTAAATATTATATTCTTGTCTGTGATGTATATATGAAACGGTACAATAACAAACACATTTAAAATAATAAATATTTGGTTGTTATCATCAAACAAAAATCGTATAATTGTGTATACAACAACGTTATGTACAACAATCTCCCCCTTTTGATGATGACAAACAAATATTAAGATTTTGAATATAATAAATGTGTTTGGCAGTGAAAAACTGAACTCCTCCTATTTGAATGCTCCCCCAACAACAAAAAACTCCCCCCTATAACTGTGCATGAGTGAATGAATAATAATGAATTTTCAAAAAAAAATATTTATAAAATATTCACTCATAAATCAAAATCTCAACCCACTCTCCCCCTTTTGTTATCATCAAAAGGATGCAGAATTTAAAATATAGATGAAAATTGACTAAAAATATAATTTCAGCTTAAGAGGAAGAACGGTCATCATAAATCTCAATCAGTCAAACAAAAATCATAATAAACTGAGAACTAGTGGCATATTTCACATTGTAGAGAATGATGGATTTACGATGAAATTTATATATAATGGAGAGAGTTAAAAAAACAGAATATTTTCCAATAATTTCCAAAATATTTCCAATAAAATTTGTAAAGAATTTGCACAAAAACAGTGATGGATTTGGACTATAATTAATAATTCGATTTAACTGACGAAATCGTATAATCTCAAATCCCAATAGCTATCAATCAACAAATCATAATACTTCATAAGATTTCAACACATTTCACAAATTAGAAAGATGGATTGATTGGCTGGTTTTTATACACCAAGGAGAATTTCAGATTAATTTCGATTTATAGCACAATATTTCCTTTTTCTTTTTATTTTATTTAAGAGCACACTCACCACTCATAACTAGAGCTTGGATTTTTAAATGAGGTCAGTTGCAGCTTAAAATTAAGTATTCTCATAACCATGCATAACCAGAGCTTGGATTTTTAAATGAGGCTAAATAAAAACTTATGAATATTATTTTATTATTTATTATTTTTAGCTTCAAAATAGAAAAACTCCTTAGTATATAAAACCAGTATGAATGATAGAAATGCGGTAGGTACAGAAATGGATTGTGAAATAAATTTCTAAATTAATTATATTATGAAATATGCTCGACTGTACGGGGATCATTGAAAATCTTCAATTATCACTAATTCTGAACAATAACATAGTCCGATTTCTATCACAAATATTTCCACTGTTTATTCAAAAAGATTTTAAAATTATTTACTCTCCACATTAATATAAAAAACACGATGGATGGCAGAAATATGATTGATAATGAAGATGGTCGTGAAATAATTGCCAATTCAAAGATATTATAATAACTGTTCAACCGTCATGAAAATCTGAATAAAAACTCCTCTTGTTATGAGATATATTATAGTCATAATCCATCACAATTTTAAAATCTAATAATTATTTTGATGAATTATAAACACAGTTCAATTTGGATATTGATTTCAATTTCTGAATGAATAATCAATAAATAATTTTAAAATTGAAAATTAATCACAAGGGGGATATGAAGAGTTACACAAAGTAAGAGGGAATTGAAATATATACAGCAATGCAACAACAACACATCTAAACTGATACCACTTGATGTCTCAATTAATGAGAATTTTGACATGATACTAGAGACGAACAAGGATATCATAGACAAAAGAATTATATGTACAAAGCCCAAGCAGACAAGATAACAGATTATGCACATGTATCAGAGATGCAAACAAGAACAAGCAGTTATTTGAAGAATAGTATCAGAGCAGCAAACAGATCATAAACAAGCAATTTACAACATATTTTCAAAACAATATTAGAGCAGCACAGGATATCAGTTCAAATCAGACTTGTCAAGATGACGGTCACATAAGATGATTCATGATCCAATGATTAAAAATACCGTTTATATGAAATCATTTGAGGAATATGAAACTCTCAAGATTCAGTGAATCAATCACACCAAATTATTAATTTCAGATTCAAGATATGTGTGAGATTCAATAAACCAATAATTTCAAATGATTTTAAACAAACAAATATTTATACCAAATAACCATGAAATAATACAGAGATTTAAGACTATCTTTTCAAAGAATTTTCAAAATTATCTCTGACAATCACAAGAGAAATTTCAGATCATTTACATCAATTTTGAGAGGTATTCATGATCCAAAAACTTAAAATAATTTATTTGAAATCACTTGAATCAATGTCAAGTTTTGGGATATAATCAGTCACACAAGATTGACTACTTCAAATTTAAGAGGTGTGTGAGATTCAAAATATCAAGAATTTTAGATGATTTCTAACAAACAAATTTCAACCATAATGATCACGAATAAAGATGAATTTCAAGATGTATCACTAATTCAGTACAATTCAAAATATCCAAGCCAATCTGAAAAATAATGAAATTATCACAACTGATAAATAGCAGAGTGCTGTAATGAGTATAATATTTCAAGCTTTTCTAAAATGAATTAGAAGAAACTCAAAAAGAACAGAGGTGTGTGAAATTCCATTAATATTTTAGATCTTCAAAAATTTAGAATTCAAATCAACAGTGTTCAAGATATGACAAGAATACATCAACATTGTTATGAATTCAGCAATCAGAAAATAAACTTCAAAATAATTGCAGATACTTACAAGTTTAAATTCAAGATCCGGAAAAGATTAAAATGACAAAGTTTTATTCAAATTGAGGCGATTTTCCAGAACCTCATGAATACTACAATCGGAAGTTAGAAAGCCCAAGAAGAAACATATGGCAGTGACAAATTAAAAACAAAACAAAAAACAGAAGGGGGTAGAAAAAGGAATAGACAAGGAAAAATAAAACAGAGAATATTTACAAAGTTGAGTTTAGAGATTATACCTGAAACTGACGTGAGTAAATAAATCTCTAACTCAACAAATCTTGGCCAAGGAACAGTAAAGAATACAGAGATATAGAACAACTTGAAATCAAACTCTTTTTAGCGCAGCAGTTCCTCAACCTTCTCAAGTACCTAATAGTTTAGAGAATTGAGTGGTCTAACAAAGTTAGTAACATCACTCATAGTTTTGTTCACGTCTTTCGGTATCCAAACTTGTTTGTTTAACAACCCATTGGAATTTACCTTCGAGCCCTTAGGAACCCGGATCTGTTTGAATTTAACGAATTTCGTTTTATTTCTTTTTGGGATCCAGGATTGTTCAAATGGATTATTATAAAACAAATTCACATCATGTTTATGATTCAAAAATCCTTTTAGATTATAAGAGTTAGAATTTTCAAATCGATTCTTTCCAAAGCAGCTTGAAGGATTTTTAAAATCATTAGAGTTCAAATTTTCAAAACTATCCATCTTGAAGCATCTTGAGGGGTTTTTAAAACCATTTGAATTGACATTTTCAAAAACATTATTTTCCCCAAAGCCAATACCATATTTATTTCCAATAGAAACTTGATTTTGCAACATGTTCAACGATTTCTCCCCATTAGAAAATTTATCCAAAGTTGATTCTAATCGTTGAATTTTGGATTTAAGATCTGTTTTCTTTTATTAAATCAGAACATCGATTATTAGTGATCTTTCTTTCAATATCATGTTGTTTCAAAACCAAATTTTCAGATTCATGTAATTTAATTTTAGCTTGGGACACAGAGATCTCAGATTCAAAATGTTTCCGACTTTCAGATTCAATTTTTTCAAAATTTTGAATTTTTCAATATCAATTTCAAGCTCGTTCATGATTGATTCAGATTTCTGTAAATTTTGATTTTCAAAAATTTTATGTTTTGAATTAAGCACATCCAACTCCTTTTGCAAAACATTGTTTTTATAAATTAGCTCATCCTTCTTTTGTTTTGAAATCATAATTTCTTTTTCAAGCTTTTGGAAATTTTCATTTAGATGATCTAAATCAGTTTTCAAATTTATACAACTTTTGCAATAGTTTTCTTATTTTAATTTCAACATATTATTTTTGCAAATCAAATCACGATTTTCAGATTTCAGAAGATTTTTTTTCCGTTGGAGTTTATCAACAAATTTAGTTAAATCAGTACATATGTAAACTAAATCTTCGTTTGATAAATCTTCTATTTCATCATCTGTTGATACTCGATCATCTGAATTTTTATCTGTATAGCCTGTTAGACATAAATCTGAATCTGAGATGTCCTTCTCTGGTTTTGAGTAGTTGTTGTCAGTTTTTCCATACAACGCATCGAGAGTTCTCCAGATATCCTGCGCAGTCAAACAATGAGAGATAAGATCAAGCTGATTATTACTAAGATAAGAATACAAAATATGCATAACACGAGCATTTAAAACTTTATTCCTCTTATCCAACATATCTCCCTGATTTTCAATAATATTCCAATAATCTAAATTAACAGATTTTAAATGTAATTCAATTTTTGATTTCCAAATTAAAAAATCTGTTACATTGAAAATAATTGGAATATCACTAGACTGACTCTCGCTATACTGACAACTAGGAATCGCCATTACTCTATAGTTAAACAAAAATACCTGCTCTGATACCACTTGGTGTCTCTATTTACGAGGAAGTTTAATCACCCTGGTGGCCACCAAAGATATCTCAGACACTGGTTTCATGTCCTACCGCTCGACACGGACAACCACCCACGGGCATGTAGGGACAAGAGTCAATACTTCGCCACATGATCATACAGCGAGAACCCCCTATCATGTTGTTACCTCATACCAGCTCTGATACCAATTGTTGGATCTAGATTAACCCTAGAGGGGGAGTGAATAGGGTTTATTAAATTTTCGCGAGATATTAAAATATTCACAGATCACAAAATATAGCAGAAATAGAAATGCAGAAAGTAAATGACACAAGAAATACCCAGCTTCGGCAAAACCCTGCCTACTGCTGCATTCCTAAGGTTTCTACTAGGTGATAGAACAGATCCCGCATACAAGACCATGTACACTCGCGAACCCTGCTCCTATTCTAACCCTACGCTCAAAACCCTAGACTGACCGATATCCCCTCGATCAGATTTCCCCTGATTACGACCCCGTAACCAGTAACCTAGATTTTACAGACTCTAGCAACTGTCAGTCAACACCGTGACTGATTCCCCTATTTTTTTTTACAGACACTAGAAAAACTGTTCAGGATTGTTTACAGAAGAAAATTAAAAACAATACAAAATTAAATAAACAATGAAAACCCTAGGAATTAAATAAAAGAAGGCTTATCACCTTTTTCTTTAAACAGACCGACCAACTTTAATTTTTGTGTTGCACCCTTTAGTCCATTTGCCCGTTCTCTTTAGTCTCTGGAAAAAATGGCGGCCTTTAGTTTGGGGATTAGGGTTTTCAATAATCCCAAATCAAATCGATCGTGATTGCTCTTCGATTTGCTTCTCTGTTGGTCTTTGAATCAATGGATGGTTGATTCTTCAATGGCTTTGTTCGTCCAATTTGGGATTCCCCTCTGGCTCAATCGAAACTGTGAATTTTCTGAAATTTCTTGCTTTGAAATGCTTGAATTGATTTTGTGGGTTTCAATTTTTAATTGCCAGTGATGATTGGTGATAATATATAGGATTATATAATCCTATTAATGCTCTCTGATTTCCTGTAATGTGATGAATTGGCTGATTTTTGAGGTTTCCTCTTTTGTTCCTTCGATTTAATGAGAAATTTGAATATATTGCCATAACAAAATGGATCCAGACTTATTTCTGCCCCTTTGAATGAATCTGGATAAATAAATTTACCCCCTTTGCGAGATTGACGCCATGACTAATTTAGTCGTGCATTCCATGTTGATTTTCTGGAAATTACTTTGAATAATTCTTGCCCAAAATTGTTTGTGAATACTGAATAAAACTTGCCACAAACTATTCACAATGATTGTTCCAATTTCTGGAAACAAATAAAGTGATTTTTGCTTTTAAAAAACAAATGTTTTCATGCCGAAATCATACCAATTTAATTCTGGAAAAAATTGATTGAACTTGCCAAAAATGAATTGTATTTTTCTGGACACAATAGAAACATAACAAATATTTCTTGTAAATCATTCAGTGACTTGTTGCCTTGATTAAAATGGAATGCATCCCTGATTGATTTTCCAAAAATTGTTTCTACCCAAAAATGTGCAATCGAGAGAGAAAAAAACTGATTTGAATTTCTGCATTCCTGGAAAATGTTGTATAGTCTTGTAAGGCCTGAGATGTTTGCTATTCACATGAATGCTCTGCTTTATAAGTTGAACCATGTTGCATGTTGTTGCCTTCTCGACCAATTTTTTAGTTCACTTGAGCTTTACTGCTCATTGCTTTATGTACACCACTTGTACATGCATTTGTAATTTGTAATATTATGCTGCTTTGTAATCTTACCTGCTATTATGTTGATCTTGCCATACACCTTGATCTGCACTACAATCTTGTATATAAGTGCATGACCATACATGCAGCTGAATAGTTGCACCATGAATTTGCTGTTTGAACATTTGCATGAAAAATGATTCCTGAGATCATTTATGACACTTGAGTGATCACATTTGAATTCCTGAAAGTTTGCATGATTTGATTTCCAACATTCTTGTCAAAAATGAATATTTTTACACCTTCACTTGAGAGTACCACTTTGGTTTGACGCATCCTTTATCCTTGTGTAGCTGCATCATCACCTAGTTATTTGTCCTGTGTTGTTTTGTGAATATGCATGACTGTACTTAACACACATGCTGTTATGTACAGCCAGTGTTGTTCCATGCATGAATATATGTCACACTAAACATTGTTCTTGCTTGCTGACTTGTTAAGATATGACATGCACTTTGTAGAGTATAAAAATTGATAAGAACAGATCTACCCTTTATCATTTCATCTGAAACTAGCAGATTCATACTTCAATTCCATTTGCCTTTGTCGAACCATGAACTTGTACACTTCACCATGTATTTGTTGTGGACCAGCACTTGCACTTGCACATGTGCATTTGTGTTTCCATTGAGATCTATGTGTTCGTCTTGACCAGGCTCGGTCTTGTTTCTTTGTGGATCTGTCTTGAATCTGTACATGCTAGTTGCTGTGTGCATTTTTAACTTGATGGCATATGTTTGAGTTTGTTGATTGTCTTGACTGTTGATTGTGCACCGAGTCAAGATGGTCCACGCGGCTACTCCTCAGTTGCACACTGATTGGCGAGGCAGTTCACACGTGTGTGTGTGTGTGTGTGTGTGTGTATATATATATATATATATATATATATATATATATATGCACGTGTGTATATGTAGCCATCAAACAAGATTTTTTGTCCCTGCACTGTAATATGTGTATATACATACACATGTATGTGTATACATGTATCATGCGCGTGCTACATTCACATATCAGATCAAGTCATGAAAAATGATGAGAAACACACCAAAAATTCTGAGGCAAATAAAATTTTAAAATAAAATTTATATTTGCATGTATTTTGAGAATTATTTCTGTTCCATATACTATGTGTGTGTTTCTGTATATGACAGGTATGAAGACTGGACTGACTGAGGTGTGAAGACAGAAGATTAAAGATGAGGACAATTGAAGACATGTCAATGTATCAGTGTCAATGTGTCTGTAAATTGAAATGTAAACTGAGTGATTATATATATATATGAGATATATAGACAGAGTGTTATAGTGAGGAGATGTGTATCAACAGAATTGTACTAATGCTTGTATTAAAAAAAATTGTCTGAAATAAAATATTATTTTATTGTGCTCAAAATTGTGTTCAAGCAAATTTGTTTATCATATTCAGTTTATATACAAGTACAATGTCATGTGAAGAATATATAAATAGTGGAGTTATAAATATGTATTGTTTTAAATATTGAAATAAAATATTATATTTAAATAAAATACTATGTGAATATTTGAATTTCTGTACAGTCGTATTTTATTTAAATATTGTATTCCTGTCTGTGATGTATATATGAAACAGTACAATAACAAACACATTTAAAATAATAAATATTTGGTTGTTATCATCAAACAAAAATCATATAATTGAATAAACAATAACGTTATATACAACACTTTTAGTTACAAATATTGGCAGCGTTTGCATATCAAATGCAGGCGTTTAACTTCAAAGGAAAATGGAAAAATTGGCGGGGTTGAATTTTTCTTTGGCCCGCTTAATTTTTTTGTGAAACTTGTTCCAAGTAGCGCTCATTTTTTATTCTTTTGCTTCCAACAACTCTCTCAGAACCCTAATCGCCTTCTTCCTAAAACACTTCCAGAAACTGTTTATTTTCTTAAATATTTACATTATTTTCAAGCAGACTATTGGAAAATTGAGTTCATGTTTACTATCAGTAATTGTTTTGGACTGATGTCTAAAACATGGTAACTTGGACTAATTTTTGGATTGCCTATATATTTTGATGTTCACTAAACATGAATGCAAAATCAAAAATCATAATACATCTAGTGTTGAGCAATTATTTAAGTTTGCATTTTGAATTTCTTAATGAAAATATCTGAATATTTGCTTGCTCCCATTCGAGGAGGATAATTCTGCTCTGGCTCAAAAGATGTCATCCATGTCCAACCACCAATTTAACTCGCTATCATATGTTGTAATTCCAGTTCATTTTAATAAATTACGAAAATACATCTTTTTTGGGCTTATGATTTTTAGTAATTTTATGTAACATGATTAGATAAGTATAAAAGCGATCGTGGGATCGGTAGTCGCTTACATATGTTGCTTAAATGATTAGGATATTTCCTCTGATGGATGCTTTAGCTTTGGCATGGTCGCTCGTTTGAGTCTGTATTAAGAGAAAAAGGCTCCTGGATGTATCCTCCTTTATTTTGGGAGTGTAGCGTTTTTGGTTGGTTATTATACATTGGAGCTCATGCCATCAGTACCTGCTGGAATTGACTGATACTTCAACGATAATGGTAAGTCTTATCTATTTTATAATTATCTCCAATATTACACCAATTAATCGGTTAATTATCATAATGTATGTTGCATTCTCAAAACCAATGTGATGGTGCTTGTCCAAATTAAAAAGTATATTAAACATCATGAAATTTAACAAGTTGTCAAAATTAAACAGGAAAATAAAAGCAGAAATGTATAATCATCATCCCATCCCATCCCATGCTTTTTTTTCTGTTACGTACCGAGTGGGTCGTAACTCATTCAAGGGAACAAAGGCATCATCCAAGATTTATATCATTTTATGAGGTGTTTGTTCTTGATATAATAGAAGTGATTGCTCAAACTGACTACTTTCTCACATTCTTATGTCACCTCATATCATCATTATATCGTCTTTTCTTTCCTCGGTAGTCTCAAACCCCCTCTATGGTTGTTTTAGCTGACTGCATTTGAACCTTTTTAATTTTAATGTTGCATATTATAGACTTAGTTTTTGGAGTTTGCACATTGATTTTGCATATAATCAGAAGATAATACTGATAAACAAGTTATCTTTTACATACAAATAGCTTATGTTATACTTTAATAGACAGATAAATAGCCTTTATTTACTGGAATAGACAAAATATCTATTAACAGGATTCAACAAGGTAAAACCATATGATATTAGTGGAGCTATCAATTTATTTTATAGGAACTAACAATCTATTAATAGGAGTTAGATCTTTCCTATTATACACTATTTTGTTTTCCTGACTTTGTAGATGTGTTATGGGACAAAAAATGGAAACCACGAAAGATAGGGTGAAAAAATAGTGATTTTAATTATGGAACCGAAGGGGTATTGGGTCATAGGTGCAGAGGCTAAGAACTGCAAATAATTTGGATCAAGGTTTGGAATTGGTCACACTTGATTTGTGGTTGTGATTTTGATGGCGTGTGTTGTGTTTATTTGGTTGCGGGTCAGGCGATTGTTGGAGGATATCACAGTGTTCATGGGTTGAATTATCCTTTATGGTTGAGATATGGATGGTGAAGTAGGTTCCGCTACTGCTAATTGATGGAAGTTTGAGTTTTCTGTTTGCACATTTCGTGAGGAAGCAATGGTTGGAACAGCAGGCTGCTTGGTGGCTGAAGATTGTTTTTGATGGTCGCTGGGAGGACGTGGTTCATATGAAGGCGAGAGTGGGTTGTTTGTAGCGGAGTGATGGAGGAATAATAGGAGTTGCAGGACAATTTGCTTATGTGACATGTGGTGTTGAGTGTAGGCATGGAGATAAGTAGTTTTTGAAGTTTGCAGGAGATTGGTGATTGCATGGTGTGTTTTTGGTTTTCTATTGGTTGTGGTAGGAAGGTAGAGTAGTTTTGATGAGGCTGGAGGAATAGTTTGGATGATGTAGTAGGCGATGGTTGATGATAGAAGGAGATAACTGTTTGTGGCTATTTACTGATAGTTTTCATGGGCATAATGGTGATGGTTTCGAGAAGGAGGCAGAATATATGGTGTAAAGAATGTATCAGTGGTGAATCAATGTGATTGTAAGGTGTTGTGAGTTTTTCTAGTTGTAGGATACCAGGTGAGTGTGGTGATAGCTCGGTGTCAATGTGGAGGAGCTTGTTTGATGGTTAGGGAGTTTGGGGGAGGTTTGGTTGGTTGCACACTTTGTTTAGATGCGGAAGTGTTGTATGTCTGTGTGAAAGATACAGTAGCAAATGGGACGGCTGTATACAAATTAAAAGTGCAGAGGTTATGTACATTTTTTAATAATATGTGTAGATTAAAAGTGCAAATGGGATGGCTGCATACAGTATTCCAAAGGCAGCATGCTAGAATCAAAGAAGACAAGGCACGCATGAACTATAAAATTTAGTAACGAGCTACAGGAGATTAGCATCTACCCAAGGAGTAAGAGTTATCAAAAGAAACCAAGTCTAAGAAGGTAAATGCAAGAACCATAGATGGGACCCTATTATTGCTCTACTGGTGTAATTAAGGCGTTGATGGACCATCCAACAGTAAGGACTGGAGACATGTGATAGGTTCTAATTTTAAGATCATTCCTAGCAATACTGGATCTGTTAAGGTATTTTTGCTTATTTTTTATACATTTCAACAGATTGCTCGTATTAAATGTTAAATTTACGCATTGCTAGATATGGAAAATTAAATATACCTAAATTATGGTTTTTGTTGTTAGTTTTCTTGAAAATTAATCAAGTATTTTCATTAAAAACAGATGTCTTATGGGAACTTCATGTTTGTATACAAACTCTAGTAAAATATATTGTATGTATTTGAATTATGTTAAGATTGTGAAGGTTAAATGTAATGTAACGAGCCTAAAAATCATGGAACCACATCTCTACATTGGGAGATGTAGATATTGCATTATGGAATTCAAAGAACATTATGATTAAACACAGTGGGTATATGCCCAGATTAATTAAGAATTAGTCGAAAAAATCAGTTTGCTATTTTAATAAGGAATTTTATTAAGGATTTTAACAGGTAGACAAGGTTACATACTACATAATGACAATTAACTAAATCACATATTATTAAAATTAAGGCTCATGTTCTTACAAACATGGTAACATGGATATATTGGACTACAAAATATGGTAACCTTGGAAAATACTACTGAATTATAATATGCCTATACATTGTAGACATGTCTAAATTATTAGTTTTTTGCCCGGATATTTGTAGCCAGTCTTGAAATAATACCAGTAAGACTGAGAGTGACCATATAGTCAAATTGTGTTATAACTATATGTCAGTTTCTCAATATTCTATTTTTTTCAAAAAGAAAAATTGAAAATAATATTTCCACTTAAATTGTCCACTTTAACTGCTCTGTTTGTTATCTTCTCTGGATTACATATAATGGCATAAAAATGAATTCTAGATTTTAAATTAAAAGAAAGTAAGCAAAACTTTGTGCCAAGAGGAAAAAAATTCTGAAATGCTTGGTGTAGTAGAAGTGTGGCACATCAAAAAGTGCAGTTTTACATAGGATCTGAATGATTTTACCTATATCTCATTTTGTTTTACGTCTGCACTTTGGAAACAGTATAATTTAGTGGTGATTCACATAAGAAAGCTCCATTCTTTGCCCAGGTCCTGTCTTGATTTACCCAAATAGCCCTTGTTTTGCATTTTCACGGCATTCCTTGTTTCTCCTTATGTCTCTTCGGGCTTTTTCCAACTTCCAACCTCTTCTACTTGCCTTTCACCTCCAACTTGGACTACTAGGAGACCTGGAATCTTTGGAGCTCCGTTTGGTCTCCTAGTACCTTGAAATCACGAGTAACTTCTTGCTTAGCTGTGCAACAGTAACACGGTTGGGTCTTGGATTCTGTCCTTTTTTTTCCTTTTTTGGTGGAGGGACGTGGTATTGCAAGGTTCTGGTGCCATTAGGAGGCATTGGCGGCAGCTCAGATGGGTGTTCCATCTTAATCGGACAGGGTCTTGTCGTGTTTGCATATTTTATCTTTTTAAGGTTCTACCGTCTTGGTCCTGTTAGTTGTTTTCCTCTGTCCAACCTGTTGATTCAATCCTGATGCTCCCCTTTACACCTCTTCACATATACCTCCTTTCTTCGTTACTGCTTAATTTAGCTTTTGTATGGCTTTGTTCTGATGTAATAGTAAAGCTTTGTTCTATGGTTGCTGATGGCGTGGGCGGCATCTCTGGGTCTTGGTTTTGGCTTGCAAGCTCAGGTTTATGTAATTGTTTACCCTACAATATTTTATTGTAACTAGAGCCAGCACTAAGCTTCTACTTTCTCCCTGCAATGCAAGTCTGATATGCTAAAAAAATTATAGAAGCCCTCAACTCCTACTAATTTAGACCATCTAATGAAGTGATTATCTAATTCGTTCCATTCGTGCTAATAAGACCCAACTAGTTTGTTTATGTTCAGTACATATTTTATTTTCTAGTAAAACTCTTGCAGGTTTGTTAATATAGAGGTATCGATTTGATGTACTTACACTTCCTTACCTCAGTCTGATGCAAGATTGGTGCAATTGTACAGACATTATATGGCTAAGGTGCAATATCAGAAGTTACCGTTCACTTTTCCATGTTGAACTTTAACCGTAAAAGCTAATGCTTCCCAAGCCAACTCTATCAATTTCCATAGTTAATTGATTAACCAATTCGTTAATTAATATATGAAACAAATATTGTGAGCATATTGTGTGTATGTGGTTGTGTACGATAATAATAGAAAATACCATTAAGTTTATCAGGGAATACTAAAGGGAACTGAAAAGGATGTGTTTTTAAGGAAATAATACAAATTCAATTTTTATAGGATATCTTTTAAAATTAAGTGTATACAAAGAATGGTTTCAAATAAACCTAACTTTGTGTTCATTAAAAAATAACCTATTACCTGCCTTTCATTGTTGTTCAGATCTGCTTTGCGGCAATTCAGCCTTACATGCACTAAGGTCTCAAATCTTGTTTTCTTCTTTAACATATTTATTATGTTTTCTAATTTTATTGGGAAGAACATTACAGGAAAATGCTTATTCAGATATGGGTTATTATTGATGTTTTAGAGCTTAGTGCTTTCTTTACTTGCATGACTTTGTTTTCTTGTTTCAGTGATTGGATCTATGCTTTGAGATCTTGCTTCATTTATAGGGGCTTGATATGGTCCCTATACAAACGGGTGATGTGATGATCTGGTGTTCTTCATGGAGGTGTGTTTTCTTCATTTTATCAACCCAATTTATAGTTCTTTTGAGTTGGAGCACCCTTTTATGTCATTTGTCATATTAGGAAGTTGGGATTTGTCTATTAGTGTTGCATTTAGTTTCTTACGTGATTCTTTTGCTATGAACTGTGTCTGGGTCATATGAGCAGGGTTAATGCTGTTTAGAGGATAAAAGAGATGATCCCCTGGACCAGTACTCATACTTGCTAAAGTGCCCACTTATGTTTCATGCCAAGATGTGATATTGCATATGTTCGCATAAGAACAGTAGTTTTTAGTTATGACTTGAGATGTTTTCTGTCGTTGTTTGCCAAAAAGTTCTTATTAGTCCAAAACCAGAAAGTCTTCACTTCACCCATCAGATGGCTTTTGTTGTAGGTTGCCCCGTCTCTTTAATTATATCAACACAAGTGCCTCTTGTCCAGTTCAACATAAGTTTCCTTCATTTTATTCCTTTCTTTAACTGTTCTATTTTTCCCCCTCTTATATTTGGACATTTATGCTTTTTGCTTGTTTCGTTCATGCATATCAGATGCTTATTTGCACTTATTTCATGCGTTGTTTGAAACTGATTTCAGCATGCATTCAGAATTTAGATGACAACATATTGCAACACTCCACTGCTTGTTATTGTTATCAGTACCTATCACAAAAACATGAATTTATTGGTGGTAGTTGTGTAAAATATGAAATATTTGATTGCCAAACTCTTTATGTAGTCAAAACACAGTTGTCAGCGTCACACCCATATAATGTACATAAGTCACAAGTTCTAGGCCTATGTTGTATAAATTATATATATGCTCATTTCAACAAATTTGCTCTTATGTATATATAAAACTAAATTCATGTTATTTATACCAATGTAGAAACATAGCTATTTTTATAAGACTAAAATCTAACGAAAACTTTACAGAGGCAGATTTTTAGCTTTTGTAAACTTTGGCCTACCAAACTTATTTCATTGAATTCCGATTATCTCCAAACTAAAAATTAAGGATCCATAAACATGCATGCATATTTAAAGATAGTCAAAAAATTTAAACAAAATCTTTCATTAATAAAAAGTGCATTTTTATAATCTAAACATATATATTTCACATATTCATAATCTGTGAAGGCCATGTCATTGTCTAAGCAGAAAAATTAAAGTGAGGGTTGAACCCTTTGAAACTCAGCCCATTTGAAAGCGATATATAGTAAATTATATTTGTACATTATCAGGACTTGTATGTAATTCTAATTGTTGATTTTTATACCTGTGTACAGGTAACTAACATTTCCGAAGTGACAAGTAGCCGCATCAAAGAACTGTCGGTAGTTAACCCATGAACACGACTTTAATTATTATGTATTATAATATTTCATTTGTACTTGTGTAGACTTGTTTGTAAACGGTTGTGGTATGTGAACTCGTTTATTTTTTATAAAATAATATTATTGAAATGATTATGGATATTAACTTTATTATGTGGTTAACATGTTTTTTTTAATTATTTGAATATGGTGGTTATCGATGTTGGTTTGAAAATGGTAATTATGTGATCAATTATTGGTTTAATATGGGTATTATATATAAGTGATTGTTGGAAATGATGCAAGCCATTACCAATAAATAGCAGTGATTAAAATGTGCTGAGCATCAACCAATAAGTTTTAGTAGCGTAGAAAAAATGCTACAAAAAATTAAAAAAGAAGGGTGTAAGTACTATTTTGGTTGCATTTTTAAGACGCTACCAAAAAAACATTTGTAGGGTTTTAAAAACGCAATAATAAATTTATTTTTTGTAGCGTTTACTGTAGCGCAACAAAAACTTCCAAACTTTTAATTGCATGTCGTGTTGCAGCGTTTACTAAAACGCTACTAAAAGCTTTAGTAGCATTTTTTCCAACGCTACGAATGGCTTTTTCTGGTGTAGTGATTGCTCTTTGTTCGTTAGATCCAATCTCCGTGAGTTCGTGTTATTTTTAGATATAAACATTTAACAAGTAATTCTGACATGTTTATCAATCTAGATCTAAACCTTTGCCTAATCAGTCATGTTATTACATGTTCATCAGTTCTGTTCTTATATGCCTATTTCTGTTCATCAGCTCTGTTCTTATATGCCTATTTCTGCTATCATATGCCCATTTCTATTACATTTGGTTTTATGCCTATTATGTTCTTCTCTCTCTCATTCCCTTTTTATTTTTATAGTCAAGCTACCTTCAAGCCTAGGCCGATATCGTTGAAATATGTGTACAAACAAAATTGGGTTAAATTAGGAATGATTGGAAATGATGATTTAGGGGCATAACTTGAACTTTGAATCACGATTGAATTTGGGGACACAAACTATATTGTGAAATTGGACTAAAAATTGGGGAATGATTTCTGCTGTAAATTATGTCTTGTGGTTTGGGACATATAAATCTGTAGGCTTAATTTAAGATTAAGCGAAACATGTTAATGGAACTGTAAAGAATCTGTGAAGCCTGATTAATCCGTTGAAATTGAATACAGTAATTGGGAAACCTATGATGAACCTGAGTATGGCCCAAATAGGATTATTAAGCCAAAAAGATTGTTAACACAATTACGGTAATTAAGAAATTAGAAATAACGACATGGGGACACGAGGTTAAGTTCAACTTGTGGTAGAAGCCTGCCCAGAACCGCCCGACAAATCCAGCACCCATAAGTGGCCAACTTAATGTGAGGGGTTTGGTGCATTAATATACATAAACGGGGAATGATAATAACCTATTATGAATAAAACCAAATGGGAAAAAGGAAAGATAATAGGTAAGCTTGTCCTAGGGACAAGTGGTAATTATAACTTAGGTTATAATAAACGATAGAGGAAGGGAATAACTTATGAAATAAGGTAAGTTATACTTAATTATAAATTAAGTAATCTGTAAATCTGGATACCCGTTAAATCTGTGGGGTTAAGTAAACCCGTTAAATATGTAGGGTTAAGTAAGCCCGTTAAATATGTAGGGTTAAGTAAGCCTGTTAAATCTATAGGGTTAAGTAAGCCTGTTAAATATGTGGGGTTAAGTAAACCTGCTAAATCTGTGGGGTTAAGTGAACCTATTAAATCTGTGGGGGTTATACGAACCTGTTAATCTAGAAAACTTAACATGTTACATCTGTTGGGGTTATATGGACCTGTTAAATTGTAAAGTTTAACCTGTAAATCTGTAGGGGGTTATGCGAATCTGTTAAATCTGTTAGGCATAACCTGTAAAAATACTAGTTAATTGGGGACACAAGATCTGTAAGGGTTGGCTTGTGTCATCTGTTGTGTGAGACCCATAATAGTCAGTAACTCATTCTGGTATTAAAGGGGGACCCCGCACTAGGTAGGGATCAGGGCGCGCTTACTGAGCTGATTGTAAGAGGTTCATCTGGGATGAGGTGTGTACTGGCGTGTTCCAACGGACTCATGTGTGTGCATGAGTACGGCTAGCTCTGGGAAAATATGCTGCTGTAGCACCAGTAAATAGGTTTGTGTCCTTCTATAGGTTGCCACTTTAGGAAGTAATACACCATACTGTGGCGCCGACATAGGGTATTTACGGGATAAGGAGCCGATCGATTGGGGATAGTAATTAGGGTACATCTAGTCCTGTCTGTTTCTGTGGGGTACCTATATTTCTGTTTGGGTTAACACCCGTTATTTATATTTAGGTACCGGTTAATTTTGTTTGGGGTAAAACCCGCTACTAGAGTACACCTAAAACTACCATTATAATTTTTTGGGATCATCTTGTTTCTGTTATACTAGTATTGGTGCAGAGAAAAGTATTAGAGAAGCGTAACCTATTCTGTTCTGTTTATTTTGCTTATCTTGCTCGGTCTATTATACTTGTCATATGATGTTGTTATCTCTCTCATCTAGTTTATGTGCCTGTCATGATACTTTTACTTATTTATATGCTAAAAGTAACTGGACTCGCCAGACTTCATGTATGACCCATTTTGTTTCCTCTTCTCTCTCTTTTATCCCCCCTCCAGGTTCTTAGTATGGGAATACTCAGGCTTGATTTGGATTTTCTCTTTCATTCTGCTTGGAGCTGCTTAGATGTACCAGTTTAATTTCATGTCTTCTCTGATATGGCTATATTTATGGGGAACTATGCTTATTTTATTACCGTACTCTGATGATTTTAGTACAAGACAGAAGTTTTAAGTTGATGTAATGGGTTTTCTATATTTCAGACGTGTGATGTAACTATGTTTTGGACCACGATGTTTTCTGTTAAATAAAGTTTTTAATTCCGCTGTTCTTTTATATCTGTCTTGTAATGTTTCTGTTTACCTATAACGCTTCACGAAACTTAATGCATTCTGATAAAGAGTGACATTAACGTATGTGGGGTGTCACACCTGCTGTAGCTTTTGAAAATTTATATCTTGATTTACAGAGAGAAAAACTTACCGTTTTCTTCATATTTTTAAAGTGCTCTTGATTGTTACGATGATGCAAGTATGCAAACACCCTTATTATGCATATATGACACCATATATAAACCATATCGTAGTTATGTTGATATGAGGCTCCATATACACTTATTAACATGTTAATATAGAAATAGCAGGCTTGAGTTTTCACCTGCTACAACTTTGGAAATCAATATCTAGATCTCCAGTAAGAATTAGAACATGAACCTTAAATGAAAGTTGATTGTTTATAGCCATAGGATATTTTAAAGGGTCCGTTTGGCACAGGTTCCTATTAAGTTTTAAAATTAGGCTCACATCTGGTCATAAACTTATTGTAAATTTAGTCCCTATTTTTCGAAATTCACTAAATTTAAAAAAAATACGTAAATTCATATTTAAATTAAACATGAACTCGACAAAAAATTCAGATCCAAAAACCATCAAACAAGGCATCAAAAACCCAAAAAACAGAAAAACAACAAAAAATGCTGTTAAATGCATAATAGTATGCACATATTTATATTTTCCTGCATATATCCGTGCATGTTTTTCGTGTCATGCATCTTTGTTGATTTACTTGCATACATCTGTGCACGTATTGCATAATTCTTGCATAAAAGTGTGCAATAATTCGCAGGCTAAATTTCACTTAAGTTTTCTTCATGCAAATACATGTGTGCAAGTTTCGTTCCTGATTTTCAAGCCAAAACAGCTTATGCAATAGTTGCACACATGTATGCAACTATTGGTAATAGTTTCATACATGTATGCAAATTTTTTTAATTTGCATGGACATCCGAGAATATTTTCAGATTTTAGAATATATTTTTTACCAAATAGCGCCTAAAATTCCCGCCAAAAAAGGAAAAAGGCGGAAGTTGAAAAATAGGGGGCGGGTTTGGATTGAAACTTAGGGAGGGATGTGGCTTCTATTTTGATAAGTTTTAGGGACCTTACGCTTATTTTCACTATTCTAAAAATACTGCAGTGTTATAATATATCAATATACTTATATTTTTATAAAACACAGTAAGAAGCACTTAAAACATATAAATACGATCATCATAATTTAGTGTTTCAGCTATATGAATGTCTTCAGATATCAAAATCATGAATTTTGGTTGAAATTTCAGAATTTTTAGCATCTTTGTTTGAGAGATTTTCAGTGTTCTTCTAAAAAGGGAAATGGAGTGTTTTCCGACCATCGGGGTGGTCGTTGGCCATGAGTTTTGGTCTGGAGGAGCACGACAGTATAGGGTATTGGGGAAAATACAAGTGGATTTTTCAGATGATAAGATTTCAAGTTTTGATCCATTTAGGGTTGTTTTAGGCCGTTTTGAACTGTGAACTGTCGTGATGAACTTCACCGTGGATGATGCGTCGTGTTCGACCATACTAGAGAGGATGGGTCGGCCTGGAAGTAAGCGACAGGATGGTGGAGTCTAACGTTGATCGGAGGTGCGTAGTTGTTGCGGTATTTAAATAGGTGGTGATGGGTTTGTTTCCTTTTTTGTTTCCAGTTCGGGTTTGAACGATGTTTTGCGTTCGAGATCACCTGAAGCTGAGACGAGTTAAGGGTTTCGATCAGAAGGGGATGAGACGTTTGTGGGGTGATTCGTGGTCAACGATCACTGTTTCAATTGGTCTTATATGTGCACGCTGGACATGTACATAAGGAGACGGTTTCTAGAGCAAGCTATTTAGAGGAGGAAGACAACATAGTATAAGGAGAAGTAATAGAAGGTGGTGGGCTACAGGAAATTGGATCGCGGGCTAGTTTTATTTACAAAAGTAAAGAACAAATGGGATGGTAGGCTGCAGTTTTTGTTCATGGGCTTTGTTCAAAAAGAAAAAAAATGGGAAGAGGGGATGTCGCAGAAGGTTTAAAATTTTTAGATCATATAACTCATATTATTTTTATTATTTAAAATAAATAAAAACAATTATATATGTAATATATATAATAAATTTTATTGAGTAAATGATAAGATACGATCATTAATAAAAGCCATTGAAATGAATTTGTAGTTACAATTCTTCATCGATATTTATAAATATAATTATTTATCTATGATTAAGAAGATTTAAATCATTCTTGTAAATAATTTTAAACGATGAAGGAATGGGGTTTATTCAAATGATTCTCTAGATAATTGTTTAAAACCTGATATGTGAAATATAATCGACGTTATTTTTGGAAGGTAGTTAATGATCGATAACGAATTCAAATGTTTTAAATTAAACAATGAAGTGCCTTTTTATATAATAAACTTGTGTCGATAACACTTTTCAAAATCAAGATATGATTTCAAAATCAAAATCAATCAACATTTAAACTCGTTTGAATATAATAATCTATTCCCTTTAAATATCACATGACCCTAAAAGATATTAACGTTGATCGTTTCGAAGAGTCCAAAATGTATATTCCACTTCAATTCGATTTATACGAGTCAAAGATTATTCAAGATAATAGAAGACGGAGTTATGTAAGGATTATTATGTTAATCCTAGGTAGAAATTGCCTAAGATGGATTTACAGAATAGTGCCTTCGGTTTATCCAATCCAAGGACAACTTGTATAGACGAATGTCTGACAGAGTGTGCCTAACCAATCACGTACGTTGATTTCTTCAAACGTATTTATGTTGGTGGCAGAGGAATTCGTTTCTCTTAGCTTTATACCTATATTTTTTTTTTGAAGAAATCGATTAGTGATTGGCGGATTTTGACGATGTGGCATTCAATGTAAACTAAAACCAAATATTTCTAACGGTAAGTATAACCTCAATCTTCACAACCGGGAAATGGTATAAAAACAGGTAGGTCGCATGGCTATGCAGGTCGCTCCCGTTAGGGTATATCATTATATGATCTGGAGAAATCAAATACCTTTGGTTGTTCCATTTTATATGCTATCGATTCGGTTGGCCGGCCCCAACTACGGTGATGATACATTCAGAACATTCAAGTGAAGTGAGTGGTCGGTCATGTTTAACCGCGTTGCAAGATGTTCTTGTTGAACCCCAATGTATTCATCTCCAGAGGTACATTGTCGGAAGGTGGTCCTATATCTTACCATAGTTGGAAATCCATTATCTAATAAGTGCCCGCAGTTTTGTTTGTATATTATGTATGTGGAGCATGAGATGCAAGCGTTCTGCTAGATTCCAATTTACTTTGAAAAACCCTAGACACTATTACAACATCAGAACAATATTGATTTCCAAAATATTTTGGGTTATCGTAAGGTAAAAAAATTATGTGTGGATTGGTCTTACGATCATCCTTTCTTTCAGATGGATTTTTCTTAAAGTTAAATCATACGTTTAGAGTTTACTCACACCAGTCCCCTAACTGACCTAGATTTTATTTTCTTTGTTTTCCCTAAACTTTTGGGTACTCATAACCCTTGTTATGAGTAGATAAGTGAAACAGGTTTTGACTAAAACTTTTGGAATGAGCTATATGGCATGGTTCTACAAGCTGGTCTAAATAATGTCTATGTATAATTATATAGTCTGCAAGCTGGTTTATTATATCTTTGTATAATTAAGAAGTTTGTAAGTTATGATGGGCATGTATCCATATGTGTTATGACTCTGATGTATAATATTATGTGATTATATTTTGCTTAAGTTCAGCTGTGAGATTCTTATGTTTTTCTTAGTTCTATTTTCTATCTATTTCTTATTCTTTAATAATGACATGACTTCCGAGTTCATCGAAAGTCGGGTCATTACAGGGTGAAAGCCTTGGAGTTGCTGTGCAGGTATGGGAGAGGGGGGAGGAGAGGCAGATGTGATCAAGTGTGGAAGAGGGGGTTGCGGCCATCGATGAAGCTTGAAAGGATGAGGTTGTTTAAGGAGAAAAAGTGGAAAAATGGAAATGGAAAAGTATGGAAAAGAACTTGGTTTTATAGAAAAGGGAGAGGGGTGGATTGATGACATGTCCATGGATAAAGAGAGGTGAGAAAACACACAATGAAGTTCCCAAACAACATGGCTGCTGCGCTGTCCATATAAATTGTGAAGGCCTTACAATTGATTGCATCGGAGGCTTGTATCGAATGCATATACCACTTATACCGCATCGGATGCAGAATCAGATCAGCCTTTCCGACATATCGAGGCGTCTAAGGCAAATTGAATCTGCGCTAGAATTCAACATCTAGAATATCGTTTGTGGACCGAGTACGACTCCTATCGATTCCTCGATCTTTGTTGAAAAAACCTTGGTTGTCTTTCATGATTTGCCTTACCATGGCCGTTAAATTCAAAGTCTCAATGATAGGCCATGACTCTGAGTCAGCTCCATGCCTATGCCTTACGGTCTCCCTTGCCTACAACATTCGCTTGTGCCGTAGTTTTAGCTGTACTTCCCTGGCTCCTAGTGCCCCCAATTAGTCACATGAAGCAAGGGAGGAAGTGCAATGGCATGAGAAGGTCCAACGACATCGCGTGCACGAATACATGTTGAAGAACTCGGTCCATGTCGCATCACCAAGTTCATATCAGCTACCTCAGATCGGCCGAAGCCAATCAATTAGGGTTAGCCTGAGCTAGTAGCTCTGGCTCGGTCCTAAGCCGAATGCTCTAGGCATCATTTCTGGCTCTATCCAACTATGTTCTGCGCCGTGGGCCTCTCCTGCTCCTATTTGAAGATGATGAAGCTTCTGAATCATAATGTGGAGGAGTAGGCGATTGCCTTCTCAGTTCGTTCCACTACACAACTATGCAGTTAAAAAGCCTTGCAAAACCCCGCTATAGCTTGTGACGACCGCCCATAACTCTTGCACTAAACAAGAGGAATAATGCACTGAAAGGTGTGACAAACAGATATGGATGATCATCAAGGTAGGTAAACACAAGTAGAACCTGTCGTATAACTCACAGCGCAAGGATAAAGTAAAATAGAACATATACAATAGGGTGAAGCATCATATATCAAACTTCCAAACTTTCACAACACCCTGAAAGATCATCCATACATCAACTGTATATAACATCAAAGTCTGTACAAGAAGCCTCACTACAAACAATCTCAAACAACAAAAACAAAGATACTATATAATAGCAAGATAATACGCCAGCCTCCTGCTCGCCACCGCACAGCAGCATCGTCCTCACTAATCACCTTTCACCTTCCACATGGTCTGCCCGTCCGTAACATCATGGATGAACAATCCACGGTAGTAAGAGGAAACATAAAACCTTGATTCTGACAATAATCTTAGTGAGCAATAAAACAGCTATCTAACATCATCAACAAAGTATATGAGAATAGGTAGACTAACAAACCAATCTACCAAACACTAGAGAAGAACCCAAACCTGCCTTCCCCACATCTAACAGTGATAGCCTTTACATTCAAGAAACAACATTTCACCCATGACAACCAGGAGTAAGCAGACAATAGCATAACAACTAACGTCCAACAGCAATCATAGCAACAAGTTATATATCACATAAATCATCCTAATCGAGATTAACATCCCTCAAGCACAAGCCCCAGAGGCCTAAACCAATATCAGACAATCACCCAAGAAACATCTCCTTCAACGTTAGACAACTTACGTGAGATGATATGAGCAAAACAACCAAACACTCATGACCCTGGCTATCACTGCCTTTCCTACTTCGAAACTATCATTAATCGTATGACAACCACCTGCCATATGTCAAGGGCTACTAATAAACCCCTGTTCTAGCAAAAACTCGATAAGCCTTCACAAGCCCTTCATGATTGCCCAAGGTACTTGATAACTAGGCCCTTCACGACTTCCCCAAAAGCACCCCTACTTTGAGTCCTCTAGAACCTACGATAACGATAATCTCTCGACCTTCATATCTCTAACCATCATCCCCGATAACCATTCACAAGCTCAAGTCCCCCTCGAGCAACCATTATCCACGAACTCATCATCTTGAGTCATCTTCACATTAATTGCATCACGCCGATCAGCGAACACATCACATCACTTTGAACATTCCCACCTGGATATACATCGAGGTCACAACATCACTGAACCAAACAACATCAATATAAGGTCCAACATACCCAGGTCGTTCCCCTTAGGTCGTCCAACGACCTAAGCTCCAAAACCTCGCCCACGGTCCGCCTTCCTCGAACTGTACACGACCTAAGGCCCTTCAACGTTTCTAACCCGTTTAACGACCTAAGCACCAAAGCGACGACTCGCCTTACTTCCAACGATCCAGCTCCATGCCGTACCCTAAGCTTCTAACGATCTAACTCTTAGATTACCCATGACCTAACTTCCTTAAGTTGCTCTATGATCTGATGCCACCCATGCTCCCATGGTCTGGTCCCCACGACCTACAACCAACGACCTAAATCCTCCACGATCCAAAGCTTCTCTAACGACCTGAAGCATTCAATACTCCAATATTTTTGCCCAGTCCATGCTCCAAAACTTTTCCCGGTCCATGCTTCAGAAAATTGCCCAGTCCACAAAACGACCTGACCTAAGAAAAACGACCGGTCCAGTCCAAAAACGACCTATCCAGTCCAAAAATGATCTGTCCCATCCAAAAATGACATGTCCAGTCCAAAAACGGCTTGACTCTAGATCTGACCAAAAATAGCTCCAATTTTGACCAAATCATCACCAAACGACAACATCGATGCGACCACTTCATCCAAATCATCCAATTCAACCATAAACACTTTATGAAATCATTAGCAACATCAAAATGACAATTATTCATCAATGATCATATAAAATTCACCAAAAATCATGATAAACCAATGCATAAATTAAAACAATGGATCTAACTTGCATAAACATATGAATTAACATAAGAATTACCAGTTTTAAGTTGCTAGATTAGATCGTATGGTGATTCAAATGAAAATATACTTACCATGATGCAGATCTATGTGAAAACAACTTGAAAAGGATGAAATAATGATCAAACAACTCATATACTTGATTGAATCCGTGGGAGAGATGCATACCACTCACAAAATCTTCAAAACAACATAAAAACACTTGGATCTAAATCCGAAACGAAGAATTAGCTTCAAACTCTCTGATTTAATGAAATCTCTCTTCACTTGATGTAGATCTAGCTTCAAGCGATGTAGATCTTCGATTCTCTTATGTAGATCTAGAATTTTAATGGTGGAAAGGTGTATTTGATTGAGCAAGGAGGATCACGAGCTCAACCAAATGAGAGAATGGAGAAAAGTAACCCTCTCTCCATACCTCTAACCCCCCAATTTATAGCCTCCCACCGGCCCACTAATGGGCCTCCTCAAATCAACCCATCGATAGCTTACAAAACCTGAACTGAAATTGTGAAACACTAAAATAGCGATTCTTTGCAAACCGATGAACCAAATCTTTAATATGAGCGCTCTATGGACTTGGAAACACCCTTTCCTTTCCAATGAAACCGACCTCAGCACTTGATTCGATCTCAGTCAAAAGTAATTCCCTGTACAAGACTAACAGCGGCAGTATTGTCACAAATAAAATTGGTAAAAATTATGGACATGTCTCACATCCCCATAAACAACATACCAAAATATGAAAATGATCCAACCCTCAGGGAATTAAATAAAAAATATTTTACCATCCTCCGACACATAAAATGTGGGTTGTTACATTCTCCCCCACTTAAGGAATTTCGCCCCCGAAATCCCAAGCAAACACAAACAGCCAAAACAATTATGTATGCCTATCATCCATAAGAAGCCAATTCTATCACCCAAAGTAGCAGCCATCAAGCCATGCATTCATAACCTTATCCTAGCACGCAGAATTCTAACAACAACAATCATAGTACAAGTTACAATGATGTAATGATTACACGATATCAATGGGTCATACCGACGAAGAGTTCTGGATGGGTCGCCTTTATGCTCACTTCCGTCTCCCATGTACAATCGTCGCCATCCTCACTCCATTGTACCTTGACTAGCTTAACCGTCTTCCTCCTAAGCTGTTTCGTGTCATTCCCCACAACACGAAGCGGCTTACGAGGTATCGTAACTGCGGTCTATACTTCTAGGTCTTCGTACTGTTCTGGAGATACCACCACATTCGAATCATGCAGACACTTTCATAGAAACGCCATATGGAAAACATTATGCATACTTGACATCTTCTCCGGTAACTCCAACCTATACGTGAGCTTTCCAATCTACTCGATTAACGGAAACAGTCCAACGAATCTTGGGGCCAACTTTCCTTAGCTTCCTAACCGAATAACGTGTTACAACAGCGAAATCTTCACGAATACCATATCGCCAACGTCGAATTCCAAATCTTTTCGACGCTTATCGGCATAACTCTTCTGACAGTCTTGTGCTGCTTTCATTCGTTGTCAAACGATCTCGACACAATCCAATGTTTTTCTTATCATTTCAGGCTCAAGTATCAACTTATCTCCAGTCTCTAACCAACAGGACGGAGAATTACAAGGTCTTCCATATAACGCCTCGTATGGTGCCATCCTAATGCTCGATTGGTAACTGTTGTTATATGCAAACTTAACTAAATGTAGATGGTGTTCCCATGATCCTACGAAGTCCAATACACAAGCCCTTAGGAGATCTTCCAAAACTCGGTTAACCCTCTCGGTTTGACCATCAGTTTGGGGATGATAAGCCGTACTCAAACACAACTCAGTCCCAAAGCTTCTTGCAAACTCTTCCAAAATCTACTTGCGAATAACGAATCACGGTCACTTACTATGCTCTTTGGGATACCATGGAATCGAACTATCCATTTAATATAAAGCTCAGCCAACTTCGATGTTGTCCTAGTCGATTTGACAGGAATAAAACTTGCAATTTTGGTCAAGCGATCCACGATGACTCAAATTCCTTCGTTTCCTGCCCTGGTTCTAGGTAGTCCATCGATATCTGCTCCTACTTCCAAGTAGGCACTTCTAATGGCTGAAGCAACCCACTCGGCTTCTTCTGTTCAGATTTCACCAACTGACAGTTCATGCACTTGGAAATAAACTTTCCAGTATCTCTTTTCATCCCTTCCCAGTAGTAGACTCGCTTCATGTCTTGATACATCTTATTACCACCAGGATGAATCGTCAACTTCGAGTGATGACATTCCCTCAGAACCTCATCTCTCAATCCGTCGATATCAGGAACAACAATTGTCCTTGCTTTCGAAGCCAACCCTCTCGATTGACCTCGAATTCTTTATCCTTTGGTTCCAACTTCTGGATAAACTCGACAAGATTTGCATCTTGCTTTTGGCTCTCGCCTATCCTTTTGATGTGACTAGGTCGATAAGCTTGCCAACATTTCAGGTTGCAACTCACACCTTGGTCTGAATTCAAACCCTACCAAAAACTCGAGCCTCTTCCATTTTGAAAACATTGCTCCCAATCTTGCATGTCTTCGACTTAACGCAACTGCGTTACCTTTTCCTAGAGTACAGGCTATGCCAAAATCATATGATGCCAGAAACTCTAACCACCGTTGCTGCCGAAGATTCAAATCCATTTGGGAGAAAAGATACTTCAACGACTTGTGATCCGTAAATAACTCGAATCGAACCCCTAACAGGTAATGTCTCCACATCTTTAGAGTAAAAACGATCGCTGCCAACTCCAAATCATGAGTTGGATAATTCCTTTCGTGCGGCTTCAGCTATCGACTCGCGTATGCCACAACCTTATCCTTCTACATCAGCACTGCTCCAAGTCCAGTACCACATGCATCAGTGTATACCACCATTTCTTCATTCCCACTTGGAATCGTCAAAACACAAGCACTCGTCAGTCTCTCTTTCATGATTCCGAAAGCTTGCTCACACTTTGCATCCCATGTGAACACTTGGTTCTTCTTCGTCAATCCTGTTAATGGAGCAGCTATCTTGGAGAAATCTTTGATAAACTATCCGTAATAACTTGCCAATTCAAGGAAACTTCTCATGTCCGTTGAATTCTTAGGTCTGTCCCAGTCCTGGATTGCTGCCACCTTAGTGGGGTCAACCGCTATTCCATTTCCAGAAACTACATGTCCTAAGAACCTCACTTCGCTCTTCCAGAAGTGACACTTCGAAAACTTCGCCTTCAACTGATGCTTTCGCAAGATTTCCAAAACAACTCTCAAGTGCATCTTATGCTCTTCCTCATTCCAAGAGTAAACTAGAATATCATCCACGAATATAAGCATGAACTTGTTCAACTGGTCTCTGAAAACCCTATTCATAAGATCCACAAAATATGCTGGCGCGTTAGTCAATCCAAATGGCATAACCAACCATTCGAAGAAATCATATGTTGTCCTAAAAGCAGTCTTTGGCACACTATCCTTTGCCACCCTCAATTGGTGGTATCCCGTTGCCAAATCCACTTAAGAAAACACTTTGGCTTCGTGAAGCTAATCGAACAAGTCATCAATCCTCGACAATGGATACATGTTATTCTTGGTCACCTTGTTCAGTTCACGATAGTCCACACACAATCTCAAGGATCCATCAACCTTGGTTGCGAACACAACTGGTGCTCCCCATTCGGATACACTTCTCTGAATGAATCCTTTTTCCAAAAGGTCACGAACTTGCACCTCTAACTCTCGCTGTTCCTTAGGCGCCATCCGCCTAAGAGGCATAACGATAAGTCTAGCACCCTCGACCAAATCGATTTTGAACTCATTCTCATGATGCAGCGGCAAACCTTTGACCTCGTCAAAGACATCTTTAAACTCACTTGCGATCGACATTGATGACAAGTCCCCCCGTGGAATCACAAGCGAATATGAATAACTCATGAAGACACCATCTTCGAGCTTACATCGAATCGGAACTATTCGCCCTTCCACATTCCCGACTGTCACTCCCAGCTTCTCGCAATCCACTTTTCCCGCATACCTCTTGAGCCAGTCCATGCCAAGATGATCCCAAACCGAGCAAAGTTCAAAATAAATCAATCACACACAAAAGATCAACCATGATTCAATAACACAAGACCACGACAAAGCAAACAAAGGCTAGACGAACCCAACTGGATTAGTCACAACTAAAGGTCTATCACAAATCTCGGGTTCTAAACCCAAGCGGCACACAAGCTCATGATGAACTTCTCATTCTTCTGGTAAAGAGTCTCAATATATGAACGAGCATACTTGGACAAAGCTTCAAAATCAAAAACATAATCCAACACTGGTCGACCATTCTGTTTTAGTTCAACAAGCTTCTTAAACAGAATAGACTTCTGAATGGTAAAAATAAACTTCATCTCACAATTGACTTGGAACTGATCGCATGTGATCTCATTCTCCGAGGTCTATAGAATGACAGAGTTCCACCAATCTATAGCTCTGCCCTGTAGTTGTCTCGATGCAAGCTTCCTCTTCGTTGCATCGTTAATAGCCAAGTCTGTGAATATCTGAATGCAAGTATCAAGCCACCCTTGAATCTCTATAATCGGCTTCATCCCTTTAAATGACTTTCCTCCTAGAGTAGTGAAGTCTTTGCATAGCTTTGCGAAGTCCACAAACCTAAACACTTGCACATGAACCCCTACCTCTACCGCAACTGTCCCTGGAGTGGGTATCCTCCTCATTTTCGCTGCCGTCATGGCCACGAACACAGCTGGGTAATTTGGTGTGCCGCCATCACCCCCTCCAGGAACGGTCTCCTCCCTATAAGTATATCTCGACGTTCTATGACTCATTCTAAATATGAAAAATAGAATGACTAGTCCAGGCATGAGAAAACTGCAAATGTAGTTCAAGCACTACCATACTATACACTAATATATAGTGTACATCCATCAGAAATATACAAATACGTCTCTAATACGTAATTACGTACTTGAATTTTGGCTAAAATTGATAACCATAGCTCTGATACCAAATGTGATGACCGCCCATAACCCTTGCACTAAACAAGAGGAGTAATGCGCTGAAAGGTATGCCAGATATTTATGGACGATCATCAGAGTTGGTAAACACAAGCAGAATCTGTCGTATAACTCACAGCACAAGGATAAAGAATAATAGAACATATACAACAGGCAGAAATAGGAAGCATCATATATCAAACTTTCAAACTTTCACAACATCTTGAAAGATCATCCATACATCAACTGTATATAACATCAAAGTTTGTACAAGAAGCCTCACTACAAACATTCTCAAACAGCGGAAACAAAGATACTATATAATAGCAAGATAATACGCTTGCCTCGTGCTCACCACTGCACGCGGCATCGCCCTCACTAATCACCTATCACTTACTACCTAGTCTGTCCATCTGTAACATCATGGATGAATAGCCCAAGGTATTAAGAGGAAACGTAAAACCTTGAGTCAGACAACAGTCCTAGTGAGCGATGAAACAACTATTTAACATCATCAACAAAGTATATGAGAATAGGTAGACTAATATACCAATCTACCAAACACCAGAGAAGAACCCAAACCTGCCTTCCTCACATCTGACAGTGATAGCCTTTACAATCCAGCAATCAAGAAACAATAGTTCAACCATGACAACCAGGAGTAACCAGAGAATAGCATAACAACTAACATCCAACAACAATCATAGCAACTAGTTATATCTCAAGTAAACCATCCTAATTGAGATCAATATCCCTCAAGCACAAGCCCTAGATGCCTAAACCAATATCAGACAAGCACCCAAAAAACATCTCCTTTGACGTCAAACAACTTACGTGAGATGATACGAACAAAACAACCAAACACTCATGACCTTGGCTATCACTACCTTTCCTGCTCCGAAACTATCGTTAATCGTATGAAAACCACCAGCCATATGTAAAGGGCTAATTGTAAACCCCGGTTCTAGCAAAAACTCCATATGCCTTCACGACTCGTATGTTTGTCTTTTCAAAACTCGACAACTAGACCCTTCACGACTGCCCAAGGGACTCAATAACTACGCCCTTCACGACTGCCCCAAAAGTACCCCTGCTTCGAGTCCGCTAGAACCAATGACAATGTTAATCACTCGGCCTTCGCATCTCTAACCATCAACCCCGATGACCATTCACAAGCTCAAGTCCTCCTCGAGCAACCATTATCCACGAACTCATCACCTTGAGTCGTCTTCACATTCGTTGCATCACGCCGATCAACGAACACATCACTTCGAACATTTCCACCTGGATATACATCGAGGTCACAACATCACTGTAACACCCCACCTCCGCCAGTGCCACTCTTGCAAGGACACTAGCTTTGGAGGGGCGTTAAACAAGGTAAACATGCATGCAGATATCACAAGACAGAACATATAAGTAAAAACAGAGTAAATAAAGCAGCGGATAAAACTAGCATTTCAAAACCATAGTCAAGTTACATCAAAGTACTTGGTCATTATTTTTCCCATAAAACAAAGTCTAGAACATAAACTGAAAACTGAAAAAGAAACATAAAGTAACTATCCCCAAAGTAGCATAAGGCCATAGCATGCTCAAACCATACGTGAGCTATCCAGAAAAGCAGCTAAAGATCCAGCTAGGTAACAGTGTTCCCACCCTGCAAACCTGGGGGGGGGGGGAACGGAAGAAAAGAAGCGAAAGAAAACAGGTCAGTCAAAAAGACTGGTAAGTCCTATCTACTATTAGTATAAAAACTAATAAAGTTAACTGAACATGTAAAACAGAGATGAGATGTAGGGTGATAACTGGCATGGTGAAAAGAAAACAAGATAGATCGAGTGTGGCATCGCATATACAAGGTTAAGTTGCACCAGGTGTGTACTAGTATTCCAATCCATGTCAAGTATAATCAAGAAATGATCCCTTGGCCCAAAGCTGGCCCAACCCATGAGATGACCTAAATCAAGGTCCAACTACTCGGTCTAGTCGATCGGCTCCCTAAAAGCCTAGCTCGTCGTGTATCGGTGTCATACGGTCCAAACCTGAAATGTAGTCGACTGTGCTAGGTCCACCCTAGGGTGTATCCGACCCTAGGGTGTCAACCACTGACACGAAACAAGCACGCACAGTCAAAACCTACTGGTGCCCAAGTCTGTCTTTCATCCCCGGACAATGTGCACGACCATGGTCCGTCGGAATCTACTATGGCGCACCTACTTTTGACGTCTTTTTGGTCGCTTACACTCCAGCCCAGTAATCGTGCCCCACCCTAGCCTAGTCCCTAGGTTATCCGATACTCCCTAGTGGGTTACTGCTGAGAAGGACCACGTAACTAGGGTTTTCTAGTGGGTTAAGTGTGGTTAACCCATCCAATCAAGTATCAAGTTGGTTAAGTGTACCCAAGGTTCATGACTTAACCGCGTCAACCCATCATGTCTAATTGGTTAAGTATTCAAGTGGTCCATGACTTAACCCTACCATGTGGCATTAATTAGTTTAATGCACCCAACCTCTCACATTAGACCTTGTTGTGGTTACTAGTTAAGCCGGGCGGGTCCAGGTAGCTTTACACCACAACTTGGTCTAACCTCGGGTTTCTAGTGCAACATGACCAACTACTCACATTGGGTCCTATTGCTTGTAGCCACTAGTTAAGCCGGTCGGTTCCGGGTAGATTTATGCTACAAGCTCAACCCAACCTCGAGTTGGCCACACTCATATTTTCTAAGTGTCATGTCCACCATTATGTTTACAAACACAATCACAAGTCAATGTTCATGACATATTTTAAAATCATGTTTCATGTCATTACTATTACCCAACCCAACGTATTCCCATCGCATGTACGTTTCGCATAACATATCATAGATCAAAAGGGGGAACTTGGTAAAAGCATGACAAAAAGGGGCATAAGGTAATAAGGTTGGCCATAAGTTAAACATGGTGGCATATGAGGCATAAATATGTTCATAAGCTTGCATATTACATCATAGGCCTAAAAACATGCATAATATCAACTCAAGCAAATAGGTGAAACATGATCATGAATGACATAGGATGATGACTAGAAGTTCGCATATAACATTATATGCAAGTTATCATAAAGGTTATGAGAGTTCTCATGTTGCATAATGCAACATTTCAACATAAAGCTTATAGCTTTTAGCCCACAAGGTCAAGGTGATAGGTTTTCAAACATGCATAGAATATATTCATGCATAACATGATGAGATCAAAGCATATATCATACTTAGGCCCAAACTCAACTTGCAACATATCACATTTAACTTCATAGTTAGAATCTAAGAGTAGTATAGGGCTTACAATGAGCGGTTATGCGATCTAGATCAATATATATAAAGATTGAGACGAAGCCACAAGTAAAATCCGCAAAGAAAATAATAAGCTCCACTTAAACGCCTTGAAACAAGAAGTAATAACTCCAACGAGAAAGAAAGAAGACTCTTTTACTTAAGAAAGATGGCTCTTTTATGACATAGATTGATTTGAGACACTCATGCTTTCATGGAGAAGATGGAGGTCATGATTGGTGAATATTTGGACAGCATTTTGTTGTAGGAATGATTAATGAGTGTTTAGGCTAGGTCTAGGGGTCTTTTTATAGGTGATTAGGTTAATTTAGACCATAGGATTAACCCTAAATCGAATCTGAGCCATCAACTCCCGTCAGAAACTTCCAGAGCAAGACCTAACCTGTCAAAATGGTGCACCAGAAAAACTGGTCCGACCGGGGGGGTCGACCCCTGGGTCGACATGGGGGTCGACCCATGGGTCGACATGGGTGTCGACCCATTTGGGGGGGGGGTCGACAGGGGTGTCGACCCTGTTTGGGGCGGGAGAATTCCCGCCTATCCTGTTTTGGCTGAAATTCAAATCTGAATTCGAATTTGAACTATTTCCGGGCTTGGAATTTTCTGAAAACTTCATTGGGCCATAACTTGGTCATACGGACTCTGTTTTTCGAAAACTCTGACTCTATTTCGCGTATTTTTCCGAGACGAACGCAATGGCACAGCCCGTTTCCCTTGATTCAAATTTTAACATTTAATTCTGCCTTGATTTATATTATAACATGTTATTCAAAAATACGGGTTGTTACATCCTCCCCACCTTAAAGGATTTCGTCCTCGAAATCTTCAAGTTAGGAAGAACGTATCCTGCCATCCATCATCCATCTACTCAAAACATCATCCACGAGTAATCATTGTCCTTAAAAGATTCTAAATGCTGTATGAACATATGCAACGGTGTGTGTATATGTACTTATCTAATGCAAAAATCAGGGGGTTACTGATTCAGTAAACCTCCTTAATGCAAAGTATGTTAGTGAAATGAGTCCATATGTATGCAAATTCCTAACATAATTTATAATCTCTACATGAGTGCACATAGCATTCATTCATATGCAACATATACGTGAAAGCACAACTAGTTTCATCCATGAATAAGTATAAGCACTCATGCATATGCAACATGAAAGTGTGTGAGCCGATCTTAGTGCCTAATGTGTATCATGCGTCCACGAGTATCCACTTGCAAACACTTGCAACCACTTGCAAACATCAAGCATAACATGTTTCAAATACATGTTTCATCCAAAGGGTTTCTACCTAAGGTTCTCATGACAAGGTTAACGAGATAACAAGATAAGCATGGATAGCAAAAAGAAAGATATGCTGATTAAGAACGGGGATTGGGAATGTACCCTCAAAAAGGAATGGATAAAGCCCACGCATCTTCTCCTCGGTTTCCCAAGTTGCATCTTCATCGGCTTCACTCCACTGAACTTTCACCAATTTGACTTCCCGATTCCTTAACTTCTTGATCTCTGTTCCCAAGATACGAATCGGAGCTCTCCTCAAGGTTGCCTCTTTTTCTACCTCCACTTCTTCAAGAATGCTTGGTTCAACCACCTCAGCGGACTCATGTAGGCACTTTCGGAGATGCGAGACATGAAAGACATTATGCACTCCGGCTAGCTTCTCAGGCAATTCCACCTTATAGGCCATCTTTCCAATTCTCTCTATGATAGGGAAGGGTCCTACGAACCTTGGTGCCAGCTTGCCAATTGCTCCAAAACGTACCACATTACGCAAAGGAGAAACCTTCACGAAAACCATGTCTCCCACTTCGAACTCCAAATCTGCCCTTCGCTTATCAACATAGGATTTCTGTCTATCTTGGGCCGCTTTCATCCGTCTTCTCACCAATTCAACTTTCTCGGATGTGTCCCGTATCATATCGGGCCCAAGTATAAGCCTATATGTTGTCTCCCACCAACAAGATGGTGACCTACACGGCCTCCCATACAAAGCTTCAAATGGTGCCATCCCTATGCTGGCTTGATAGCTATTATTATAAGCAAACTCTACAAGAGGAAGGTGGTCTTCCCAAGAACCACCAAAGTCAAGAATACAAAGCCTCAAAAGATCTTCTTGCACTCTATTCACCCTTTCGGTTTGGCCATCCGTCTGGGGGTGATAGGCTGTACTCAGATTCAATCGCGTACCCATCGCTTCTTGCAAACTATTCCAGAACCGGCTAGTGAAAATTGGGTCACGATCGCTAACTATGCTAGAAGGAACTCCATGCAACCGCACTATCTCCCGAAGATAAATAGATGCTAGCCATGATGCGGTCCTCTTGCTCTTTACAGGAATGAAATGAGCACTCTTCGTAAGTCTATCAACTATGACCCATATGCTCGTGTTCCCTTTCCTTGACCTAGGCAATCCATCCACAAAATCCATAGAAATACTCTCCCACTTCCATTGCGGGACCTCCAATGGATGTAATAGCCCACCTGGTTTCTTTGACTCGGCTTTCACTTGTTGGCACACCATGCACTTTGAAACATACTCTGCCACATCTTTCTTCATTCCAGCCCAAAAGAAAATGCGCTTCATATCCCTATACATCTTATCTCCTCCAGGATGTATAGTCATCTTCGAGTGATGAGCTTCTTCGAGAACTTTATGCACCAAGCCTCCTACTTGTGGAACGCATAGCCTTCCATCACGCCTTAGCCAACCTTTATCATCGATAGTATATCTAGCAAGGTGACTAGACGTCTCACCACGAATCAACTTGTTCATGACTTCGACTATCTGTGGATCTTCCTTCTACGAGGCCCCAACTTGATCAAGAAGCATAGGTCTAAGCTCAAGGGATGCTAATGAACCCGTCATCGACTCAACAGCCGTCGTGAAATCAAAGTTTGCCAAGAAATCTAAGTTCTTCATCTCAATAAACAAGGGACTCAAAGTCAACCTCCTTCTGCTTAGTGTGTCTGCCACAACATTACCCTTGCCAGGGGTGTAAGCTATCTCGAAGTCATAAGATGCCAAGAATTCCATCCACCTTTGCTGCCTTAGATTCAGATCTTTCTGCGAGAAGGGGTATTTGAGTGACTTGTGATCAGTATACAACTCAAACCTTTCGCCTAGAAGATAGTGGCGCCAGGATTTGAGTGCAAAGACGATCGCTGCCAACTCCAAATCATGAGTGGGATAGTTCTTCTCATGAACTTTAAGTTGCCTACCCCCATAACATATCACTCTTCCCTCTTGCATTAGAACGATACCTAACCCCGTACCACATGCATCAGTGTACACGGTAAACATCTTACCGCCATCGGGTAATGCCAAAACTGGAGCTGTGGTAAGGGCTCTCTTGAGCCTTTGAAAAGCAAGCTCGCACTCCAAGTCCCATGCAAAGACTAATTTCTTCTTCGTCAACTTAGTAAGAGGGGCCGAAATCTTAGCGAAGTCCCTGATGAACTTCCTATAGTAGCCCGCCAGACCGAGAAAGCTTCTTACTTCGGTTGCATTCCTAGGAGTCTTCCAATCTTGAACCACAAACACTTTCGCGGGATCCACCGCTATGCCTTGCTTAGAAACTATATGTCCAAGAAACCGAACTTCCCTTCTCCAAAAATGACATTTGGAGAACTTGGCTTTAAACTGATGCGCTCTAAGCATATCCATCACTTCCTTGAGATGTCTGGCATGTTCTTCCTCATCCTTTGAGAAGATCAGAATATCATCCACGAAGACAACAACAAACTTGTTAAGGAACTCCCTGAACACCCTACTCATCAAATCTACGAAGTAGGCGGGTGCATTAGTCAAACCGAATGGCATGACAAGCCATTCAAAGAATCCATCTGGAGTCCTAAACGCAGTCTTATCGATACTATCCTCAGCTACTCTAAGCTGATGGAATCCGGTGGCTAGATCGAGCTGAGAGAAAACAGAAGCACCAACCAGTTGGTCAAAGAGATCATCAATCCTCGGTAACGGGTGCCTATTCTTCTTTGTCAGCTTGTTCAACTCTCGATAATCAACACATAGACGAAGCGAACCATCCGCCTTAGTAGCGAATACAACAGGAGCACCCCATTCAGAAATGCTTCGCCTAATAAAATTCTTTTCAAGCAGCTCCTTGATTTGCTTACTGAGCTCCCTTCTTTCTCGTGGGGCCATGTGCCTAACGGGCAATGATACTGGCTTGGCATTATCGACTAGATAAATGCGGAAATCTATCTCTCGTTTAGGGGGTAACCCCTTAACTTCTTCAAAGACATCAGGATAGTCTCGGACCACCCTTACAGATTGCAGATCATCAATGGACGAGTCAAGACATTCAAGATAACATAACATGACGGGACCTCTAGGGTTACAAGAAATTTCTAGGGTATTACCGAGGCGAGTCATGAGCCTCACCACCCTATGTTCACAACCGAGAATGGCTCCATAACTGGACAACCAATCCATGCCTAAGATCAACCCGTATCCCGTGAACCCGAGAACATAAGCATTACACGTGAATTCTACGGTCAAGATAGAAATCTTCAAATCCACACAAATCATAGATAGATGGGCGGAACCCCCAATTGGATTTGAAACACTAACGGGATCCTCAACTAGACTAGTCCTTAGGTGCAAACTTTCAACAAAGTCAGAAGAAATAAAACTATGCGATGCGCCAGAATCAAATAAGGTGCGAACATGATAATCAGAAATATAAACAAGACTTTCTACAGAAATACTACCTCGGTCCTGAACTGGAGCAGCGTTGAGAGCACGCACTTGCCCTCCAGAAGGTCCTGCACGCTGATTCTGCCCTTGCCCTTGCTTCTTGGGGCAATCCTTGCTAAAGTGTCCAGTCTCTCCACAATGAAAGCATTCGCCCCGCTTCCTCTTCTTCTTTCTGCAATCCTTGGCTATGTGCCCAACAATCCCACAGAAGTTGCATTTTCTTGGGTCCTTTGCCTTGGCCTTGTTGCCCTTGTTGTTCTTGTTGTTCTGATTGCTCTGATTTCCTCCCCACTTGGAGTCTGTCTTCTTGGCTTGAGTCTCATTAGGCTTGACTTCCTTCTTTCCATTCTTATCGTCTCCTTGAAGCAATGCCATGTCTACTAGGCCTTCAAAAGTGGCCCCCATGGGTATATGAGATAGGCCTAAACCTTGTAACGGCTCATTCAACCCTCGTGCAAAGCGCAAAGCCTTCTTATGGGGAGTATTAACCATGTCCAAACCGAATCGAGCGAGCTGGTTAAACTTATTCACATACTCCCTCACTGTCATGTCCCCTTGCTTCAAAGATATAAACTTCTCCAATTGCAGATTCGCCTCAGCTGATGATAGAAACTTAAGCCCAAATCTTGTCCTAAAATCGGCCCAAGTCTCTATAGGCCTCGTAGCATTGGTGACCTCCCACCAATAAGCAGCTTCTTCTTTTAATAGCCATGCTGCCAATAAAACCTTTCTATGGTCTTCCACATCAAAGATAGCGAAGAGATCCTCAGTTTCTTTCAACCAATTTCGTGCCCCCACAAAAGTCTCCGTCCCAATGAAATTATTGCCACCCATCGCCTTAAAGTCTTTGCAGATCTTAGCGAAATCTGCTTGTGGATTCTGAGGAGGAGGAGGAGGAACCTCAGTTACGGTGGGGGTGGTTGCTGGGCCCACATTGTTGGCCCTAGCTTCCAAGTACCTCCGGAACCATCCGGGAATGGTCACTCCCTCGGGAAGGTTAAGATCGGCCATACTGAAAAAGGAAAAGATAGATTTAGAACAAGGAAACGAAGGATAGTGCTAATAGCTTTTGGGGAATAGCCTTTTCAAAATAACTAGACTTTTCTTGGAAGATACTTAATTGGTTTTGAAAATAGTTTTTCAAAAGGTAAATTTTTAAAAAACCTTTTGCTCATATCTTGTAAACCTTATGCTCTGATACCAAATGTAACACCCCACCTCCGCCAGTGCCACTCTTGCAAGGACACTAGCTTTGGAGGGGCGTTAAACAAGGTAAACATGCATGCAGATATCACAAGACAGAACATATAAGTAAAAACAGTGTAAATAAAGCAGCGGATAAAACTAGCATTTCAAAACCATAGTCAAGTTACATCAAAGTACTTGGTCATTATTTTTCCCATAAAACAAAGTCTAGAACATAAACTGAAAACTGAAAAAGAAACATAAAGTAACTATCCCCAAAGTAGCATAAGGCCATAGCATGCTCAAACCATACGTGAGATATCCAGAAAAGCAGCTAAAGATCCAGCTAGGTAACAGTGTTCCCACCCTGCAAACCTTGGGGGGGGGAACGGAAGAAAAGAGGCGAAAGAAAACGGGTCAGTCAAAAAGACTGGTAAGTCCTATCTACTATTAGTATAAAAACTAATAAAGTTAACTGAACATGTAAAACAGAGATGAGATGTAGGGTGATAACTGGCATGGTGAAAAGTTAACAAGACAGATCGAGTGTGGCATCGCATATACAAGGTTAAGTTACACCAGGTGTGTACTAGTATTCCAATCCATGTCAAGTATAATCAAGAAATGATCCCTTGGCCCAAAGCTGGCCCAACCCATGAGATGACCTAAATCAAGGTCCAACTACTCGGTCTAGTCGATCGGCTCCCTAAAAGCCTAGCTCGTCGTGTATCGGTGTCATACAGTCCAAACCTGAAATGTAGTCGACTGTGCTAGGTCCACCCTAGGGTGTATCCGACCCTAGGGTGTCAACCACTGACACGAAACAAGCACGCACAGTCAAAACCTACTGGTGCCCAAGTCTGTCTTTCATCCCCGGACAATGTGCACGACCATGGTCCGTCAGAATCTACTATGGCGCACCTACTTTTGCAGTCTTTTTGGTCACTTACACTCCAGCCCAGTAATCGTGCCCCACCCTAGCCTAGTCCCTAGGGTATCTGATACTCCCTAGTGGGTTACTGCTGAGAAGGACCACGTAACTAGGGTTTTCTAGTGGGTTAAGTGTGGTTAACCCATCCAATCAAGTATCAAGTTGGTTAAGTGTACCCAAGGTTCATGACTTAACCGCGTCAACCCATCATGTCTAATTGGTTAAGTATTCAACTGGTCCATGACTTAACCCTACCATGTGGCATTAATTAGTTTAATGCACCCAACCTCTCACATTAGACCTTGTTGTGGTTACTAGTTAAGCCGGGCGGATCCAAGTAGCTTTACACCACAACTTGGTCTAACCTCGGGTTTCTAGTGCAACATGACCAACTACTCACATTGGGTCCTATTGCTTGTAGCCACTAGTTAAGCCGGTCGGTTCCGGGTAGATTTATGCTACAAGCTCAACCTAACCTCGAGTTGGCCACACTCATATTTTCTAAGTGTCATGTCCACCATTATGTTTACAAACACAATCACAAGTCAATGTTCATGACATATTTTAAAATCATGTTTCATGTCATTACTATTACCCAACCCAACGTATTCCCGTCGCATGTACGTTTCGCATAACATATCATAGATCAAAAGGGGGAACTTGGCAAAAGCATAACAAAAAGGGGCATAAGGTAATAAGGTTGGCCACAAGTTAAACATGGTGGCATAAATACGTTCATAAGCTTGCATATTACATCATAGGCCTCAAAACATGCATAATATCAACTCAAGCAAATAGGTGAAACATGATCATGAATGACATAGGATGATGACTAGAAGTTCGCATATAACATTATATGCAAGTTATCATAAAGGTTATGAGAGTTCTCATGTTGCATAATGCAACATTTCAACATAAAGCTTATAGCTTTTAGCCCACAAGGTCAAGGTGATAGGTTTTCAAACATGCATAGAATATATTCATGCATAACATGATAAGATCAAAGCATATATCATACTTAGGCCCAAACTCAACTTGCAACATATCACATTTAACTTCATAGTTAGAATCTAAGAGTAGTATAGGGCTTACAATGAGCGGTTATGCGATCTAGATCAATATATATAAAGATTGAGACGAAGCCACAAGCAAAATCCGCAAAGAAAATAATAAGCTCCACTTAAACGCCTTGAAACAAGAAGTAATAACTCCAATGAGAAAGAAAGAAGACTCTTTTATTTAAGAAAGATGGCTCTTTTATGACATAGATTGATTTGAGACACTCATGCTTTCATGGAGAAGATGGAGGCCATGATTGGTGAATATTTGGACAGCATTTAGTTGTAGGAATGATTAATGAGTGTTTAGGCTAGGTCTAGGGGTCTTTTTATAGGTGATTAGGTTAATTTAGACCATAGGATTAACCCTAAATCGAATCTGAGCCATCAACTCCCGTCAGAAACTTCCAGAGCAAGACCTAACCTGTCAAAATGGTGCACCAGAAAAACTGGTCCGACCGGGGGGGTCGACCCCTGGGTCGACATGGGGGTCGACCCATGGGTCGACATAGGTGTCGACCCATCTGGGAAGGGTTCGACAGGGGTGTCGACCCCTGTGTCGACCCTGTCTGGGGCGGGAGAATTCCCGCCTATCCTGTTTTGGCTGAAATTCAAATCTGAATTCGAATTTGAACTATTTCCGGGCTTGGAATTTTCTGAAAACTTCATTGGGCCATAACTTGGTCATACGGACTCCGTTTTTCGAAAACTCGGACTCTATTTCGCGTATTTTTCCGAGACGAACGCAATGGCACAGCCCGTTTCCCTTGATTCAGATTTTAACATTTAATTCTGCCTTGATTTATATTATAACATGTTATTCAAAAATACGGGTTGTTACAATCACCGAACCAAACAACATCAATATAAGGTCCAACATACCCAGGTCGTTCCCCTTAGGTCGTCCAACGACCTAATCTCCAAAACCTCTCCCACGGTCCGCCTTCCTCAGACCGTCCACGACCTAAGTCCCTTCAACGTTCTAACCCTTTTAACGACCTAAGAACCAAAGCGAACGACCCGCTATGCTTCCAACGATCCAGCTCCATGCTGCACCCTAAGCTTCCAATGATCTAACTCTTAGATCGCTCACGACCTAACTTCCTTAGGTTGCTCTCTGATCTGATACCACCCATGCTCCCATGGTCTGGTGCCCACGACCTACAACCAACGGCCTGTGACCTAAATCCTCCACAACCCAAAGCTTCTCCAACAACTAAAGCATTCAATACCCCGGTATTTTTGCCCAGTCCATGCTCTAGAACTTTTCCCGGTACATGCTTTTGAAAACTGCCCAGTCCATAAGACTACCCAGTCCATAAAATTGCCCAGTCCATAAAACAACCTGACCTAAGGAAAACGACTTGACCTAAGAAAAATGACATGTCCATTCCAAAAACGACATGTCCAGTCCAAAAACGACCTGACTCCAGATTTGACCAAAAATAGCTCCAATTTTGACCAAATCATCACCAAACGACAACATCGATGCGACCACTTCATCCAAATCCTCCAATTCAACCATAGATACTTTATGAAACCATTAGGAACATCAAAATGACAGTTATTCATCAATGATCATATAAAATTCACCAAAAATCATGATAAATCAATGCATAAAGTAAAACAATGGATCTAACTTGCATAAACATATGAATTAACATAAGAATTACTAGTTTTAAGTTGCTAGATTAGATCCTATGGTGATCCAAATGAAAATATACTTACCATGATGTAGATCTAGGTGAAAATAACTTGAAAATGATGAAATAATGATCAAACAACTCATATACTTGATTGAATCCGTGTGAGAGATGCATATCATTCACCAAATCTTCAAAACAACACAAAAACACTTTGATCTTAATCCGGATAGCGAAAAATTAGCTTCAAACTCTCCGATTTGATGAAATCTCTCTTCACTTGACGTAGATCTAGCTTCAAATCTAGAGGTACGTAGATTTAGAATTTTAATGGTGGGAAGGTGTATTTGATTGAGCAAGGAGGATCACGAGCTCAACCAAATGAGAGAATGAAGAAAAGTAACCCTATCTCCATACCTCTAACCCCCTATTTATAGCCTTCCACCAGCCCACTAATGGGCCTCCTCAAATCAGCCCATCAATGGCTTACAAAACCTGAACTAAAAGTGTGAAACACTAAAACAACGATTCCTCCCAAATCGCTGAACCAAATCTGTAATATGACCACTCTACAAAATTGGCAACACCGTTTCCTTTCCAATGTAACCGACCTCAACACCTGATTCGATCCCAATCAAAAGTTAAATCCTGTACAAGACTGACAGGGGCAAAATGATCACAAATAAAATTGGTAAAAATTATGGATGTCTCACAGCCCCATAAAGAACATACCAAAATATGAGAATGATCCAACCTTCAGGAATTAAATAAAAATATTTTACGATCCTCCGATGCGTAAAATGCGGGCTGTTACATAGCTCGTAGTGCTTTTCAATCGCTACGCCATTTCAATTTAGTGTTGATGAATAGTAGATCTGCTCTTATCCCCTCTTTTTTCCGCTGCATCCGCTAAATTAATGTTTTAGCAATCACTTTAGCAATATTGATATATAGAACTTGATTTGACTAATTTTCTTTATAAAATGAACAATAAAGTATAAATAGCTAATTTTATTATATGAGTATTTATCATATTATAGACATCTATTATAGTCATCAAATCTAGTGTGTATAACAATGATATTATTTGGTTTTGTTATATAAGATTAATTAATATTTGTTTCTTTTTCTCATATAATATATGAATGGTAGCTAATCAATTTTAAATATTTGGTTCCAACATCTAATGAACTTGTTTGCGAATCCGATATATCCCCGCTATTTCCTTACTTTATCCCGCTACACCTTTTTGCCCCTCCACCGTTGATTTGGATTAATATTTGTTTCTTGTGTTATTCGCTTGATTTGGATTTGGTCGTTGATGTTCTCGTGTAAGTAAATGTGCTAGATGAATTAAATCCAAGCTTTGAATAAAATCCACGGCCAAGTTGTTGGCGTCAATCTTAGAGTCCATCGCTGATCTGATCCATATATAGTGACTAATCTAAAGCTACGTAGCTTGATGCCTTGAAGCGGTGATCCAATGAATGTACACAAGCCTGATTCGATGCGTGGTCATTGATCAATTCGAGGTCAGGCGAGGTGATCCAAAATGTTGATCAAGCTGATCCGTGGTCATATTAGTCTATTTAGATTGTCTAGAGAAAGTACGTTGGGAGGCCGATCGGGAATAGGCCAAACTGGACGTTTATGCTTTATGACCTTCCTTTAAGCATTCCACATCCTTGCTTTGTCGAGTCTCGTTGGTCGTTAGATGCTTCGAAGTTGTTGGGTCCAAACCCTAGCTTCTTCTATCGTCCATCTTCTTCGCTCCTGTCCCTCCGTTTTCTTTCTCTAACAGCACAAGGCTCTGTGCAAATTACATGGAGAATAACGGCGGCAGTATACCATACTCGATATTAGATTTCCTCCTCTTTAAACCCATTAGCGACGATCTTCTTAGAAAACTACTATCCATTCCCCCTCCCTCTCCTCCTCAATCTTATCTCATTTTCAGAAAATCTCTTTTATTCCGCAGCATCTCAGCCGACCCCTTTTCAGAAGACGCCCTTTTCTGCATAGAAATGATTCTCCATCATAACCGAGATGCCTGTGCTCCTTTTGACCTTGCGCTCGCCCAAAATGCATACTTCCATGCGGCCGTGGGGTTCACGGTGAACGAACTAAAAAAAGGTGACTACTCTGGCTATATAACTGCTGTAGACAGATTTTGGAAGACGCGCATGGATAATCTGGATGTAGATTTGGTGTCCGAGAAGTTATTAAAGTGGAAAGAGTTTATGATCCGTGGAGTGGAAGATTACATCGTGAGGGAGACTATGCTTATGAAGTGGAATGAGAAAGAAGGAAGGGATGCAATATTAATGTTCAACCTCGCTGTGATTGATGCAATGGAACCCCATTCCTTAGAATTGGCTGCAACTAAAATGATGACCATGAATGAAAGTAATGTGAATGACATTGAAGGTGCTGATGATTTAGGTTTGAACTCTTGTGTTGAAAATTACGGTGATAACCGTACAGTAGATAAATCAGATGCATTGGCGGGAGATAATATGGAATTGGGTGGAGATGGTAGTAGTGCTTTGCCAAAAAATTCAAGTAATTTAATTGTTTTGCTGCTGCTGTTGTTTAATTCAATCATTGTTTGCTTACATCATATGGAAACACATTTTCATTTATTTCTGTCATCTGAGGTATATAATTAGGTTATAAGGTAAATTCAATGAACTTTTTTCATCCATGTTGTTGATACCAGATGGTATCACTTGACCAATATCTCACATATTCATCGTTGATTGATCTATGGCTCATAACAATATTAAAGGGTGTGTTCATTTGCAATAAATTGTTGATGTTTGTTCGCAATAAGTGTTTAGAATCGTCATTGTGAAAATCGGGTTTGGTGGCCGCTTAGGCACTAGGTGATGCTTGCCGACATGCCTAGTGGAATAGGCTAGTGACCAAATCGCCTGGGTTGGCCTAGACTTGCCCAGGTCCACCCAGTCCCTTATGATTCTGCATGATCTCCGCCCAGATCCATCAAGTCCTTTCTTGTTTTGCCGAATCCTGCTTGGATCCACTTAGACCTGCCTTGGTTTACCTAAGTTCTCCAAATTCTTTCCAGCATTGTCTAGGTCTCTATTTTTGGTTCTACTTTTTTTTTTTCTTCTGAAATTTTCACTTCTTCTTTAAGGCTTTCGGATTGTATTTACTGTTGTTGGCTTTTATATATATATAAACTTATTGTGTTATGCCTGTGCTACGTTATGTTTCACCGGTCATAGTTTTGTTGAAACGCGCTCTAAATAACATTAAGTTCCAACTAAAAATTGAATGTGCATATGCATCTATCTTAAAACCAGAAAGATGACATTTACACTTGAGAATAAGTTTTTGTATGCATGATACCTAAGTTTGATAATAGATCTTATAAACGACACATAATTTCAATTAGTCCATGATCAATCTCCATCTAGGCAATTAATTCCTAACCCACGTCCGTTGCTTAACATCTGTGTAGTGATTTTTACAATTTTGTTAAGAACTATAGATTAAGTGTCCAGAACTTCTAGTGCAATCAATATAAGTGCTAAAGTGGTGTTTATTACAATTTTTGGATGTTGAATGACAAATTGTTCCTTCTATACTTCTACATTAATTTGTAAATTACATTGCACTTTATATACAGACCAGGTTTATTTATTTATAACTGTACTATTTTTATCCCTTTTTTGTTACTTCTATTGTTAGCATTATCTTTTGGGCTATTTTTTTCCTCAAAACCAATTAATTTTGTCATCGCTTTTTTTATGATGTATTAGTTATATTTATATCTTAAAGAAAGAGGAAATTGGTTAAGGGATTTTTTTTTTTTTTGGTTTGGGGGGGGGGGGGGGGGGACAAAGAGGGTGAAACAATGCTATATTTTAAGTTAATTTTTTAAGCGGAGAATCAAAGATCTGATTCTCCTCTTATAAAAATAAAGAAGAACGAGTATATTGACCTTTTGCAATAATTATTTTCTTTCACGCACATTCTACGCCGGCAAAGCGATGTTTCTCTGTATCTTATCGTCGAAATCTGAACCCTAATTTGTCAAAATTATAAAAATTGAGATCATAGAGTAGGATTCATCCCATCCTTTATCTTATCTTTATCCCAATCCCGTTCGAGGCATTTCCTTATCAACTCTGTTCTAGGCATTTCCTTATCAACTCTGTTCTAGGCATTTCCTTAACCAGTTTAGAAATTAGAATTTTAGATTTTGATGTGGATATGATTTAAAGTTTGGTGGTAACAGGAGAACAATAAAGAGAATGCGGTGTGGCACCTTAAAGGAAAGGATGGGCTGCGTAGGAAGGAAGGGAGCCAGATTTTCTGGTGCAGTTTTGTTCTGCAACTTGATGTGAAGAAAAGAGCGTGCCATCGAGAGAAGAAAGCGGAAAAGAGAATAAAGAGTATTTTTGGAGAAGTTTAATATTTGTATGCATTAAAAAATACGAACAGCTATCATTTCTTATCATATAATTTTTTAGGTTTTTTCTATGATTTTTTGTGTAAACTATACTCCCTTAATCAATTTGCTTTCGCCTAACAATTCGCAAGAAGAATGCAAATATTTATTTGTTAAAAAAGTTAATCATATTTAGTATGATAAAAAATATAATATTTATTTTATCATGATATATAGTTTAGCATGATTAAAAATCATAATATTTATTTATCATGATATAGTTTCCTTTTTGTCCATTTGATTATATATTAAATTGAATCCATTTTATATTATGAAAACAATTTTCTATTTTAAACACGAATGGCTATGATTGTCATAATTATTGTTTAATTTAACAAAAGAAAATCCAGTCGGAAGTTGAAAGGAAGTAGAAAAGCAACCACTTTAACCTTCAACATTCAATATTCAAGAATCAACAGTTAATGATCAATTTTCAGTGTTAAACATTCAAAACTTTAAACAAAAATAACCTATAAACATTCAAAACTTAAAAAAAAAAAAAAAAAAAAAAAAAAAAAAAGAAGAAGAAGAACCTAACTCTTAATGCACAAACTTGTACTTAAAAGAGGATTAAAAATTTGGTTGTTATATTTCTTAAAAACTATTTAGTACTACAAGATTAGTGTTTTACTGATGTATTACGATACATCAGTCATAACTTCTTCTTTGTCTTTCTCCCAGAACATAATTATAACTTGTTTATATATCTGCATATGCTTTTCATATATCTTACCGCTGATTTCAAAATGTTGCTTGTGAGACTTTGGCCAGTATTTGTTACTTCAAACTAATGTTAACTAGCTTATAGTTCGTAGAACACCAATAGTTGCTAGCACTTTTAAATAGCGGGAGAATGTTGGATATCAAAGAAACAAGTGTTGTATAATTTACTAATTTTATACTTCAGTTTCCATTTATGCATCTATTACAGTTGTCAAAATATGTTTATCTTGAGAAGAATTATTTTCATGTTTGATTTTGATATTTAGTGTTTTGTACAAGGTAATGGACCATTTTTTAAACTACTTGTATATCAGTTTCCACAGCTGAGATTGAAAAAGTAACTGGTAACCTGAAGAGGAGTTGTGAAGATTTGAAGAAAGTTGTGCAAGATCCTCTTCCGGATATCATGTTGGCATCCACATCGGCACCTGTAGGAGTTCGTAGTGATAATAGCCCGGTAACTTACAGGAACTACACCACTCAGTTTCCTGATAGCATCTTAATTAGTTCAATTTTAGCTTATATATCATTTCATTTCCTTTGAAGGTTGCTGATAGAGATCAATATGAAGCTCATGTTCGATGTCCAACAGCCTATGCTGATGATGTAATTTACAAATTAAACAACCTGGCATTTATTTGTGTAGTTTGTTTCCCTACGATGTTGCTTCTCATTTCGTATGTTGTCAACGTCAATTTTTTGAACTTCCGAGGCATTCCGTTCTTAGTAGTTTATTTCTTTTTAACCAAGGCTCAAAGTTTTTTTCTAGGTTGTCTTTCTGTCCATATAATTTGGAACAGACAAGTATAAGAGCATCCCAACATTAACACATGTGAGATGCAGATTTGTTTTAATTTTTGTTTAGGATGCTTTCCAACCGCGGAAACAGTACTGATTACTCATTTCCCCCCTCTACAAGTGCATCAAGTTTGTAGTTCTTGGGATATAAGTGCATATTCATTATGCACTCAAGATAGCACGTTGTTCAAAAAGAATCCATGTTTGGGTGATTATCGATAATGTGCCTAAACAAACACCCTGCTTCCTAGTCATCACAACATGTCATTGTTTGAAATTTCAAAATTTTATTACCGCTTCTATGATTTTTCCTTCAATTTCACTTTGATTTCGCACAGTTCTCTTTTTAAACTATGTCTTCCTTCCAGCAATTTGTCCATTAGTCACCTCCCAACAACTAGAAAATGAAGTAGATGTCCTCTTCTAAGAAACTCAAGGTAATGATTCTAATTGTGGTTGGTAAATAAATAAATACGACTGCGATTTATGTTATCTGTAATGCCTTTATTCAGATGTCTCCACACACAAAAAATGATCAAAGATTTGAGTCATTGTGGAGAAAGGTTATCAGTCCAACAAAAAAGGGTCATATCATTTGCAGTAAATTTGCCAAGGAATGATCAAGTGTCAAACTCAATTTCTTCGAGTCACAATTTAAGAAGATCAAAAAAGAAAGCCCTAGTCTATTTAGAGGAATTGAAGATTTGGTGAACTCTTAATAACATTATATGGAGGAGCAATCATGATAAAGTTGAAGACTTCTTAGCGAAGGCTTGCCTATGAGTTCGAATAATTTAAACATTGAATCATCACTTGCATACGGTCAACTAAAATTCAAGACCAACTCTATTGAGTTTGAATCGACACTATGAATCAAAACGGGTATTTATGTATTGTTATGGACTTGGTTTTCATAAATGAGTGCTTAGCCAGGTCTAGTGGGATTTCGATTAACGGCTTGTGCATGTGTGATGAGGACTCATTTCGAGATTGACGATCAAAGCATCTTTTGAATTGGATGATCTAATAGTCAAAATGTATTCAAATTGTGTGAAATTGTCATATCGTTGATGAAATTTATCATCGGAATGGTAAAAAATGAAATGATGTGCGTCGATGTATTCTATGACGAGTTGATGTGTTCTGAGATCAGACGAGCTGATTTACTTTGAAGAAAATAAATATTAAGAAAATGTAATTATTATATCTACATCGTCTTATGATATCCACTGGACTCTGCCATTTTAACCAAGTTAGCAGCTCATCACTAAATTAAATCAAGAGCTTCAGACCACGCAAGAGAACATGGAGGGATCCTTTGAACTCGTGACACGTGACAAGATGACATGCATATATATTATACTTTAGGGATGTGCGACGGTGCTTGGTCAATTCTTATTTTCTGAGCATTGATTTGTTTAAGGCTTGACGAAGTTCAGGGAGGTATCATATGAAACAAAGAGTGGCAATGAAGTACACATACGAGTTGGTGGTTGCTTCTTGGAGTGGTGTGACTTACATCCAAACACAATATAAAAGAAAAATCAAACACAAATCACATAACATTAACCAATATTTACATAATACAACAACCAAACGTCGTCAAAACAATATGAACATGTCCAAACCATCATAACCAACACCATGTCCAAACCATACCATCACCAAACCATCATAACATCATGTCCAAACCATCATAACAAATACATACAACCATCATCATGTAGCAAGCCTCACCAACTCTCAAAACATAGATGTCATCAGCTAATCTGATCAACTCTCTTCACCAGAAGATGAGGGTGGCGTAGCGTGCTGGGCAATATACTCCATCAGCCGCTGGTTAAGCAGCTCCATCTGCTCTTCACAGTGATGATCACGCTCATGAAGCTCTGCAATCTGTGTTTTTAGCTGTGCGATTTCTTCCTTGTCCTAAGCCCTCTGATACGTCTGCTGAGATGATCTAATCTGTATATAATTTCAAATTTTCAGTATTTCATAATAGCATTTCGAGTACATTTGAGTTTTTATTATAAATTTTAGTATTACCTCTAGATTTCCAAAACCATATCGTCTGTTTCAAATAGGTGGATCCATGACAGCATCAAATATCATGTCCTCCCAACTCACTCCTCCCCCCTAGATTCTAGTAACTACACCCTTTGTTCCTGAAATTTCTCCTGTTAAACCAAAAACAAATAAAGTGCTCATTGTCTCTCTGTAATTTCTTGCCATTTTACTGTTCCAGTGGCGCTTGACTAGTTCCAAATCCGTCTTCTGGAGTTCCACCGAGCCCTGCATTTTTTTTAAAATAGCATACATATGAATTTATCAAATAGGAGCATGATTACTTAACGTAATAAATGTTATATCATACATACGTACCCAAAAATCCTACCATATGGTCTCCTTAACAATATCGGGTATCGACATCCATGTGGGCCAACTTGCAGTCATGCGAGTTTGATAAGCACGTTTTGATATCTTCAAGACTGTGTTGGACGGCTCCAACTCAAAACTCCTGTGTTAAAAAAAAAAAAACATGGCTGCTAGAACAACAATTAAATAATTTATTGTACTTAAATTAAAATTATACTAAAAACCTAGTATTTATCCTTTGCTGGCTTTTGGCTTAAGCCAGACCACAGGACGGGATAACTCCGACTGACTACCCTCATCGCCAACTAATTGACCTTGTGACGTCATATCTATTACAAACAACAACATAACATAACATAACATGAAAGAGCTATGTAAAAACATGGTATGAGATAATATGAGTACTTGTTAATAGAAATGCCATAACATAAATACCACCCTATATGATAAGTAAAGAAAGTAGGAAAGGCTATGATTCTATATGATACTTGTTAATAGAATTGTCTGGTTAACATTACAAGTTTGAATCATAGAAGTGTTAAATATGAGTTTGATTCATAGATATGTCTAGTTAACATATGTGTTTGATTCAAAGAAATGTCATAAAAATAAATATAAGTTTGATAGATAACATATTTTTTATTTATGATATGTTACTTGTTAATATATATTAAAATGTGTTAACATAAGAAATATCTATCAAATCTGAATTTGATTCTTGCTATGTAAAAATAAACATAAAATTACCTTTTTAAAATGAGGATTATTGGTTAGTCGCCCTCACTACTTTCAGATTCTGACTCTATTTCCTCCTCTATATATGGTTCATCTGTAGTCTCAAATACATTAATTAATGCATTTGATTCATCGTTTAGAGGTCCAAAATCTGTTTGATCATCGGTTATTACTATTTCTGTATTTTCCTCGACATCTGCTTGACAAGCTTGGTCGTTGGGAATATTACGTCCATCAATTGTGAACCCTGCCTTTGTTTTGAAAACAACCCACCAATCTATTTTGTCTCTTCTCATAGATGGATAAGGAGCATAATATACTAGAAGAGCTTGTTTGGCAAGTACAAAACGATCGTACTTATAATAACAGGAAGTAAGTCTTACTTCTATAAAATTATATTTTGGGTGCACGTTGATTGCAGAACCTGGAACGTTGCTGAACCAGTTGCATTTAAACAAAAATACTTCTTCCGCGGGTCGTGTGAAATATGTCAATTGCAGAATCTGGTTTAGCATGCCATAAAAATCGTGTATATGGTCGTTTGGATCATCACTACCTTTAACAAATACGCCGCTGTTGTCAGTTAATTTTTCAGCACCATATTTTTTAGTGCTAAATTTATATCCATTGACAAAGAATATTGGATATGTCTTGACATTTCTTTTTGGTCTCATTGCCAAATGTTTCAATCCTTCATCCACAACATAATTTGTTGGATCAAAAACATAATTAGTAAACCAACTAGCAAATTCTTTGCTGATATCACCGTTTGGATACTATGATTCCTAAATGCTGCAATTATAGGACGAATGTTACATATATAAATAAAGATACAGTACATGTATACTTAGATGTATAAGTTTATTACCTAACAAACGGTGCAACTTCAGTGCAATTGAGAAGAATATATGTGTGTGCTGCCTTATAATCTTTATCATTCAGCCATTCTTCCACACATCTACCAGAATGCTGACCATGTTTTTTAAAAATAGATAAAATCGTTGGACAATCATCTTGATCAACGCCTTCATCATTATGCGTAGTACTTGCAAATGATATGTTCACATGATCACTAAAATAATAAGAGAAAAAAATGAAGTTTCTTCTTCGATGTATGATTTGCAAATAGAACCTTCAACTCGAGCTTTCTGCCTCACTTTTTTCTTTAGATGATTTAAATACCTATTTAGAATTATTGTAATTTTTTTTAATACATTTCATTAACAAAAATTTAATTAACTAAATATTAATATACCTTTCAAATGGATACATCTATCCATATTGTACATGCCCTTGAAGACGTGTTTCTGGTGGAAGATGAATATGTAAATGCTCCATAACATTGAAAAAACCTAGAGGAAATATTTTTTCCAATTTGCAGAGCAATATGGGGATTTCTTCCTCTAGTTTACGTAGACGATTAATTTTTATTGTAATAGAACAAAGCTCTTTATAGAACAAGCTAAGCTCTGTTACAACAATCCAAATTTTTATGAGCAATAATTCTTTGAAAGCAACGGACAATAAATTTTCCATCATAACATGACAGTCGTGGTTTTTCATCCCGCTAAGTTTACTGTTTTTATAGTCGACACATCTATGAAGATTGGAAGATATACCATCCAGGAATCTTAATCCTTCCATCCATTTTAAAAATATTTTAACTTGATTACTGTCCAGTTCATAGCACACTTTTGGTTTTTTGGTGTCATTTGGCTTTATATGAAGCTCTGGACGATTACATATTACTTCGATATCACGTCTTGATTTCAAATCATCTTTCGTCTTCCCTTTGACATTCAAAATTGTATTTATTACATTATCAAACATGTTTTTCTCATTATGCATCACGTCAATATCATGATGAATTAGAAGATCTTTCCAATAAGGCAACTCCCAAAACATGCTTTGTTTCCACCAATTATGAATCGTTGATTTACCTTGAATTTCTGTCTGTACTCCGGTTTCATGAATCTTGAGAAAATCTTGTACAAGTTCATAAATTTCTTCACTTGTCCATACTTAGGTGGTCGCAAAGTTTCATGCCTATTAGCTGTAATTTTTTTATTATCTCTTCTAAAGGGATGATTAATATGAAGAAAATATCTATGACAGTCAAACCATGAAATTTTCTTTTCAGTGGGTAAAGAAAATGCTCTTGTTTCGTCTATATAGTACGGACAAGCTAGACGACCAGCCGTACTCCAACTTGAAATCATTGCATAAGCAGAAAAATCGCTAATTGTCCACAATAGAGAAGCATGCATACGAAAGTTTGTTTTTTTGCGAAATATCATATGTTTCTACCCCTTCATACCAACATTTTTTTAATTCTTCGATCAACGGTTGTAAATAAACATTGATTCCTTGTGTCGGATCATCAGGACCAGGGATGATGTAACAACCCAAGGATTTTCGGTCCCGGAAATCGACATAAATATCTTTACTGTAACTCATGCTGACCTTCCAAACACCGAAAACAATGGAACGTTATTAGAAAGAATTTAGAGGGTGAGATAAGAAAGAAAGAAATATTAGAATAGAAGAAGAAGAAGAAACAACACAACACAGGGTCTCACATCGCAGCAGAACAAATTATAATACAGAAATAAATCTTTATTGAGAGCTTTAAAAATACTTACAAGATCAGAGTACATCACACAACGGGACAGTTATAATAACCTGTTCCCATATACAACACACAACGGAATAGTAGCTATATAATATCATACGTTTGAACATCTCCAGCTCGTCTCTGGACTTCACAGCATTCGACAACTTGAACCTGTACATCCCGGGCCAACCCGAGCATTTACAAAACACCGGGTCAGTCTGGTGAACCAGGGTGAGATAAACTCGCACAGTATCAAGGGAGATCATCCAACTTGATTTTAAAGTTAAAATCCTTTCGAAAGAAAAAGATAATCGTAAGACCAAATCCACACATAAATACGGACGGTTTTTACCTTACGATAACCCAAAACATTTTTGAAATCAATATCTTTTTCTGATATTATAATAGTGTCTAAATACAAGTAGATATCAATCTAGCGGAACGCTTGCATCTCACGCTCCACATATATAGTATAAAATCAAAACCTTTGGGCGCTTATTGGAGAATTGAATTCCGACCATGACAAGGTATGGGACCACCTGTCGATAGTGTATCTCTAGAGGCGAATACACTGGGTTCAACAAGAACGTCTTGCAACCCGGCACACACATGACCGACCACTCATTTCGCTTGAGTGTATTGAATGTATATCACCAACGGTTGGGAGCTACCCACCGTTTCCCGAAAAGGGACAGCATCGAAATAGATTAAAGAAGCAAATGAAATTTCTTTAGATAGGTGATTATACACCCTAATGGGAGCGACCCACATAATCATGCTGCCTGCCCGATTTTTATCATTTCCCGGTTGGTGAGGCTTGAGGTTTAGATTAACTTTTGAACATCTGGTCATCATTCACTTTGAATGCCCCATCGTCAGATCCGCCAGATATCATTAATTGACGTCCACAAAAATACTCTAGCAGTTAAGCTAAGAGAACGGCTATTCTCCGCCAACAACTATAGCACGTTTGAAGAAAACCAACGTACGTGATCCCTTTGGAAATACTCTATCAAGCATCCGTCCATACAAGTCATCCGGATGAACCGAAGGTACTCTCCTACCGCATCCCATATAGGAATCACCCATGGGTCAGTAGCGAGAAGTCCTTGCAACGTGTAGATTCCAACCACGACAGAATCACAGCTTATCTCTACTTGCCAGGTAGAGAATATTAGTGGTTCTTCCGTTTATGAAAATCCACAGTCTTCAGTGCTCCATCTCGATCATCTTTTGATATCTTCACGTATTCATTGGTCGGAATGGTTTTCGAATATAAATTTGATCCCGGTCTTTCTGTACCAACAATTGTATTGGACAGATTTGATAGTCGGTGATTTAACTATCAAAATATACAGTGATTCAATCATGACAATCCAATGAGTTCACTGGTTCAGTATTCGGCATCACTTGGCCTTTTAATTAAAACAAACTGATTCACTTCTGTTTAATTAAAACTTCTAACTCTTTTAATATTTAAAAATACGATAATTGAATTCTTACTTAATATACTAACGTTCTCAAAAACCATTTCATTATTAATACTTAGTGAAATAACTTATAATCATATTAAATTTCCACTTAATTCTCCTTCAAAACATTTGTTACATCATTCTTTATTATTTAAACTTGGGAAATCAACTTAACTTATTATTCGCAATCAACGTTAAGTAATATCTTTTATTCCATTCTTGAAACGATAACTAATATTTATTTGTATAAAATAAAAACTCAACCTTACATTCCCTTCTTACTAGTTTCCTTTACTTCGTATATTCCCCAAATTTTCACCAAACATCGCATTATGTTTTCTCTAATGGAAATAATAAATTACCACTAACCTCTTTTACGATTACCAACTAATATCATCTTCAGATAATCCAGATGTTGTTCAAGTTGGGGTATTTTAATTACCTTTTAGACCTTGATCAACAACGTTCTTATCCTCAGATAAATATAAGTTGTAATCAACCCAATATTCTATTCCAGTCTCAAAACAAATCCCATTTAACCATTTTATTCAGAAACACTAATTTAATAATCAATCTCCATTAAGAACAGTCGATTTAATCAACTCAAACACGGTTATCCAGTTAACCGATTCCAAATAAATTCTCACTTTAAATTAATTAATAATATAATTAATTTAAATAATTCCATTTAATTTTTCTTAACAAAACAATTATCCAAATTTAATTCTTTAGATTAATTTTTATTCACTTATTTAAAAATCTGATTAACATCAAAGATTTCCATATAAAACCAATTAATTATAAATTTAAATAATAAATGATAAATATTTATTTTCTTTTAAACAAACCTTTTTTTTAAAATAATATATTTCAAAATCTATACCCAGTTATAAAATAAATTTTATAACTTCAGTTCTATCAGTTCACCTGACGGTGAATCAATATGTAACACCCCACCTCCGCCAGGGTGACTCTTGCAAGCACTCTGACTTTGGAGGGGCGTTGAATCAGGTAAACATGCATAATGATATATCAAGGCAGAACAAGAACATATGTATATATGTAAACAGAGTAAATAACATAGATAAAACAGCGGAAGATTTCAAACCATTTCAAAACAAGTCTGGTACAACATAATGTCAACTTTCCAAATACACAAGTCTAGATAAAAACAACATCACTGAAAAACTGAAATACATAAGTACTATCCCCAAAATAAGTGATAACCATAGCTAGCTTCATGTCAAGACCGTACATGAGCTAAAATCCCACAAGCAAGCGATCAGAAATCCAAGCTAAGCTCCAATATTCCCACCCTGAGAACCTTGGGGGGGGGGGGGGGGGGGAACGGAAGAAAAGAGGCGAAAGGAAAACAGGTCAGTCAAAAAGACTGAGTAAGCCCTACTACAATCAATGTAAACTGATAAAGTTAACTGGCATGAGAAGCAGGGATGAACATAAGGATAACAACATACTAGCATGATGATTAACTAACAAGGTAGATAAAGGTGTCATCGCATAATCAGGTTTAAGGTTTTTGCACTACAGGTGTACTAGCAAACTAACATGACTTGAATAAACAAGTATTGATCCCTTGGCCCAAGCTTTGGCCCAATAACATGAAGTGACCCTAATACGCGGTCCAACCAAACGGTCTAGTCGATCGGCTCCCTATAAGCCTAACTCGTCACGTGTTGGTGTCAATGCGGCCCAAACATAATTGTAGTCAGACTGTGCAGGGTCTCCCGTCGGGTGTATCAAGCCCTAGGGTGTCAACCCCTGGACACCATAAACATAAGTGCACAGTCTCGATCTACTGGTACCCGTGCATGTTTTCCCCGGCTTCGGACTATGTGCACGACCATAGTCCGCCCGGAACTACACCGGCGTACCCTTCTGCCGTCGTTTTTGGTCTCTTACCTCAAGTCCAGTAATTATGCCCCCACCCTAGCCTAGACCCTAGGGTCTTAATGATACGAACTTGGGATTACTGCTGGAGTGGACCCCCATTGCTAGGATTTTTTAGTGGGTTAAGTACGGTTTAACCCTTTTACTAATCATGGATTAACTTGGTTAAGTGTAACGATGAGTTCACGACTTAACCCTGATTAATCTACCAAGCTCAAATTGGTTAAGTATTAAGTGGACCATGACTTAACCCTAATCATGAGGCATTAATTAATTTAATGTGCCTTAACCTCTCACATTAGACCTTGTTGTGGTTACTAGTTAAGCCGGGCGGGTCCGGGTAGCTTTACACCACAACTTGGTCTAACCTCGGGTTCAAGGTACAACATGACCAACTTCTCACATTAGGTCCTATTGTTTGTAGCAACTAGTTAAGCCGGTCGGTTCCGGGTAGTTTTATGCTACAAACTCAACCCAACCTCGAGTTAGTCACACTTATATTTTCTAAGTGTCATGTCCATCATGTTTCCAAAACATGTTACAAGTTTTCAAGAATTTGGGTAGACCTAACTTAATAGGTAAATTCCCAATGGGTAGACCTAACTTAATAGGTAAATTCCCAATCTTATGTTTTTATGTCTTTTAAGTTTACCCAACCCCAAACGCAATCCCATCGCTTACATATCGCAATAGCGCATAAAGGATAGAAAGAGGGAACTTGGCATAATCATGACATAAAGGTGTTGAAGCCACAAGTTTAACATGGTGGCATATGAAATGTACATATGTTCATATACTTGCATATTACATTTTTAGGCCTCAAAAGCATGCATAAAACCAAGCTTAGCATATTGGTGATACATGGTGATAAATGACATGTAGAAATGGCCATAAGTTCGCATTTAGCCTCACATGCAAGTTATCATAAGAGATATGATAACTTACATGTTGCCAAAATGCAACCTTTAGCATAAAGCTTGAAGCTTTATGTTCATATACTCAAGATAAGCTTGCATAACATGATAACATGAGTAAAATGATTCACCCAAACTTGCATAACATACATGGCAAACTTGCATATCATAACATAGCAAACTTGCATAACATAACATAGCAAACTTGCATATAAACTTGCATATCATAACATGATAAACTTGCATATCATAACATGGCAAACTTGCATATAAACTTGCATATCATAACATAATAAACTTGCATATCATAACATGACAAACTTGCATAACATAACATGATTAACTTGCATATCATAACATGGCAAACTTGCATAACATAACATGATTAACTTGCATATCATAACATGGCATACTTGCATAACATAACATGATAAACTTGCATATCATAACATATCAAACTTGCATAACATGACATGGTAAACTTGCATATCATGGCAAACTTGCATATCATAATGATCAACCAAACTTGCATCATTCATTTAACTTTAGAGTTTAAATATGAAAGTAGAAAAGGGCTTACAATGCTTATGAAGACACAAAAATATGACAAAGCCCTTATGCAATCAAATAGACCCAAAATGCAAGCTCTAATAGAAAAACCCTTGAGCCAAAATGATCAAAACTCTTGCTTTATGATGTAAATATGGAAACTTGACTTGAATGCAAGCCAATGATACTCATACAAGCTTGAAAACACTTGTATGCATGGAAAATCTCTCATAGAAATTTATTTAGAATTTTATGAAGAGAGTGGAGGCCATGAGAGGAATGATTTTGCCATAGTTTAGTTACTAGAATGAATAATGATGATTTAGGGTTAGGTTAGGGGCTTATTTATAGAGATTAGGATTAGTTCTAGCCTTAGGATTAAACCCTAATTCCAATCTCAGCCCTTAAAACCGAATCTGGCCCCCAAACTCAACACAACCCCAAAATGGTGCACCAGGCAGAACTGCCCGGCTGGACCAAGTCGACAGCCAAGTCGACAGGGCTGTCGACTTGGGTCCAACCAAGTCGACTCCCAAGTCGACAGGGCTGTCGACTTGGGTACTCTGGCGGGAATTTTCCCGCCTGGCCCAATCTGACCTAATTTTCCAAATTCACACTTGAATTTGAAATCTGTTTTTACTTTGAAATTTTCTGAAAACTTCGTTGGGTCTTAATCGGGTCATACGGACTCCGATTTTCGAAAACTCGGACTCTATTTCGCGTATTTTTCCGAGACGAACGCAATGGCATAGCCCGTTTCCCTTGATTCAGAATTTTGAATTAAATTCTGCCTCGATTTACGTTATAACAGGTTATTGAAAATACGGGTTGTTACATTCTCCCCTCCTTAAAGGATTTCGTCCCCGAAATCTTCAAGTGAGGAAGAACGTATCCTACCATCCAACATCCATCTACTCAAAACATCATCCACGAGCAATCATTGTCCTTACAAGATTCTAAATGTTGTATGAACATATGCAAAGGTGTGTGTATATGTACTTATCTAATGCAAATATCATCAATGCAAATTATGTTAGTGAAATGAATCCATATGTATGCAATTCCTAACATAATGTATAACATCTATATGTGTGCACATAACATACATCCATATGCAACATCCATGTGATAACACAAAAATTTTCATCCATGAATAAGCGTAAACACTCATGCATATGCAATATGAGGAGTGTGTGAGCCGATCTAGTGCCTAACGTGTATAATGCATCCACGAGTAACCACTTGCAAACACTTGCAACCATCAAGCATAACATGTCTCAAACACATGCTTCATCCAAAGGGTTTCTACCTAAGGTTCTCATGACAAGATTAACATGATAAACTAGATAATCAAGACAAGCATGGATAGCAAAAGATATGCTACAAAGAGATCGGGAAGATAAGCAGGATATACTCCTTTTCGAATTACAAGGAATCCCTTCCTAACCCAACCCATATTCTATAAAAGCCCAAAAGGTTTAGTCAACCTAACGGACCCCTTCAAACCCTGACATGTATTACTAGCCAATAAGTCATCCCTCCCGAGAGGATATACGTAAAAGATAACATGCAAGTAAGTTCCACAGGAAAACAAGGATCAAGAATATACTCTTAAAAAGAGATATGATGCGCGTATCTAGCCTTCAGTCTTCTAAGCCACATTTCCTTGAGCTTAACTCCACTGTGCTTTGACCGTCTTTTACTTACTCTTCTATCATTCTTGGCTTAAACATAACTATGACCTCATGGTTTCATGCCAGCTCTCCAAAATTCACTAGTGAATCCTGGATCTCGTTTACTTATAAAGTATTCCACGCAGCAGAACTTTTCTTGGAAATACCAATCCACGTTGCCACTTGCTCTTACTAACGTAATTTTCTATAACTCATGCTTGAACGAAATGAACCATCCGCCTGCGAATGATAGGCCGTACTTAGATTCCGTGCTTGCCCATGACTTCCCGTAGACTATCTAGTGAAAATTGAGTCATGGTTACTAACTATACTTTAGGGGACCTCGTGCAACCGCTTTATTTCTTGAAAGTAAACCGTCGCTAGTTATGATGCAGTCCTTTCGCTCTTTACCGGAGTGAAATGAGCACTCTTCGTGAGTCTACCTACTATGACCCACATGCTCGTATTCCCTTTCCTTGATCTAGGCAGTCCATCCACGAAATCCTTCGTGACGCTTTACTACTTCCATTGCGGGGACCTCCAATGGATGTAATAGCCCACCGGGCTTCTATGACTCGGCTTTAATCTGTTGGCACAACATGCACCTTGGGACAAACTCGGCCACCTCCTCGAGTGATGTGCATCTTCAAGAGCCTTCTTTCTCTCATCGCGTCTTAGCCATCCCTTGTCATCTATAGCGAGGTGACTTATCATCTCGCCTCGAATCAACTTGTTCATGATCTCGACTAACTGCGGGTCTTCTTTCTGCGAAGTCCCTACTTGATCCAGAAGGGTAGGTCTAAGCTCAATGGATGCTAACTAACTAATTAAACTGAGAGAACTTCTTACTTCAATTGTCCTCGTCGGAGCTTTTCGGTTTTGAACTGCGACCACTTTAGCAGGATCTACCACTAAGCCTTGCTTAGAAGCTATGTGCCCAAGAAATCTAACTCCTTTTTCTCCAAAATGACATTTGGAGGACTTGGCTTTCAACTGATGCGCTCTAAGCGTATCCATCACCTCCTTGAGATGTCTAGCATGTTCTTCCTCGTTCTTTAAGAAAGTCAGGATATCTTCTACAAAGATTACCACAAACTCGTTCAGGAACTCCCAAGACACCCTACTCATCAAGTCCACGAAGTAGGCGGGTGCATTAGTCAAACCGAATGGCATGACCAGCCATTCTAAGAATCCATCTGGAGTTCTGAACGCAGTTTTGTCTATACTATCCTCAGCTACTCTGAGCTGATGGAATCCAGTAGCAAGATCAAGAGAAAACAGATGTTCCTATAAGCTGATCAAACAAATCATCGATCCTTGGTAATGGTTGTCTATTCTCTTTGTTTAACTCACGATAATCAACACAAAGTCGAAGAGAACCATCTGCCTTGGTAGTAAATACTACAGGCGCTCCCCATTCAGATATATTTCATCTAATGAAGTTCTTCTCAAGCAACTCCTTGACTTGCTTTCTTAGCTCTCATCTTGCGGGACCATGTGCCTAACCGGCCACGTAACTATCTTGGCATTATCAACCAGATAAATGCGGAAATCTATCTCTCGTTTAGGGGTAACCCCTTCACTTCACCCAAGATATCAGGATATTCTCGGACCACCCTCACCGATTGCAAACTATCGATAGACGTGTCGAGGGGTTCAAGATAACACAACATGACGGGACTCATAGGGTTACTAGAAATTTTTAGGGTATTACCGAGGCGAGTCATGAGCCTCACAACCCTATGCTCAAAAATCAAGGATGGCTCCAAAACTGGACAACCCATCTATGCCCAAAAATCAACCCATACCCCATGAAACCGAGAATATAAGCATCACACGAGAACTCTACACTAAAGATAGAGATTTTCAAATCCACGTAGATAATAGACAAATGGGCGGAAACCCCAATTGGATTTGAAACACACACGGGATCATTAACTAGACTAGTACTTAGGTGCAAACTTCCAACTAGATCAGATGAAATAAAGCTATGCGATGCGCCAGAATCAAACAAAGTACGAACAGGAAAATCAGAAATGTAAACAAGACTTCCAACAGAAACACTACCTCGATCATGAGCTGAAAGAACGATGTTGAGGGGATGAACTCGCCCTCCAGATGGTCTTGCACACTGAGTCTGACCTTGCCCTTGCTTCTTCGGGCAATCTTTGCTAAAATGTCCAAACTCACCACAACGATAGCATTCACCACTCTTCTTACAATCCTTAATAAGATGCCCAACTGAACCGCAATAATGGCACTTCCCCTTTTTGTTATTGCCCTTGTTGTTGTTCCCCTTGTTGCCTTGACTCTTGTTCTTGTTCTGATTGCCTTGACTGCTCTGACCACTTGGATTACCCCGATTTCCTTTCCACTGGGAATCAGTCTTCTTGGCTTGAATATCATTCATCTTGATCTCCTTCTTGTCACTCCTATTCTCTTCATTGAGTAGGGCCGTATTCACCAAGCTCTCGAAAGTTGCCCCCAAGGGTATATGAGTCATGGCTAAACCATGTAATGGCTCGTTTAATCCTAGAGCAAAGTATAGGGCCTTCTTCTGAGCTGTGTTAACCAAGTCTAAACCGACCCGAGCCAGTTGATTAAACTTATCTATGTATTCCCTAATAGTCATGTCCACTTGCTTCAGTGATAGGAACCTTAGTCCAAACTTTCCCCGAAAGTCATCCCAAGTCTCAATTGGCCTAGTAGCGGTGGTGACCACCCACCAACGTGCAGCTTCTTCCTTTAGCAACCACACTGCTAATAAAACCTTCCTACGGTCATCTATATCAAAGAAGGCAAAAAGATCTTCGGTTTCTTTCAACCAATTCCTTGCCTCTACAAAAGTCTCCGTTCCAATGAAATTCTTGCAACCCATCGCCTTAAAGTCTTTGCAAATCACCGCGAGATCCTCTTGTGGATGCTGAGGGGGAGGAGGAACATCAGCGACAGGAGGAGGAGGAACATTAACTACCGGAGGAGGAGTAATATTTGCGGGGCCGGCTTCGGTCGCCCTAGCCTCCAAAAGTCTCCTATACCAAACAGGTACGTGTACTCCCTCCGGAATGGCAAAGTTATTGGCCATACTGAAAACGAAGAGAAAGATAGATTCAGAATGGAGAAAAATGAAGGAATTTTGCTAATGGCTTTTTGGGGAATAGCCTTTAAAATAAACTAGACTTTTCTTTGGAAAATACTTTATACTTGGTTTTGAAAATAGTTTTCCAAAAGTTTTAAAAACCTTTTTGTTCCTTCTCGTAAACCATATGCTCTGATACCAAATGTAACACCCCACCTCCGCCAGGGTGACTCTTGCAAGCACTCTGACTTTGGAGGGGCGTTGAATCAGGTAAACATGCATAATGATATATCAAGGCAGAACAAGAACATATGTATATATGTAAACAGAGTAAATAACATAGATAAAACAGCGGAAGATTTCAAACCATTTCAAAACAAGTCTGGTACAACATAATGTCAACTTTCCAAATACACAAGTCTAGATAAAAACAACATCACTGAAAAACTGAAATACATAAGTACTATCCCCAAAATAAGTGATAACCATAGCTAGCTTCATGTCAAGACCGTACATGAGCTAAAATCCCACAAGCAAGCGATCAGAAATCCAAGCTAAGCTCCAATATTCCCACCCTGAGAACCTGGGGGGGGGGGGGGGAAACGGAAGAAAAGAGGCGAAAGGAAAACAGGTCAGTCAAAAAGACTGAGTAAGCCCTACTACAATCAATGTAAACTGATAAAGTTAACTGGCATGAGAAGCAGGGATGAACATAAGGATAACAACATACTAGCATGATGATTAACTAACAAGGTAGATAAAGGTGTCATCGCATATCAGGTTTAAGGTTTTTGCACTACAGGTGTACTAGCAAACTAACATGACTTGAATAAACAAGTATTGATCCCTTGGCCCAAGATTTGGCCCAATAACATGAAGTGACCCTAATACGCGGTCCAACCAAACGATCTAGTCAATCGGCTCCCTATAAGCCTAACTCGTCACGTGTTGGTGTCAATGCGGCCCAAACATAATTGTAGTCAGACTGTGCAGGGTCTCCCGTCGGGTGTATCAAGCCCTAGGGTGTCAACCCCTGGACACCATAAACATAAGTGCACAGTCTCGATCTACTGGTACCCGTGCATGTTTTCCCCGGCTTCGGACTATGTGCACGACCATAGTCCGCCCGGAACTACACCGGCGTACCCTTCTGCCGTCGTTTTTGGTCTCTTACCTCAAGTCCAGTAATTGTGCCCCCACCCTAGCCTAGACCCTAGGGTCTTAATGATACGAACTTGGGATTACTGCTGGAGTGGACCCCCATTGCTAGGATTTTCTAGTGGGTTAAGTACGGTTTAACCCTTTTACTAATCATGGATTAACTTGGTTAAGTGTAACGATGAGTTCACGACTTAACCCTGATTAATCTACCAAGCCCAAATTGGTTAAGTATTAAGTGGACCATGACTTAACCCTAATCATGAGGCATTAATTAATTTAATGTGCCTTAACCTCTCACATTAGACCTTGTTGTGGTTACTAGTTAAGCCGGGCGGGTCCGGGTAGCTTTACACCACAACTTGGTCTAACCTCGGGTTCAAGGTACAACATGACCAACTTCTCACATTAGGTCCTATTGTTTGTAGCAACTAGTTAAGCCGGTCGGTTCCGGGTAGTTTTACGCTACAAACTCAACCCAACCTCGAGTTAGTCACACTTATATTTTCTAAGTGTCATGTCCATCATGTTTCCAAAACATGTTACAAGTTTTCAAGAATTTGGGTAGACCTAACTTAATAGGTGAATTCCCAATGGGTAGACCTAACTTAATAGGTAAATTCCCAACCTTATGTTTTTATGTCTTTTAAGTTTACCCAACCCCAAACGCAATCCCATCGCTTACATATCGCAATAGCGCATAAAGGATAGAAAGAGGGAACTTGGCATAATCATGACATAAAGGTGTTGAAGCCACAAGTTTAACATGGTGGCATATGAAATGTACATATGTTCATATACTTGCATACTACATTTTTAGGCCTCAAAAGCATGCATAAAACCAAGCTTAGCATATTGGTGATTGTAACACCCCGAATTTCGGTTAATGCTAAAATTCACAAATTAAAGAATAACTAATCCCAGATGTGGGAATTAGGGGAAACGGGTTGCACCATTGCGTTCGTCTCGGAAAAATACGCGAAATAGAGTCTGAGTTTTCGAAAATCGGAGTCCGTATGAAGAAGATATGGACGAACGAAGTTAGGCAGAAAAACCGAAAAACTAGCCAGAATGCACTGGCGCACTTGTGAAGTGCGCCAACACAAAAATGCACTGGCGCACTTGTGAAGTGCGCCAACACATTTTTACACTGGCGCACTTGGGAAGTGCGCCCGTGTCGAGCCAGGAAACCTGCACAGTTTCTAGAGAGTTCTGTGGTTAGGTGCACCAGTTTTGGGTTTTGGGCTTGGTCTTAGGGCTGGTTTCTGGAAGGTTCCGAAATCTAAGGTTCCTAATCTAATTTAGGGTTAATCTAAGGGCCTAAAACACTCACCTAATCTATAAATACACCCTAATACTACCCTAATTCATACTAAAAATAGAAATGATGCCACCATGCCGCCAAAATCAAACTTGAGAGGAACCTCCACTAGTTTATGAAGAAAGTTGCAAGCTAATCATCATCTTCTTCTTGTATAGCAACTAGTTCTACTACATAAGTTTGCTAATCTTGGTTTTGGTGAGTTTCTATAGACTTAACAATCAATTGTTAAATTGATTATGATAGGATATGATAAGATATGGCTATGTTTGTGGAATCAATGTGTTTATGCAAGTTTAGTATAGTGTATGTTATGTGCTATATGCAAGTTTAATGCTATGTTTTATGATGCAAAACACTATGTTGAACATTGATTCATATGTAACATGTTATGCAAGCTATATGGGAGATTATATGCAAGTCTATAAGTATAACATGTTATGCAAGTTATGTATTTGGTTTTATGCATGCTAAGTATTTGGTTTTATGCATGCTATGTATTTGGTTTTATGCATGCTAAGTATTTGGTTTTATGCATGCTATGTATGTGGTTTTATGCATGCTAAGTATTTGGTTTTATGCATGCTATGTATGTGGTTTTATGCATGCTAAGTATTTGGTTTTATGCATGCTAAGTGTTTGGTTTTATGCAAGTTTGTCTCTTTTTATGATATGCATAATATATGCAAGTTTGTCTCTAAGTATGGCATGTTATGCAAGTTCATATACAAGTTATGATACAAGTTCATATGCAAGTTATGATACATGTTCATATGCAAGTTTATGTGCAAGTTCATATGCAAGTTATGATACAAGTTCATATGCAAGTCATGATGCAAGTTCATATGCAAGTTATGATGCAAGTTCATATGCAAGTTATGATGCAAGTTCATATGCAAGTTATGATGCAAGTTCATATGCAAGTTATGATACATGTTCATATGCAAGTTATGATGCAAGTTCATATGCAAGTTATGATGCAAGTTCATATGCAAGTTTATGTGCAAGTTCATATGCAAGTTATCTCTTTTATGATATGCATAATGCAAGTTTGGGTTAAATACTAGTTTGGTTTAATGTATGCTCATATATGCAAGTTGACACCTTTTGAACCCGTGATAAAGTTATAAGCTATGTTGGTTAAACCCATGACATTTGTGATGAATCTTCCCTTTTATTATGTCACGTTACGAGAACGAATTACGTGGGGAACGATGGGGTTAATATGCATGTTAATAAAATGATGTGGAATGGGTATGCTTAAGAGTAACATAAATTAAATGGACATAATTGGGAATTTACCTATTGAGTTAGGTCTACCCATATTATGGAGTTGGGAATTTACCTATTGAGTTAGGTCTACCCATACTACGGAGTTGGGAATTGTAACACCCCACTCCCGCTATGATCACTCACTAAGGGAATGCCATAGCATCGGTGGAGTATTTTAGTGAATATAGAACAGAAAAATTACAACAAGACAGATATAAATAGTACTTGAAATTTTAAAACATCATCTCATAACAGCGGAAGTAAAACATGTCTGGTTACATCATAAAACCACAATAAAGGTCAAGTACAATATCCATCAAAATAAAGAAGTACATAATCCCACTCTCATACAATAGCCAAACAAAAGAAAAGATAACTGGATAACTGGAGCTTTACATCTATCCAAGCTCCTAAAGACTGGAACAGCAATCCGATCAAGCTCCACTACTGCTAGGATCCACCGTAGGACCTGAGGGTTGGGAAAAAGATAAAAACAACAGGGTCAGACATAAGTCTGAGCGAGTCCTATAACTTTAACAATACAATCGTTAAAGTAACCAGAGAAGACATAAACTGATATACGGTAACATATAGGGATGAATGGCTACCCTAAGCAGTCAACTAAACGAAGATAAAGGATAAAGACGCATCTACCCTCCCTAAGGTAAATTACTAAACTGCACCACACCAGTCGTTCCTAACTTAAAGGTTGATCCCACCCAAGGACTTATAAAATTTACTAATTAGTACCTGCGTACCCCTAGGTGACCAAGTAGGCGCCACGGGGCCCTACAATCCACTAGGTGTACACACTACTTCCCATTCGATCGGCTCCCTAACGTAGATACCCGTGCTGGCCCCACCGTGGGATGTATCATTCCCCAATGTGGCAACCTGATGGAACTAAAGGTGCACGGCTTATATCTACTCGATGCAACAACGGCTTACCTACCAGCCCGGGCCCACTCACGCATATGAAGCCCGTTGGACTTGCGTTGCCACCGCTAACCCGTTTGCCTCTTACAGTCAAGCCCAGTATGCGTGTCCCGTCCTCGACATGGGTCGAGCCCACAAAGATACGTATGGGTTACTGGTTGAAATGGGCCTCCACAAGCTACCCACCTAAGCTTGTCCCTTTTTCTAGTATATCCCACTTAACCCTTTAATCATGTTTTAATTACATGTTCCATTTTGGTTAAGTATTCTAATCGTATTTTCTATTGCCACCCAAGGCAACCACTAGATTTTCTCATGCCACCCGAGGCACCCACTTAACCCCTCTTGTCCCTCTACATGCTAATATGGTTAAGTGTTTCTTAATTAATTAATTAAGAACGTAACCTTTGTAAAGACCTCTCACATTAGACTGTCTTTTATGACCGCTGGTTAAGCCGGTTGGGTCCGGGCAGCCTTATGTCATAACAGAGTCTAACCTCGTGTCTTTACATTAATTACGTATTTAGTTTGTGCCTAAGACCTCTCACATTGGGCTAACATTTGTAGCAACTGGTTAAGCCGGTTGGGTCCGGGCAGTTTTACGCTACAACTGAGTCCAACCTCGTGTCTTAGTCAATTAATTACACCTAATTAATCACCCTCATAATTTTATATTAATTATCCCTAATTAATCAAGTTTTCTTAACATGGGTAGACCTAACTTAATAGGTAAATTCCCATGGGGTAGACCTAACTCAATAGGTAAATTCCCAACACATAGTATGGGTACACCTAACCAAATAGGCAAATTCCCATACTATGTTTATTTATTTTGTGTTATGCATAATTATATTAATTTCACACAATCTTATTAACTTATGCATTTAATTACCCCATCGTTCCCACGTAATTTCGTTCATGATATAACACATATAAAAGGTGTCAACTTGCATATGAATGAACATGTTTCAAAGGTGCCATCTTGCATATTAACAAACACATAACTTGCATATGAACTTGCATAACATGTCACATAACTTGCATATAATATGTCACATAACTTACATATTCATTTTGCATAACAAACTTGCATATTAGCTTATAGACTTGCATAATGTGTCATCATGAACTTGCATATTAATAAACATGTAACTTGCATATTTACATACATGTAACTCGCATATTAACAAACATGTAACTTGCATATAAAGAAACATGTAACTTGCATATTTACATACATGTAACTTGCATATTAACAAACATGTAACTTGCATATTAACAAACATGTAACTTGCATATTTACATACATGTAACTTGCATATTAACAAACATGTAACTTGCATATTTACATACATGTAACTTGCATAGCATATTACCATGAACTTGCATAACATGCATATGATTACATAGCCCACAACTTGCATATTTAGCATCATGCAAACATAACATACATCATATTAAACTTGCATAAGCTTACATACTCAACATGCATAAACATAAGATTAATGCTAACATCATATCATATGATTCAAAGCTCATTAACCCACATACAAAACCATAAATCTCATCACATCTCATCTAATTAGTTTACCAAAAGATCATCAAAGTGATAGAAACTCACAACTAGCAACTTTGAACACCAAATGAAGAAGATTAAGATGCTAAGAAGGGATTAGAAGTTGATTAGAGAGTGATTAGTATGCAACCCTCTTCATAAAATTAGTGGAGGCCATGAGAGCTAGCATTTTGCCATAGTTTAGTCACTAGGTTTAATTATGAATGAATTAGGGTAGGTTAGGGTCTTATTTATAGATTAGGCAAGTGTTTTAGGCCATAGGATTAACCCTAGATTCAATCCAAGCCATCAAAGCATGTCTTGGGGAAGAAGTCAAGTGTAGGAACCATCTAGGGCCTTTAGATTAAAGATGGACCATGAGAACCATTCAAATGCAAAATCTGCACTTGAGCGAATCGGCCCACGGGTTGACAGCCAAACACCCTGGATTAACCCCTAGTCGACCCAGCGGGCTCGGGTCGACTTCAAAAATCGGCCGGTTCGGTTATTCCCCTCTCCCAATTCGCTGTTTTGAGCATTTTTGCATATTTATTTATTAAATTTTCAATTATATATATATATATATATATCAATATATATATATATATATATATATATATATATCTACACAACCCATTTCACTTAATTAAGTATACTTTAATTTGGGAATTTTCGTGAAACTTCGCGAGGCCATATCTTGGTCATACGGACTCCGATTTTCGAAAACTCGGACTCTATTTCGCGTATTTTTCCGAGACGAACGCAATGGCATAGCCCGTTTCCCTTGATTCCCATTTTAGAATTAAATTCTGCCTCGATTTATGTTATTACAGGTTATTGAAAATACGGGTTGTTACATTCTCCCCTCCTTAAAGGATTTCGTCCCCGAAATCTTCAAGTTAGGAAGAACGTATCCTACCATCCAATCATCCATCTACTCAAAGCATCATCCACGAGCAATCATTGTCCTTACAAGATTCTAAATGCTGGATGGATATATGCAAAAGTGTGTGTATATGTACTTACCTAATGCAAAAATCAGGCGGTTACTGATACAGTAAACCTCCTTAATGCAAACCATGATAGTGCCATGCATCCAATATGTATGCGAAACCCTATTGACACATACAAATTTCTACATGCGTGCACAACCATACACAAAAATGCATCATCCATATGATAACACAGCCATGATACATCCATCAATCTAACTACCACATCCATTTATGCAATATGCAACATGAAGTGACTGAGCCGATCTAGTGCCTAATGTGTGTGTATATGCATCCACGAGCAACCACTAGCAAACAATTGCATCCATATGCATCCATCAACCATAACATGTTTCAAACACATGTTTCAACCATAGGTTTTACCCTATCTAAAGGTCATAGGTATTAGCGAGAGGATATACTAAAGATAAGATAAGTACTAGACAAGCAATAAAGGAGAAGTTAAAAGACATACTCTCAAAAAGAAATGGATACAAAGAACGCATCTTTGCTTCCGTCTCCCAAGTAGCATTGCTTTCGTCATCTCCCCATTGCACTTTAACTAGCTGAACTTCTCTGTTCCTCAACTTCCTAGTTTCTGACCCAAGGATGCGAGTAGGAGCTCGTCGAATCGTCGCATCACGCTCTACCTCTACATCTCTAAGCAAGCTCGGCTCTACCACCTCCGCGGTCTCATGTAAGCACTTCCTCAAATGTGATACATGGAATACATCATGAACACCACTAAGTCTGTCGGGCAACTCCACCCTATATGCCATCCGTCCAATCCTTTCCTTAATAGGAAACGGCCCAACAAATCTCGGTGCTAACTTCCCTACGGACCCAAAGCGAACAACATTTCTCAATGGAGATACTTTGACAAAAACCATGTCCCCAACCTCAAACTCAAGATCCGTCCTTCTCCGATCCGCATAAGATTTCTGTCTATCTTGCGCTGCTTTCATCCTTTTTCGAATTAAATCAATCTTCTCTGAAGTCTCTCTAACCATATCCGGCCCAAGCAAGATCTTATCCGTAGATTCCCACCAACATGTAGGAGATCGACAAGGCCTTCCATAAAGAGCTTCGAAAGGAGCCATACCAATACTGGACTGAAAGCTGTTATTATATGCGAACTCCACCAAAGGAAGATGTTCTTCCCATGTACCTCCAAAATCCAAGATACAAAGCCTCAAAAGATCTTCTAAGATACGGTTCACCCTCTCAGTCTGACCGTCCGTCTGAGGATGATATGCGGTGCTCAAACACAACTGAGTCCCTACCGCCTCTTGCAAACTTCTCCAAAACTCACTAGTGAAAATAGGATCTCGATCACTCACAATGCTGGATGGTACGCCATGCAATCTAACAATCTCTCTAACATAGACTGAAGCAAGCCATGGAGCAGTCCTCTTACTCTTTACGGGTATAAAATGGGCACTCTTGGTAAGTCTGTCTACCACAACCCAAATTCCCGTATTGCCCTTCCTCGATCTCGGTAACCCGTCGATGAAATCCATCGAGACACTATCCCACTTCCACTGTGGAACTTCCAATGGGTGTAGCAACCCACCGGGTTTCCTTTGCTCCACTTTAACTTGTTGGCACACTAAGCATCTAGCCACATACTCGGCCACATCTTTCTTCATACCGGCCCAGAAGAAAACTCTCTTCATGTCTTGGTACATTTTGTCTCCACCGGGATGAATAGTCATTCTTGAACGATGTGCATCATCCAAAATAGCCTTCTTCAAACCCTCATCTTGCGGTACACAAAGTCTACCGTCTCTATGCAACCATCCCTTATCATCTATGGTGTATCTACCCAAATGGCTGGACGACTCCCCTCTTATAAGCTTCTCTACCAACACAACCAACTGTGGGTCGTCTCGCTGAGCCTCGCCAATCCGTCTCAAAAGAGTAGGTCTAACCTCCAAGGATGCCAACAAACCAGGTACAAAATCAACAGAAGGTCTGAAGTCAAACAAAGAAAGAAACTCCAAGCTTCGTCGTTCCACGAACAATGGACTCAAAGATAGCCTTTTTCTACTCAAGGCGTCTGCCACCACGTTACCCTTACCAGGGGTATACGCTATCTCGAAATCATAGGATGCTAAGAACTCCATCCACCTTTGCTGTCTTAAGTTTAAATCCTTCTGAGAGAATAAGTACTTCAATGATTTATGGTCGGTGAACAACTCGAATCTCTCACCAAGAAGATAATGGCGCCAAGACTTAAGTGCGAAAACAATCGCGGCCAACTCTAGATCATGGGTAGGGTAATTCTTCTCATGCACTCTCAATTGTCTCCCTCCATAGGCTATTACCCTTCCCTCCTGCATCAAGACCGCGCCTAATCCTGTTCCACAAGCATCGGTATAAACAACAAACGGCTTACTCCCATCCGGGAGCACTAAAACTGGAGCGGTGGTCAAAGCTCTCTTTAACCGTCGGAAAGCATCATCACAATCTACATCCCACGAGAAAACCAGATTCTTTTTCGTCAAGCGGGTTAATGGGGCTGATATCTTCGCGAAGTCTTTGATGAACTTCCTATAATATCCTGCCAACCCCAAGAAACTTCTTACCTCGGTAGCATTTCTAGGAACTTTCCAATCCTGGATAGATACTATCTTTGCGGGATCCACAGCTATCCCTTCCTTAGAGACCACATGCCCTAAGAATCGCACTTCTCTTCTCCAAAAATGGCATTTAGAGAATTTAGCTTTAAGACTATGCGCTCGAAGAGTCTCCAACACTTCCTTGAGATGTAAGGCATGCTCTTCTTCATTCTTGGAAAAGACCAAGATGTCATCCACAAAAACTACTACAAACTTATTCAGATACTCTCTGAACACTCTACTCATGAGATCAACAAAGTATGCGGGGGCGTTTGTCAACCCAAATGGCATCACTAGCCACTCATAAAAACCATCCGGAGTCCGGAAAGCAGTCTTCTCTATACTGTCCTCCGCCACTCTTAACTGATGAAACCCTGTAGCTAAGTCCATCTGCGAAAATACTGACGCGCCAACCAACTGATCAAAGAGATCATCTATCCTCGGTAATGGGTGTCTATTCTTCTTCGTGAGCTTATTAAGTTCTCTATAATCCACACAAAGTCTGAGGGACCCATCCGCCTTCGTGGCAAACACTACTGGAGCTCCCCACTCCGATATACTTCGCCTTATGAACCCCTTCTCAAGCAACTCCCCTACTTGCTTATGAAGTTCTCTTCTCTCACGAGGAGCCATGTGGCGTACTGGCAAAGACACTGGTTTGGCATTATCCACCAAATAAATTCGGAAATCTATCTCCCGCTTCGGAGGCAAACCCTTTACTTCTTCAAACACATCCGGATATTCCCGGACTACTCTGACAGAACACAAACTCTCGACCGAAGCATCGAGCGATTCAAGATAACTTAGCAAAACAGATTCCATGGGATTGCAAGAGATCTCGAGAGTGTTACCCAAGCGGGTCATGAGCCTGACAACTCTCCTTTCGCAATCAAGAACGGCACCATTACTGGATAACCAGTCCATGCCCAAGATCAACCCATAGCCCGTGAAGCCCAATACAAAAGCATCACATCTAAACTCAACGCTAAGTATAGAAATCTTCGAACCCAAACATATCATAGACAGATATATGGAGCCCCCCAATTGGGTTTGAGACAACCAAGGGATCATCAACTAGACTGGTGTCTAAGTGCAGTGACTCAACTAACGATGATGAGATAAAAGAATGCGATGCGCCAGAGTCAAACAAAGTACGAACTGGATGATCAAACAGAAAAACCAGACTTTCAACGGAAATAGTTCTACCTCTCTGCTGAATCGGTGGAACTGAGAGAACCTGAACTTGCCCCCCTGACTGAGGTGGTGCTATAAGAGCTTGCACCTGGCCTCCTGAGGTAGACCCCGTCTTCTGCCCCTTCTTTGGGCAGTTTTTCACAAGATGCCCTGCTTCACCACAATGAAAGCAACCGGTTTTCTTCTTTTTGCGACAATCCTTACTAAGGTGTCCTGGTGTTCCACAATTGAAGCACTTCTTCTTCGTCTTCTTTTTGTCACCATTGCCTTTTCCGCCCTTGCCTTGTTGTTGCTGTTGCGGTTTCTTCTGATCCCCCTTTTTCTCTGGTGCCTTAGAATTCTTATCATCCTCATGCATAAGTGCCATGTAGACAAGCTTCTCAAAAGTGGCCCCCATAGGAATGTGAGTCATAGCTATTCCTTGCAATGGTTCGTTCAAGCCTCTAACGAACCTCAAAGCCTTCTTCTCCGGTGTATTCACCAACTCTATGCCAAACCTTGCTAATTGATTGAATTTGTTGACATATTCTTTCACCGTGAGATTCCCTTGCTTCAAATTCAAGAACTTCTCCATAAACAGATTCTCTTCCGCCCTTGAGAGAAACTTAGCCCCAAACCTTTGCTTAAAATCTGCCCAAGAGTCAACAGGGCGTTCTCCATTAGTGACCTCCCACCAGAATGAGGCCTCTCCCTTCATTAACCAAGCCGCCAACTTGACTTTCTTTCCCTCTTCCACTTCAAAGATATCTAGCAACTCTTCCACTTCCTTAAGCCAATCTCTAGCCTCTACGAAAGTCTCTGAACCAAGAAAAGGTTTTCCTCCTATAGCCTTGAACTCCTTGCAAACCTTAGCAAAATTATCCACTCTAGGCTGAGGAGGAGGAGCGGTTGTCTCTGGTGTAGTAGCATTGGCCGGACCCGCAGCCGCGGCCCTAGCCTCTTGCAACCTCCTATACCATAGTGGTATAACTAAACCCTCCGGGATGTTAAGATCTTCAGCCATGCTGAAACGAAAGAGGAAAGATTCAAAAAGGAGATTCCGAAAGATAAAGATATGGCTATTGGGGATTATGCTTTTCTTTTTCAAAAACTTTTTCTCTTAGAAGACATGCTTTTAAAAATCCTTTCTTCGAAAATACTCTTAGAAAGTAGTTTTTCTCAAAAATTTTATCTGTTCTGGTAACCTTAAGCTCTGATACCACGTGTAACACCCCACTCCCGCTATGATCACTCACTAAGGGAATGCCATAGCATCGGTGGAGTATTTTAGTGAATATAGAACAGAAAAATTACAACAAGACAGATATAAATAGTACTTGAAATTTTAAAACATCATCTCATAACAGCGGAAGTAAAACATGTCTGGTTACATCATAAAACCACAATAAAGGTCAAGTACAATATCCATCAAAATAAAGAAGTACATAATCCCACTCTCATACAATAGCCAAACAAAAGAAAAGATAACTGGATAACTGGAGCTTTACATCTATCCAAGCTCCTAAAGACTGGAACAGCAATCCGATCAAGCTCCACTACTGCTAGGATCCACCGTAGGACCTGAGGGTTGGGAAAAAGATAAAAACAACAGGGTCAGACATAAGTCTGAGCGAGTCCTATAACTTTAACAATACAATCGTTAAAGTAACCAGAGAAGACATAAACTGATATACGGTAACATATAGGGATGAATGGCTACCCTAAGCAGTCAACTAAACGAAGATAAAGGATAAAGACGCATCTACCCTCCCTAAGGTAAATTACTAAACTGCACCACACCAGTCGTTCCTAACTTAAAGGTTGATCCCACCCAAGGACTTATAAAATTTACTAATTAGTACCTGCGTACCCCTAGGTGACCAAGTAGGCGCCACGGGGCCCTACAATCCACTAGGTGTACACACTACTTCCCATTCGATCGGCTCCCTAACGTAGATACCCGTGCTGGCCCCACCGTGGGATGTATCATTCCCCAATGTGGCAACCTGATGGAACTAAAGGTGCACGGCTTATATCTACTCGATGCAACAACGGCTTACCTACCAGCCCGGGCCCACTCACGCATATGAAGCCCGTTGGACTTGCGTTGCCACCGCTAACCCGTTTGCCTCTTACAGTCAAGCCCAGTATGCGTGTCCCGTCCTCGACATGGGTCGAGCCCACAAAGATACGTATGGGTTACTGGTTGAAATGGGCCTCCACAAGCTACCCACCTAAGCTTGTCCCTTTTTCTAGTATATCCCACTTAACCCTTTAATCATGTTTTAATTACATGTTCCATTTTGGTTAAGTATTCTAATCGTATTTTCTATTGCCACCCAAGGCAACCACTAGATTTTCTCATGCCACCCGAGGCACCCACTTAACCCCTCTTGTCCCTCTACATGCTAATATGGTTAAGTGTTTCTTAATTAATTAATTAAGAACGTAACCTTTGTAAAGACCTCTCACATTAGACTGTCTTTTATGACCGCTGGTTAAGCCGGTTGGGTCCGGGCAGCCTTATGTCATAACAGAGTCTAACCTCGTGTCTTTACATTAATTACGTATTTAGTTTGTGCCTAAGACCTCTCACATTGGGCTAACATTTGTAGCAACTGGTTAAGCCGGTTGGGTCCGGGCAGTTTTACGCTACAACTGAGTCCAACCTCGTGTCTTAGTCAATTAATTACACCTAATTAATCACCCTCATAATTTTATATTAATTATCCCTAATTAATCAAGTTTTCTTAACATGGGTAGACCTAACTTAATAGGTAAATTCCCATGGGGTAGACCTAACTCAATAGGTAAATTCCCAACACATAGTATGGGTACACCTAACCAAATAGGCAAATTCCCATACTATGTTTATTTATTTTGTGTTATGCATAATTATATTAATTTCACACAATCTTATTAACTTATGCATTTAATTACCCCATCGTTCCCACGTAATTTCGTTCATGATATAACACATATAAAAGGTGTCAACTTGCATATGAATGAACATGTTTCAAAGGTGCCATCTTGCATATTAACAAACACATAACTTGCATATGAACTTGCATAACATGTCACATAACTTGCATATAATATGTCACATAACTTACATATTCATTTTGCATAACAAACTTGCATATTAGCTTATAGACTTGCATAATGTGTCATCATGAACTTGCATATTAATAAACATGTAACTTGCATATTTACATACATGTAACTCGCATATTAACAAACATGTAACTTGCATATAAAGAAACATGTAACTTGCATATTTACATACATGTAACTTGCATATTAACAAACATGTAACTTGCATATTAACAAACATGTAACTTGCATATTTACATACATGTAACTTGCATATTAACAAACATGTAACTTGCATATTTACATACATGTAACTTGCATAGCATATTACCATGAACTTGCATAACATGCATATGATTACATAGCCCACAACTTGCATATTTAGCATCATGCAAACATAACATACATCATATTAAACTTGCATAAGCTTACATACTCAACATGCATAAACATAAGATTAATGCTAACATCATATCATATGATTCAAAGCTCATTAACCCACATACAAAACCATAAATCTCATCACATCTCATCTAATTAGTTTACCAAAAGATCATCAAAGTGATAGAAACTCACAACTAGCAACTTTGAACACCAAATGAAGAAGATTAAGATGCTAAGAAGGGATTAGAAGTTGATTAGAGAGTGATTAGTATGCAACCCTCTTCATAAAATTAGTGGAGGCCATGAGAGCTAGCATTTTGCCATAGTTTAGTCACTAGGTTTAATTATGAATGAATTAGGGTAGGTTAGGGTCTTATTTATAGATTAGGCAAGTGTTTTAGGCCATAGGATTAACCCTAGATTCAATCCAAGCCATCAAAGCATGTCTTGGGGAAGAAGTCAAGTGTAGGAACCATCTAGGGCCTTTAGATTAAAGATGGACCATGAGAACCATTCAAATGCAAAATCTGCACTTGAGCGAATCGGCCCACGGGTTGACAGCCAAACACCCTGGATTAACCCCTAGTCGACCCAGCGGGCTCGGGTCGACTTCAAAAATCGGCCGGTTCGGTTATTCCCCTCTCCCAATTCGCTGTTTTGAGCATTTTTGCATATTTATTTATTAAATTTTCAATTATATATATATATATATATCAATATATATATATATATATCTACACAACCCATTTCACTTAATTAAGTATACTTTAATTTGGGAATTTTCGTGAAACTTCGCGAGGCCATATCTTGGTCATACGGACTCCGATTTTCGAAAACTCGGACTCTATTTCGCGTATTTTTCCGAGACGAACGCAATGGCATAGCCCGTTTCCCTTGATTCCCATTTTAGAATTAAATTCTGCCTCGATTTATGTTATTACAGGTTATTGAAAATACGGGTTGTTACAGGAATTTACCTATTGAGTTAGGTCTACCCATATTCTGGAAAACATGATTAATTAATTAGGGATAATTAATATAAATTAGGAGGGTGATTAATTAGGTGTAATTAATCGACTAAGACACGAGGTTGGACTCAGTTGTAGCGTAAAACTGCCCGGACCCAACCGGCTTAACCAGTTGCTACAAATGTTAGCCCAATGTGAGAGGTCTTAGGCACAAATTAAATACGTGATTAAAGTAAAGACACGAGGTTAGACCCTTTTTATGACGTAAGGCTGCCCGGACCCAACCGGCATATCCAACAGTCATAAAAGACGGTCTAATGTGAGAGGTCTTTATGAGGTCATGATCTTAATTAATTAATTAAGAAACACTTAACCATATTAGCATGTAGAGGGACATGAGGGGTTAAGTGGGTGCCTTGGGTGGCATGAGGAATCTAGTGGGTTGCCTTGGGTGGCAATAGAAAATACGATTAGAATACTTAACCAAAGAGGAACATGTAATTAAACATGGGTAAAGGGTTAAGTAAGTGCTTTGGGTGGCATGTGGAAATCTAGTGGGTGCCTTAAGTGGCAATTGATATATGATTAGATGACTTAACCAAACCTTAACATGTAGGTGGGCATGATTATAACAGGGGTTAAGTGGGATACACTAGATAAAATAACAAGCTTAGGTGGTAGCTTGTGGGGGCCCATTTCAACCAATATCCCAAACGTATCTTAGTGGGCTCGACTCTAGTCGAGTGACGGGACACACATATTGGGCTTGACTATAAGAGGCCAAAATGGGTTAGCGGTGGCAACGCATGACCAACGGGTTTCATATGCGTGTGTGGACCCGGGCTGGTAAATAAGACGTTGTTGCATCGTGTAGATATAAGCCGTGCACCGTTAGTTTTATCAGGTTGCCACGTTGGGGAATGGTACACCCCACGGTGGGGCCAGCACGGGTATCTACGTTAGGGAGCCGATCGAATGGGGAGTAGTGTGTACACCTAGTGGATTGTAGGGCCCTGTGGCGTCTACTTAGTCACCTAGGGGTACGCGAGAACTATTAAGTTAATTTTATAAGTCCAGGGGTGGGATCAACCTTTAAGTTAGGAATGACTGGTGTGGTGCAGTGTAGGAATTACCCTTGGGTGGGTAGATCTGGGGTGGTGTAATCCAGTAATTATCCTTGGGTGGATAAATGCGTCTTTTCGGTTATCTTAGTACATCCTGTGTTTAGTTGGCTACTTAGCGTAGTCATTATCCCCAGAGGTACCGTACCTTGTTTATATCATACCCTAATTACTTTAATGATTGTATTGTTAGGGTTATAGGACTCACTCAGACTTATGTCTGACCCCGTTGTTTTTATCTTTTTTTTTTCCCAACCCTCAAGTTATCAGAGTGGGCCCAGTACGAGTGGGCTTAGATCAGGCTGCTTTATTCTCTTTTGGAGCTTGGACCATAGATGTAGAGCTCAGCTTACCCTTTCTTTTATGGCTATCAGTTCATGTATTGGGATTATGTACTTTTATTTATCAGGATGGATATTTTGTACTTGACTCTTATTATGGTTTTGTGATGTAACCAAACATGTTTTACTTTCCGCTGCAATGAAATGATGTTTTAAAATTTTCAAGTATTACTTATATCTGTCTTGTTGTAATTTTTCTGTTCTATATTCACTTAAAATACTCCACCGATGTTATGGCATTCCCTTAGCGAGTGACCATAGCGGGTGTGGGGTGTTACACGTGGTATCAGAGCTTAAGGTTACCAGAACAGATAAAATTTTTAGAAAAACTATTTTCTAAGAATATTTTTGAAAGGAGTATTTTCAAAAACATGTCTTTTAAGAGAAAAGTTTTTGAAAGAAAAGCATAATCCCCAATAGCCATATCTATATCTTTCGAATTCTCCGTTTTGAATCTCTTCCTCTCTCGTTTTGAGTTTCCCCTCCGCGTATAGATGACCTTTCTAAGATAGATAAGAACGGAAAACCACTTCAAGGGACTTAGACGTTAGTCAGATTAGAAGTTGGTTCAAGAAGGAGGAGGTCTGGTAGGTATCTATTGGATAGACGATGGGAGGAAGGCTCAAATAGTTGTTTGGTTAATGAAGGATGAAACCTCATTGGTGGGAGGTTACGAGTGGAGAATGGGATGAAGAAGGCGAGTAGTTATCCTTTTGGAGGAATGGGACACCGTATTAGGATTGTCCAAAGGGGCATGGGCAAGGTATGGAATCTCCTGGAGGGTAGTTGTATTCCCTCGCGGCTAGTGTACCGGATGGGGATAGGACCGTCTAGGTTGGAATTAGGATTTCTTTATTATACGGTTCGAACTTTATTTGATTCTGACGCATCGAGTTCGTTTATCTCATCATTGTTAGTTGAGTCACTGCACTTAGACACCAGTTTGGTAGATGATCCCTTAGTTGTTTCAAACCCAATTGGGGCTCCATGATGTGTTTGGGTTTGAAAGTTTCTATACTTAGCGTTGAGAGTAGATGTGATGCTTTTTGGGCTTCACGAGCTACGGGATAGTTTGGGCATGGACTGCTTATCCAGTAGGGGTGCCCTTCTTGATTTTGAAGGGAGAGTTGTTAGGCTTATGACCCGCTTGGGTAACACTCTCGGGATCTCTTGTAATCCCATGGAATCTGTTATGCTAAGTTATCTAGAATCGCTTGACACGTCGGTCGAGAGTTTGCGATCTGTTAGAATGGTCCGGGAATACTCGGATGTGTTTGAGGAGGTGAAGGGCTTACCTCCGGAGCGGGAGATTGACTTCCGAATATATCTGGTAGACAATGCTAAACCTGTATCTTTACCAGTGCGCCACATGGCTCCTAGCGAGAGGAGGGAACTCCATAAGCAAGTAGGGGAGTTGCTTGAGAAGGGGTCCATAAGACAAAGTATATCGGAGTGGGGTGCTCCAGTAGTTTTTGCTACGAAGGCGGATGGGTCCCTCAGACTTTGTGTAGGCTAAAGAGAACTAAATAAACTCATAAAGAAGAACAGACACCCATTGCCGAGGATTGATGATCTCTTTGATCAGTTGGTTGGCGCCTTAGTATTTTTGCAGTTGGACTCAGCCACGGGGTTTCGTCAGTTGAGAGTGGCTGAGGATAGTATAGAGAAGATTGCCTTTAGGACTCCGGATGGTTTTATGAGTGGCTGGTGATGCCATTTGGTTAGACGAACGCCTCCGCATACTTTGTTGATTTGATAAGAAGGGTGTTCAGGGAGTACCTAAATAAGTTCGTGATGATCTTGGTGGATGACATCTTGGTATTTTCTAGGAGCGAAAAAAAAAGTTTTCGTATGTGCTCAATAGGTTGAGCAAAGCTCGTTATGGGATAAACGGTGGTTTTGGAGCGAGACTGGCAAGGACATCCAGAGTTGGACAAGGACTTAATTATTTAGCCGTTTTTACTAGTATCATCTCACGTAGGTCGTCTGAATTCGAAGGAGGTATCCCTTGGGTGTTTGTCTGATATTGGTTTAGGCCTTTGGGGCTTGCATTTGGGGGATGTCGAGTTCGACTAGGGTGGTCTGCGTGAGAGATGGATAGTTGTGACGATTTTGCATGGGAGAATATCCTGATTTTCTCTAGAAGTGGAGAAAAGCATGCCCTACATCTTAGGGAAGTGTTGGACACTCTTTGAGCGCATTGTCTTAAGACAACAAAGGTGGATGGAATTCTTAGCATCCTATGAGTTTGAGATAGCGTATACCCCTGGCAAGGGTAACGTGGTGGCAGACGCCTTAAGCAGAAAAAGGCTGTCTTTGAGTCCATTGTTCGTGGAATGGCGAAGCTTGGAGTTTAATTCTATGTTAGACTTTAGACCTTCCGTTGACTTTGTACCCGGTTTGCTAGCCTCCTTGGAGTTTAGGCCTACTCTTTTGGGGCGGATTGGCGAGGCACAACAAGACGACCCACAGTTGGTTGAGTTAGTAGAGAAGCTCATAAGGGGGGGAGTCGTCCAGCCATTTGAGTAGGTACACCCTAGATGGTAAGGGGTGGTTGCGTAGAGACGGTAGACTTTGTGTACCGCAAGATGAGGGTTTGAAGAAGGCTATTTTGGATGATGCACATCGTTCAAGAATGACCATTCATCCTGGTAGGGACAAGATGTACCAAGACATGAAGCGAGTTTTCTTTTTGGGCCGGTATGGAGAAAGATGTGGCCGAGTATGTCGCTAGATGCTTAGTGTGCCAACAAGTTAAAGCGGAGCAAAGGAAACCCGGTGGGTTGCTACACCCATTGGAAGTTTCGCAATGGAAGTGGGATAGAGTCTCGATGGATTTCATCAATGGGTTACCGAGATCGAGGAAGGGCAATGCGGGAATTCGGGTTGTGGTAGACAGACTTACCAAGAGTGCCCATTTTATACCCGTGAAGAGTAAGAGGACCGCTCCATGGCTTGCTTCAGTCTATGTTAGAGAGATTGTTAGATTGCATGGCGTACCATCCAGCATTGTGAGTGATCGAGATCCTATCTTCACTAGTGAGTTTTGGAGAAGTTTGCAAGAGGCGGTAGGGACTCAGTTGTGTGTGAGCACCGCATATCATCCTCAGACGGACGGTCAGACCGAGAGGGTGAACCGTATCTTAGAAGATCTCTTGAGGCTTTGTATCTTGGATTTTGGAGGTACATGGGAAGAACATCTTCCTTTGGTGGAGTTCGCATACAATAACAGCTTTCAGTCTAGTATTGGCATGACACCTTTCGAAGCTCTTTATGGAAGGCCTTGTCGATCTCCTACATGTTGGTGGGAATCTACGGATAAGATCTTGCTTGGGCCAGATATGGTTAGAGAGACTTCAGAGAAGATTGATTTGATTCGAAGAAGGATGAAGGCAGCGCAAGATAGACAGAAATCTTATGCGGATCGGAGAAGGACGGATCTTGAGTTTGAGGTTGGGGACATGGTTTTTGTCAAAGTATCTCCGTTGAGAAATGTTGTTCGCTTTGGGTCCGTTGGGAAGTTAGCACCGAGGTTTGTTGGGCCGTTTCCTATTAAGGAAAGGATTGGACGGATGGCATATAGGGTGGAGTTGCCCGACAGACTTAGTGGTGTTCATAATGTATTCCATGTATCACATTTGAGGAAGTGCTTACATGAGACCGCAGAGGTCGTAGAGCCGAGCTTGCTTAGAGATGTAGAGGTAGAGCGTGATGCGACGATTCGACGAGCTCCTACTCGCATCCTTGGGTCAGAAACTAGGAAGTTGAGGAATAGAGAAGTTCAGCTAGTTAAAGTGCAATGGGGAGAAGACGAGGGCAATGCTACTTGGGAGACGGAAGCGAAGATGCGTTCTTTGTACCCATTTCTTTTTGAGAGTATGTCTTTTAACTTCTCCTTTATCGTTTGTCTAGTACTTATCTTATCTTTAGTATGTCCTCTTATTAGTACCTTTGACCTTTAGATAGGGTAAACCTATGGTTGAAACATGTGTTTGAGACATGTTATGTTTGATGGATGCATGTGGATGCAAGTGGTTGCTAGTGGTTGCTCGTGGATGCATGTATACACACTCTAGGCACTAGATCGGCTCAATCACTTCATATTGCATATTGCATAAAATTGTGTGTAGGAAGCTATATTTATGGATGTATAATGATTGTGTTATCATATGGATGATGCATTTTGGTGAATGATTGTGCACTCATGTAGATATTGTATGTGTCGATAGGGTTCTCTCGCATACATAATGGATGCATGGCACTATCATGGTTTGCATATGTTCATACATTAGATAGGGAACATATACACACACTTTTTGCATATGCTCATACATCATTAGAAACTGTTTTAAGGACAATGAATGCCCGTGTTTGATGGATTGAGTAGATGGTTGTTTGGATGGTAGGATATGCATTCTCCTTAGCTTAGAGATTTCGGGGACGAAATCCTTTAAGGAGGGGAGAATGTAACACCCCGAATTTCGGTTAATGCTAAAATTCACAAATTAAAGAATAACTAATCCCAGATGTGGGAATTAGGGGAAACGGGTTGCACCATTGCGTTCGTCTCGGAAAAATACGCGAAATAGAGTCTGAGTTTTCGAAAATCGGAGTCCGTATGAAGAAGATATGGACGAACGAAGTTAGGCAGAAAAACAGAAAAACTAGGCAGAATGCACTGGCGCACTTGTGAAGTGCGCCAACACAAAAATGCACTGGCGCACTTGTGAAGTGCGCCAACACATTTTTACACTGGCGCACTTGGGAAGTGCGCCCGTGTCGAGCCAGGAAACCTGCACAGTTTCTAGAGAGTTCTGTGGTTGGGTGCACCAGTTTTGGGTTTTGGGCTTGGTCTTAGGGCTGGTTTCTGGAAGGTTCCGAAATCTAAGGGTCCTAATCTAATTTAGGGTTAATCTAAGGGCCTAAAACACTCACCTAATCTATAAATACACCCTAATACTACCCTAATTCATACTAAAAATAGAAATGATGCCACCATGCCGCCAAAATCAAACTTGAGAGGAACCTCCACTAGTTTATGAAGAAAGTTGCAAGCTAATCAACCTCTAATCATCATCTTCTTCTTGTATAACAACTAGTTCTACTACATAAGTTTGCTAATCTTGGTTTTGGTGAGTTTCTATAGACTTAACAATCAATTGTTAAATTGATTATGATAGGATATGATAAGATATGGCTATGTTTGTGGAATCAATGTGTTTATGCAAGTTTAGTATAGTGTATGTTATGTGCTATATGCAAGTTTAATGCTATGTTTTATGATGCAAAACACTATGTTGAACATTGATTCATATGTAACATGTTATGCAAGCTATATGGGAGATTATATGCAAGTCTATAAGTATAACATGTTATGCAAGTTATGTATTTGGTTTTATGCATGCTAAGTATTTGGTTTTATGCATGCTATGTATTTGGTTTTATGCATGCTAAGTATTTGGTTTTATGCATGCTATGTATGTGGTTTTATGCATGCTAAGTATTTGGTTTTATGCATGCTATGTATGTGGTTTTATGCATGCTAAGTATTTGGTTTTATGCATGCTAAGTGTTTGGTTTTATGCAAGTTTGTCTCTTTTTATGATATGCATAATATATGCAAGTTTGTCTCTAAGTATGGCATGTTATGCAAGTTCATATACAAGTTATGATACAAGTTCATATGCAAGTTATGATACATGTTCATATGCAAGTTTATGTGCAAGTTCATATGCAAGTTATGATACATGTTCATATGCAAGTTATAATGCAAGTTCATATGCAAGTTATGATACAAGTTCATATGCAAGTTATGATGCAAGTTCATATGCAAGTTATGATGCAAGTTCATATGCAAGTTATGATACATGTTCATATGCAAGTTATGATGCAAGTTCATATGCAAGTTATGATGCAAGTTCATATGCAAGTTTATGTGCAAGTTCATATGCAAGTTATCTCTTTTATGATATGCATAATGCAAGTTTGGGTTAAATACTAGTTGGGTTTAATGTATGCTCATATATGCAAGTTGACACCTTTTGAACCCATGATAAAGTTATAAGCTATGTTGGTTAAACCCATGACATTTGTGATGAATCTTCCCTTTTATTATGTCACGTTACGAGAACGAATTACGTGGGGAACGATGGGGTTAATATGCATGTTAATAAAATGATGTGGAATGGGTATGCTTAAGAGTAACATAAATTAAATGGACATAATTGGGAATTTACCTATTGAGTTAGGTCTACCCATATTATGGAGTTGGGAATTTACCTATTGAGTTAGGTCTACCCATACTACGGAGTTGGGAATTTACCTATTGAGTTAGGTCTACCCATATTCTGGAAAACATGATTAATTAATTAGGGATAATTAATATAAATTAGGAGGGTGATTAATTAGGTGTAATTAATCGACTAAGACACGAGGTTGGACTCAGTTGTAGCGTAAAACTGCCCGGACCCAACCGGCTTAACCAGTTGCTACAAATGTTAGCCCAATGTGAGAGGTCTTAGGCACAAATTAAATACGTGATTAAAGTAAAGACACGAGGTTAGACCCTTTTTATGACGTAAGGCTGCCCGGACCCAACCGGCATATCCAGCAGTCATAAAAGACGGTCTAATGTGAGAGGTCTTTATGAGGTCATGATCTTAATTAATTAATTAAGAAACACTTAACCATATTAGCATGTAGAGGGACATGAGGGGTTAAGTGGGTGCCTTGGGTGGCATGAGGAATCTAGTGGGTTGCCTTGGGTGGCAATAGAAAATACGATTAGAATACTTAACCAAAGAGGAACATGTAATTAAACATGGGTAAAGGGTTAAGTAAGTGCTTTGGGTGGCATGTGGAAATCTAGTGGGTGCCTTAAGTGGCAATTGATATATGATTAGATGACTTAACCAAACCTTAACATGTAGGTAGGCATGATTATAACAGGGGTTAAGTGGGATACACTAGATAAAATAACAAGCTTAGGTGGTAGCTTGTGGGGGCCCATTTCAACCAATATCCCAAACGTATCTTAGTGGGCTCGACTCTAGTCGAGTGACGGGACACGCATATTGGGCTTGACTATAAGAGGCCAAAATGGGTTAGCGGTGGCAACGCATGACCAACGGGTTTCATATGCGTGTGTGGACCCGGGCTGGTAAATAAGACGTTGTTGCATCGTGTAGATATAAGCCGTGCACCGTTAGTTTTATCAGGTTGCCACGTTGGGGAATGGTACACCCCACGGTGGGGCCAGCACGGGTATCTACGTTAGGGAGCCGATCGAATGGGGAGTAGTGTGTACACCTAGTGGATTGTAGGGCCCCGTGGCGTCTACTTAGTCACCTAGGGGTACGCGAGAACTATTAAGTTAATTTTATAAGTCCAGGGGTGGGATCAACCTTTAAGTTAGGAATGACTGGTGTGGTGCAGTGTAGGAATTACCCTTGGGTGGGTAGATCTGGGGTGGTGTAATCCAGTAATTATCCTTGGGTGGATAAATGCGTCTTTTCGGTTATCTTAGTACATCCTGTGTTTAGTTGGCTACTTAGTGTAGTCATTATCCCCAGAGGTACCGTACCTTGTTTATATCATACCCTAATTACTTTAATGATTGTATTGTTAGGGTTATAGGACTCACTCAGACTTATGTCTGACCCCGTTGTTTTTTTCTTTTTTTTTCCCAACCCTCAGGTTATCAGAGTGGGCCCAGTACGAGTGGGCTTAGATCAGGCTGCTTTATTCTCTTTTGGAGCTTGGACCATAGATGTAGAGCTCAGCTTACCCTTTCTTTTATGGCTATCAGTTCATGTATTGGGATTATGTACTTTTATTTATCAGGATGGATATTTTGTACTTGACTCTTATTATGGTTTTGTGATGTAACCAAACATGTTTTACTTTCCGCTGCAATGAAATGATGTTTTAAAATTTTCAAGTATTACTTATATCTGTCTTGTTGTAATTTTTCTGTTCTATATTCACTTAAAATACTCCACCGATGTTATGGCATTCCCTTAGCGAGTGACCATAGCGGGTGTGGGGTGTTACAGTGATACATGGTGATAAATGACATGTAGAAATGGCCATAAGTTCGCATTTAGCCTCACATGCAAGTTATCATAAGAGATATGATAACTTACATGTTGCCAAAATGCAACCTTTAGCATAAAGCTTGAAGCTTTATGTTCATATACTCAAGATAAGGTTGCATAACATGATAACATGAGTAAAATGATTCACCCAAACTTGCATAACATACATGGCAAACTTGCATATCATAACATAGCAAACTTGCATAACATAACATGGCAAACTAGCATATCATAACATGATAAACTTGCATATCATAACATGGCAAACTTGCATATAAACTTGCATATCATAACATAATAAACTTGCATATCATAACATGGCAAACTTGCATAACATAACATGATTAACTTGCATATCATAACATGGCAAACTTGCATAACATAACATGATTAACTTGCATATCATAACATGGCATACTTGCATAACATAACATGATAAACTTGCATATCATAACATATCAAACTTGCATAACATGACATGGTAAACTTGCATATCATAATGATCAACCAAACTTGCATCATTCATTTAACTTTAGAGTTTAAATATGAAAGTAGAAAAGGGCTTACAATGCTTATGAAGACACAAAAATACAAAGCCCTTATGCAATCAAATAGACCCAAAATGCAAGCTCTAATAGAAAAACCCTTGAGCCAAAATGATCAAAACTCTTGCTTTATGATGTAAATATGGAAACTTGACTTGAATGCAAGCCAATGATACTCACACAAGCTTGAAAACACTTGTATGCATGGAAAATCTCTCATAAAAATTTATTTAGAATTTTATGAAGAGAGTGGAGGCCATGAGAGGAATGATTTTGCCATAGTTTAGTTACTAGAATGAATAATGATGATTTAGGGTTAGGTTAGGGGCTTATTTATAGAGATTAGGATTAGTTCTAGCCTTAGGATTAAACCCTAATTCCAATCTCAGCCCTTAAAACCGAATCTGGCCCCCAAACTCAACACAACCCCAAAATGGTGCACCAGGCAGAACTGCCCGACTGGACCAAGTCGACAGCCAAGTCGACAGGGCTGTCGACTTGGGTCCAACCAAGTCGACTCCCAAGTCGACAGGGCTGTCGACTTGGGTACTCTGGCGGGAATTTTCCCGCCTGGCCCAATCTGACCTAATTTTCCAAATTCACACTTGAATTTGAAATCTGTTTTTACTTTGAAATTTTCTGAAAACTTCGTTGGGTCTTAATCGGGTCATACGGACTCCGATTTTCGAAAACTCGGACTCTATTTCGCGTATTTTTCCGAGACGAACGCAATGGCATAGCCCCGTTTCCCTTGATTCAGATTTTTGAATTAAATTCTGCCTCGATTTACGTTATAACAGGTTATTGAAAATACGGGTTGTTACACAATATTTATAAAACGATTAATTTTATAGGCCATGTGTTGCCAAATACTCAACCAATATTGCCTATTGGTTTAAACTAGACAGATGTTGAATTTTCAGTCAACAATCCATAATCAAATCAATCACCCAAACAGAATAATTCATATGTTGATAATATGAAATAAATAATATATATTGAGGAATCCCGTTGGATCCCTCCAACCTGTTCTTCCCCGAAATCACAACGATTATCTCTAATCAGATCATTTCAATTTCATTTAACTGAAATAAATAACGACCATTTAACATCAACCAATTCACAATCAATTCAAACAATTCAAACAATCTAAACACGTTTATTTTGTGAACGTGACCAATGAGGTAAGTTACCTCTATTGGATCCAATCGTTAAAATAACGATTTGGTATTTCACTGAAATTAAACACAGTTTAATTTCATCAGTTAAATCAACAAATAAATATGTAATTAGCAAACAAGTCAACCATCAGCAAACAGAGCACACAAAATGAAAACCCAATTTATATAAAATATAAATGGGAAAAAAACTGAGTGAGTTTAACTCACCTTGATATGATTTTCCGTTGAAACGGTTTGGTTTAGTTAAATTAAACGATAGTTTAATTTAACTAAAATTCCAGCTGGTTCCAAAGTCGTTCAATTCAGTTCCATAGCGTGGTGCTCATTAAGTGTAATTTGCTTCGTCCGCTTCTGATAAAATCTGAACGAGTTATAAAATTTTAAAGTTAACACAATTCGTATTTTAATAAAATTATTAATTTCTTAATTAAATTAAGATTAACAAATTACATCTTTAAATCAGCCTAATTATTGTATTTAAACTTAATAACATTATTAAGGAAATGGTTGATCTCTTTTACTAGTGTTTCGTTCACCAAAAATCCCTGAATTCCAACATGTTTTCTGAAGCCAGTTATTCATCAATGATCATATAAAATTCTCCAAAAATCATGATAAACCAATGCATAAAGTAAAACAATGGATCTAACTTGCATAAACATATGAATTAACATAAGAATTACTAATTTTAAGTTGCTAGATTAGATCCTATGGTGATCCAAATGAAAATATACTTACCATGATGTAGATCTAGGTGAAAACAACTTGAAAATGATGAAATAATGATCAAATAACTCATATACTTGATTGAATCCGTGTGAGAGATGCATATCATTCACCAAATCTTCAAAACAACACAAAAACACTTTGATCTAAATCCGGATAGCGAAAAATTAGCTTCAAACTCTTCGATTTGATGAAATCTCTCTTCACTTGACGTAGATCTAGCTTCAAATCTAGAGGTACGTAGATTTAGAATTTTAATGGTGGGAAGGTGCATTTGATTGAGCAAGGAGGATCACGAGCTCAACCAAATGAGAGAATGAAGAAAAGTAACTCTATCTCCATACCTCTAACCCCCTATTTATAGCCTTCCACCAGCCCACTAATGGGCCTCCTCAAATCAGCCCATCAATGGCTTACAAAACCTGAACTAAAAGTGTGAAACACTAAAACAACGATTACTCCCAAATCGCTGAACCAAATCTGTAATATGACCACTCTACAAAATTGGCAACACCGTTTCCTTTCCAATGTAACCGACCTCAACACCTGATTCGATCCCAATCAAAAGTTATATCCTGTACAAGACTGACAGGGGCAAAATGATCACAAATAAAATTGGTAAAAATTATGGATGTCTCACAGCCCCATAAAGAACATACCAAAATATGAGAATGATTCAACCTTCAGGAATTAAATAAAAATATTTTACGATCCTCCGATGCGTAAAATGCGGGCTGTTACATAGCTCGTAGTGTTCTTCAATCGCTACGCCATTTCAATTTAGTGTTGATGAATAGTAGATCTGCTCTTAGCCCCTCTTTTTTCCGCTGCATCCGCTAAATTGATGTTTTTTAGCAATCACTTTAGCAATATTGATATATAGAACTTGATTTGACTAATTTTCTTTATAAAATGAACAATAAAGTATAAATAGCTAATTTTATTATATGAGTATTTATCATATTATAGACATCTATTATAGTCATCAAATCTAGTGTGTATAACAATGATATTATTTGGTTTTGTTATATAAGATTAATTAATATTGGTTTCTTTTTCTCATATAATATATGAATGGTAGCTAATCAATTTTAAATATTTGGTTCCAACATCTAATGAACTTGTTTGCGAATCCGATATATCCCCGCTATTTCCTTACTTTATCCCGCTACACCTTTTTGCCCCTCCACCGTTATAGAACTGTTAAGCATTTTAACTGCCCAGCTGCACGACCATTTTATTCATTTGCGTCCTTAGCACTACATTATCTCGCATCTACTGATTTAGAACCTCTTGGGTTTCCTCTAGTCTCTTCATCACCGCCATCAGATAGTCATGTGTGACTAGATTTGAAGATGATGCGACAGCAATCGTTGCAGTGGTAGCTACTATGCTCCCAGTATTTCTGGGTTGCTCGTTAGCTTTACCATGGGCCCGATTTGTTGGTTTGGAGGAAGTAGCTGCTTACTTTATCACTATTACTAGCTGCCTAATTAAAAAAAACTCAAAAACTCGTAAGACGATGGAAAATTGGATCTTCTCGATGGATTTGTAAATCCGTTTGTAGATTAAAAGGATCCGACATTGAGGATGCTGTTTTCTCATTGAAAGTACAAAAAATGTTGGTACTAAAAATGGTTCAATACCCTGAAAAATCTATGTAGAGAATAAAAATGAAGAAATATCAAATTAAAACGAGGAAAGGAACAAGACATACGATTTAGTGGTACAGCTAAGATATGACTACATCCACTTTCACTTTCAACTCTTTATTAATCAACTTTGAATGATTATACGATTTTCGGAATGACTTTGAGTACAATAATAATAAAGTAGGAAAATTGCTAAGAGAGCTAAAAGATCCTTAAGTTTCCCATGCACCTCATATTTACAAACTGTAGCAGGACCGGATTGGCCAGAAACCCAAGAGAGAAAATCAGTGTCGTTGGAAGATCACTTCCGGGCAGTTTGAGGCGAGTCCACAAAACATGGGTTTCGAGTCGAAGGCCGATTTAGGGCAATCCGGATGGAGCCTGCACGGGATCCATCCACATTTGAATGAGTTGCTTTGGAGTTGGCATTGATCTTGTGTTATTCGCTTGATTTGGATTTGGTCGTTGATGTTCTCGTGTAAGTAAATGTGCTAGATGAATTAAATCCAAGCTTTGAATAAAATCCACGTCCAAGTTGATGGCGTCAATCTTAGAGTCCATCGCTGATCTGATCCATATATAGTGACTAATCTAAAGCTACGTAGCTTGATGCCTTGAAGCGGTGATCCAATGAATGTACACAAGCCTGATTCGACGCGTGGTCATTGATCAATTCGAGGTCAGGCGAGGTGATCCAAAATGTTGATCAAGCTGATCCGTGGTCATATTAGTCTATTTAGATTGTCTAGAGAAAGTACGTTGGGAGGCCGATCCGATGTATGTTGGGAGGCCGGTCGGGAATAGGCCAAACCGGACGTTTATGCTTTATGACCTTCCTTTAAGCATTCCACATCCTTGCTTTGTCGAGTCTCGTTGGTCGTTAGATGCTTCGAAGTTGTTGGGTCCAAACCCTAGCTTCTTCTATCGTCCATCTTCTTCGCTCCTGTCCCTCCGTTTTCTTTCTCTAACAGCACAAGGCTCTGTGCAAATTACATGGAGAATAACGGCGGCAGTATACCATACTCGATATTAGATTTCCTCCTCTTTAAACCCATTAGCGACGATCTTCTTAGAAAACTACTATCCATTCCCCCTCCCTCTCCTCCAAATCTTATCTCATTTTCAGAAAATCTCTTTTATTCCGCAGCATCTCAGCCGACCCCTTTTCAGAAGACGCCCTTTTCTGCATAGAAATGATTCTCCATCATAACCGAGATGCCTGTGCTCCTTTTGACCTTGCGCTCGCCCAAAATGCATACTTCCATGCGGCCGTGGGGTTCACGGTGAACGAACTAAAAAAAGGTGACTACTCTGGCTATATAACTGCTGTAGACAGATTTTGGAAGACGCGCATGGATAATCTGGATGTAGATTTGGTGTCCGAGAAGTTATTAAAGTGGAAAGAGTTTATGATCCGTGGAGTGGAAGATTACATCGTGAGGGAGACTATGCTTATGAAGTGGAATGAGAAAGAAGGAAGGGATGCAATATTAATGTTCAACCTCGCTGTGATTGATGCAATGGAACCCCATTCCTTAGAATTGGCTGCAACTAAAATGATGACCATGAATGAAAGTAATGTGAATGACATTGAAGGTGCTGATGATTTAGGTTTGAACTCTTGTGTTGAAAATAACGGTGATAACCGTACAGTAGATAAATCAGATGCATTGGCGGGAGATAATATGGAATTGGGTGGAGATGGTAGTAGTGCTTTGCCAAAAAATTCAAGTAATTTAATTGTTTTGCTGCTGCTGTTGTTTAATTCAATCATTGTTTGCTTACATCATATGGAAACACATTTTCATTTATTTCTGTCATCTGAGGTATATAATTAGGTTATAAGGTAAATTCAATGAACTTTTTTTATCCATGTTGTTGATACCAGATGGTATCACTTGACCAATATCTCACATATTCATCGTTGATTGATCTATGGCTCATAACAATATTAAAGGGTGTGTTCATTTGCAATAAATTGTTGATGTTTGTTCGCAATAAGTGTTTAGAATCGTCATTGTGAAAATCGGGTTTGGTGGCCGCTTAGGCACTAGGTGATGCTTGCCGACATGCCTAGTGGAATAGGCTAGTGACCAAATCGCCTGGGTTGGCCTAGACTTGCCCAGGTCCACCCAGTCCCTTATGATTCCGCATGATCTCCGCCCAGATCCATCAAGTCCTTTCTTGTTTTGCCGAATCCTGCTTGGATCCACTTAGACCTGCCTTGGTTTACCTAAGTTCTCCAAATTCTTTCCAGCATTGTCTAGGTCTCTATTTTTGGTTCTACTTTTTTTTTTCTTCTGAAATTTTCACTTCTTCTTTAAGGCTTTCGGATTGTATTTACTGTTGTTGGCTTTTATATATATATAAACTTATTGTGTTATGCCTGTGCTACGTTATGTTTCACCGGTCATAGTTTTGTTGAAACGCGCTCTAAATAACATTAAGTTCCAACTAAAAATTGAATGTGCATATGCATCTATCTTAAAACCAGAAAGATGACATTTACACTTGAGAATAAGTTTTTGTATGCATGATACCTAAGTTTGATAATAGATCTTATAAACGACACATAATTTCAATTAGTCCATGATCAATCTCCATCTAGGCAATTAATTCCTAACCCACGTCCGTTGCTTAACATCTGTGTAGTGATTTTTACAATTTTGTTAAGAACTATAGATTAAGTGTCCAGAACTTCTAGTGCAATCAATATAAGTGATAAAGTGGTGTTTATTACAATTTTTGGATGTTGAATGACAAATTGTTCCTTCTATACTTCTACATTAATTTGTAAATTACATTGCACTTTATATACAGACCAGGTTTATTTATTTATAACTGTACTATTTTTATCCCTTTTTTGTTACTTCTATTGTTAGCATTATCTTTTGGGCTATTTTTTTCCTCAAAACCAATTAATTTTGTCATCGCTTTTTTTATGATGTATTAGTTATATTTATATCTTAAAGAAAGAGGAAATTGCTTAAGGGATTTTTCTTTTTTTTTGGTTGTTTGGGGGGGGGGGGGTGGGGAAGAGGGTGAAACAATGCTATATTTTAAGTTAATTTTTTAAGCGGAGAATCAAAGGTCTGATTCTCCTCTCATAAAAATAAAGAAGAACAAGTATATTGACCTTTTGCAATAATTATTTTCTTTCACGCACATTCTACGCCGGCAAAGCGATGTTTCTCTGTATCTTATCGTCGAAATCTGAACCCTAATTTGTCAAAATTATAAAAATTGAGATCATAGAGTAGGATTCATCCCATCCTTTATCTTATCTTTATCCCAATCCCGTTCGAGGCATTTCCTTATCAACTCTGTTCTAGGCATTTCCTTATCAACTCTGTTCTAGGCATTTCCTTAACCAGTTTAGAAATTAGAATTTTAGATTTTGATGTGGATATGATTTAAAGTTTGGTGGTAACAGGGGAACAATAAAGAGAATGCGGTGTGGCACCTTAAAGGAAAGGATGGGCTGCGTAGGAAGGAAGGGAGCCAGATTTTCTGGTGCAGTTTTGTTCTGCAACTTGATGTGAAGAAAAGAGCGTGCCATCGAGAGAAGAAAGCGGAAAAGAGAATAAAGAGTATTTTTGGAGAAGTTTAATATTTGTATGCATTAAAAAATACGAACAGCTATCATTTCTTATCATATAAATTTTTAGGTTTTTTCTATGATTTTTTGTGTAAACTATACTCCCTTAATCAATTTGCTTTCGCCTAACAATTCGCAAGAAGAATGCAAATATTTATTTGTTAAAAAAGTTAATCATATTTAGTATGATAAAAAATATAATATTTATTTTATTTTATCATGATATATAGTTTAGCATGATTAAAAATCGTAATATTTATTTATCATGATATAGTTTCTTTTTTGTCCATTTGATTATATATTAAATTGAATCCATTTTATATTATGAAAACAATTTTCTATTTTAAACACGAATGGCTATGATTGTCATAATTATTGTTTAATTTAACAAAAGAAAATCCAGTCGGAAGTTGAAAGGAAGTAGAAAAGCAACCACTTTAACCTTCAACATTCAATATTCAAGAATCAACAGTTAATGATCAATTTTCAGTGTTAAACATTCAAAACTTTAAACAAAAATAACCTATAAACATTCAAAACTTAAAAAAAAAAAAGAACCTAACTCTTAATGCACAAACTTGTACTTAAAAGAGGATTAAAAATTTGGTTGTTATATTTCTTAAAAACTATTTAGTACTACAAGATTAGTGTTTTACTGATGTATTACGATACATCAGTCATAACTTCTTCTTTGTCTTTCTCCCAGAACATAATTATAACTTGTTTATATATCTGCATATGCTTTTCATATATCTTACCGCTGATTTCAAAATGTTGCTTGTGAGACTTTGGCCAGTATTTGTTACTTCAAACTAATGTTAACTAGCTTATAGTTCGTAGAACACCAATAGTTGCTAGCACTTTTAAATAGCGGGAGAATGTTGGATATCAAAGAAACAAGTGTTGTATAATTTACTAATTTTATACTTCAGTTTCCATTTATGCATCTATTACAGTTGTCAAAATATGTTTATCTTGAGAAGAATTATTTTCATGTTTGATTTTGATATTTAGTGTTTTGTACAAGGTAATGGACCATTTTTTAAACTACTTGTATATCAGTTTCCACAGCTGAGATTGAAAAAGTAACTGGTAACCTGAAGAGGAGTTGTGAAGATTTGAAGAAAGTTGTGCAAGATCCTCTTCCGGATATCATGTTGGCATCCACATCGGCACCTGTAGGAGTTCGTAGTGATAATAGCCCGGTAACTTACAGGAACTACACCACTCAGTTTCCTGATAGCATCTTAATTAGTTCAATTTTAGCTTATATATCATTTCATTTCCTTTGAAGGTTGCTGATAGAGATCAATATGAAGCTCATGTTCGATGTCCAACAGCCTATGCTGATGATGTAATTTACAAATTAAACAACCTGGCATTTATTTGTGTAGTTTGTTTCCCTACGATGTTGCTTCTCATTTCGTATGTTGTCAACGTCAATTTTTTGAACTTCCGAGGCATTCCGTTCTTAGTAGTTTATTTCTTTTTAACCAAGGCTCAAAGTTTTTTTCTAGGTTGTCTTTCTGTCCATATAATTTGGAACAGACAAGTATAAGAGCATCCCAACATTAACACATGTGAGATGCAGATTTGTTTTAATTTTTGTTTAGGATGCTTTCCAACCGCGGAAACAGTACTGATTACTCATTTCCCCCCTCTACAAGTGCATCAAGTTTGTAGTTCTTGGGATATAAGTGCATATTCATTATGCACTCAAGATAGCACGTTGTTCAAAAAGAATCCATGTTTGGGTGATTATCGATAATGTGCCTAAACAAACACCCTGCTTCCTAGTCATCACAACATGTCATTGTTTGAAATTTCAAAATTTTATTACCGCTTCTATGATTTTTCCTTCAATTTCACTTTGATTTCGCACAGTTCTCTTTTTAAACTATGTCTTCCTTCCAGCAATTTGTCCATTAGTCACCTCCCAACAACTAGAAAATGAAGTAGATGTCCTCTTCTAAGAAACTCAAGGTAATGATTCTAATTGTGGTTGGTAAATAAATAAATACGACTGCGATTTATGTTATCTGTAATGCCTTTATTCAGATGTCTCCACACACAAAAAATGATCAAAGATTTGAGTCATTGTGGAGAAAGGTTATCAGTCCAACAAAAAAGGGTCATATCATTTGCAGTAAATTTGCCAAGGAATGATCAAGTGTCAAACTCAATTTCTTCGAGTCACAATTTAAGAAGATCAAAAAAGAAAGCCCTAGTCTATTTAGAGGAATTGAAGATTTGGTGAACTCTTAATTTGATAACCAAACATGAACAAAGATGAACCAATGTGCCTTTGTTTCAATTTTTATTCGATTATGTTCTATTAACTACAAACAATAAATAAAATAACCATGAATTACAAAAATATAAGACTTGACCTTGAACCAGCGAAGCATATGATGCAACTTGATCAGATGGAATACTTGAGCTGAACATGTGCTTAATCGTGCTTAGGCCAAAAAAAAAAAAGGCTCAGGGCATGATCTCTGTGCTTTTCTACCTCCTAAACCTCGGAGCGCACAAAGTCATGCTTTATTACTAAAGTTGAAAGGTCCCAAGATGCACTTCTTTACCAGAATAATATGATCCTGTTAATATATATTTTTCTTTAGTTTTTGTGTACTCTTTCATTTAACCGTATTTTCCCCTTATCTTCTAGAATCCCTTTCTTGCTACCCAGGAATATTCTAATTAGGGCAAATTCACTCTTGTCGTCGTTAAGTTAAAAAATAATCATTTCTTTCTTGACTATAATCATTTTGTGTCGAATAAAATTTTCATGGGATAATTAACTGGGACATCTTGTCATGATTCTAAGCTTTTCCAGAATTAGCTACAATTGTAAACTTCTTTTGTGAGAGGATTAGCAATTGTCTTAACAACATTACTCGAAAAGCTTTTTCAGCATCCTTTTGTTCTTTCGCTTGAGACTACTTATTTTGTGAGAGGATTAGAAGTTCTGTTAACAACATTACTGTATTTTGGATAAATTTCATCATCAGGATCAGTGGCGTACCTATACTAGGCCTAGTGGGGGGCGCTGCCCCCATTGGAATTTTTTCTTAATTATTATTTTTTGTTTAGCATGAAATTGAGCTTTGTAGGATGGTTGTTTCAAATTAATACATGATAGTTTTCTTTGCACCTCTTATTCTTCACATGAGTAGTCATTTTGTTGTTAAAAAAAGATCGCATTGTACGGTTGATGGAAACACACTCATTGTTACTGTGGTGAACTTTTCTATGAAGCGTGAATATGTAACTTCAATTTGAAGGTGAAGTAGAAATTGACATTACACTTCCATTGAAGATGTATGTGGGGTATGAAGCTTTGATTAATTTATAAAGGTGAGATTTTGGAGGAAAAGGAGGGAATGAAATTTGGATTGTTTGCATCGACATCTCATATCAGAAGATATATATATATATATATATATATATTGATTTACATGTGGAACCTAAGACTTCACTTAAGCCATAACTTGTTGGTCTTAGTAAACCCCACGGGTAGTGATATACCCCGATTTTTCAACGCCTTCACACTACTTAGGTAGTCAACCCTAGAAATTGGCAGAGGTGACTCTCGAACCTGAGACCTATGTCTCATCCCAGTTCGTCTACCTCTAACCAACTGAGCTATGAGTGTCGGGTATATCAGAAGATATTTCGAATGAGACAAATGTATATATGGTGTACATTTCAAGTTGATATATTGGATTTTAAAGTACATTCAGAACAATCTTGGAGTAACTTAAAGTGTTTATAATTGTTATCAAAAGGATACAATATAAAAATTGTTGCATGCGTGGTTTTGTATGGGAAGAGTTATTAATTTAGGAATACTTAATATTTTAGGATAGTGGTAGTTAAGTAATCGATATGTAGTGATCGGATGATATTTTTTGTTTGAACATTGAAAGATTAGAACCGTTGACACTAAAAATTGGCACAACACCCAAAGAGTTCAGCGAATAATTAAACTATGAAAACAAATGAAAAATAAGGAACAAGCAATAGAAATGCAATAAAAAGAAACGAATTTTACAGCGCTTTGATGTTTTTGTGCCTACGTTCACTTGGAAGTTTTTTTTATTATTTTACTTTATTGTTGTTTATATGATTACAAGTTCTCGGATCGGTAAGACTTCGAAGCTTACAGAACAAAAATAAACAAATGTAAAAATAAATCCATTTCTCTTCAATGCAGCTGGTATCTATAGATGTAGGTTGACCGAAAAAGTCAGATAACCATTGTAGAAGAGATCCAAGAGGCCCAAGCCCAAATTTCACTAAGGGTGAGACTGGCCCCGATCGCTCCATAGGGATCAATACGGATCCCTCAGTAAGAGGTTGCGGGGCCTACAAATTCTTGGATGGGTTCCCTTTAACATCTTGAATTGCTTGGTGAACTTTCATCTTGATTTGATCGAAGGTTGGAGAGTTATGACAGGTTGATTGTTGACGTTGAGTTGTTTTTCCAGTTGGTCTCGTAGTTGTACCGATCCCTCAATATAGTTTAGGCCAATCCTTCACATGTTGAGTTCTTGGGCATTATTTTGTTGGGTTAACTTGACTATTGTCTCACGACGCTATCTAGACTTGATCCCTAGGCCTTCGAGTGAATTTTCTGAGCCGTTAGCCTTGGTAATCGTCGAGTCATGTCGATTCGAATAGCTTCTGGTAGCCGGACCAAAAGGCCGGGTAACAGGAACCATTTTCCATGACTCACCGAAGTAAAATACATAAGTAAAATACTTTTTGAATATATATTAGAAGCTTAATAGATTTATGCAAAAGAAAAACATATACATTCAGCTGAGATTTTGAATTATAATCTAGTCATAGATTTTGTCTTGGCCAAGGGCAGAATTGAGATATTGAATGAGAACGCGGATAAGACGGACAAAATTAAAACAGTTATCTTGGCCACCAAATCAATGAATTAGTTAGGGCTATTATGGTAATCATTTTCACTACCATTTTGCAAATACCAGGATCATACCATTTTTATTGGTAAGCTAAAATTGTTTACCGTTACCTGTGGGTTGGTATACCGATAATATGGTAATTGTTACACTAATAATGGTAACTTAACGTTGGTCAAAAGAGTCGGTAACTTGATATGTTTTTGCACCATAATGCTGCTTCATTATACAGCTTGTCATGTTACTTAATAAATGACATAAATAAGACAGAAATGAAGTATATTTAGCATTATTTCATATGACTACTAAATTTAGTTAGTTGTTTGATTCTAAATGTCCATAATAAAACATATTTCACTCAAAATTTATATGATAATTTGAAATTTACCATTACCATAACAGCCATAGAATTAGTCATAACGTTTTGCCTCGCTGCTGTTGGATAAGTTTTTATCCTTTGAGAAGTGTAGCTATTTCGTTATAATCCTTTAATAGAACAACCTTTTCATATTTGGTAACCTTTATAAAGTCAGAATTGCTGTTTCAGTTCTCCATACAATTTGCACTTAATTCGCTTTCTCGTGACCATTCCTTTGAAACAAAGTGTCTACATCAGTAGTTCATCACACTTGGTAATCTGGTTGACCTTTTCATGTTTGGTAACCTTTATAAAGTCAGAATTGCTGTTTCAGTTCTCTATACAATTTGCTCTCAATTCGCCTTCTCATGATCATTCCTTTGAAACAAAGTGTTTACATCAGTAGTTCATCACACTTGGTAATCAGGCTGACCGTCTATTTATTTTAATTTTTTATACAATGACATGATACGAGGTATAAAGCTCAGAACCAACCCATCATTTGCGCTTAACATATTTTTCCTAGGTATTAAATTTTATACAATATTACATCCTCTTGCACAGTTATTTAGGCATCTAGGTTCGAGTTCGGAAACAGCCTCTTCACAACGCGAGGGAAAGGCTGCATACATTATCAACCTCCCTAGAACCCGCGATCGTGCGGGAACCTCGTGCACTGGGTTCCACCTTTATTGCATCCTCTTTCATAAGTTAAAGGTTGTCCTATAACTACATATATGATGTTCTTATTTCTGCAGTCGGAGGTTGATTCTGATAACTCATCTGATCACGCCTCAAAGAAAATTCGGCTACCTATCCCACAAGGATTAAAAGTTTCTCCCTTAGAAACAATAAAAAGTCCTCAATTACCAAGAAAAGGGAAGAGATGGAGTGATGAGGAAGTAACTGCTCTCAGAGAAGGCGTAGTTAAGTATGTGTAACATTTACATTCTTGAACTTCTGCTATCATGCATGTTCTACAAATGTTAAGCATCTTAATTATAACTTCATAGTGGTTTATGCATTAACTTTAGGTCCATTATAAATATTTCAGGTAATGGTAGGTTTTGTCTAACATGATTTGATTTGTCAATTCAAAGTGGTTTTGATGTTATAATTTTAGCCACTGAAAATATATTGTACCATCAGAAATTTTTTCTGACCATCTGGTCAGTGATAATAGAAGCGTATTAGAACTACATGTATTTTGTATCTGTTTGTTGTAGTCCATGTAAATCAAAATCAGAATAATGATTGATTATGAAAATTAGTGGGGTGAATCAGCTTTTAGCTTGTAAATGCTAATGCATATATGTTACGTGAATTGTCCCTTTGAAATCCACGCCTTCATATTATATGCCTTTCTAAGTTTTACATTTTAATTGCTTCAGGTATGGTAAAGGGAATTGGAGAACTATTAAAATCAGTTACTCTGGCGTATTCAAAAATAAATCATTGGTCAGACTTTTCGACCTAAAATTCTATTTTATGTGCTGCTATGATAAAACATGTAAATTAGTAATTATATATTTTACAGAAAGCTCTAAAGCTCAAGTGGAGAAGCATGACAAGACCACCTTAATTTGAAGTTGTGTGCTTCCACATTGATTATTGTGGTATGTTAATCAATTCTTTCTTTCTTCCATCTCCAGACTGATGTAAGATGCAAATTGCAAACTAGGTGTACACAGTAATGTAAGCTGATGAACAAGATTTTATTTGATGATGTGCACACGTAACTATGTAAGATGAGGTGTGGCTGGTATTTACCCATACATGCAACCCCCCTCCATACACACAAAAATACAAGCCTGTACATTACAAAATCCTTCTAGGCCTCTGTTAAGTTCCCATTTAGGCGCTAGATGAGGCGTATGGCCTAGCGATTTGTCTAGGCTTGTTGTTTAATGTCATTATGTAACATGAATTGAAGCACTGGTTAAGGCTCAGTGCCACATAAAAGCATCAGTGTGCTAGTTTTAAAGGCAGTCTTGTCTCCCTGGCTGCTCCTAAGCACCTTAAAAACCCCAAAGTTATAATTTTCCCTTTTAATTAATCATTTTCTTTTATGTATTTCAATCTACCAAATGCAGGGATTCGTGTTTCATGGTCTTTGCTGCGCACACGTAGGGATTTTGGTTAAAAGAATTGTATTGCACATGCTTGACCAACTGTTACTATAATCTTAGTATGGCGTATGATTTCTGTATGTTTAATTGGTAAGATGGATGATTTTGGCTACATTAGTTAATGATGTATAATTTTTAATATGTTAATTCATGCACTATTCTACTGTTTCAAAGCTAGCAGCCTGAGCTTTTCAGATCACATTTTAAAACAGAAGTATTATTATACCATTCACTATTATACAATATGATCAAATTGTGCATATCTTCAATGTTGCAACATGTTTTTAATTTGCGCTTCTTCGCAATCGTTTATTTTTAGTCTAATAGGCTGTATACGATTGGTTAATAATATTATATGGAGGAGCAATCATGATAAAGTTGAAGACTTCTTAGCCAAGGCTTGCCTATGTCGATAATGAAACCCAGGGCCACAGTTGATTATTTTCTTTTCTGTGATACATGGGGTGTTATTTTGACAATCCCTGGATATCTAATATGTGAAACCCAAATGAGTAAATCTAGACTAAATTGAGCAAATATACGCTGGACTGTGCCTATGTCTAGTGACCATGAAAATGGGCTTCACTTTCATTGTAAAAAAAAGTTCTTCCTAGGAATGAAATGAGAATTCCAGCTTGTCAGATTAAAAATTATGTTTTCTTTGAGGTTGTTTGAACTGGAACCAGTTCTAGAACCGTCAAAGTTTGTCCTTTCAAATTGTAGCAATCCCTTTTAGAAAACACTTGCAACTTTTTAGTGTGCGTTCTCGTCTGACCAAGGGATAAGGAAAAAGAAAAAAGATATGAACCAAAAATCAAAGGAATTAAAAAAAAAAAAAAAAAAAAAATTAAGGAGAAGAAGCCGTTGGGAAAATAATCAACGGAGGAATATAATAATGATGATGATGAAAGTGGTTGCAAAATTGGATTATTGATCAATGATGTTGATGCAAGAATTTCAAACTAATTAAAAATTAATATAGTGACATGGGTAATAGTGTCGAACTACAGAAACAGTGATACAGGATAAGTATTCCATTGCATGCTAGCTACAATTAAATTCCATTTTATGATATCTTGAATAGTGAACGTTTGGTGTGTTATCTTTCAGAACACTACTAATTTTCTTATATCAGAAGTACTATGACTAATATAATGTAACAAGCTATGTTTCTACAATCGAATATTTAAACAAATAATTTAAACATTGAAGCATCACTCGTATAAGGTCGAACTAAAATTTAAGACTAACTCTACTGAGTTTGATTCAACGCTACGAATCAAAACAGGTATCTGTACGATTTTTTTTTTTTTACGATTTATGTATTGTTATGGACTTGGTTTCCATAAAATGCGTGTCTAGCCGGGTCTAGTGATATTTCGGTTAATGGCTTGTGCTTGTGTGATGAGGACTTTATTTCAAGATGCACAATCGAAGCATATTTTGAGTTGGATGATCTAATAGTCAAAACGTATTCAAGTTGCGTGAAATTATCATATCGAAGCATTGATGAAATTTATATTATCGGAACGGTAAAAATGAGATGATGTGAGTCGACGTACTCTATGATGATTTGATGTGTTCTGTGATAATACAAGCTCAAAAATATGATGATTTACTTAAGAAATTAAATACTAAAAAATGTAATTATTATACCTACATCCTTCCTCTTATGATATCTACTGAACTCTGCCATTTGAACCAAATTAACTGCTCCTCACAAAATCAAATCAAGAGCTTTAGACCACGAAAGAGGACATGGAGGGATCCGTTGAACTCGTGACAAGATGTGATGCAAATCTATCTTACTTTAGGGGTGTGCTACAGTCTTGGTCAATATTATTTTCTAAACATTGATTGGTTAAAGGATCGACGAAGTTTAGGGAGGCATCAGATGAAATAAAGAGCGGCAATGTACTTCTTGTACATATATGAGTTGGTGACCGCTTCTTGGAATGGAATGGTGTGACTACGTTCTGTTGGGTTTCCCTCCTAATTTATTGGAATGCTCAACAAATATTTTGAAAGATGTGTAGACACGTCAAATTCTATGCATATTTATGTACAGTCAAATGGAAACATTATTTCCAAGAAGAAGTTTGAAAGCCACAACATGCATTGTGAGAACCTTTTGTGTTACACACACACACACACACACACACACACACACACACACACACACACACACACACACATATATATATATATATATATATATATATATAGAGAGAGAGAGAGAGAGAGAGAGGCAAGCGTTCCGTTGCACCCCAAAAATAGAGCACCCCAAAAGCCCTCTGATTTCCACCTCTCATTTATATTAAAGAAAGTGAGAGAGTTAGTAGAAGAAAAGAGAAGGGGAGTTAGTGGGAAATGAGTGGTGGAAAAGTGGTAGGCTAAAGGGGTGCTCACCATTTGGGGTGCCATTGAACCTGCCTCATATATATATATATATATATATATATATATATATATATATATATAAGTGTGAGAGAGTGTGAGATATATACCAATAAATAGAAAACCATCCAATATTTGTGGTGAGTTCTTGTAATCCTACTATTATCTTATAGTGGAACAGTTGGACTTTTAATCCCACGGTTTTTCCCTCATTGGGTTTTCCGCATAAACAAATCTCTTGTGTTGTTGCTTGTTATTTTCATCTATTTGTTAAGTGTTATACTGCACTTCACTTTTCAACTTAACTACACAAAAGAAATTATAAAGTTTTACTCAAATGTGGTATCAGAGCTTGGTTCAGCAATATATTTCCTTCTTATGTAAGCTACAATGGAGACCACTTTTACACATGATGGTGAAATGTTTAAGCTCACATTAGAGAATTTTTCTTACTGGAAGCCAATGATAGAAGATCATTTGTACTGCAAAGATTTGTACGAGCCACTCACAAACGCAGATAAGCTGGAAGGAAAATCCGAAAAAGAATGGGAACTTTCGAATCGGAAAGCAGTTTCCATGATCCAAATATATATAGATCAAAATTTATTTGAGCATGTATCTACTTATACTAATGCCTACCAGTTATGGAAGAAACTTGAGTCTATGATTCAAAAGAAGTCACCTTAGATTAAAGCTCATCTAATAAGATGATTGGTTAAATTAGAGTACAAAGGTGGTCAAGGCATGATTGAGCACCTGAATAGCTTTAAGGGTTTAGTAAACTAGTTAACCAAGATTGAAATGAAGATAGACGATGAACTGCAAGTCTGCCTTCTTTTAAGCTCTTTACCTGAGAGTTGGAATACTTTGGTTGTTACTCTAAGTAGCTCAGCCCCAGAAGGAAAACTCACCATGGATGTGGTCGTTGATAGCCTTCTAAATGAAGAGGCAAGAAGAAAAGAGCGTGGAACAACACAAAATGAGGCTCATATAATAGAGAATCGAGGCAGAAGTGAATTCCATGAAAGAAATAAAAACAAGGGACGCGATAAGTCAAGAGGACGTTCCAAATCTCGCTCCAGAATCACTTGTTATTATTGTAGCAAACCAGGTCATAAAATAATATGAATGTCGTAATCTTAAAAGAGATAAAAAAATGGAAGTGTGAAGCTAGATCAAGTTGACACGAGAAAGAAGGAAGAACAAAACACTACAGCAGTTGCAGTCAAAGATGAATCAGATGTATTTTTTATTGGAGGTGACAATTATCTCAATTTGACTAATGGTGACAATACATGGATTGTCGACTCAGGTACTTCCTTTCACATTACTCCACATGAATGGTTATTTTCTACTTATCAAAAAGGTAATTTTGGTACTCTTAAAATGGGTAATCAAGTTACTAGCAAAATTATTGGCATTGGAGATGTTCAATTGGTAACTAGTATTGGTTGCAAGCTCATATTGAAGGACGTAAGACATGTTCCAGATATGCGCCTCAATCTAATATCTACAGGTAAGCTTGATGACGCTGGTTTAGTTAATCAATTTGGTTTTGAAAAATGGAACTCACAAATGGAAACATGGTCATTGCTCCAGGAAAAAAGGAGGGCCCTTTGTATCTAACACATGGTTGCTTACGCAGTGAAGCTAATGTTGTCTGTGATAATTCAGTATTGGAACTATGGCTTAAGAGACTAGGACACATAAGTGAAAAGGGATTGCAAATACTTGCCCAAAAGGAGTTGATCCCTAAAGTGAAAGGTAAAACACTTGAACCTTGTATTAATTGTTTGGCTGGGAAACAACATAGAGTTTCCATTTATAGATCAAATAGACCATCAAGAAGAAAGCATATTCTTGATTTAGTACATACTGATTTCTGCTCTATGACTGAAAAATCTCTTGGAGGTGCATTATATTTTGTAACATTCATTGATGATCATTCAAGAAAAGTTTGGGTGTATTTGTTGAAAACAAAAGACAATGTACTTGCGGATTTTAAGGAGTTTCATGCCATGGTGGAATGACAAACAAACAAGAAGTTGAAGTGTATCCGTGCTGATAATGGTGGTGAATATTGTGGTCCATTTGAAGATTATTACAAGTCTTTTGGCATCCATCTTGAGAAAACACCTCCAAAGACACCTCAACTAAATGGTGTTGCTGAGAGAATGAATCGAACCATCGAAGAAAGAGTTCGATGTATGATATCTCATGCAAAACTCTCTAAATCATTCTGGGGAAAAGCTGTGAAGACCGCTGTTGATATAATTAATCTCTCACCATTAGGTCTACTAAACAAAGGCATTCCATATGAAGTTTGGTCATGCAAGAAAATCTCTTATGACCACTTGAAGGTGTTTGGTTGTCTTGCATTCGTTCATATTCCTAAAGACGAGCGAGCTAAACTTGACTCAAAAACCAAATAGTGTATTTACCTTGGTTCACCTAAAAATGAGTTTGGATATCGGTTATGGGATCCAGTTAAAAGAAATATTATTAGAAGCCGAGATGTTATTTTCTTTGAAGACCAGACAATAGAATATCTTAAGCAAACAAAGAAGTCCAGACCTAAGCATATAATATATTCAGATCGTGCACCATCCTCTGTGATGCAAGATGCAATTGGAAGACAAGAGGAGGAGCCTAATCATAATGGGTTGCCAAGACAACATGAAGTTATTGAACAATCAATTGAAGAGCCATCATTGCATGAACAATCTCAATCAAATGAAGAAATGACAGATGAAACAAATGCTACAGCACAACCTCTATTACGACGCTCCACAAGAGAAATAAATCCCTCTACTAGATATCCTAGAGATGAGTATATGGTAATCGCTGATGAGGGGTAGCCTCAAAGTTACGAACAAGCCATAACCAGTGAACACAAAGGAGAATGGGAGAGAGCTATGCAGGAAGAAATGCAGTCCTTGCATGACAATCATACATATGATCTGATGGAGCTACGCAAGGGAAAACGAGCTTTAAAATGCAAATGGGTGTATAAGTTAAAAACAGAAGAAAAGAATAGCCTTCCCAGATACAAAACTCGAATTGTCGTTAAAGGATGCAATCCAAAGAAAGGTATTGATTTTGATGAAATATTCTCTCCCGTGGTAAAGATGCCATTTATTAGAGTTGTAATGGGTCTAGCAGCTTGTTTAGACTTAGAAGTTGAACAATTCGATGTTAAAACAACATTTTTACACAGAGATCTAAAGAAAGAGATCTATATGGAGCAACCCGAGGGGTTCAAAGTTGCGGGAAAGGAACATCTAGTGTGTCGTCTCAAGAAGAGTCTATACGGTTTAAAACAAGCATCGCGTCAATGGTATAAGAAGTTCGACTGTTTCATGACTCAACATGAGTTCAAGAAGACTCTAAGCGATCACTGTGTATATATAAAGAAGTATGTTGGTGGTGATTTCATCATACTTTTATTATATGTTGACGATATGTTGATTGTTGGACACGACAAAAATAAAATTACAGCTCTCAAGAAGGCTTTAAACGAATCATTTGCAATGAAGGATTTAGGATCAGCATGGCAGACTCTTGGAATGAAAGTCACTCGTGATAGATCCAAGGGACTATTGTGCTTATCGCATCAAAGATATATATAAAAAAATTCTTGAAAGATTTAACGTGCACATGGCCAAGCCAACAAGTGTACCACTTGCTAATCACTTTAAATTAAGCAAGGAACAGAGTCCAGAAAATGTAAATGAAAGGGCTGAAATGAAGAATGTACCGTATTCTTCCGCTGTTGGCAGTTTAATGTATGTCATGATATGTACACGACCAAATATTGCATACGCTGTTGGAGTTGTGAGTCGGCATTTATCAAATCTTGGGAAGCAACATTGGGCAGATGTTAAATGGATATTTCGATGTCTCCGAGGAGCAACCAAGAGATGTTTGTGCTTCGGAAAAGGGAAACCTGTGTTGAAAGGATACACAGACGCAGATATGGCAGGAGATGTTGACTCTAGAAAATCGACATCATGCTATTTGATTACTTTTTCCGGGGGAGCTGTATCTTGGTAATCTAAGCTCCAAAAATGTGTTGCCTTGTCTACAACTGAAGAAGAATTCATTGCAGCTACAAAATCATGCAAAGAGATGATATGGTTGAAAAAATTCTTGTTAGAATTAGGCCAAAAACAAGAAAGTTATGATCTCTATTGTGACAATCAAAGTACAATTCAACTTGCTAAAAATTCAGCCTATCATTCCCAATCGAAACACATTGATGTTCGATATCACTGGATTAGAGATGTATTGGAAGCAAGGTTATGCAACTCAACAAAGCTCATACTGATGACAATTGGTCAGACAAGTCGAAGACCATACCAACTAAAAATTTTGATGACTGTTGTGATCGTGCTGGTATGGAAGTGCTTCCTTATTAAGTCGGGAAGGGGGAGATTTGTTGGGTTTCCCTCCAAATTTATTGTAATGCTCAGCAAATATTTTGAAAGGTGTGTAGACACATCAAATTCTTTGCATATTTATGTATAGTCAAATGGAAACATTATTTCCAATAAGAAGTTTGAAAGCGACAACATGCATTGTGAGAACCTTTTGTATTCCACACACATATATATATATGAGTGTGAGAGAGTGTGAGATATATACCAAAAAATAGAAAATCATCCAATATTTGTGGTTAGTTCATGTAATCCTACTATCATCTTATAGTGGAAGAATCGGACTTTAGTCCCTCGGTTTTTCCCTCATTGGGTTTTCCGCGTAAATAAATCTCTTGTGTTGCTGCTTGTTATTTTCATTTATCTGTTACGTGTTTTACTGCACTTCACTTTTCAACTTTACACAGAGGAAATTATAAAGTTTTACTCAACAACGTCTACGACGTTGCGACTTCGTAAGAAAACGAAGGGGGTTGTTAGGTTTCCATCTAGGAGCAGTGGCTAACCATCATGTAGTGAGGTGCATTGCAAAGTGTTGTGCATGGTGAAGTGTATACGTGAAGTTGGCGCATCAATTCATGAAGCGAGAAGGAAGAAATCAAGGAGAGGCGTGTGTTTGGGTTGATGCATGAGATGCACAATGCTTAATTGAAGAAGAAATGATTTAGGTTAGTTAACTTTATTAAGTAATTGATTTAAGTTAATTAATTAATATCCTTATTATGAATTTTTATAAACTTCATATCTTCTGCATATGAGATTCAATCAAAATGTTGTATTTGTCGTTGCATTCCTAGTGAAATTGGCTACGACGTGGTATAGAGTTGGATTGGATTCGGGTACTAGGAATCACAGCTTAGGTGAATGTTATCGCAACTTTGAATTTATATTTCTGTATGAATCCCTGTAGTTATATATATTGAAAAATATTACCTAAAAGAAGTAGGATAACTTATACAATAACAACTATCACTACTAATCTAGAGAATTCAATCAAAAGGATTTCCATAATGTTTTTTTTAAAATAGCTCATCCATTGACAAAATCTCAACAATGGTTTGCAACCTCCACTCCTATCTCTTTTCAGATTCCCAACAATTGAATATTACAACCCATTTGTCGTTGACACTAACGGCAGAACAACTTAAAATAAAAATATTATGATTATCGAAACTTTTGCACTTACAATACACATTCGTCCAATTAATTTTTATTAAACAAACATTAAAAATCTCTAGCTATTAATGCATGTACTTGCAATTTATATTGGTACATATGATTATTTCGTTGCTTGGGTGGATTAGTATGAGTACATATTTGAAATAATTGGTTAAATTCTCATATATGTGGGTAATGTTATTTTCATATTGAATTGTGTTTTATAGAGTTGATATCAATTTGTAACATGATTATAAATTACTTAAACCATAGTTTGTAGTTATATTAGCGCAAAAAATATTGCATATTTTATAACTAGTCAGAGTTAAAGGCATGACCTTCAAAACTAACTTATCTAACCTTGTTATTGGTTTCCTATGGAATACATAAATAATTAATAAACTAAGAATTCTTATGAAAATGTCGAAAAGTTATAAACTACAAAAGAAGTATTGTATTATTATTTAATAAGATTATAAAATCTCGAATGTTATAAAATAATTCATTAACTTTAAACCCAAAGAAATGGTTTGTGATATATGTGTATACGCGTGTATAATATGCCTACACACAAATGAGTTGTGTAAACTGAGGCATAATTAATAGCTAAGTGATACAAACTATAATATGGTTAATAAAAGGGAGTTTTATTTTATAAAATAAGTTTGAAACTTCTATAAAATAATAAAATGAAGATATAGTTGTTTGATTTGCAATTTATGTAAGATGTTTTTTCATTGATTTGTTTATATGATTGTATGTGAGAATTATCATTGATATTGAGATTATAGATTTGTTATATTGGTTGTGTGTTGCCTATGTATGGAGACATGTACGATGTGTTTATTTGTTTTCATGGTTGGATTGGTTGTACACGCATACCTGCATACAATTTATGTGATATATATATATATGCATGTGTGTATGTATTTGTGTATGTGTGTGTGTATATATATATATATGTGTATATATATGTATATATATATATATAAAAACATAGTTCTGGTGTATCCAACTTGAAACGATACAGAGAAGATAACATGACCCTTGCACTATGTATACAATCACACACACACACACACACACATATATATATATAATGTGTGTGTGTGTGTGGGGGGGGGGGGGGTTTAAAGCACTTATATATAGTTTTTTGTACCTTTGATTTGAGGTTATCAATTGGTGCATGGGATATATCGTACCATTAAGACACACGACCTAGAAACGTGGTTCCGGAGAAGGGAGAAGAGAGATCGAGACACTGGTATAGGGCAAGTCGTATATTATTCCGTAATATGTTTGGGAGCTAAAAGAAGACCTACATGTCAACATCTTTTGGGTTGTTAGTTATCAAGGGAGTCCATGAGTTAATGGTGACTATCGATAAGTTCTTTTGGTAGCAAAACGAAATTTAGCACATTTAGTCGATACATAATTTAGTTTATGCGTAGTTTGGTATGCCAAACTTAGGGTTACCAAATAGTGGATGATGTTTAATCCAAATTGAACATGAAGTTTTAATAATGAATTGATTTGTAAATATGAATTTGAAGTGATATCGAATGAAATTTTGATAATGAATCGATGTGTAAATAGGAGTCTGAAATTTAAAATGATATAGAATATCTGAATTGATTTAAGAAATTTATAAATAAAATCGATACTTGACATTAATCGATTTACAACATTGGAATATGATTTCAAATTGAATGGCCACGGTGTAAAATAAGTGATTGGGTTGTTAAAGAGATCAGAGTTGGTATTGTTGTATTCTCTACCAATACTAATACTAATACAACTTTAACAACTGTGCACGTGGTAGAGAATCCAGAATGAAGTGGGATGGCTTGGCGAACGCTACTAGAATGAAGTGAGAGATCGATGATGGATGACATTAACCTTCGAGTCATAATTAAAATGACTAAAACTGTAACGACCTAGATTTTTAACTGCTAAGTTTGAACATTTAATTTTAGCTTTAAATGTTGATTTGGGAATATATATGGATTTTTTTCATTAATTAAACGAAGTTTGAACGTATAATTTATATACAATTATAAACGAGCCCAGCGTCGCGATAGTTCATAGTTTTACGTTTTGAACTTCAATTGAATATACAGAATCCATTTTAAGTCGGAATTCTTTGAAACAAGAATCATCCAGATCTATTGGGTTATAATTTCTAATGAAAGAGAAAAATCAAAATTTCATCTTTCAGATAGTCGTTACGTAGCACATTGATCAACCCGGACTTGCGCCTATAAATACATTTTTCCAAAAATGGAAAAGGAGAGGTTTTTCGGCTTTGAAAAGTTAATTGTGGTGTAACATACCGAAACTGTACCAACACTAAAAGAGGATAAATTAAATAATAATTAATTTAATATACAGAATTAGAGGAAATGGACTGCACCATTGCGCCCGTCTCGAAAAAATAGTCAAGATAGACATTTGGTTTGCGTAAAGCGGACATAATATAAGGAAGTTATGAGGATTTTAAGCTTGTATACGCGTAGAAAAATTATATACATACACATGAGTCAGAGATGAGTCAGAATTTTATCCAGAACAGTTCGAATTTGAACAATTCGTCAGAGCGGCAAAATTCCCGCTCCAGGGGGTCAACCCCCCTAGAGGGGTGTCGACCTAGGGTCGACCCCTCTTAAGGGTTGTCGACCAATGGGTCAACCCACCCACAGGGGTGTCGACACCCCTAGGGCTGACGTGAAACTTGGTTTCAGGGGGTCTGGCAGCTATATATAGTTGTCCTATTCTCTTATTTTCTTCATTGGAAATCATGGAGGCCATATGCTGTTGGAGTGCGAACTGAACCGTTTTCTATAACAACATACTTTGCAAATCAAATTCAGAAATTCAAGATCCGTTCTTTCTCAATTCTCTAAACATAAAGCTGTGAGTTTCTAGTTGTTTTTAGGTTTAGATAAAAAAAGTGAATTGTAAAAGACTATAAATTGGATATGTTGTAAAGCATGATTCTGTGCTAGTATTAAATCCTATACTATGTCATGATAGATCTATTTCCCAAGATCTAATATAATTGTGGTTATTCTATTATGTTGTCTATATGGATCTTGACTTGTAACTATATTGTGGTGAATGTACATATATTAAATTGGACAGTTGTAACATTGGTTCGATCTAGTTCTTTATGTAATTCACCCTTCACCTGTCATATTATGATCAATTTAGATATGTTGTAGACTTGACATGTGAATCCACCTTTAGATCTTAACATGCTACTATGTCACCCTAATTATGCTAGATCTAAATAGTTGGACACCTAAAGGGTTAATATAGATCTCATTATGCTTGCTTTGACACCGTAGTATTTGCCACAAGTTATCAGTTTTATGTCCACCGTGTGATGATGTTAATTATATATCCATCACCTTGTTATCATGCTAGTTTATGCCAAGATATGTTGAAACTATCACCTTTGTCATATTCCCTTTTCATTATTATGGCTAGGCTACTTTATAGCTTAGATGCTGCCAAAGTACGTGTGAATATGTTAGTTAGGAAACAAGGAAAAGGGATTTATAATTGGCATAATTTATGTAATATTTATACAAATTGGGCAATTAATTCAAATGGGGAAATATAGAAATAATCACCTATAATGACATCGGTAGATTTGGATAAAAATAGAATATTTAGTAATTACAATTAAGAATTGTAACTGCACTTATGACATGAGGTTAGGTTGCATTAGTGGCGGAAGTCTGCCCGGACCCAACCGACATATCCAGCAGCCACTAATGCTGAACCTAATGTGAGAGGTCTAAGTGCGCAAATATGAATCGAGCTGAGCACGAGGTTAGGCCCAACTGTGGAATAAGACTGCCCGGACCCGACCGGCATATCCAGCATCCACACGTTGTAGGCCTAATATGGGAGGTCTAGCCCATGATAACCATAATTGGACATGGTATTGAAGTGGACTACTTAACCTAATTTAATCCATAAGGATTGTATGATTATGAAATTAAGTTAGGGTTTAGTAAAATTGGATGGGTAGTGGGTGGGTTAAGTAAATTAGAGGGGGTGGGTAATATTTACATATAGACCCGTGAACTTAACCCAATGAGGTTATGTAATTAAAGAGACCTAGTGGTATACAGAACCGGTAGAAAAATATAATAAAGTTATGTAATTAAAGACACCCTTTTAGGGTAAGCATAACTGACATAGGGCTATGTAATTAAAGACACCTAAGGGTATACATAGTCAGTGAAAAACCTAGTGGGGATACAAGATAAAGGAGAGAGCTTGTATCATATTTTGTGGGACCCATTTAAGTCAGTAACCCGGAGTTGGTATCAAGTAAAGAACTCCGTATTAGGCAGAGAAGGGGCACACTTACTGATTAATTATAAGAGATCCAAACGAGACGGAAGGTGTGGGCGGCGCAAACCGACTGGGCCATGTGCGTGCATGAGCCGGGCAGAAGAGGATAAGACGACCGTGACACCAGTAGGTATGGTTGTGCACACCTTAATGGTTGCCACTTTAGGAAGTGAAACCTCCTACCGTGGGGCAAGCACTGGATATCTACGGGGTAGGGAGCCGATCGATTAGGGTAGTGGTTAGGGTACACTCGGACGTATGCCCTAAGTCTACTAATTTATAGTGGAAAGGGATCATCTCATTTTAGTTATACTAGTAATAGTGTAGAGTAATCATTAGTGAGGCACACACCTTATCTTGCTTACCTTGTCACGTCTTCCATTTATGTAGCAATCTCTCTTATCCACTTTATATGCCTATCATGTTACTTTTATTTATTTACTAGCTAAAAGTAACTAGACTTGCCAGACTTTATGTCTGACCCTTTGGTTTCTCCTTCTTTCTTTCGTTCCTCCCCCTTCCCCAGGTTCTCAGGGTGGAAACACTCAGGCTTAGTTAGGACTCAGATATCATCTTGCTAGGAGCTACTTCTGAAGTATGGCTCAAGTTCTTGTCTCTACTATGGCTTAACTCTTTTAACTGGGGAATTATGTTTTTCATATTCTTATGTACTCTGATGATGCAAGACAGAAGCAGTTTTATTATAATGGTTTTTTGTGACTTATGATATTATGGACCATGACACTATGATTTATGTTTGAAATAAAAATTTAAAAATTTCCACTGCTATCTTAATTATATATGTCTTGTAATTATTTTGTGTTTGTTTACCTATAACGCTTCACGAAACTTAATGCATTCCCTTAGTGAGTGACATTAACGGACCTGGGGTGTCACATTTGGTATCAGTGTTGAAGGTTACCAGATTAGATAAAAGTTTTTGGAAATTATTTTCAAAAAGGTTTTTAAAGAAAGTATTTTCAAAAAGAAAAGTCTGTTTTGAAAAACATTCCCCAAAAAGCCATATGTAGTATCCTTCGGTCCTTTATCTAAATTTCTTCCTTTTCCCTTTTTAACATGTCTAGGAAACAAAACATCCCTAATATCCCAGAGGGCGTCACAATACCCAGATGGTTCCGTTGGTATTTGGAGGCCACGACGTCGGCCGAAGGCCAAAGAGACGTTCCTTCCCCAGCTGCACCAGTCAATCCTCCTCCTCCCCCCTCCAAAAGATGACAATTTTGCCAAGATCTGCAAAGACTTCCGGGCTATGGGAGGAAGGACATTCCATGGGAATGAGAGATTCATAGAAGCTCAGAATTGGCTTAAGGAGACCGAGGATTTATTCGTAATCTTTGAAGTGGAGGACCGAAGAAAGATTCAGTTAGTTGCTTGACTGTTACAGGATGAAGCCTCACTTTTGGTGGGAAATCACCCAAGCTGGACGTCCAATGGAAACTTGGGAAGATTTTAGACAGAGGTTCGAAATGAAATTTCTTTCTCAAGCTGAGAGAAGCATACAGATGGAGAGGTTCTTAGCACTCAAACAAGAAAATTTGATGGAAAAGGAGTATGTGAACAAGTTCAACCAACTGGCAAGGTTCGGGTTAGAGTTGGTGGATACACCGCACAAAAAGGCTTTGTGATTTGTTAAAGGGCTGAATGAGCCTCTGCATGGTTTAGCCATGTCCCATATTCCAATGGGGGCCACTTTTGAAAAGCTTGTTGATATTACCCTAATGCATGAGGAGGACAAGGGAGAGAAGGAGGAAACAAAAACTGAGGGGACATCACAAAATAGGAAAGTGTGGCCCAAGAAGGGGCAACAACAACAACAACCACAACAACAACAGTAGCAACAACAGAAGAAAGGAGGGAAAGATGACAAAGGCAAAGATAAGAGAAAATGTCACAATTGTGGAAAGGAGGGTCACTTGATCAAAGATTCTAAGAGAAGGATGACCAATTGCTTTAACTACGAAGAGGTCGGACACTTCTCTAAGGAGTGCCCAAAGAAACAGGGATCGCGGGGACAAGGTTAAAAAGCAGGGACTTTTGGAGGGCAGGTGCATGCTCTCGCGATCAGTGCTCCTGAAAGAGGTAGAAAAATTTCCATATAAAGTTTAGTTTCTCTTTCAAACCATCCAGTTAGAACACTTTTTGATCTTGGTGCTTCACACTCGTTTATATCTAGTTCTATGGTTGAATCTCTGCACTTAATTACTAGTATAGTAGTAGATCCCATAGTTGTTTCAAACCCCATTGGTGGTTCGGCTCATTTATCGATGATTTGTCGGGGTTTGAAAAAATCTGTGTTAGGCGTCGAATTTGAATGTGACGCATATGTGCTCGGGTTTATGGGCTATGGGTTGATTCTAGGAATGGATTGGCTTACCACGTATGGGGCCATTCTGGATTGTGAGAGGAGGGTTGTTAGACTCCTGACTTGTCATGGAAAGACCCTCAAAGTTTCTTGGGACCCCCAAGGATCTATTATGCTTAGCTTCCTAAAGTCTCTAGATGCATCCATAGATGATTTGCAATCTGTTCCAGTGGTTCGAGATTATTTCGATGTTTTTGATGAGGTACGGGGTTTACCTCCAAGGCGCGAGATTGACTTCCGCATATATCTGGTGGACAATGCAAAGCCAGTTGCATTACCAGTGTGCCACATGGCTCCAAGGGAAAGGAAGGAGCTCAGTAAGAAAGTAGGGGAGCTACTTGAGAAAGGGTTTATCAGACGAAGCATATCTGAATGGGGTGCTCCAGTAGTGTTCGCAACTAAAGCAGATGGATCACTTTGTTTGTGTGTTGACTACAGAGAATTGAATAAGCTCACCAAGAAGAGTAGGCACCCGCTTTCGAGGATTGATGATTTATTTTATCAGCTTGTTGGTGCCTCGGTATTTTCTCAATTGGACTTGGCTACGGGGTTCCATCAGTTGAGGGTGGCTGAGGACAGCATAGATAAGACTGCTTTCAGAACTCTGGATGGTTTCTTTGAATGGCTAGTTATGCCTTTTGGGTTGACAAATGCACCCGCCTATTTTGTTGATTTGATGAGTAGGGTGTTTTGGGAGTTCCTAAACAAATTTGTCATAGTCTTTGTTGATGATATTTTGATCTTCTCCTAGAGTGAAGAAGAGCATGCCCAGCATTTGGGAGAAGTCTTGAAAACTCTCCTTAACCATCAGCTAAAAGAAAAGTTCTCCAAATGCCATTTTTGGAGAAAAGAGGTGAGATTCTTAGGGTAGGTAGTCTCCAAAGAAGGGATAGTTGTAGATCTCGCCAAGGTGGTTGCAGTGCAAGATTGGAAGATTCCTAAAAATGCAACCGAGGTGAGAAGCTTTCTTGGGTTAGCAGGTTATTATAGGAAGTTCATTAAGGACTTCGCGAAGATATCAGCCCCTCTCACCAGGCTGACAAAGAAGAATTTGGCATTCTCATGGGACATAGACTGTGACATTGCTTTCCAACGACTAAAATGGGCTCTGACAACAGCCCCAGTCTTGACCTTGCCTGATGGAAGTAAAGTGTTTACTGTTTACACTGATGCGTGCGGTACAGGGCTTGGTGTGGTTCTGATGCAAGAAGGGAAAGTAATATGTTATGGGGGTAAACAGTTAAGAGTTCATGAGAAGAATTACCCCACCCATGATCTAGAGCTAGCTGCCATAGTATTCACATTAAAGACGTGAAGTCATTATTTACTTGGAGAAAAGTTCGAGTTATACACCAATCATAAATCTCTCAAGTATCTATTCTCACAGAAGTATCTCAACTTAAGGCAATAATGGTAGATGAAGTTCTTAGCTTCATATGATTTTGAGATTTCTTATACACCTAGCAAGGGTTATGTAGTGGCAGACGCACTAAGTAGGCAGAGGGTGGCCCTGAGTCCTCTGTTTGTGGAAAGAAAGAACTTGGAATTCATTTCAGCTTTTGATTTCAGACCCTCCATCGAGGTTCTGCCTGATTTGTTTGCATCCTTAGAGATATGACTGACCCTTATGGACCAGATAGGAGCTTCGCAACAAGGTGACCCACATATTCTAGACATCATGGGTAAGCTCAGAAGAGGGGAGACTTCTAGTCACCTCAGTAGATATGCCATAGATGAAAAGGGGTGGTTGCGACGAGATGGAAGGCTTTGTGTTCCTCAGACTGGAAGTTTGATAAAGGCAGTCCTAGAAGAAGCCCACCATTCTGAGATGACTATTCATCCAGTTGGTGACAAGATGTATAGAGACATGCAGAGGGTTTTCTTTTGGGCTGGGATGAAGAAAGATGTGGCTGAATTTGTTTCTCGATGTTTAGTTTGCCAGCAAGTCAAAGCTGAGCAAAAGAAGCCCGGTGGATTACTTCATCCGTTGAAGGTTCCGCAGTGGAAATAGGAGAGCATCTCTATGGATTTCATAGAAGGTTTACCTAGATCGAAGAAAGGTAACACCAGTATTTGGGTGGTAGTGGATAGACTCACTAAGAGCGCTAACTTTTTTCCTGTTAAGAGTAAGAGGACGACATCATGGTTGGCAACAATTTATGTTCGTGAGATAGTTCGTCTTCATGGAGTACCTTCCAGCATCGTGAGTGATCATGACCCCATCTTTACCAGCGAATTTTGGAGGAGCTTGCAAGAAGCATTAGGTACATAGTTGTATTTGAGCACCGCTTATCATCCTCAGACCGACGGACAGACAGAGAGGGTGAATAGGATTCTTGAAGATCTTTTGAGACTGTGTATCCTAAACTTCGGAGGGACTTGGTAAGAACATCTTCCTTTAGTAGAGTTTGCCTACAATAACAGTTATCAAGCTAGCATCGGCATGGCACCCTTCGAAGCATTGTACGGACGACCCTGTAGATCACCAACTTGTTGGTGGGAATCTACAGAAAGATTATTACTTGGACCAGATATGATTAGGGAAATAACCAAAAAGATTGACCTTATTCGACGGCGGATGAAGACATCTCAAGATAGGCAGAAGTCCTATGCAGAAAAGAGAAGGACTGATATCGAATTCGAAGTGGGAGACTTGGTTTTTATCCAAGTATCGCCTTTAAGGAATGTGGTTCGCTTCGGATTAGTAGGGAAGTTGGCACCTAGGTTTGTTGGACCATTTCCCATAACCGAGTGGATTGGCCAAACGGCCTACCGAGTAAAGCTCCCAGAAAATCTATCCAGTATTCATGACATTTTCCATTACTCTCATCTGCGGAAGTGCCTGCATGACATCGTAGAAGTTTTTGAGCCGAGTATGTTGGAATAAGTCAAAGTGGAACAGGAGGCGACAATCAGACGAGTCCCTACCCGTAGTCTTGGGTCAGAAGTTAAGAAGCTGCGCAATAAGGAGATTAAGTTGCTAAAGGTTCAATAGGGAGATAACCCAGAAGATGTGACTTGGGAGACCGAAGACAAGATTCGTGCTTCGTACCCTTTTCTTTTCGAGGGTATGTTCTTAACTCCTTTTCCTAAGTTTTATCGGTGCTTGTTTATGTCAATAGAGTATATCTTATCCATAGTATTTTCGTCCTTTGGATAAGAAATCTATGGATGTAAACATGTGTTGAAACATGTTATGATTGATGGATGCAAGTGTTTGCTAGTGGTTGCCTATGGATGCATATACACACAAATTAGGCACTAAGATCGGCTCAATCACTCTCATCCCGCATATGGATGTACGTGCATTTTCTTTTCTTTTATGGATGGAAATGAACGAGTTAGCATATGGATGTTGCATTTGACGAATGAATGTGCACACATAGAGAACTTATATGATACAACAGGTTTATTTGCATACATATTGGATTCATGGCACTAACATACATTGCATTAAGAAGGTCAACTGAATCAGTAGACCGCCTGATCTTCGCATTAGTGTTAGGGCATATACACACACCTTCACATATATTAATATAAGAATTAATAATCTTTAAGGACAATGGATGCTAGTGGTTGGTGGATGAGTAAATGGATGATGGATGGTATGATATGCATTCTTCTCAACTTAGAGATTTCGGGATGAAATCCTTTGAGTAGGGGAGAATGTAACACCCTGAATTTGTACCGACACTAAAAGAGGATAAATTAAATAATAATTAATTTAATATACAGAATTAGTGTAAACAGACTGCACCATTGCGTTCGTCACGAAATTCTGGTCAAGAGAGACATTTGGTTTGCATAAAACGGACATCGTTGAGGAAGTTATGAGGATTTTAAGTTTGTATACATGCTAGGAAAATTATATACATATGCATGAGTCAGTATTTTATCCAGAACAGTTCGAATTTGAAAAATTCGTCAAAGCGGAAATATTCCCGCTCTAGGGGGTCGACCCCCTAGAGGGGTGTCGACCCCCTAGAGGGGTGTCGACCCCCTAGAGGGGTGTCGACTTAGGGGTTAAGCCCCCTTAAGGGGTGTCGACCTATGTGTCGACCCACCCACAGGGTTGTCGACACCCCCTAGGGCTGACGTGGCACTCGGTTTCAGGGGGTATGGCAGCTATATAGGTGTCCAATTCTCTTATTTTCTTCATTGGAAATCATGGAGGTCATATGCTGCTGGAGTGCGAACTGAACCGTTTTATACAAGAACATATTTTGCAAATCAAATTCAGAAATTCAAGATCCGTTCTTTCTCAATTCTCTAAACCTAACGCTATGAGTTTCTAGTTGTTTTTAGGTTTAGATAAATAAAAGTGAATTTTGAAAGACTGTAAATTGAATATGTTGTAAAGTATGATTCTGTGCTAGTATTAAATCCTGTATTATGTCATGATATATCTATTTCCCTAGATCTAATATAAATGTAGTTATTCTATTATGTTGTCTATGTGGATCTTGGCTTGTAACTATATTGTGGTGAATGTACATCTATTAAATTGGATAGTTATAACATTGGTTCGATCTAGTTCTTTATGTAATTCACCCTTCACCTGTCATATTATGATCAATTTAGATATTCTATAGACTTAGCATGTGAATTTACCTTTAGATCTTAACATGCTACTATGTCACCCTAATTATGTTAGATCTAAATAATTGGACACCTAAAGGGTTAATTTAGATCTCATTATGCTTGCTTTGACATCGTAGTAATTGCCACAAGTTATCAGTTTTATGTCCACCTTGTGATGATGTTAATTACATATCCATTCACCTTGTTATCATGCTAGTTTATGCCAAGATATGTTGAAACTATCACCTTTGTCATATTCCCTTTTCATTGTTATGGCTAGGCCGCTTTATAGCCTAGATGCCGCCAAAGTATATGTGAATATGTTAGTTAGAAAACGGGGAAAAGGGATTTATAATTGGCATAATTTATGTAATATTTATACAAATTGGACAATTAATTCAAATGGGAAAACATAGAAATAATCACCTATAATGACATAGATAGATCTGGATAAAAATGGAATATTTACTAATTACAATTAGGAATTGTAGTTGCACTTATGACACGAGGTTAAGTTGCATTAGTGACGGAAGTCTGCCCGGACCCGACCGGCAAATCCAGCAGCCACTAATGCTGAACTTAATGTGAGAGGTCTAAGTGCGCAAATACTAATCGAGCTAAGACACGAGGTTAGGCCCAACTGTGGAATAAGACTGTCTATACCCGATCGACATACCCAGCATCCACACGTTGTAGGCCTAATATGGGAGGTCTAGCCCATTATAACCATAATTGGACATGGTATTGAATTGGACTACATTTAATCCATAAGGATTGTATGATTATGAACTTAAGTTAGGGTTAAGTAAAATTGGATGGGTAGTGGGTGGGTTTAGTAAATTAGAAGGGGTGGGTAATATTTACGTATAGGCCCATGAACTTAGCCTAATAAGGTTATGTAATTAAAGACACCTAGTGGTATATATAACCGGTGGAAAAATATAATAAAGTTATGTAATTAAAGACACCCTTTTAGGGTAAGCATAACTGACATAGGCTATGTAATTAACGACACATAAGGGTATACATAGTCAGTGAAAAACCTAGTGGGGATACAAGACAAAGGGGAGAGCTTGTATCATATTGTGTGAGACCCATTTCAGTCAGTAACCCAGAGTTGGTATCATGTAAAGAACTCCGTACTAGGCGGAGAAGGGGCACACTTACTGATTGATTAGATGGTGTGGGAGGCGCAAACTGACCAGGCCATGTGCGTGCATGAGCCGGGCAGAAGGGGATAAGACGACTGCGACACTAGTAGGTATGGTTGTGCACACCTTAATGGTTGCCACTTTAGGAAGTGATACCTCCTACTGTGGGGCCAACATAGGATCCGAGCCGATCGATTAGGGTAGTGGTTAGGGTACACTCAGACGTATTCCCTAAGTCTACCAACTTATAGTGGAAAGGTATCATGTCATTTATGTTATACTAGTAATAATGCAGAGTAATCATTAGTAAGGCACATACACCTTAAATTGCTTACCTTGTCACGCCTGCCACTTATGTAGTGATCTCTCTTATCCACTTTATCTGCCTATCATGTTACTTTTATTTATTTACTGGCTAAAAGTAACTAGACTCGTCAGACTTTTTGTCTGACCATTTTGTTTCTACTTCTTTCTTCCGTTTCCCTCCCTCCTCCAGGTTCTCAGTGAGAAAACACTCAGGCTTAGTCAGGACTCAGATATCATCTTGTTAGGAGCTACTTCTGAAGTATGGCTCAAGTTCTTGTCTCTACTATGGCTTAACTCTTTTAACTAGGGAATTATGTTTTTCATATTCTTGTGTACTATAATGATGCAAGACAGAAGTTGTTTTATTGTAATGGTTTTTGTGACTTATGATATTATGGACCACGACATTATGATTTATGTTTGAAATAAAAATTTAAAAATTTCTGCTGCTATCTTAATTATATCTGTCTTGTAATTATTCTTTGTCTATTTACCTATAACGCTTCACGAAACTTAATGCATTCCCTTAGTAAGTGACATTAACGGACGTGGGGTGTCACAGGTGGAGCTTCTAAAAACATCTCACCGTATATACCTACCGAACAACATTGTAACGTAAGGATTTTGTGTAGAAATCACTTTTTTCTCTACTTTCTTTCAATCGAAGCAACTGTAGCCTTTAATCGATGGTATAAAAAGAGATTATGAAGTGGATGTAGGCTTGGTTTAAGTTGAACCATTACAAAGTTGTCGTGTGCTCCCTTTGTTTATTTATTTTCTTGCATTCTTTGATTGAGATTGTGAGAATACTCTGTGATTTGTATGTCGATTACACACACCGGGGGTTAATTGTCATAAGACCAACTTTTGACGTCAACAAGTATAGAAAATAGAATCAATAATGTTGTTTTACGAATGATAAATTGAATTAATTTGGTTAGTAAATTTATATTTTATAAAAAGGAACTTTGTTCCCAATTTAGACAACGAACAATGGTTTTAGCAAATGTTTTGCAAATGATAAATTGAATTAATTTGGTTAGTAAATTTATATTTTATAAAAAGGAACTTTGTTCCCAATTTAGACAACGAACAATGGTTTTAGCAAATGTTTTGCAAATGATGTTTATAAATGAAATATTTAATATGTATATGAGATTTAGGTGGATATAACGTATTTGAAATGATAATTGAGAACAGAATTTTCTATCTATTTTGAAATTAAGAATGTAGTTCATTCATGGGCTGAGAGGTAACTATACCCCAACTTGTTTGGCTTCGTTATTAACTGATAAACAATTGAAGTTAAATTTTTAAAGGTTTATATTGTATATAGTTCTTATATTAGTATTTTTGAGTTTTCATAACGATGTTTACGCAATGTTTGTTTGAACCCAAATTGGGAATTATGAATGAGGATTTTTTAGAAGTATTAAATATAAAACGATTTGATAGTACTCTTATTTTAAAATAAGAAGTAATTGTTGTGTTTCAAATAGTAATTGAGGTTTAGTTAATGAATGGTTAACTAAAGAGGCCAAGTGATGCGGTATATCGAATTAGTGAATTCATTTTATTTTTATGATTGCATGGTTGTTTATTTGATAGTTAAGTAACCGACTAGCAAATCTGTTCTATTATCGATTGTTGGAACGGAAAGACTGAGATCGAATTTACATTTGAAAACCATTCCCACCAGCAAATACATAAACGTGGAAGTTATCAGAAGATGGTCGAGATGAAGCATTTAAAGATCCGTAAATCTTCATGAAACGGAAGGACTACTTAAAATATGTAGTTGATCCCTAGAGATATACTGTGATTCTGTCATGGCTGAAATCTCGGATTTGCAAGGACTTCTCGCTACTAATCCGTGGGGTGATTCTTATATAGGATGCGGTAGGAGGGTGTCTTCGATTCATCCTGTTGCTGGACGACTTGTATGGAAAATGTCTGATAGAGTTTTCCTAAGGGTCATGTACGTTGATTTTTACAAATATACCAAGTTTGGTGGCGAAGAATGAAACTTCTTTTAGCTTAACACCCAAAGTGTATTTGTGGACGTCAATTAATGATTTGATGGATCTGACGATGTAGCATTCAAAGTTTGATGCGCTATTTCTAAAAGGTAATCGTGACCTCAAGCCTCATCAACCGGAAAATGACAGAAATTGGTTAGGCAGCATGGCTGTTTGGGTCATTCCCATTAAGGTGTATTGTCACCATCTGGAGAAAAATTCATTTGTTTCTTCTATTTCTTCTGTATCTCCCGGTAATACGGTGGTTGTTGATCCCAACCTTAAAGTGTCAATATATTTGATACACTCTAGTTGAATAAGTGGTTAGTCGTGTGTGGCCGGGTTGCAAGATGTTCTTGTTGAACCCCAGTGAATTGCTCTCTAGAGTTACACTATCAAAAGGTAGTGCTATACCTTGTCATAGTTGGAAATTTATTCTCCAACAAGTGCTATGCAATTTTTGATTATATACTATACGTGGAGCGTGAGATGCAAGCGTTCTGCTAGATTATTAATTATTTGATTTAGACACTATTATAATATCCCTGGATTTGATATCAAAAATGTTTTGGGTTATCGTAAGGTAAAAAATGTCTGTGTTTATATGTGGGTCGGTCTTACGATTATCCTTTCCCTTCAAAAGAAGTATTTTTAACTTTAAATGAGTTGGGTGATACCCTTAAACTTAGTGAGTTTTCTCACGTTGGTTAACCAGACTGATTCGTGGCACTTGCAATGCTCGGGTCAGACCGAGTTTTTACAGGTTTAGGTTAGGATGCTATGAACTTCAGGAAACACGCTGGAGGAGTCTAGACGTATTTAGTATTTATCCCGCTGTGTTATGTATATGAGGACGAATCATTATAATTGTCCAGATGTATTGGTTGTCTGCTATACTCTGATGATTGTAAGTATTATTTCAAGCTCTCAATAAAGATATATATATATATATTATTCCACTGCGATGTGAGACTATGTGTTGTTGGTCTTCTTCTTTTATTCTAATATTTCTTTCTTTCTTTTCTCACCATCTAATTTCTTTCTATTAAAGATTTGAATTTCCATTTAATTTGGGTTAGACATGTATGGTATTAGTCAACTCAAAGGGTGCAGATTTGCAGGCCTTTACAAAAACATGAGCCATATCCAGGCCAAGTAAGGTCGCACCCTCAATCAGACAAACTTCTTTGATACCATATCTCTTACTTTGTAAATGATTGACGGTCACCTTTGATTTATGGGAGTGTTATACAGGGTGACTAGTAGTTGTGGCTATACGTTACCACCAGCCTGGGTTCGCAATCCGGTAGAATCCTACCATTGGGTATCGCCTCGGTGCCTTGTCATATCATCCTGATCGAGCCTCCCACGATTCTGATTTAGTGTTGGTTTTTATGGAGTTCCCTCTAATAACACCAGTATGGTGAATTTACGGTACTATGTTGATTATAATACTTATAATGGTGTAAGGTTAAAAATGTAATTCCCTTACGCTATTTTAATAATTTACTTTACTGAATAAACACTATTATAATATCTTTTTTATTATATGTATTTAGTTCCACGGATCTTTGGAGGATGTGAATCCCAAACATCTTCTTAGTTACTATGCATTTCATTGAACATTTCACCTGAGTTGATTCACTTATATGAGAATGTTAGTCCTGACTCAACTGTTTTATTTTTGCATTACGCTCGGGTCAGACCGAGTATTACAGCTTTAAGATCTCATTTTTCGAAGATAGATATTTTCTGAAGATTCATCTATTTATTTTCTGCTTATGTTAATCCCATATGTATTAGAATACCATATGTATTAAACTTCCAAATAGTGGAGCGAGACACACCCCCATAGGCTGGAGGCCGTTCCAGATCGGTCGACCAGGATCAGTATTAATCTGGTGATTTGGATCGGTGCCGAAACAGATCACGCCAGGGGCATGCCTTCGGGTCCCACAGGCACTGAGGTGAGATCAAACGTAGGTCGTCCAAGAACTGGAGATGCATAAGGACTTAGGCTAGTAAGGTGGATAGTTCAATTTGCCGATGAAGGCGATAGATTGACTAACATAATACTACGCATGATCAAAGGCACGCTATCTAGCCAAGGATGTGATGATGTAACTAGGAACCGTTTAGCTTCTAACATCCAGAATGCAAGGCCCCACCAAACTCCCAAATGTCGGTGCTAATGGCATACGATGGGAGATCAGATCCAATGGCACATCTAACACGCTACATTTGGCACATGGATGTGCTGGGACGTCTTTTCAATTGATGAAAAAATGTTTCGTTTTTTTGGCAGACTTGGCTGTGCTTTGGTTTGGGCAACTTAACAACAAATATGTTGGTTCTTGGAATGAACTTGTAGATAGGTTCATGGGGCGGTTTAGAGTTCACATTGCTAGATAAAAAAAATTATGACATTGAAAATGATAAGGAAAAGTCCAGGAGAAATACTGAGGAGTTTCCTAGAGCGATTCAATGCGGCGATGGCTTTAATGGATAAGCTAGTACCATCTATGGTGATGATGGCGGTCGTGTCTGGAGTGGTCGATAGTTCTGAATTTAAAGCAAGGCAAGAAAGGGATCTCCCGAGTGGTCTTGATGAGTGTTACTTTGAAGCTGATAGATTCCGGCATCAAGAGGAAGCGTAGGCACAAAGGAAAGTTGAAGTAAATGTCATATTGGAAACGCTTATGGCTAGATTCAAGCATGATAAAGGAAAGAGAAAGATGAAAAGCGAGTTTGATGGCTTGAGGAAGAATAGGAAGGGATATAAATATCCCCTATGCTAAGTTGAATGAGCACTTGGAAAGAATCTATTAGGATACTTGAGAGCAGGTCCCGTACCATAAACCGCCTCCAAAAGAGCCAATTGGAAAGGGAAGGAGGATGGGCAAAAACTGCCTATTTCACGAATTGGATGGGCACATTACATCGGAGTGCAGTCATCTACAAAATAAAATTGAGGAGCATGTCAGGAATTGATGTCTCCAAGTGTATGTTAAAATCAATGGGACGACGTCCGAGCATTGGCAGCCATTTGCGACCCAGAATTAAGGAGGGTCACAGTACAGAAATCAGATCGTCGTCCCATGATCGAGATGATAAATCTAGGATATCCAGTAAATTATTTCTGACTAAGCTACTCAATGACTCACACATGTACGAGGCCTTGATTAGTGTCTAAGCATGCTCTAAGCAATCGTTGGGTCGTGAGGTCCGGGGAGGCCTAGCTTAGTTTTTATTTCTTTGCATTTTTTATTTGACTTGTATTTTCTTTGTACCACAATCGACGACAAATGAAATTTGATTAGGGTTTTTTCTTGTCTTGGAGAGTTGAAGTAAAGCCTTAAAATACAACATAGGTAGTGATCGGATGAGTTTTGTGTAAGCTGACTACAAATCCCTCTCACCGGATGGTGACTGAACGAAATCGTAGTATCTGATCACGAATCCCTTTCACCGAATAGTCATTTGATGGGTTCACGTCGATGATCGCAAATTCTTTCACCAAAGAGTAATTAGATGAGTTTGTATAGAGTTAAGTATGAACTCCTTTTTCCCGATAGAGATTGGATGAGTTTGTATGAACTGAGCGTGGATTCCTTTCACCAGAGAGTGATTGGATGGATCCATTCAAAAGAATTACAAGTTCCTTCATTAGATGATTATAGTATGTGTAACACTCCACATTCCTTAATGTAACCCATATGAGGATTTCATTAAGAAATTATGGAGCATTGTAGGTACAAAGACATAAACATCACAGAGACTAAGATTTCACAAGACATAAAAATAGTAAATTTACAACGGAAGAAGAACTTTCACTTTTAAATACAAAACAATCTTTGTTTCAATTCAGATAGTTACAAAGTGTCATGTCTCATAATCTTAGTCAAAAGCCACATTATAGTAAAATAATATTATCCTCTAAATAGTCAAAAAGATACAACCTAACCTTGGAAAAAGAACATGATGTAATCCATCTTTTGCAGAAATTCATCACGACAAAATCACAAAGAAATCTAAACTATACACTTTCTCCCTGTAAGCCTGTGGGAAAGAAAAGAGAAAGGAAGAAAGGAAATGGGTAAATGCCTGTACATATCTAAAGGTTCCAGACAAATAGTGGTATATAGTGGTTCTAGTGTCATAAAAGGGTAAGTGTCTGTACATATCTAAAGGTGAACAATAACTGATATGAATTTATAATAAAGATTGGCTATACTTTACAAAGAGAATGATTATATCAAGCAGATTGAATTTTTGTACTTCTACAAGTTCTGATAGGAATAAGTAATTAGGAAGGAATTTCCTAATTCTACCCATCAATCGGCTTTCCAGACGTGAATAAACTATGCCAGCTAAGGAGTTCAGGGTTATTAATCCAGAACTCATCAACTAAAAAGACACAACATTAACAACAGGCATTACAACATCTTATCTTACCTATTCGTAACGATGCACGCTCACCTTTCCGCCGGAACGCTCCCATATCCACTTCAGATTTTGAACCTCTTACAATCCATATAAGTAAATAGTGCCCTAGCCTCTACCTAGTACGAGGCTCCGAATGATAGCAACAGGGACACTGATTGACACGGTTCCAGACAAGCAAGTAATTAACATAGGTCACCCCTAGACTTAGTTCCCAAGTTAACTAGGATTTCTACGGCCCCTTTATATTTTACCAGAATGTACTTCTTAACCTATTAGTCAGGCAGGTTTAACCTAGCACGTTTAAGTTCATTAATAAGCCCAATATAACCTTGTGTTATACTCCTAGATTGTAATTAACATTTCTAAATAAATGTAATCTCTTTAAACAACCCTTCCCTAAGTCATACAAGTCCAATACATCACTATTCAGATGTTTAACAGTTATAAGTTAGTAAATGTACAATTAAGTGCCATTTATTCCAATTAACATGTTTTCCAAATACAGGTTACTTAACGTCAAATTAAGTACAATTCATTCTAATTAACAAGTTTTTCAAATACAAGTTAATTAATTTCAAATTAAGTACAATTCATTCCAATTAACATGTTTTCCAAATACAGGTTACTTAATGTTAAATTAAGTACAATTCATTCCAGTTAATATGTTTTCCAAATATATGTTACTTAATGTTAAATTAAGTACAATTAATTCCAATTAACATGTTTTCCAAATTCATGTCACTTAATGTCTAATTAAGTGCAATTAATTCCAATTTACATTCCATTACTTGAATACAATATTTATGCCCAGTGTTCTTTTTAACATGCTTTTAATACAATCCCAATATTACAGTTCGTTTGTTGATTACACCTTTTAATCAAATTTCAACATGTCTCTTTAATACCCATTATTGTATAAAATTTCACTAATCCCCGATTATTCCTTTTTATGCATAATTCTCATTATTATCCAATTGTGATATTACCGTCTTATTACATGCTTTAACCCGAAAATTAGAACAAATGAAAAGTTTAAGCATAAAAGGCATAAACTCAATGTCAGAAATAAAAAGAAAATGGCCTAGACTCTCCTATGGCCTAGGCTCAGATGGACAAAAATAATTTGAAATAAAAATAGGGATAATGACAGAACTGAAATAAAAATTCATATGAAGAACAAAGCTGTAGATAACTGAAATATAGTAATGAATTTACTAAAATAGATAAAAAAGAGAAGAACAGGAACATAAATTGGATCTAAAAGAATTATTTACAAAGAAAAGATTTAGGGATAGCTGGATTTGCAAATAAACAACAAATAAACTAGAACAGTGTATAACTACAGAAAGATTTAGATCTGAAAATATTGTAATAACTATTATATCAATTTTAACCTCAACTTGGAAGAAATCTTTTAATCACGGTAATACTCACATGAAATTTGAGAAAATCCAATCAGCCTTGGTAGATCCTCTCTGTTTATGAATATCCCTAAGAAATATATGTAGAACCAAGCCCCTAATACTCCATTAAAATTGAGTTTGAGAAGAGGGTTATTTGAGAGAGGTAAAGAAATAGAGTAGTGAAGATTAGATGAGGTTTTGGAGGCCATTTATAATAGAGTTAGGCATCCATGTTCATTGGATTTTATGTCCAGGTTCATTGGATTTTATGTTTATATTTTAGGTCGGTAGATTAAAAGAAGGATCAGGAAGAAAAACCAAAAACAGAGCCGAACGGTTGAAATTATGCCCGGAAAACAACGTTGCCAGGCCACGACCGGGTCGACCCATACCCGCGACACAGGGGTCGACCCACACCCATATGTAGGTCGACACAGGGATCGACCCACTTGGGTCTTGGTTCGATCCCGTGGTCGACCCAGCTTGGGTCTTATATTATTTTATTTTCTGAATTTTTGCTTAATTTTTAAATAGCCATAGCTTCTTCGTTTTAAATCCGATTTACACAAATTAAAAGTCTCTCTGAATCAGAATTTCGTAACGGATGCAACGGTGAAATTCTTTTTTCCTCAATTCTCAATATTTTTTTGATTAATATTTATATTATCAGTTGATACCTCAATTAATTAATTATTGTTTGTTGAAAATTCGGGTTGTTACATTCTATTCTCCTTAAAGGATTTCATCTCTGAAATCTCCAAGGCTAGAATTATGCTATGAATGTTGACACCCATCTACTCAACCATTATCCAGTGACATCCATTGTCCTTAGAATTTCTAATTCTTTGTATGAATATATGCAAAGGTGTCGTGTATATGTCCCTAAGCTAATGCGAAAATCAGGCGTTGTACTGATTTAGTTGACCTCCTTAATGTAATTCATGTACGTTCCATGCCTCCAGTATGTGTGCAAGAGAATTATAATGATACATATAAAATTCTATATGTGTGTGCAACAACCATTTACCAAAATGCAACATCCAAACGACGATTCAACCTTTTTTTATCCATAGTGAAAATAAATTAAAATGCACATACATCCATATGCAATATGTAAGTGCCCTAGTTCAGCTGATCTTTAATCTAGTGCCTAATGTGTATATGCATCCGTTGCACCCACTAGCAAACACTTGCAACCATCAAACATAACATGTCTCAAACACATATTTCAACCATATCCTATCATCTGTAAGCTCAAATCCTAAAATCTATACTTCCCAAGGATACACTAGAAGGAATTACCTAATCAAAGGAAGAAGCTACTGATAGATATCAAAGAGGAAATACTTGTCAAAAGAATACGGGAAAGAAACTAGAATCCCTTGATGTAGTTCTTTCATCTCATTCATCTTAGTTACATCGGGGAGAAACTCTTAAGTGAACCAATCCAAAAGCTTATCTTAATCTTCCAAGTAAAATCACACTCTTCTATCTTCCAATTTCTAGTCTTTACTTTACTCATCTTATGTTCCTCAGCTCATTCCACTTAAAATTTCCAACCCTATAAAGACTTACCTACCGCCCCCACTATATATATATATATATATATATATATATCCAAAACCTTATTTGAAAAATCTTATTAAAGCAAAATTTTAGTTGCAAAATATTATATTTTGGAATATATATATATATAGTTGCTTTTAATATCAAAATACATTAGTCTTTCAAAATTCTCATTTCTAGATTTTTATACATATGAGGTTTTGTAATGACCCACCATTTTGACTGTGCCGAATTGTCAAAACATGTCAACTCAAAACGTCCAAAATAACAGTTGTTATTAGCTTCTGGGGTAAACAGAACAAATCATAGAATCTCAGATCATAGACAAAGATACGAGCAATATAATATCTCACAATGGAAAAATGCAAAATACAATATTAGTTTATGAAGCTATAAAATAATTTTTTACATCAGAGTTTACATAAATAATACAGCGGAAATCTAATACAATAAATAATTGATAACTGTATGAAACTGAATGATAGAAATAACTAAACGACTGAAATAACTGATCAACAGGTAGATATAGGTTAGCCAAAAATCCAATATAAGCTCCAAACTCCAAAGATGAATCTCAAAACTGGAATACTTGATCTGACCCGAGCAATAATGCAAAACAAACAACTCGGATCAGGGCTGACATTCTCATGGAAGTAAATCAACTCAAATGAAATGTTTGATGAAATGCAATCAGTAACTTAAAGGATGTTTGGGATCATCATCCTCTAAGGATTCATCAAACTAATACTATATAGTATAATACTATAATTTCCCGTATTTTTAGGTATAATAATTAATTTATTTAATTATTTAAATAGTGATTTAGAGATTTAAATAGTTATTTAATTTAATAAAAATAAATATTTAATTAATGTTTATAATATAATAATATATTATAAATTTGAAATAGTCAGAAATAGTGGAATTCACAATATTGTGTGAATTGGATCATTTATAATACTTATTTCAGTTTAGAGTTGAATTATATTAACGAATATATTATATAAACGACGGTTAAGCGTATAAATTATATTATAATTATAATCGAGCTCGAAATGGCGCGGCAGTTCGTAACTTAGCGATTCGAAATTTAAACGAATATACAGAATCCGTTTTAAATTGGATTTCTGTGAAACAAGAAACGTTCGGAGCCGGTGAAGTATATTTTTGTAATGGAAGAGAAAAATCGAGATGTCATCGTGTACATTGTGAGTTATGTCCAAATCAAATTTTCGAAAAGTCACTATGGAATTCCTTTATAATTTATAACGATTTATTTATATAATAAATGGATTTTTATATATAAATAGGATATCGATATAATCTGGACTTGAAATATCGGGTTATAAATCCCGATATGTTTATTTTGGAGCTGGATAATACTCTATGTGAATATATACGATAATATTAATTTATTAATATTTAATTTAATTATTTTTAAATATATTTATATTTAAACGGTCTATTTAGAGCATTAAAAATAGCCATTTGTGCAAATGACCTCCAAATTCGACGAAACCAATTTTTTGGATCCGTAATATCAAATTATTGTTAGATATCAATTTTCGTGATTTTTGGAGTCAGTATGTGGTCGTGCGCGATTTTAACATGGAAAACAGTAGATATTTTGACGGTTAAAAATACGCCGTGTGAGCAAACGGAGTCGAAATTCGACGAAACAAGTTTCGTTGGGTCCGTAATGTCAAACTCTAACTACATGTCAATTTCCATGATTTTTGGATATTTTATGTGGTCATAGGGATTTTTAGAAGACCAATACAAATAGAAATTTGCTAAAATAAAATATAAAAATGAATAAAAAAATAATTAATCTATCCTATATATACCACAACATCCTTCTAACCCTAACCCTTTTCTTCATCTGGTCAAAGAACCCGCCGCCTTCAGGAAATAATTTACACAGTAAAACCCAAATTTTGAAAAAATCAAATCAAATCCAAACAAACTCAAAAAAATCCAAACTTCATATCATTGTGATCCTCATTCAACGCTCTTCAATCTGATATACACCTTGATGGATTCGGTTACAATCTTGTACGTCGGAAATTTGTGTACAGTGGGTCTCTTTGAGTTAGGGTTGAGATTATTGGCGAATACAAGGATCAATGCTCGTTTCTATTATTGTTTTTGGATTCAGGAGATTGAATAGCATGTTTTGTGAAGTTTTTGGGGGTATTTGGTGCCAAGGGGTGTCGCACCATGCACCGTACAGCGATGGAGGAGGCTGAGAACGGGATTTTTCCCAGGGTTGTGAGTGTGGATCGAAGGTGAAGGGTCTGTGGAGATTTCGAAGAGAAGTTCGTTGGTGTTTTCAGTTTTAAATTTCATTAAGAGATGGAGGAGATTGGGATCGGTGAAGTTCGTGAAATGGAGGACACGTTGGAGCTTGCTGCGTTTGGTATTGGGGAAGATGAAGATGCGGGCTTGGGTTTTAAATTCGGGTATTGGGCTGAGAATAGAAGGGGTAAAGCCCATTTCAATTTAATCCATGTTTTAATTCAATTTAGATATACATGAACTTCAAATGATCGTAACTTTGTCATACAAAAACGAAATTCAGCGAAACTAGTCACGTTGGGATCGTATGGACGAGGGCTACAAAATGAAACTAATTTGGAGTGATTTAAAGCTAATCTCAATTTATGGCAAAATAAAATGCCTGAACCAATCCAACGGACGCTTACCGTTATTTAACGATAACCAACCAAAGTGAGTAAAACTCACTAACTCTGTTAAATTTACATTTTTATAAACATAATGTAGTACTGATAAATGATGATCGATTGCTATGTGTTGATTGTTTGATGAACTGTTAGTAAGTTGGTTGAAATTACAGATAACAATATATATACATATCGTTAAACAAACATTTATTATGTTCATCAGAATATAATATATTGAACTGAAATTGATATGAATTATATTGTGTAACATATGTGGATGCTGGGAAACAGGTTGAGGGATCCAACTGGATTCCTCAACATTTATTTTACCGTTTCTAATGTATTGTGATATATAACCTGTTATTGATTACGTATGTTTGGATGATACAAATCATTGTTATATGGTATGTTGATCACCATAAGGAAGACTGGAATGTAAAAAGAGAATTTTTAAAGTGATATTGAAAATAAAATAATTGTATAAAATAAATAGACAATTTAAAAAGGGAAATTTTAAAATGAATAGACTTTATAAAAAGAGAATATTTATAAAATGAATAGACTTTATAAAAAGAGAAAATTTATAAAATGAATTGAATGTTATAAAAAGGAAATATTTTGGAATAAATGCTATAAAAATGAAGTCTTTATAAAGCAAGATAAACATTATAAAAGATGAAGTCTTTATAAAGTGAATTAAAACGATGTAAAGATGAAATCTTTTTGAAGTGAATTAAAACGATGTAAAGATGAAGTCTTTATAAAGTGAATTAAAACGATGTAAAAATGAAATCTTTATGAAGTGGATTAAAACGATGTAAAGATGAAATCTTTATGAAGTGAATTAAAATGATGTAACGATGAAGTCTTTATAAAGTGAATTAAAACGATGTGAAGATGAAATCTTTATGAAGTAGATTAAAACGATGTAAAGATGAAATCTTTATAAAGTGAATTAAAACGATGTAAAGATGAAATCTTTATGAAGTGGATTAAAACGATGTAAAGATGAAATCTTTATGAAGTGAATTAAAACAATGTAAAGATGAAGTCTTTATAAAGTGGATTAAAATGATGTAAAGATGAAATCTTTATGAAGTGAATTAAAACGATGTAAAGATGAAATTCTTTATGAAGTAAATTAAAACGATGTAAAGAGGAAATCTTTATAAAGTGAAATAAAACGATGTAAAGAGGAAATCTTTATAAAGTGAATAGAATATCAAAATGAAATATTTGGAAATCAAATAAATGGATATGTTTAATTTATAAATAACATTTATAAATTAAATAAAATATTTATCATTTGATAAATGGAATATATAATTACGAACTGATATAGAAAGTAGAAATCGGTTTTAACACCAATATTTAAAATAGAATGTGAACTCAGCATTTATAAAAGAGAATTATAAATGAGATTTAAGTGTTAGAAATGAAAAGGAAATTTTGTATGAATATTTCTATAAAGAGAAGTATAAATAGAATTAGGAAATGGAATATTATTTTAAATACGAAATCAAACGAAATGGAGTATATAAAAGGAAACATTATTCACATTCGATGTAAATAATGAAATTAAGCAAAGATTTTGCAAATAAAAACATTTGCAAAGGAAATTGGATTTTTGAAACAGGAATTCAAACAGAATTGAAATTCCGAATGATTAGAAATAAATAACTTGTTTAATAATAAAAACAAGTAGTCAGATTTATAAACAAAGTTTATAAATGAATTACAAATATAATTATCAGTGGATAATTGAGCTTGCAAATTCAACTGTGAATAGAAAATGGAAAATTGGAAGTTGTTTTAAAAAGAAGACGATGAAATCCATTTCGATGTTCGAAATGTTAAAAGGATTTAAAATAAAATCCGCAAAGATGTGTAATTAGCATTCGACTAGAAACTTATGGTTATAATCAAATATAAGTTATTCGACGAGAGTTAATCAAATATAAGTTATTCAAAAAGAGTTAATCGAATATAGATTATTCGAAGAAGAGTTAATCGAATAGGGATTACTTGAAAGAGAATTATATGTTGAATTGAATTATATCGAATTCGGGAAAGTACTATTTACTTTCCGGTTTTTAAATCAAGATTTATTTATTTATTTAAATAAATAAATCATTATTTAATCGAATAAAAGAAATAACAGTTATAGTTTTAAAGTTAGATATTCCAAAAGTACGAATTATAACATTATCGTTATAATAAACGTGTTTCATAAAAGAAATGGAATTGTAAACTGAAATTCGAGAATTGGCTTAAGCAATAAGTGTTAAGATTTGAGTTGTGAACTTTATCTGTTGCAAGGTTAAGAACGTGTTCAGTTAAGGTCTGAGAGGTAATTATACCTCAACTTGATTGATTTCGTAATTAACTAAGGAATAGTTGAAGTTCGATGGCGAAGGTTGATTAGAAATATTGTTAAGTAATAAACGATAAATGGATTGAGCGATCATAATGATGTTTTATATAACATTAGTTTGAAATCCATATAAATAAGATTTGGAAACGTTTTTCCAAATATAATCAGAGATATTTTCTAAGCATAGAAAATGAAATGTTTGATGATAAAGAATACTGGAATGACAATGATACATGAAAAAGAGATGGAAATGTTTTCCAATGATTAATAACGTATATTTTCTAAATTTAGAAAATAAGGAATGTTGAATATATGGAAATAGGAAATGAAAATGAATAAATTAACGATAAGTGAATTTAAGAGATAAATGAATAATGATTGATTGATAGAATTTCCATCTGGAAATAATATCATTGTTTGCACACATGTTTTTCTTTGATAGTTAAATCATCGACTATCGAAGTTTTTAACCATTTTTCCGTCGTCAATACGGAGAGACCGGGATCAGGTTCATTATCTGAAAACCACTCTGTATAGGCGTTAACGTTGCGATCAAATATGATGAGGACAATAGAAGACGCTGTTTTGCAATGGCTATCCTGTTTATAGAATAGTGCCTTCAGTTTGTCCAGTCCCAAGACAGATTTATATGGGTGAATGCCTGACAGAGTATATCTAAAGGATCACGTAAGTTAATCTCTTCAGTTACGTTTGGTGGTGGAGGAATTCGTTTCTCTTAGCTGTATACCCGTAGTATATTTGGCGAAATCAATTTGTGATTTGGCGGATATGACAATGTGACATTCAAAGTGAATGAAGACCAAAAAGATACGTTATAACCTCTAGCCTCACAACCGGGAAATGGTACAAAATCAGGTAGGTCACATGGCTAGTTGGGTCATACCCAAGCAGGGTATATTGTCACCTGATCTAGAGAAATTCCTTTTGCTTCTTAAATCTACCGATGTTGTCCCTTTCGGGAAACGGTTGCTGATCCCAACCGTTGGTGATAATACATTCGGTACTCTCAAGCTAAGTGAGGGACCAGTCATGTTTAGCCTGGGTTGCAAGATGTTCTTATTGAACCCAGTGTATTTCTCTCTAGAGGTACACTGTCGGAAGGTGGGTCCCATACCTTGCCAATTGGAATCCATTATCCAATTAGAGCTCACGGTTTTGATTGTATGCTATATATGTAGAGCGTGAAATGCAAGCGTTCTGCTATATTGATATTTACTTGTTTTAGACGCTACTATAATATCAGATGAATATTGATTTCAAAGAATGCTTTGGGTTATCGTAAGGTAAAAACCATCCGTGTTTATGTGTGGATCGGTCTTACGATTATCCTTTATTTTAAAAGAATTTTTAAAAGTTAAACTAAGTGGTTGGAGTTTACTCACACCAGTCCCATGACTGACCCAGAGTTTATTTCTGTTTTCTTTTTCCCTAAACTCTTGGGTGCCCAAATTTGTACGGGCAGTCAAGTAGTCAGGTCTTTATAGATTTCATTGGAGGAGCTTAGAGCAGGAGGCTTCAACAATAGTTATCTAGTGTTATTTTCCGCTATGTTGTAAGTGTTGTACTCTGATAATGTTATTGCATATATATATATATAATGTTTTATTTCAAAGTTATACTATATTTTATTCTTTCCGCTGTGAGACTCGTGTTACTCTGATGTGTTGTATGTTGTTGTTCTTCTCCTATTCTAATTTTCTATCTTATCTATCTCTCCCTCTATTTTCTTTTTATTAATGATCTGGAATGTTTGGTGCCTGAATAATTGACATGGGTTTTATGTTGATTTTCTGGGTCGAAAATCCCAGGTCGTTACAAATACGTTATACAATAGTGTCTATCAGAAAAGTAAATATCAAAATAGTGAAAGTGGGATTACCATGATTACCCTTACACCGTATATTTATTCCTATAGTATATAAAGTACCATAATTCCTCCATAAACTGGAGGTTGATCAGAGGGCACTCCATATAAAACAATACAAAACAAAATCGTAGTAGACTCGTAAAAGGCATGTGACAAGTCACACGAGGAACGCCAAGGTGGATTCACTGTTTGCAGAGCCGGACTGGTGGTAACGCATAGTAGCTACTACCACCCACCTCGATACACACTCCCATATTCAAGAGGGCCTAAATTGAATCTCAACGGTAATAGAATAATATCAAAGAAGTATGCTCGATAAGAGGTATGACCCCACTTGGTCCGTGCATAGCTCCTGTTTTAGCCACATCAAGCTGACACAAGGTAGTCAGGGTCTCGTAATTAATATGAAATAAAATAAAATGGAGTCGTTCGCCAAATCATCCCCTTTATTCTAGAACTCCACCGCGTACACAGTTGTTAAAGTGGTTTTCGGTATTGGCAGAAGTATGACAATAGCCGATCCTGGTCTCTTTAACAAACAATCGTTTACATTTTTCACACCATGGTCATTATTTTATAAATCACTTTATAAAATCGATTATACAAAATCTCATATTCAAATTTGAAATCAAATTTAAATATCTAACTTCGAATATATTTAATTTTGAAAACATCTCACGAGAATCGTTCAAATCAAATCGATTTAGAAAACAATATCATACAGATTTTAAGTATAGTACAAAGTAATACTATACTATTAAATTTCGATTATGTTTTCCAAAAGTATTCGCATAGCGACTTTCAAATCCAAAAATCGACTTATATTTAAGTTATACCTTAAATATCTCAAAATCTGTTTAAACAATACTTAAACATTTTACTTCGATAATATTTGGTTTGGTCCGTGTTCAAGTTCGAAATAATTCAAATTATTTAAACTTTACCTTTAGGAAATCATTTCAGGTCGATTCACATGAATTCAACATTTTGGTTCGAATTCAAAATGTATAACTCAAGTCAAAAATTTACATTTCAATTTTACCAAGACATATCGTGGTTTACAATTCAAGTCATTAAATTAGAAATCGTTATTTATAAATTCAAATAATTCATATAATTCAGTTTTTCCCTTATAAGAATTCGTTTAAGTCGATTCCAAAATCCAATACTTAAGTTCAAATTCAGTTAATATAATTCGAATCAAATTTTACATTTCAATTTCAATGAATCATGTCAAAATTTATAACTCAAGTCAAAAAATTCAAATTCATTACTATAAAGTTAAGTCAAAACCCTATATTTCAATTTAAGCAGTTCATACAAATTTAAACCATTCTTACGATTTCATAAATTTTCCAATTCAAACCATACAATTATAAAATCGATTCCATATATAAAATCTATATATTCAAATTCACATTCTGTTACTAAAAATCTAATTCATTCCATATCAATTATAAATTCAAATACATTTCCTCATAAATTCAAAAGATTCAAATTTAAAATCAATTTCACAATTCAAATTATCTCATATAAGTTCAAACCAATTCAAATTCATTTCATATTTTACCCAATTCATCTCCACTGCAAGTTTGTATCGATTCAAATTCATAACTTAATATGAGTTCATTCGTTATTCAAATATTGTTATATAAATTTACATCTTAAACTTCGAATTTAAATATATATAAGTTTTTAAGGCTTATAAAATATATATATATATAAGAAAATAAATAAATTATAAACTTCGAATTTTTTACTTTATTATTAAGGCTTATAAAATATATATAAGAAAATAAATTTCGAAAATAGATATGTATATATATAAGTTTATAAAATTCTAAAATTAATTAGAAATAGATTATAAACATATATAAGATTAAAATAATAGAAAAATACGTTTAAAATAATTATTTAAAATAAAAAAACTAAAATACTTATATAATTAAATTACATAGTTTAAAATAAATAAATTATAAGTAAAAACTTAAATAAGCATTTAAATTTATATTTACTTATAAAAAAATCATTTTAAAACATATAATTTAAAATTTATAAAATTTTAATTTACAAACTTTAAAATATAATTATATATAAAATAAAAATAAATATTAAGTTAAATTCCAATCGCAAATCATTTTACTATGAAAACACGACCAACGATGTCCGTATATAGTTTTCTACCCTATGGTCAAATGCTACGGATATTTATCATTTCAACCCGTAATTTATAAAATTTCAACGAGTCTATCATTTCAACCCGCGATCTCAAATAAGTAAAAATCGTTCAGTTTTATCATTTCAACCCAATTTTAACGTCAAATAAATACTCAAAACATTTTTCTATATTTGAACATAACATAATATATACCAAATTTTCAAATCATACATTATGAATAATATATTTCAAATCGTTAAAATTTAAGTTGGGAAAATTATTTCTCTCCCCCACTCATTTTATTTGTTAAAATTCAACTCAATCCTTAATAAATATACAATAATATTATTATCAAATATATAACAATATTATTCTATACTATACTAAATATTTTCAAATCCATTTTATCAATATTTAAACTTATAAAACTAGTTTAATTCCATAAGTTTAACATATATATAAATCACTAATTAAAATCTTTGTAAAACTATTTAAATTTATAAATCCTATATATTCATTTATACATTTATAAACAATACTATTATAGATTTTAACCAAGATAAAATCATTTTATTACAAAATCTTCATCTTTAAATCTTATATATAATATGTGGTTTATACAATATAAAATCTTAAAGTATGAACATCAAATATTTCAAAATATTGGTATTACCAAATATAATAGTATTTACAGATACACATCTTCCATAAATATATAAATCAAAATTCAATATCGCATCAAGAAGGTCTTATATTATACTATTTTTCAACCTATTTTAGACAAATATTCGATAAGAATAAACTCGCTAGAAGACTTATATTCTCTGTTAACGGGCAAAATTGTCGCACGCCAACACCCAATGTGTATGTGTGAACAATTATCCAAATAAGCGGTAAAGTATGTAAATGCGCGGAGACACGACTTTTATAGTGGTTCGGCACTAACGCCTACTTCCATTTTATAATCCTTATTTATCATATCTTTGGTTGATTACAAGGTTGCACAAGTTTGGACAATAGCTAAGTTCAAAGTGTTACAATGGAATAACAAAATATATGTTTGTTCTACACTTTGACTATGACTAAATTGCCCTTCTTCTTCGTTGAGAGGCATTGACTTGGCCAACAATATCCGGGCTTGGTGTTCATGTTCATGAAGTTCAAAAGTAGCATAACAATCCTTGTTAATGTTCAAGTGTTGAAGGAAAACATGCATGCCATGTTTTAATTATCCATGCCATCTCTCATGGCCATGGTGGAGGCGTTGGAAGCCATTAACGAGTGTTTGGAGCTCTTAAGGTCCAAAAATTCCAAGGGAGAAGGATCCATTTAAAGGCCAAGGCTTGCGGTATTTATAGGAGAAGGTTAGGTGGGAGTAGGTGAGCAGCGGGACCTACCAAAGCCAATTTTCCCACCCAAAACAAGGCCATATATAGAAAATTCGCACCCTCGGCGCGGGTTTGAAATTTCGCACCTCTCCTTGGGGGGTTCGAAATTTCGACCCTACCTGAGGGTTCGAAATTTCCAACTCACCAATGGGGTTCGAAATTTCGACCCCACCAGGAGGTTCGAAATTTCGACCCCACCAGGAGGTTCGAAATTTCGAACCCACCAATGGGGTTCGAAATTTCGAGCCCACCAGTGGGGTTCAAAATTTCGACCCCACCAGGGTGGTTCGAAATTTCGACCCTACCAAGGGAATACGAAATTTCGAACACCTTGGAGAGGTTCGAAATTGATAGAGAATGATGTTGGGATCATACATCCAAGGGAGTTGAAATTCCTAAATGTGAAGTGAAGGAATCCAGTTTTCATGAGTCTGAACTAAAGGGATCTAAGCTTCCGACATGGAGAAAATCAAATGAATCGGGAGGTGCCCATAGTTTCGGCGTCGGGACTTTGGGGCCCCGGACCCCCACCGGCACAACGTCCGAACCCGCTTGACGGATTGCCTTCGGCTTGGAGTACGGCTCACCTTCGGCTCGGAACACGGCTTGACTAAAAGTTCATTGGGCCCGACAGAGGCCACCTGATAGAGGCTTTGGGTCTCCTTACGTTTTCAACGCGACTTCGACCCAACCACTTTGTACTTTTTGATGCTTGAGCGCCTCACTCACCAAATACTTGACATGTGACATCTTCGACCAAAAAGCGTGTCAAAACTCTCCTTCTACTTCTTACCTTGGTATGGACGAAGATAAGTTATAGAATTAGAGTTAGAAGCTAAACGAATGAAAGAACCTAATCAGAGAGGATCTATGAAGGAAGATGGATTCGAATGGAAAGAAAATTTCAGAAACAAAGATTTAAACACTAAACAAAATTTTGTATTCGAAAATATTTGTTTAAAAACATTTAAAACCATTTTATAAACTATTTATACTTTCAAAATACGCTCTCACTCTCTCTCTAAAGAAGGATTTTGCGACCAATTCTACTTATACTAGGGTATCACTACCCAATCTTTGATGAGTTTTTACCCCCATAGGCTAAAGCTTTGATAAACCTGACTCTGGTACCAACTGTAACGACCCACTATTTTGACTATGTCGAATCGACAAAACATGTCAACTCGAAACGTCCAAAATAACAGATCATTGTTATTAGCTTCTGGGATAAACAGAATAAATCACAGAATCACAGATTACAGACATAGATACAGAGCAATATAATATCTCACAGTGGAAAAATACAAAATAAAATAGTAGTTCATGAAGCTACAAAATAAATTTTTACACCAGAGTTTACATAAATAATACAGTGGAAATCTAATGAAATAAATAATTGATAACTGTATGAAACAGAATGATAGAAATAACTAAACGACTGAAACAACTGATCAACAGGTAGATATAGGTTAGCCAAAAATCCAGTATAAGCTCCAAACTCCAAAGATGAATCTCGAAGCTGGAATACTCGATCTGACCCGAGCAATAATGCAAAACAAACAACTCGGATCAGGACTGACATTCTCATGAAAGTAAATCAACTCAAATGAAATGTTCGATGAAATGCAATCAGTAACTAAAAGGATGTTTGAGATCATCATCCTCTAAGGATCCGTCAAGCTAATACTATATAGTATAATACGCTATATACAATAGTGTCTATCAGTAAAGTAAATTTCAAAATAGCGTAAGCTGGATTACCCTTACACCGTTTATATATTCCCGTAGTATATACAGTATCGTAATTCCCTCGTAAACTGGAGGTTGATCAGAGGGCACTCCATATAAAACAGTACAAAACAAAATCATAGTGGGCTTGTATAAGGCATGTGACAAGGCACGCGAGGAATGCCAGGGTGGATTCACTGTTTGTAGAGTCGGACTGGTGGTAACGCATAGTAGCTACTACCGCCCACCTTGATACACATTCCCATAATCAAAAGGGCCCAAATCAAATCTTAACAGTAATAGAATAATATCGAAGAAGTTTGCTCGATAAGAGGTATGACCTAACTTGGTCCGTGCATAGCTCCTGTTTTAGCCACATCATGCTGACTCAAGGTAGTCAGGGTCTCGTAATTAATATGAAATAAAATAAAATGGAGTCGTTTGCGAAATCATCTAACTCATTCTGGAACTCCACCGCGTACACAGTTGTTAAATTGGTTTTCAGTATTGGCAGAGAGTATGACAATAGCCGATCCCAGTCTCTTTAATAACCAATCGTTTACATATTTCACACCATAGTCATTATTTTATAAATCACTTTATAAAATCGATTATACTAAATCACATATTCAAATTTGAAATCAAATTTAAATATCTAACTTCAAATATATTTAATTTTGAAAACATCTCCAAATCGATTTAGAAAACAATATCGTACAGATCTCAAATATAGTACAAACTAATACTATATTATTAAATTTTGATTATATTTTCCAAAAGTATTCGCATAATGACTTTCAAATCCAAAAATCGACTTATATTTAAGTTATACCTTAAATATCTCAATTTCTGTTTAAATCAATACTTAAACATTTTACTTCGATAATATTTGGTTTGGTTTATGTTCAAGTTCGAAACAATTCAGATTATTTAAACTTTACCTTTAGGAAATCGTTTCAGGTCGATTCACATGAATTCAGCATTTTGGTTCGAATTCAAAATGTATAACTCAAGTCAAAAATTTACATTTCAATTTTAACAAGACATATCGTGGTATACAATTCAAGGCATGAAATTAGAAATCGTTATTTATAAATTCAAATAATTCATATAATTCAGTTTTTCCCTTATAAGAATTCGTTTAAGTCGATTCCAAAATCCAATACTTAAGTTCAAATTCAGTTAATATAATTCAAATCAAATCTTACATTTCAATTTCAACGAATCATATCGAAATTTATAACTCAAGTCGAAAAATTCAAATTCATTACTATAAAGTCAAGTCAAAACCCTATATTTCAATTTAAGCAGTTCATACGAATTTAAACCAATCTTACGATTTCATAAATTTTCCAATTCAAACCATACGATTATGAAATCGATTCCATATATAAAATCTGTATATTCAAATTCACATTCGGTTACTAAAAATCTAATTCATTCCATATCAATTATAAATTCAAAAGATTCAAATTTAGAATCAATTTCACATTTCAAATTATCTCATATAAGTTCAAAACAATTCGAATTCAAATTCATTTCATATTTTACCCAATTTACCTCCACTAAAAGTTCGCATCGATTCATATTCATAACTTAATATGAGTTCATTCGTTATTCAAATATTGTTATATAAATTTACATCTTAAACTTCGAATTTAAATCGCAAAATCTAACTTATCAATTTTTGACTTTATTATTAAAGCTTATAAAATACATATAAGAAAATAAATTTTGAAAATAGATATGTATATATATATAAGTTTATAAAACTCTAAAATTAATTAGAAATATATTATAAACATATATAAGATTAAAATAATAGAAAAATAAGTTTAAAATAATTATTTAAAATAAAAAACTAAAATACTTATATAATTAAATTACTTAGTTTGAAAGAAATAATTTATACGCAAAAACTTAAATAAGCATTTAAATCTATATTTACTTATAAAAATAATTATTTTAAAACATATAATTTAAATTTTATAAAAAATTAATTTACAAACTTGAAAATATAATTATATATAAAATAAAAATAAATATTAAGTTAAATTCAAATTCCAAATCATTTTACTACGAAAACACGACCAACGATGTTCGTATATAGTTTTCTACCCTATGGTCAAATGATACGGATATTTATCATTTCAACCCGTAATTTATAAAATTTCAACGGGTCTATCATTTCAACCCGCGATCCCAAATTCAGTAAAAATCGTTCAAGTTTATCATTTCAACCCATAACGATTTTTCCCTATTATAATGTCCATTTGGGTATGTATCATTTCAACCCTTGGTGATTTTTTCCTAAACTAGGGGTATCAACAATCACAAACATCAATCACATGGAAATAATCACAGTATGTATATCATCAGTGAAACTACATGTCGTATGAATACATTGTGTCACATATGAAATGTGCATATATATCAAATAAAACAATTTCTATCAGCAATCATATACATTTCATATAACAGTTCATTATTAATCTAACATCCATGAAATAAATGTGAGGCAGGTGTGAGATAAACTCACCTTTCGTGGCACAGATTGGAGACAGCAGACGAATTGACACTGAATTGAAATAGCGACTTCAAGGCACGATGCTGAATAGATTCAACTAGATGATCGCTCAATATTATTTTATTATAATAGGAAGGTGTTGGGGAATTTCTCAACAGATCGGTACGGTTATCGGGTTTGGGACAGGTTTCGGAACTCAACACCAAAACGGACTCAAAATAAACACAATAAATTTTATAAAAATAATACATAGATACATACATATATTTAAAGAAATTATAACGCATATATATTTTAAAACTACACACACCAAAACAGTATATATATATATATATATATCATAAATATATAATACTCCAAAACCTATTATAAAATATATTTTTATTTATATAAATACACATTCAAAATTGTATATATATTTTATTAAAAAACGACAACAGTAAACATGCGCACACTCAATATATATAACACACATACATATGCACACCAACACAAAATCTTTATACACAAAACATATACATATATACTACACAATGTATACCCAGGAACACAAAACACACGTCATGCACAAATGCTTTACAATACACAAACTCATGGACCCCAAACATACACAACTAACATATTGTATGCCAAAACAAAGAAAAAGAAAATATAAGTATATAAAACAAATAACTCACTCCACAGATGATATTGACTCACGCACGTAAGGGGGGAGAAGGGAAATTACTAGGTAATTCAGGGTGGAGACACGGCAAGTGGGTTTTGCCAAAGATTGGAGGCTAGATAGCAAGATTCATGCAGCGGTTTTGAGTGGAACAACAGGTGGTTTAGGGGTTCGGGTAGCACGCTGTTGGCCGGAGAGTGGGGTCACAGGCTGGAGAGCGAACTGACGTGGGCTTCATGCGGGTAGCGACATGGACGTAGCAGTAGGGGTGGTCTCGGATTCAGGCTAGCTCGACAGTTGCGGTCCAGGGGTTTAGAGAGGGTGGCTACGGGCATGGGCGGATGTTTCAGGTGGGGTGGCTGAGGGCTGACTGGGCGTCTTGCTGGTCTTCACAGCAGTTGGGGAGGGTTTTCAGGTGGCGGAGCTTGGGTGGGCTAGTTGGGGACGGAGGGAGGTCGACGAGTTGTTATTGTTGGAGGCTAATGGAGAATAAATGGAGATATGGGAAAAAAGTACAGCCATGGGAAGAGGATTAAAACGATGATATAAAAATATGGTCAGCAACAATATTAAATATTTACAGACTTTGAAATTCACGAAGCATGGGGAACGCACAACGCACATGACTTTTGAGATGGAAACATGTGGTTTCAAATAAAAAACAACAACAAATGAACGTATAGGGATGGAACAGTAATGAATGGATTAACCGTTAAAAGGGAACGAATGAAATACCAGATGGAACCAACAGTTTCAATTCAATGGGACGAACGTTTTATTTTAAACAAATGGAAGAACGGATTCAGCAAAATATAAATCAAACGATGTTGTAACAACATCGATCGATACAAACCACTAATCTACAAGAGAAATATATTTGAAATAAAATCAAAGTTATAATTTTATAAATATCGAAAATGAATTATATAATACTAGTAAATAAAATAAGAGGTAAAATTTTAAAATAAAATCTTACGAGTGAATACGAATTCAAATGAATAAACTCGATAAACTAAATAAATAAGATCTTAAATAGCAAATACTGATTTGTATCATTAAATTATATTCATACCAAAACAAATTCATTCGCTATATAAAACCAAAATAAATTTTAGTTCCATATAACAAATCAAAATAGTTATTTCGAAAAATTCAAACAAAATTTGAGTTTTAAATAAATAAAATGGAATCAAAAGTCAAAAATTAAATATTTAATTAAAAATATACTAAAAATGCCATTCGTTATAGGTTTCGACTCAAAACGGTTCCACGGGTTTCTATAAAATAACTCTTTGTCTTGGAACGGAATTATTTGTTTGGAATCTTCATATTCTCTTTATTCACTTATTCATTGACTAAACCTATTACTTGCCTTAATTATGTGGTCATGCAAAGATTTAGTCAGAATTTCTAAAATCTACCCCTTTTGTTTAAATGTCAAAATTCAGATAAGCATCGAATCTCAATAATGTATCTTAACAAATGGTGAATTCATATCCAATCTTAAGATATACAACCTCGGCTTAAATCTCTTGGGCTTACAAAATATTCCTATTGATATTACATGAACCTTTAAACTTTCAAAAAAATCAAAAAATTTCTTCTATATATTCGATATATTTTCCTTGTCTTAAATCCCCAATTCCTAGTAAGGAAACAACTAATCACAACTTATGGTTACTGAAAAATCAGACTTCTCACATAGTAGGTAATGATCCTTCTCTCATTACAAATTAATGGTGGCTAATCTGAGATAACTACTCTTACATGTTTTTCTTACTAGTGTTACTTTAATATAATTAGTACTGGAGCATTAATCCGAAAAAGGATTTCCCATTCTATCTTAGACTAACATGCCATGAACACAATCTTTGCTAATCGCCCTACTACACAAGTCAATAACTAGGCTTAGGTACAAGCTAGTCAAAAGGTATAGTAACTAGTTCCAATATTCATTTACTTGGCTTTTTCCGAAAAACTTTCCTTTACAACTGAAGTCCAACCACTTCATTAAAACACATGCCAAAGGCTCTAATATAAGAGTCACACTATCATTTTCAAAAGATAGGGTTTAGGGAGTAAAATATTTCTATCCAACTAATCATCGGGTTCGCCTCCATGAAAAAACATTTTCCTTTCAATATTTGAGATAATTCAATATACATATAGCTTGCCTAAACTCTAAACTCATCCATTGATAGTATAATTCCCTAGCTCGAAAAGATTCCAATCATAACCATGAAACTCAATTCTCTCTTATACCCGCAAAACCATCTGCTTTACCCAAAATGTTATAAGTTTAGCGTCGTCACAAATACAGATCCGAAAATCAATCTCTCTCATAGAGATAATCTTTTGACTGCTTACCATATTTAGAACATTTAACACAAATGGAACTGAATCGATACTGCACGGAGATGCATTATAGAAAGATTGGAATATCAACATGACTAGCCCTTCGGGTAGCAAGAAGTCTCAAAAATTAGTCCATCACATAATGTAGCCTGACCATTTTCTCCTTGCAGTCAAAATAACTCCCAATTGGCTAACTAATTCATCCGCCAAATTTTCCTACCTCAAAACCTTAGAATATAAGCACCTCAACCAAATTTAAATCTCCGAATCACCACAAAGATTATCTATATCCAAAACTAACCCATACGCAAAAATGCCCCAAAGATCAAGATTTCTAGTTTCAACTCCAACTCACCATAGATAATCAAGCAAATCCCTAAGGGGTTCAAAAATTATTAATGGGCCGAAAAGCAAAACAGTCGCTGTTGCTATCATCAGACCCTCGGGGATTTATTATATCTATAAAGGACTTATTAAGACTACAATAAAGTATATCTATAAACGACCGCTTCCTTAAGCCCACAATACAGATTCTCCACAACATGGCTATAGCCCCACGTAGCCAACCCAACCAATATATCAAAGGAAAAGGGATAAAGTATTCCTAAATCGAATAGGAAAACTAGAAAGAACTGAAGATAGATAACAATCCTTCTTTCACCACTCTTGACTTATATCATTTCTCGATCACTTCTGATAAACACCTTTCCCTGCAATCTTTTCGATATTAATGTACTCGTATTGACCTTTCGCTTTCCATCCTTAAATTTACTTTATAGGAAGTTTTGCTTATTCCTAATTGATTAGTTACCGAAAATCTATAAAAATCTATTTTCATAGTATAAGACAATCTATTTTATAGAAATCCATAAGTGCAAAATATTTCTTTTTAATTACCTTTAAGTTGGCGAGTAGTATGCAATATGGTAAAACCCCTATTTCGCACCAATCCATTCATTCTTGCAATGATGTATTCTATGTTAATTTCAAACCAAACTATGGAAAAACATCCCATTTTCTTAACCAATCAATATAGTTTATTCTTAACTTCAAAATTATCCTTTTATCACTAAACTAACTAATAAGGCTGTTCCATCTATGATTAACCCTTTTTAATATTTTTCAAGCAGCAAGTTCCTTTCTAACTCGATTTTTCCCAACTATTGAGATAAACTAGTTTGTCCACCAATCAAGTTTTCAACTTATGAAGAAAAGCTTAGATAGAATGCCTTATAACTTAACAAAGAAAAGATGATAAAGATTCAGAATTCGAAAGAGTCAAAGGAAGGTTGTAACTGACTATAGGGGATATTTTATTTTCAAAAGTAATTTTGATTTCTAAAAAATGTGTTTTCTTTTGAAACAAAATTCCAGTGATCTTGGTAACCTTAGGCTCTGATACCAAATGCAACATCCCACATTCCTTAATGTCACCCATATGAGGATTTCATTAAGAAATTTTAGAGCATTATAGGTGTAAAGACATAAACATCACAGAGACTAAGATTTCACATGACATAAAAATAGTAAATTTACAACAAAAGAAGAAATTTCACTTCTCAATATAAAACCATCTTTGTTTCAGTTAACCAAATAGTTACAAAGTATCATATCTCAAAATCTTAGTCAAAGAAACATTAGAGTAAAATAATATTATCCTTCAAATAGTCAAAAAGATACAACCTAACCTTGGAAAGAGAACAGGAGGTAATCCATCTTTTGTAGAAATCCATCACGACAAAATCAACAAAGAAATCTGAACTATATACTTTCTTCTTGTAAGCTTGGGGGGGAATGGAGAAAGGAAAAAGCAAATGGGTCAGACATAAAGTATGGCGAGCTCCTACGATTACCAGCTCGACTACTAAGTTAAGGAAAACAAATAAATCGTGGTTCTAGTGTCATAAAAGGGTAAGTGTATGTACATATCTAAAAGTGAACACTAACTGATATGAGTTGATAATATAGATTGACTATTCTTTACAAAGACAATGATCATATAAAGCAAATTGATTGTTTTGCACTCCTACAAATTCGGACAGAAACAAGTAATTAGGAGCGAATTTCCTAATTCTACCCATCGATTGGCTTTTCAGATGTGAATAACCTGTGCCAACTATGGAATTCGGGGTTATCAACCCTGAACTTATCAATTAAAAAGACACAACATTAATCACAGGCGTTACAACGTCTTATCTTCCCTGTTCGTAACGATGCACGCTCACCGTTCCGCCGAAACGCACCCGTACCCACCTTAGATTTTGAACCTCTTACTATCCAGATCAATAAAGTGTGCCCTAGCCTCTACCTAGTGTGAGGCTCCGGATGATCACAACAGGGATGTTGATTGATACGGGTTCCTGACAAGCAAGAAATTAACTAGCCCCTTTATATTTTTCAGAATGGACACCTTAGCTTATTAATCAGACAGATTTAACTTAGCACGTTTAAGTTCATTAATAATCCCAATCTAAACTCGTGTTATATTTCTAGGTTGTAGTTAACATTCCTAATTAAATGTAATCTTTTTATACAACCCTTACCCAAGTCAGACCAGTCCAATGCATCACTGCTCTGATGTTTTATAGTTACAAGATACTTAATGTAAGTGTCATTCATTCCAATTAACATGTTATCGAAGTACAAATTACTTAATGTTAAATTAAGTACAATTCATTCCAATTAACATGTTTTCCAAATATAATGCCGAATTAAGTTTAATCCATTCCAATTACATGTTTTCCAAATACATGTTACTTAATGTCAAATTAAGCACAATTCATTCCAATTAACATGTTTCCCAAATATAGGTTACTTAATGTTAAATTAAGTATAATTCATTTCAATTAACATGTTTTTCAAATTTATGTCACTTAATATCTAACTAAGTGCAATTAATTCTAACTTACATTCCATTACTTGAATATAATATTTATGCCCAAAGTCCTCTTTTTAATATGCTTTCAATATCATCCTAATATTATAGTTTGTTCGTTGATTACACCTTTTAATCAAATTTCAACATGTCTCTTTTATACCTATTATTGTATAAAATTTCACTAATCCCTTATTATTCCTTTTTATGCATAATTCTCGTTATTATCCAAATGATCTATTATCGTCTTATTACATGGTTTAACCCAATTTGCGCAAAAATAAGAACAAATGAAAAATTTAGGCATAAATGGCCTAAACTCAACATTTGAAATAAAAAGGAAATGATCTAGGCTCTCGTATGACCTAGGCTCAGACGGACAGAAATAATTCTAAAATAAAAAAGGGCTAATGACATAATTGAAATAAAATTTCATACAAGAATAAAGCTTTAAATAACTGAAATAAATTATAGTAATGGATTTACTGAAATAGATAAAAAGAGAAGAACAGGAACAGAAATCAGATCTAAAAGAATTATTTATAGAGAAAAGAATTAGGGATAGTTGGATCTGTAAATAAACAACAAATAAGCTAAATCTATATACAGCTACAAAAAGATTTAGATCTTCAAACACTGTACCAACTATTATATCAATTTTAAATTCAACTTGGAAGAAGTATTGTAATCGCAGTAATACTCACAAGAAATTTGTGCAAATCCAATAAGCTTTGGTAGATCCTCTCTATCTATGAATATCCCCCAAAAATATGTGTAGAACCAAGCCATCAATACTCCATTAAAATTATATTTGAAAAGAAGGTTATTTGAAAGAGGTAGAGAAATGGAGTAGTGAAGATTAAGTTAGGTTTCAGAGGCTATTTATAATAGAGTTAGGTGTCCAGGTTCATTGGATTTTACGTTTAGATTTTATACTATTATATTAAAAGAAGGACTAGGAAGCAAAACCAAAAACAGAGCCCAAACGGTCGAAATCGTGTCCGGCAAATAGCGTTGCCAGGCCACGGCTGGGTCGACACACATCCTTATGTGGGTCGACACAGGGTTCGACCAGTGGTTGGCCCAGCTTGGGTCTTGTATTATTTTATTTTCTGAATTTTTGTTTAATCTTTAAACAACCATAAATTCTTTGTTTTAAATCTGATCTACGCAAACTAAAAGTCTGTCTAAATCAGAATTTCGTAACGGACGCCATAGTGAAATCCTTTTTGCTCAATTCTCAATATTTCTTTGATACTATTAATTTTATTAGTTTATTCCTCAATTAATTAATTCATTAATTATTGTTTGTTAAAAATTCGGGTTTTTATAGTATGAACTTGTATAAGCTGAATGCGAATCCTTTTCGCCAGAAAATGATTGGATGAATTTTTATAAGTGGAGTACGATTCTCTTTTGCTGGAATGCGATTGGATGGATTACCAAAAACTTATTGAAGAACTAAGTGACTGACTAGAGTGTAGAGATGGATGATCGAAAAGGTAGCGCCACACTGTCGAAAAGCGCACCAGAAAGTGATTGATATGACATCCAAAGAGATTAAAGATTGTTAAAATCAGATTGTGTCCCATGCACTAGGTTTAGAACGTTGAATGATGAAGCATTCAGCAAGAACTCGACTAGCCAAAATAGGGAAGCATCAATAACGTGCAATTCAGATATATAATGATTGTTGAGTACGGGCATTACTCGATGAAGGTATGGAACGATCGAAGTCCATCTCGGTAGGGCTACAGAGCATAAAGATGGCTCGGGAAAGGCTCTCTCTAAATCTTAAGCGACCTGAAGAGATTGCAAATGATGGATTGATTTAAAATATAGCCTCTAATGTTTTGGGTGGAAAGATGCTAACCTTTCTATTTGCAAGACCGTCACATTTTGAAATACGACATTCAGATCACTCATGACTTGACCAAGGACTCGCATCGACTTGGAAACACATGGATTAAGCAATGGATTTGACACGTATTTGGAGTCCTCAGAGATAAGAGCTCGGATTGGTATGATGACATGACCCTAAATCGATAATGCCCGGTTCGATATGGGCAAGCATGCCCCAGATCAGTGTAAACAAGATAGGTTCAGATTGGCCCACGACCCTACTTCGGATTAGTATGAAGTGTGTCTTCCCCTGGATCGGTGCATCCCCTACTCAACTTCGGGTCGACCACGGTTTGATGTAACGCTCCAAGCAAAAATCGGTGGAAGACCGAAATACCCCAGATTGGTATGAAGCTCTTGAAGTATTAGGGCTTGTAAAAGTGTGATTAACAACATGGTTAGGCACAAGAAAGAAATGAAAGTGGCAAACATTGCACTACTCCGGATTGGTACCGATCAAGTTTCGGATCGATTTCAATTCGAAGCACTATGGATCGGGTCAATCCAGACTTTCCCTACTTCGAAACTAGTCAACTCCACTTCCTTCACTACTCCGATTTTGTTTCCACTACCCTTCCGATCTGGATACATGAGCATCTATAAATAGGCATAGAGAATGTCATTTAAGGGAACATTTTCACTTTCCTACACTTAGAGGCTGTCAATTTGGGGGCTAATTCTATTCTCCTTAAATTTCTTAGATAAAACTCAAATGTAATTGTAATCTGTAATATAAACAAGTGATTGCAACAAGTGAACATAGGCCTTATTTTCGAACCACTATAAAATTGCCATGTTCCTTTACATTACGACATTTTATGGATGATTTTGCTTGGATGTGTTTGCACACTTTGTGATTGCTATTCTAACTTGGGTGTAGGCATTTGATTGATTAAATCACGCATCAGCAACATTAATTTTTAATCATAATACATATATATAATATTTTATATAGTAAAATATATGTGTGTGTAAGTATATGTATAATTACTTGGATATTTATAAATATGTACATGCATATATTTTGACAACATATAATACATATAGAAATAATTAATGAGTTTGTTGCAATGTAAATCCCTATATTTATATACATGCATGTTATATCATGCATAGAATATTATGTTACACTCGCATGCATATATACATATGTATATGATATATAAACATGTACTTTGTACATTAATTAAAATTAAGTCAAGTAAACTTCATACTATAATTTATAAACTAAAATAAAATTACATGTATTTATTTAAATCAAAATTTAGAAATATTTTAGTTAAACTAGACTTTATAGGCCCAATAAATTAAATATCCAGTAGGTAAAATAAATTGAAATATATACATATTTATTGCTGTAGGTTAGTCCAAATCAAATATGTACATGTAGTTATTTGGAACAATTATATGACAACATACGAAGGGTCTTCGCTATGTTAAGATCAAATAGAAGAACTTACGTGATATTGTGCATGAAAATCCAATTCTCCCCCTTTTTGATTGATGATAACATAGTTCTGAATCTCCCTCTGTATATGATCTCCCCTTGAGATTGTGCCTGTATACGAACATGAACTATATATTCCTGCATAATACTGTTAGTACCAATCTCTCCCCTTTTGTCATCGACAAAAAATGAGTGAATTAGTGAAGAATTAACAATGATACTATCAGGATAATAAGCAACATAAACTGGTAACATAGAACATGCCAAGAGTCACAAAATAATGTCATACAAAACCAAAAGTCTAGTACTACTACTAAAAACACGGCACCATTTAGATACAAGTTCCAAATCAAGTCTTAAAGCAAAAGATATGATAGGTGCGTAGCATGATAAAAGTAGGAAGTGAACTAAGAAGATTCGGATTGCGATTCCATCTCGTCTTCCTCTTCCTCCTCAATAATTTTTGTTTTTCCGCGATCAAGTCCATGACGAGTTCCCGAGCTCGTAGCCTCCTCCGATGGTGTCCAATCAAAAGTAGGAGGAGCTGGACATTTGCTAGGGTCTTGAGCTTGCATGGATGATGATGCACCACATGATATTGCATCCCATAATGTGCCAAAGAAAGACTTAATCTTGTTGAAGCGTTTGTCCATCTTTGTATCCATATGCTTAAGCCTTGCTTCGAGTAGAAATTGGTTGCGAGTAATGGTGTCTAGCGATTCCTTTGTCGAGGAAGACGATCCTAGAAGTTTGACTTCCTCAGGTCGTGGTCGGGATGATCGTTTAAAGCTCCTGGATGTCCACGTTCTTGCCATTGCTCCAAAGGCATAATATTAAAGTATGGATCGGGGAGTTTCATCTGTTTAATTGTTGCTTTGTCAAAGACTTTGGGCTTTGAAACAGGAGATTCGGGGGGTTCAATGTTACAATCAAGCAACATGCGCATGATATATTCGTTATAAAACAAAATGAGGCCTAGTCCAATCATTTACTTGTAAAATCTCTTTAAAATCATACCAATCCAATTGATATGAACATCTCCGTATATTGCATATAATGCCTTAAAGTTCTCTTTATAAACGGCATAAAAATTACCTAATCTTGGTAGTAGAGAATGCATGATAGTGTGATGAATAATCCTTGCATTGGGTCTTAATGCTTTGGATTTTGTGCTATCCATATCGCCTTCAATGAACTCATGGTTAATACGATCACGAATATGGATATTACAAAAGTTGTTTGAGAATTTTTCACTAGTAAAAGGAACTCCAAGGATACTTGCCATTCTATCACAAGAGATAAACACTTGCTTGCCAAAGACTATAGACCAAAGACATTGTGCGGGATTTTCAGGCTTGTACTTCTCCAAATTCAAGTTCGTGTAGAATAATTTGATCATAATATGGTTTATTTCAACATTATTTTGATCAAAATCAATTAGGGATTCAATATTTGAACTCGTTGCTAAGTTGAGAAACCGATATTTGGAGAAATCAGAGAACTTAATGAACGTACATGGATGAATCATGAAGTCTTCCATATTATTCCATCTTTTAACAGCAATCGGATCAACTAGCCACTTCTTAATTGAGACATCAATTGGTTGAGGTTCAGAAGTTTAAGCTTGCTTTGATTTTTTCTTTGGAGGAGCCATTTGATTGGTATTGTTGAAATTGAAAGAAAAACTTGAATTCTAGGGTTTTTTGAATAAGGAACGGTTGAAGTAAAAGTGAAGTAGTGGAGTAGAGAAATGACCGTATATGTGCGTTTTAAAAATAGGATACTCCGAAATCGGTCGACCGCTATGATTTCACCGGTTGATCGTTTTTAACCAGAAGCTAAAACAGTCGACCGGTTGAAAATTAGCCTGTCGACTGGTTGGGTTCTGGGCTATTTTTGATGGTTTTTGCTTTATTTCTGATATTGAACGGTCCATATGACATAAAAATTACTCAATATATATTACTGCATGAGTGATACAGGAGAATATAACCACGGTATAGATCTAATGTGAAGTTGATGAATTGTGATCGGTAGATTCTCCTTTGACATCGTTAATACGTGGTTTCCATGGTGACCAATTCTCTTTTGCTCCTTCGTTCTTATTATAATTTCTTTCCCATGAATTCGGGCTCTTAGAGGATGAAGGCATGTTTGGCATAGGCTCGTGTACATCGTGTTTGTTTGAGCCACAAAAGAACATTGCCATTCTTTCCAGAAGAGATAGTCGATCCGAGGTCATTTTTTGCTCATAATATATCTGCCTTTGAAGATCAATTTGATGTTTCTGGTAATGGTGAATTTCATCGATCTTGTCTTTGGTATGAGGTGAGCAAAATATAACTTTCTTTAAGCGTTTTGGAGTTAGTGTAGTGTCGGGAGTACGATTGCATTGGTGATATCCTGATTTGTGTCCAAGAGTGGGTGTTTTTGGAGAGTAATGATCTCCTGTCTTAGAACTAGTGATAGAGATATGGGAATATTTAGCACATTGGTTGCATATGTGTGCCATCTGAAAACAGAATATATGAACTACGTAGGATTTAAGATAAGCTTGGGAGAGGTAAGATGGGAATTGTATGCCAAGTTTATATAGGATTTTTTATTTCTATATATAGTTGAGGTTTAGAAATTTCAGAATTACTTGGCCGTAGGAATAATCAAAAGCTCATAATTAATTTACTCAAATTAACAATAGCTAATAATAGCTAATGTTTGAGTAAATATAATCCGAAAGTTAAAAGAAATACCCAATATAAATGACATTTGTGATAAAACTAATTGTCGAGTTCTTTTCTGGAGATAAGACCAAGCTCCCTATGTAGAGGCTTAGTAAAAATGTCCGCTAGTTGATTGTCAGTTTGGACATACTCGAGACATATATTTCCCTTTTTGATATTGTCTCTTAGAAAATGATGACGGATATCAGTGCGTTTGGTTCGAGAGTGGTTCACAAGATTTTTTGATAAATTTATAGCACTGGTGTTATCACAGTATATAATAGAATTTGATAATTGAATATCAAAATCTTGAAGTGTTTGTTGTATATATATTACTTGAGTACAAGCAAGATCCCCTGATATATATTTAGCTTCACACATTGATAGTGAAACACAATTCTGTTTCTTACTAAACAAAGAGTGTAACGACCCAAGGATTTTCGGCCTTGGAAATCGACATAAATACCTTTATCGTAACTCATGCCGACCTTCTAAACACTGAAAAACACTGGATAGTTATTAGGAATAAATTAGAGGGTGAGATAAGAAAGAAAGAAATATAAGAATAGAAGAAGAAGAAGAAGAACCGACACAACACAGAATCAGAGTCTCACATCGCAGCGGAATAAAATATAATACAGAAATAAATCTTTATTGAGAGCTTTAAATAAAACTTACAATATTAGAGTACAACACACATCTGGACAGTTATAATAACTTATCCTCATATACAACACACAACGGAATAGTAACTATATAATGTCATACGACTGAACTCTTCCAGCTCGTCTCTTCACAGCATTCGATAATCAGAACCTGTACACCCCGGGCTAACCCGAGCATTTACAAAACACCGGGTCAGTCTGGTGAACCAAAGTGAGATAAACTCGCATAATATTAAGGGTAAATCATACAATCATGATTTTAAAGTTCAAAATCTTTTCAAAAGAAAATGATCATTGTAAGACCAAATCCACACATAAACATGGACGGTTTTTACCTTACGATAATCCAAAATAGTTTTGAAACCAATATCTTTTCTGATATTATAATAATGTCAAAATACAAGTAAATAACAATCTAGTGGAACGCTTGCATCTCACGCTCCACATATATAGTATACAATCAAAACCGCGGGCACTTATTGGAGATTGGATTCCAACTATGACAAGGTATGGGACCACCTGCCGATAGTGTATCTCTAGAGGCGAATACACTGGGTTTAACAAGAACATCTTGCAACCCGGCCCTCACATGACCGACCACTCATTTCTCTTGAGTGTATCGAATGTGTATCACCAACGGTCGGGATCAACAAACGTTTCCAAAAAAGGGACAGCATCGAAAATAGATTTAATAAGCAAATTGGATTTTCTCTAGATAGGTGATTATACACCCTAGTGGGAGCGACCCACATAGCCATGCTGCCTGCCCGATTTTTGTCATTTCCCGGTTGATGAGGCTTGAGGTTTAAATTATCTTTGGGATATTTGATCACCATTCACTTTGAATGCTACATCGTCAGATCCGTCAAATCACTAATTGACGTCCACAAATATACTCTGGGTTGTAAAGAAGTGCCCCTCTTTGCCACGACTAGGTATATCCGTAAAAATCAACGTTCGTGGTTTCAGGAAATACTCTGTCAGACATCCGTCCATACAAGTCATCTAGGAACAGGATGAACCGAAGGTACGCTCCTACTGCATCCAATATAGGAATCACCCAATGGATCAGTAGCGAGGAATCCTTGCAACTCGTAGATTCCAACCACGACAGAACCACAGTTTATCTCTGGTTGCAATCCCAGAGATTATTAGCAGTTCTTCCGTTTGTGAAAATCTATGGTCTTTAAAGCTCCATCTCGATCGTCTCTTATATCTTCACGTATTTGTTGGTCGGAGTGGTTTTCAAATATAAATTCGATCCCGGACTTTCCCTACCAACGATCGTATTGGACAGATTTGATAGTCGGTGATTTAACTATCAAAATAAACAGTGTTTCAATCATGATAATCCAGTGAGCTCACTGGTTCAGTATTCAGCAACATTTGGCCTTTTAAATAAACAAATGTAAATTTAAAACTCTTAAATATCTCGATATTATGCATATAGTTTTCACGCTTCTTATTTAAAATAAGATTTTTCCTTTAAACAGATTCATTTTTATACTTAGGAAATCCTATACCATATTCAGTCTTCTATTTCACTTTCAACCCATTAGCCACATTACTATAATATTAGGAAACCGATTTTGCTTATTACTCGTAAAATAACGTTACGAAATATCTTCTATTTCATTTCTAGGAACAATACTCCACGCTTATTCTTATAGAATAAAGCTCATCTTTTACATTTCCTTCTAACTCGAAAATGTCGTTATAACTTCCTGCAATTGCCTTTTATTTCCCTTTTACTTTGGTATCCTTTATATATATACATATACCAAATTTTCACCAAAAATGTTGCGTTATTATTTCTCTAATGAAATAATAATTTTCACTAACCTCCTTTACCATTACAATTAATATCATCTTCAGATAATCCTGGAGTCGTTCAAGTTGGGGTATTTTAATTACCTCTCAGACCTTGACCAACAACGTTCATATCTAAAGAAAAATACGAGTTGTAATTCAAAAACCAATATTTCATTTTAATATCAATTCAAATTCCATTTAAATATTTTATTCAAAACACAATAATTTAATAATCATTCCCAATTAGACGGTCGATTTATCTAACTTAAACGCGGTTATTCCCATTAACCGATTCCAATTTATTTTCACTTTAAATATGATTAATTAAAATAAATCTATTTAATGGTTTCTTAACAAAATAAAACAATTATTCACATTTACTGTTCGATTTATTCTCGTACTTATAAATCTGATTAACATCAGAATTTACTTTATAAAATAAATTAAAAATAGATCAAAGTCTTTAAATAAATAAAATATTTATTTATTTCCTTTTAATCACTTTTATTCAAAATAATATTATTTCAAAATCTATCTTCAGTTATAAAATAAATTTTATAACTTCATCTCTATCGACTCACCTGACGGTGAATCAATATTTATAAAACGATTGATTTTATAGGCCATATACTACCAAATACTAAACCAATACCGCCCATTGGTTTAAACTAGACAGATGTTGAATATCCAATAATCAACAATCAAATCAATCACCCTAAACAGGACAGTTCATATGTGATAATATGAAAATAAATAATATATTTGAGGAATCCGGTTGGATCCCTCCAACCTGTTCTTCCTTGTACACAAAATTGTTATCACAAATCAGATCATTTAGTTCCATTTAACTGATAATAATAAATAATGGCCATCAACACCAATCAATTCTCAAGCAATTTATGGATTCTCAGTTGAAGTTCAAAACCAAATATTACGAACTGCCGCGCGATTTCGTACTCGTTTCATATTTATATAAATATATAACGTCCATACTTCGTTTTAAATAACGAATTAAATATTAAAATCCATTAATATTCCAAATATAATATTTAAAATAATAAATTAAATTAAATATTTGATGGCCAAAAATACGGGACGTTACAAAGAGACAAGTGATTTTCCAATAAAATGGCATGTACCACTTGTACTCTTTTTATCTGTTTGAGAGCCTCCAAAATCAGCATTGCCTTATGATCCTAATTCGAATGGAAATTTTTTGGGTAGAAAAGACCAAGATCTTTGGTATTATTAAAATAACGAATTATACGTTTCACTGCTCGTAGGTGTGATTCTTTTGGATCCGCTTGAAATCGTGCACATAGACAAACACTCATCAGTATATCGGGACGACTAGCTGTGAGATAAAGAAGAGAACCAATCATGCTTCGATATAGTTTCTGGTCAACAATCTTACCATTTTCATCTTTTTCAAGATGTGTGGTTGTACTCATGGGAGTAGGTATACCAGACATACTTTCTAATCCGAAGCGTTTGATAAGATTTCTGCAGTATTTTTCTTGATTGATAAAAATACCGTTTGGAAGTTGTTTGATTTGTATTCCGAGAAAGTATAATAATTCTCCCATATGAAACATTTCGAATTCTTTGGTCATAATATTGGCAAACTCTTTGCAGAGTTTATCGTTTATTGAACCAAAGATGATGTCGTCTACATATATCTGGATAACTAGAATATCCTTTCGAGAATGTTTGATAAACAAAGTTTGATCGGCTTTGCCTATGTGAAGTCCTGAATTAATAAGATAGCTACGTAGTCGTTCATACCAAGCACGGGGTGCCTGTTTTAGACCATACAGAGCCTTTTTAAGTTTATAAACATATTCAGGATATTTTTCATGTATGAACAAAGGAGGTTGTTCGACATATGCATTCCCTTTGATAAATCCATTGAGAAATGCACTCTTGACATCCATCTGATATAGTTTGAAATTGTGGTGACAAGCTAAAGATAATAAGATTCTAATAGCTTCTAGATGAGCAACTGGCGCAAATGTTTCATCATAATCGATACCTTCTTCCTGATTATATCCTTGTGCTACAAATCTGGCTTTATTTCTGGTAATATTACCTTGTTCATCAGCCTTATTTTTATAAACCCATTTAGTACCGATAACTGATTGATTAGTTGGTCTTGGAACAGGTTCCCAAACATCATTGCGCTCAAACTGATTTAGTTCTTCCTGCATGGCAATGATCCAGTAATCATCAGTAGCAGCCTCTTTTGGATTCTTAGGTTCGATATTTGAAAGAAACGCGACATGACCCATTTGATGGAGTAGACTTCTTGTTCTGACTTGTGATGTTACTTCCCCAATTATATTTTGAGTCGAATGGTCTCTTAATATTCTTGGTGGAGATCGTAACTCACATGTTTGAGGAATATTTTCAATAACTATTTCAGAGCCAGAATCAATATTTGTGATGATTGGATTATCAGTGACTATAGTTTCGTCATCATCTGATGTATTATGAGGGTGCTGATAGAATTCATCGAATGAGACATGAAGTGATTCTTCAATAGTTTTGGTTCGTTTATTAAATATACGATAGGCCTTGCTCCGTTCCGAATAACCAAAAAATATACCTTCATCGGCCTTTGGATCGAATTTGGCGAGCTGGTCTTTCGTATTTAAAATAAAGCACTTAGAACCAAAGACTTTGAAGTATGATATATTAGGCTTTCTTTTGTTAAATAATTCATAAGGCATATTCTTGGTGAGAGGTCGAATGGACGCACGATTCAAAACATAACATGCAATTGCAACAGCTTCTGCCTAGAAATGTTTTGGTAAAGTGGTTCCATTTAATAATTGTTAGACCAAAAAGTGGTTCTAACACCCAAATTGACTAAAAGTAGAATAAAATAAGATCAAAAGTAAAATGAACACACAGGATTTATAGTGGTTCGGCGAAGAAATGCCTACGTCCACTTGTCTTTCACTATTTTCAATGATGTAGTTGCAAATTACAATGAAATATTCACTGAACTTCTCTCACAACTCACTTATATTCACTCAATTGTCTAAAAACAAATGATGAAAGAAGATTTGGATTTTCCGGGAGTGCTGAAATTTGGGTTATGAAGGTGGTTGAACTCTCGGAGTGCCGGAAAAAAGATCCTTTTCTTTGCCTCTAGACGGGGTATTTATAGGTGAGAATTTGCTCAGAACCCGATCCGGATTGGAGCCACGTGTCATCCATCCCATCAGCCTCGAGTTCGGATGAATTTCTATGTTGACAACGCATCAGAGTAGTGGACGTTGAGGGTAGGAACTGGTCACAGCCGATCCGAATAACCAGGCGCTCATGCAGGAGAGTGACGTAGAAGACAGGCTCGGGTCGGAGGGGTATGCACAAGGGGTTCGGGTCGGAGTACCCGATCCGACCCGGATTGACTAAGGACTACTTCCTGTGTTTAATCCGCTCCGCTCAGATCTATTGCTCTCCGCTCCAGCTGGAAATAGGTTGCTCTCTGATCCGAACAGACGTGCCTCTCTAATTCCAACAACAATAGCTCATCGATCCGAACAACAGACTTTATCCGATCCGAACCGCTACACTGCTCCGATCTGACCCGCTTCAGTATTTTTCAAGCTCTTCAATATTTCACATCTTGACTTTGTGTTGCCCAGTTCACAAAGTGGGCTAACATTTTGCCCCCTCAAAGGATGCTTTTGTTGGAGATGGAGCATGCTTTGATTATCATTGCACAGCGCTCTTCGAGGTGATTTTTCTTTTGATTTTCCTTGTGTTTTCATCTTTTTCTTCAGATTTCAATTTAATTCGTTGCTGAGCTAAAGAACTCGGTTCGGTTCGGATTCCGATCCGAACATATCCGTTCTCCTTTCTATTTTTCACTGGACTGTTGGGCCAAGCTTCGCTTCTGGGCTGTCCATCTGATCCGAACGAGAATTCTTCTACTGGGCTTCTGATCCGAATGGGGAGACGAATAGACACTCTTCTCATCTATATAAACACTGCCTTCTTCCTCCTTTCATTTTTACTATTTTACTCCCGAAGTTCTGCAAAACGAGAGAAAAAAAACTAATTCGTGAAGCATCAAAATTCCTTTTAATTCTCGAAGTAATTATATCGGTAGGTTATAAAACTTTGAACAATTCCTTCTTTAATCATTCTCGATTCGGATTCGTGGGTAATTAGGATGATTTGAGTATGAAACTCTAATGACCTTGCCACCGTGACCCCCCCTCGTCATCGTCGCCAGTAGACTCGTCGCCATCTTGAGGTTGGAACGGAGGGGATGAGAATCCGTAGTTGAGTGCACCAGCATATAATTGCTTGGTTTTGATTTGAGTGACTGACACGAAATTGGCCTTGGGGTCGGTTAGGGAAGAAAGAGGGTGTAGGATAAGAAGAAGATAATAGGGAATCGGTTCGGTTCGGAGGGATATGGAAGGTGAAAAAACAAGGGAAGAAGGAAGGAAATTCAGGAGGTCGGACCGGGTCGGGGCAAGCAAAAAAAAAAGAAAAAAGAAAAGAAATCCAGGAGATCGGATCGGGTCGGAGAAAGTATTTAAGGAAGGGGGAAAAGAGCCTACCTAACCGGATCGGGTCGGACCGTAAGATGATGAAGGAGAAGTATAACTACGTGATCCGATCCAAACCGTTAGGGGACTTTGCCTCCGATCCGATCCGATTTTGATTTCTGAGTTTCAATGAGATATCCAAGCCTAAGGCCACGCCCCCGATCCGATCCCAATGAATGCACCCGAACCGAACCGAAGCACAGTCTACCTTAACGCATAAAAACTCGTCTAACTGGCCCAATCAACTTTCGGCATGATCTTCAATTTAATGGACAGTTAGGATAGTGCCTTGCGAACGTAACTGGACATCAAGAATTACTTCAACTCTTTATATTTTGCCAAACTTTTTCGTCGCACTTTTAAACATTCACTTTGCACTTTCCGTATACACTGTCTACACTTTAGTTTGCACACATACACGGGGGGATATGGGCTAATTTGCTCTAATTTGTGCTATTGCTTCTTCAATAGTTTTATGACCATGAGACCCAGACGCTCTTCCAGACTAGCTGAGAGGAAAGAAGCCCCGGAAACCTCTAACAAGATTACTCTCGAGGACATATCTTCTCCGTCGGATCCAGAATGGGATAATGAGGGTTCAGACTATGAAGTCGGAAATCGTAAAAGTGACGAGGTGTCTTCAGAGAATGAAGTTTCTCTAGGTTTTGAGGAGGAAGGAGGGATTGGTGACGACCGAGCTCCTGATGAGTTTGAATCGGCTGTCATATTGGAATCGCCCCAAGATTCCGTTGAATCAACTATCGATAACGACCGACTTACCCGAATTTGTTTGAAATACGGGATAATGAAAAGGGACACTCTAGTGCCTTCAAGATCTGACCGTCCTCACAACCCTCCATAAGGATATATGGCGGTCACTCGGTTGATGTGTATGATCGGCGCTATCCCTCCATTTTCTCCCTTCATCATTGATTTTCTAAGACAAATGCGGATTGCCCCCATGCAGCTGCATCCCAATTCTTATGCCTACTTGCACACTTTGTACATAGCATACCGTGAGATCTTAGGCATAGAGCTCACTTTCGGTGACGTTCATTTCTTCTATAACTTCAAGCATCGGACTCGAGAGACTCCATCTTTCTGCTATTTTGAGTCTGTTCCTAAGAGGAAGATAATCTCGGCGCCATTCAGCAGTAAACCTGGAGATTCCAGACTGGAATGGTTCTATGTGAAGCAACAGCCTGGATGTGCCAGGAGGTGGACGAAATCAAGTAAAGCACTGATTTTCTAAATCCGGGCTCTATACACTCGAGTCATCGCCTTAACTTGTTTTTCTTTTTGCTTGCAGTCGACAACCCGAAACAAATATCAGATCAGGTGTTCTTTGACCGGATGCACCAGCTTCTTAATGGCGACCAGAAATTCCTGACTATTGATGAAGTCCTTAAGGACGAATATCTTCACTTTCATGGGCTGTTATCCTTTTTCGTAGTATCGGTCATGGGACGGCTCCATACGTATATATTCCTCCAGCGGATGTAGTTCCAGAGATAGGAGAAGGTTCTGGAGTTCCTGCAGTGCCTCTTCAAACTTCACCTTCTCTATCTTCTACTCAAGATGACGAATTGGCTAACCTGGCTGAAAAGCATCGTGAAGGATATACTGCCCCCGAGGAGGCTACTTCTCTGGAAAAGTCAACATCCTCCAAAGAGTCTCCACTTAATGCTTCCGAGGGAGATGTCCCTAGTACTGATGACCCAATATTTCAGGGTTTGGGGGATCTCCCCTTACCTGAAACTATATACACTTTAGAGGATTTTAGAAAGGATCCTTTAGTCTTCACCTCTTCTGAAGAGACCACTCCTGCTAAGGCCAAAGAGCCTGCCCGTACTAGTCTAGCTTCAGACTCGGGTTGGTTGGGGGGAAACACACCACTTAGGACACACTTTATACAACAACATTAGCATTCATTGCACCTCTTTCTCTGTGAATCCATTGATTCTGAATTTCGTTTATCTTATTGTGCAGGCACGATGTCTCGATCTTACTATGATATCAGGAAGCTTCGCCGCAACATGTCTAATCCACCTCAGGATATCGAGTATGATCGCCGCGATGATCGCGGTAGGGAGGAGAGAAGGCCTTATGATCCCTATCGCTCTCGACCCTCACGTTCTCGCTCTCCCATTCGGTCAGATCAAGAGAAATACAAAGGTTATCAAAGCCGTAGGGAAGAGGACAGGCCACAATCGAAAGACTCCACCTCTTCCCATGAAAAGCGTAGCAGAGAAAGAAGTCCTCCAAAAGATACTGAGTCTCGAAGTAAACGCAAGGTCCCTGCTACTAAACGACCTAGGACAGACAAAGAAACTATTGAATCCTCCACACACAGGGACACTGAATTAACGATCCCCGCTCCTCCACCACTAGATGCGGAGGCTGCATTCAAGCTGGCGTATTTGGAGGAGCAATTTCCTGAACATTACTTCGAGACTTTGACTTTTTTACCTGCCCTCGAACCTATTTCTTACAAGTGGGCAGACGAGGCCAAAGCAAAGATAGACGCAGTTGAAAAACAGTATTCTGAGATGTTTAAATATTCACGCAACCTTTCCAGAATTATCCGTACTCTAATCACGAATGCTGATTCAATGCAAAAAACCGCGGAAGAAGATGCAAAGGCCTTAAAGAACCTAGGTAAAGATTTGGAGGACACACAGGCCCAGCTTGCTATTGCTCAGAGGGACGCTACCAACTTCAAACAACAATTTGAGGATATGCAAAAACGTTATCATGACTTGCTTGAATATCACACTCAAGAGCGTTCTGAGTTAAAAAAGCAAGCTGATGATGCTAAGTCAGAAGCTGCTAAGACGCGCCTTGCTTACACTGACCTCGAACGGAAAAATGCCGAGTTAGCAAAGAGGAATGCTGAGTTAGAAAAGAAAAATGCTGACTTGGCTTCAAAGCTACTGGAGGCAGAGAACAGAGCTGCCCTGGCGGAGGGCAACGTTGAGTGTGCTATCAAATCTGCGGAGGAGGCCCGCAAACAATTGTCAGAGGCGGAGGCAGAAATTCAGGGTTTCAGCGAATTAATGATTGAATTCTTCGCACATATCATCCGTCGCCGAAACATTTCTTGGATCGAGGATTACCCATCCACTCTTGTTCAAGTATGGAATCAGATCGTCGAGTTGGAAAAAGAGGAGCTCAAGGTCGATTCCATCGATGAAGATAAGCTAATGGAAAAATACTTGAGGGATGATGAGCCAGAACGCCTAGCTGAAGGGCGCCGCCTCATTGCTGAGGCTATGGAGGAAGAGAGGCGGAGGACTAAACAGAAAAACATTCCCGAGACTGGTTCCTCTTCTGCTGCCCCCGCAACTCCTGAAGTAGAGGGATATGATCCTGAACACCCGGGACTCCCTCGAACAACTCTGCTATCCCCAATCCCTGAAATGGCATCAGAGACAGCGGTTACCCCTGCTGAGAAGTCTTCGGAAGGTATCCCTACCTTTTCTCCTCAATTTTCCAAGGCTATTTCTACCTTTCACCACATGATTGAGCAATCGATGAAAAACCCATTATTTTCGCCTGAGTTGATAACTGTTGCTTCTCACTCTGTAGGTATTGAGCCATCCGAAAAGACTGATGTGACTCAAGGAGCCGCCTCTGGGGCAGAGCCTACGGAAAAGGCAAAAGGAGGGAAGGACAAAGCTGCTCCTATAGACTTGGGAGAAGGAAGCGAGCCATCTAAGGCTGACATTCCCCATGATGAAGAAATGATAGCAGCTTTAAAGGATGATGGCGGTGACGGAGGACATGAGGAAGATCCAGAGGTAGCAATAGTCGGGGAGTCAAAAAATGTTGATGATGTTACTTTGGCTGCCATGAAAGCTGATCAAGATAAACGCTTGCAATTAAAAGCCGAAGAACTAGACCCTGAAGCCCTCAAGCCTCTCGCAGTTGTGGATGCGGGATCAAGGTTAGTTGTTAAGCTCTCAACTAGATCTATTACAGAGGAACTTGCTAAAAAATCTTCTCTTGATTCCAGCGCTCCGCCCTCCGGGAAGAAGTCAACCGGTTCCAGCACCGCATCTTCAGGAAAGAAGAAATCAAAACGAATCTTGACAGAGGCCGAGAAAGAGGCAAAGGATGCGGAGAAAGCCGCCAAGAAGTCCAAGGCTCACTCGAAATCTAAATAGTGGGTTGCCTTGTGTCGCTTTAGCATTTAGTGAACCAATAATTGCTGCTACAAGGGTGGCTCTTGCACCTTCTTTTTTAGCCATTTTCCTGTACAAATTCATTCATTCGTAAATAAATAAAAAATAATTCATTCTCTGCAATGTCTGTTTGTCAGTAGTTCTGTACTTATGCAAAAATGCATGTCTTACTATAGTTATGAAATGAAGCTACGGAGGGAGGAAATATGTGTATACATATATGCCCCCAGTCGATTCTCACAAATTATTTAAGGCTTAATCAAGCAATCTGAATGCTCCCGATTTTCTGACGGGATAGCATTTTCTGTGTCGTCAATGCCTGTCGTTTTTTCTGGCATTTCTTTTATACTCTCCTGCCTCTCTGGAAAGTTAGAGTTCGAGTTCAGCAATCTATTCATTCCCCGGTCTTTCAGCGGGAAAGGATCTCTTTCTCAGCGCTCAGTCGGAGACGCTTTTATACTCTCTCTCTCTGGAGAGTTAGAGTTCGAGCTCAGCAATCTATTCATTCCCCGCTCTTTCAGCGCGGAAGGATCTCTTTCTCAGCGCTCAATCGGAGACGCTTTTATACTCTCTCTCTCTGGAGAGTTAGAGTTAAGAATGTCGTTTTCTCATTCTTTTATGTCTTGTCGCATAAATAGTCATTGTGCTTTTTCTTATGTTTAAACTGTCTTCAACCTTTTCAGGTTTTGAATCATCTTGTATTCCATAATCACAACAGAATAGTCGATGTATGTATATATATAATGCATAAAAGTAAATAACACACGATATTTTTATAGTGGTTCGGCTAAGTCGTAGCCTACATCCACTTTATAGTCCTTTATTCATATCATCAGATTTTCCCAAGGCAAGTTGTGCCTTATTACAGAGTTCATAAGAAAATAACAAAAAGTACAACATTTCTAATCCAAATATCGCATTAAGTGTTGGGCATTCCATGCTCTAGGGACTTCTTCGCCATCTACGGTCGTTAACTTGAAGGTTCCTTTTTCAAGTTTCCGTTGGATGACAAAGGGTCCTTCCCACTTTGGACCGAGGTGAGGAAGGGATGGAAAGACTCTCTTTAGCACCAAATCTCCTGGTTCAAAAGTCCTGAGGCGAACTTTTTTGTCGTAATAGCGTGCCATCTGACGTCGATGTCTTGCCGCACGCAAATCTGCTTCATCCCTTTTTTCTTCGACTTCATCAAAAGACTCAAGTAAGAGTGCCCGATTCGTCATCGGGTCATAATACGTCACCCTGTGGGAAGGAACTTCCAGCTCAACTGGAATTACTGCTTCTGAGCCAAAGGAGAGAGAGAAAGGGGTGTGACCAGTAGCCGTCTTAAATGTTGTCTTGTCCGATATGCCCACAAAGCTAGGGGTAACTCGTCAACCCATTTTGCCTTTGCGCGCTCTAACCGTTTCTTGAGGATGGATTTTATTACTTTGTTTATTGCCTCAACTTGCCCATTCGACTGCGGATAAGCAACCGCAGTGTATCGCTTGTCGATCTTATATTTCTGGCAGAAATTTCTGAATTCAGTACCATCAAACTGGGTTCCGTTGTCAGTTATAATGGTCCTTGGGATCCCAAATCGGCATATAATATTTCTAACCACGAAACTTATCACTTTTCTTGCCGTGATTTTGGTCAAGGGCTCAGCTTCCACCCACTTCGTAAAATAGTCCACAGCGACTATTGCATATTTCGCTCCTCCTTTAGCAATCGGTAGAACTCCAATGATATCAATTCCCCACGTGGCAAATGGCCAAGGACTCACCGTTGACTTGAGCTGGGTCGACGGTGCTCTGGGGATTTTGGCGAATCTTTGGCACCTATCGCAGCGTCATGAATAATCAGCTGCATCTTTATTAATTGTGGGCCAGAAGTATCCATATCGCAATATCTTTTTTGCTAAAGTCTGACCTCCTGTATGATCTCCACACTCACCTTCATGCACTTCTTTTAATACACGTTTGATGTCGTCGTGTGCAATATATCGCAACAGGGGCATAGAAAATCCTTGTCTATAAAGAATATCATCTTGTATGACATATCTGGTAGCCTTGCGAACTATAGCCCTTTTCTCACTCTTCTTTGATGGGAGTGTTCCATTCTTAAGGAAGTTCTTTATTGGGGTCATCCACGACTCCTTCTCCGGTTCCGCTTCGAAAGCGAACTCAATTTCCATCGACTCAAAGCTTGGCGATTCCAATGTTTCAATTGGAATTATTTCAGTTTCTTCTGGATTGTCGGAACTAGCTAGCTTTGCCAACCTGTCTGCCTTCTGGTTTTTGGCCCTTGGGATATGTGTTATATTATACCGCTCCAAGTTGCTCAATAGCTCTCTCACTTTCCCGAGGTAGGCGATAAGTCGAGGTCCCCGAGCCGCAAATTCCTCTCGCACTTGGTAAACAACGATTTTAGAGTCACAGAATATGTCCAACATTTTTACTCCGAGGTCTTTTGCAAGCTTCAGCCCGGCAATCAGGGCTTCGTATTCATAGTCATTGTTAGTCGCCGAAAATTCTAATCGTAGAGCGTAATATAACGACCGTCCTTCAGGAGTGACTAAGACGATTCCAGCTCCGGACCTTCGGTCGTTCTTGGCTCCATCTGTGTATAGCTTCCATGGATCTATCTTTAACTCATCCTTGGACTTGACCACTCTGTCATCGATTACTTCCTCCTCTGGGATGGTGAATTCTGCTATAAAGTCTGCCAGAGCTTGCCCCCTGATCGACTTTCGTGGTTGAAAATTTAAATCAAACTGACTTAATTCTATATTCCACTTGATCAACCTTCCCGATGCTTCGGGTCTCTGCAACACCTGCCTCAGGGGCTGGTCAGTGTATATGGTTATTGGATGAGCTTGGAAATAATGATGAAGTTTTCGGGATGCGATTAGGAGGCTGTAATCGAGCTTCTCAATCTTTGGGTAGTTGCGCTCTGCCGCTGCTAATTTCTTGCTTACATAATATACTGGTTTTTGCACTTTGTCTTCTTCTCGGACCAAGGCTGTGCTAACGGCGTGAGCTGAGACTGCCAAGTAAACAAACAATTCTTTGTGATCCACTGGCTTTGACAAAATCGGCACTTTTTTGAGTAGTTCCAATAAATTTCGAAAGGCCTCAACACAGTCCGGAGTCCACTCGAAGTTCTTCTTTCCTCTTTTAATCAAATCAAAAAACGGAATGCATTTATCTGTGGCTTTAGAGATAAATCTACTCAACGCAGCTACTTTCCCCGCAAGACTTTGGACGTCTTTAATTCTCCTCGGCTCTTCAATGTTTCTAATCGCTGCTATTTGGATAGGATTGATTTCAATTCCTCGGGAGCTCACAATGAAGCCTAGGAACTTTCCCGATGCCACTCCAAATGAGCATTTCAAAGGATTCAACTTCATCCGATACCTTCGCAGGATACCAAACATTTCCGCCAAGTCTTGCGTATGGTTGGAGGACTGTTTCGATTTGACAAGCATATCATCCACGTAAACTTCCATAGTCTTCCCTATTTGATTATAAAACATTCTGTTCACCAAGCGCTGATAAGTGGCTTCGGCGTTTTTCAATCCGAATGGCATTACAACATAACAATATAACCCCAAATTCGTAATGAAGCTCGTATGCTCTTGATCGGGCACGTGCATAGGAATTTGATTGTATCCGGAATATGCGTCCATGAAAGAGAGAAGTTCATGACCTGCTGTCGAATCTATAAGCTGGTCAATCCTGGGAAGTGGGAAACTATCTTTTGGGCAAGCTTTGTTCAGATCTGAAAAATCAATGCACGTCCGCCACTTTCCATTCGGCTTCTTTACCAAGACGGGATTCGATACCCAGTCGGGATATGTCGAATCTCGAATAAACCCGTTCTGCTTCAGCTTCTCCACTTCCTCTTTGAGAGCAGCCGACCTCTCTGGGCCCAGCATACGTCTCTTTTGCTTCACAGGCGGATGTTTCGGGTTTACCATTAATTTGTGACTTATAATGGATGGCGATATCCCACACATGTCAGCGTGGGTCCGGGCAAACACGTCCAAGTTTGCCTTCAAGAAGTCCGTTAGTTCTTTGGCTCGACGTGGATCCAATTGAGATCCAATCTTCAAAACTCTTGTTGGATCAGCTTCATCAATGGGAATTTCCACTGTCGCTTCATTAGGAGTTGCATTTCTAGTCTCTGGTTCCTCGTCTTTTCTGGGATCCAGGTCTTCAGGCGTTCCTTTGGGCAACTCCTTCGGGGTCGATTTCTCTAATTGCTACGCCGAGCCCCCCTTTGGGGGAGGCGAGGCATCTTTACTCTCGATGTTAAGTCCTTTCATCAACATCTTTAATTCGGCAACATAGCAGGCCCGTCCGAAAACTTGATCCCCTCTCATTACTCCAGTTCCGGCTTCGGTTGGGAACTTAAGCAATAAACACCAAGGGGCGATATAAGCTCTGAACTCAGCAAGGGCAGGCCTCCCCAAAAATGCATTATAGGGCGAATCTACGTCCAACACTACGAACTGAAGCATCCGCACTCTTCTGCGTTCTCCTTGCCCCAAGGTCACGGGCAATTCTATGTATCCCATGGGAGCTGTTGACGCCCCGTTGAAGCCTCTGATCCATCCTTCACATGGCTTCAAATCTTCAGATTCAAGTTTCATCTGATCGAAAGACTATTTAAACAAAATATTGACGGAACTTCCGTTGTCTACTAACACCTTATGAACCAAGGCCGGCCCAATGGTGGTAGTAATGACCAACGGATCATCAGTGGGTGATTGAATCCCAGTATTATCTCTGCTGCGGAATACCACGTCGTCGAACATTGTCTTCTGTTGTTTTATGGGGGCGATATCTTCCAAATCATCACCTTCATTCACATCTACATGTTTGGCAGTATTTACATATTGATCCATTGCTTTAAAGCTATGGATTGCCGGGTGAGGTCCACCCACTATGGAGTTGATAATAATTCCCTTGCCTTTCTGCTGCACTGTAGGCTTGGGAGCAGGTATAATCTGTTTTGGAGCCTGCTCTCCTTGCCCCCTGTCCCTCGGGGCAACTTTATATTCATCCAGTTTCCCTTCACGCAGCAGCTTCTCAATCACATCTCTCAAATGCCGACATTCATTGGTTGAATGCCCATGAGTTCCATGAAACAAACAAAACTTCCCAGTTGCCATTTCTTTCTCGGTCGAATCACGAGGTGGCGGTCTTTTGTATTGAAAAACATTGTACGTATCCAGGTAAATATTCTCCAAAGTGTCGTTCAACGGTGTATAGTTCTCATAAGTCTGGAATCGGGGCCTTTTGCTAGGATCACTTCCCCTATTCCTATTTCTTCTGTTACCGTTCGCATTACGGTTATTGTTGTTACCCCCGTTTCCAGAATTGTCGTTTCTACTCTTGTTTCCCACATTCACTTCAACTTTTCCGGAACTTTCCCCAGACTGCTTCACGGTGACGTTACTCTGAACATTTTTTTTGATGCCGCTTCAGACTTTCTCTTTCGGTTTGCCCTGGCTTCCTCTCGTCTTAAATAAATATCGGCCTTTTCATAGAATATCTTTCTCGTGGAGGGAGTCTTCCCAGAAAGGTAATCTCCAAACTCGGATTCAGGATCGACTCCTTCCTTTAATGCCATCAGAATGGTGGGCTCATGTGGGTCACTAACTTCAGTCACAGCTAAGTTAAAACGGTCAAGATATGACCTCAAAGACTCTCCTGGCGCCTGCTTAATTCTTGATAATTCAATAACACTTTTGGACTTTCGGGTATGGAGTCGGAACTGATTCATAAAACGTTCGCTCAGTTCCCTATAATTTGAAACCGAACGAGGGGAAGTCGGGTAAACCAGAACATCGCCACATCTTCTAAATAGATCGGGAATGCTTTACACTTCACTGCATCAGGGGCAGCAGCAGCATTCATGAGCCACGAGTATCGCATCAAATGTTGTCCCGGATCAGTTCTCCCATTGTACTTGTCCATCTGCGGCAGGTTAAAACGCCGGGGAAACTGAAAGTCGAGGATATCGTCAGTGAAAGGAGTATGGCTTCGCTCAATGCCATAATCTTCATTGGTATAGTTCCGGCTTTCGGACATAATCTGGCGCACCATTGCCTGTACATCAGCATTAGTTAGGGGTCGTTCAGGTTCCCTGGCCCTGGTATCTGGGTTCCTTCTGGGCTCTTGTTCAGGAGATGCCCTTCTTCTTCGAGCTGCTTCCGCTCTATTCCGTTCCCTACGCTCCCGGTCGATCTCGGGAGGAGGGGACTGGAGCCTTTGCCCCTGAGTGGGATCATTGTTTCCTAGTGCTCGTGCAATATCCTCGCGAGACCCCAAAGATCCGAATGTCAGCTGCTCCAAATTCTGAGGTCGTTCGAGCGGCCTTCGTTCACGGGGCCGCTCTTCCTCGGAAGAAGAAGACTGATCCACTGGTGTGTGACGAACCAGTGAGGGGGTTCTCTGTCTACGGAGTTCGCTAATCTCCCTGCTCATGAGTCTCATATTCTCCTGCATCATGAGATTGGTGCGCTCGTGGACTTTCATAGCCTCCCTAGTACTCTCAAGCATGTCAAGTAGGCGCGAGAAATCTCCTTGAGTAATGGGCGCAGATGGATTGACCTGATCACTGACCCTGGTGGCTGGAATCGGAGCATTCGTAGGGACTCGAGTAGAGGTTCCAACATCACCAAGTGTCGGATCGGATCGGAGATAGGAGATCGGGTCGGTTCGGAGCTGGGGAGCCTGGTCGGGTCGGTACGTGGCAAGCTGCTCGGGTCGGTTCAGGTTGGGGGAATGCACTGCTTCAGAATCTCCTACCTAGATCGGATCGGAGCTCTCCCCCTGAAGGCGGTTCGGGTTTCCTGCATCGGTTCGTCCTGCTGCTGAACTCTGCCCACGAGACCTTGTCACAACCGCATTTTGCTGATCTTCGTCAGCTCCATTTCCTCGACCAGATTGAACTTCTTTGCCTTTTCCTTTGGCCATGGTTTCTTCAACAATCACTTCGACAAAAATCCAAGTGCGTCGAAACTTGAGGATTAACTTCTTTGAACTCAATGGTCCAAAAAGTAGAACGATAATCCCGAAAAACAAAGAATTCAGATGATTTCTCAGTGAAAGCACCAAAATGTTAGACCAAAAAGTGGTTCTAACACCCAAATTGACTAAAAGTAGAATAAAATTAGATCAAAAGTAAAATGAACACACAGGATTTATAGTGGTTCGGCGAAGAAATGCCTACGTCCACTTGTCTTTCACTATTTTCAATGATGTAGTTGCAAATTACAATGAAATATTCACTGAACTTCTCTCACAACTCACTTATATTCACTCAATTGTCTAAAAACAAATGATGAAAGAAGATTTGGATTTTCCGGGAGTGCTGAAATTTGGGTTATGAAGGTGGTTGAACTCTCGGAGTGCCGGAAAAAAGATCCTTTTCTTTGCCTCCAGACGGGGTATTTATAGGTGAGAATTTGCTCAGAACCCGATCCGGATCGGAGCTACGTGTCATCCATCCCATCAGCCTCGGGTTCGGATGAATTTCTATGTTGACAACGCATCAAAGTAGTGGACGTTGAGGGTAGGAACTGGTCACAGCCGATCCGAATAACCAGGCGCTCATGCAGGAGAGTGACGTGGAAGACAGGCTCGGGTCGGAGGGGTATGCACAAGGGGTTCGGATCGAAGTACCCGATCCGACCCGGATTGACTTAGGACTACTTCCTGTGTTTACTCCGCTCCGCTCAGATCTATTGCTCTCCGCTCCAGCTGGAAATAGGTTGCTCTCCGATCCGAACAGACGTGCCTCTCTAATTCCAACAACAATAGCTCATCGATCCGAACAGCAGACTTTATCCGATCCGAACCGCTACACTGCTCCGATCCGACCCGCTTCAGTGTTTTTCAAGCTCTTCAATATTTCACATCTTGACTTTGTGTTGCCCAGTTCACAAAGTGGGCTAACAATAATGTTCTTGCACATTCTTGTAAGGTCCGGTTTTTCCGTTCTATAACTCCGTTTTGTTCTGGAGTTCTAGGAAACGAAAAATTATGATATATACCTTTCTTTGTACAAAAATGTTCAAACTCATTATTTTCGAACTCTCCGCCATGACCACTTCTTATATTTTTAACCTTAAGCCCTTTCGATTTCTGAATTCTTTTAACGAAAGATTTTAATTGTTTGAAAGTGTCACTTTTGTTTTTCAGGAAAATTGTCTACGTGTAAAGAAAGTAGTCGTCAACAATTACAAACATATATCGACTATGGTTTATTGATTGAACTTGTTGATCCGAATAAATCCATATGTAGTAACTTAAGTGGTTGTAATGTTGATATGACTTTCTTGGATTTAAAAGATGATTTAGTCAATTTTCCTAATTGACATGCGTCACAAACGTTGTCAACCTTAAAGCTTACTTTGCGTAAACCTCTAACTAGAACGCTTTTGGCCAGCTTGTCGATAGTTCTGAAGTTTATATAACAGAAGCATTTGTACCATAGCCATGGATCATATCATTAGCCATAAGACAAATATCTGAATTATGATTTATATTCATATTTAGAATATATATGTTTCTGTCTCTATAACCTTCGAAAACTAAATTATGATTTCTATCTAAAATACTACACTTATTATCTGAAAAGGAAATTGTAAATCCCTTATCGCATAACTGACTAATACTAAGTAAATTGTGTTTCAGATTCTTAACTAGCATGACATTGGTAATAAGAGGTAAGTTAGATGTACCGCAATTGTTCACGTCGCCTTTGCCGATGATATAGACTTTTGAATTATCTCCAAAAGTGACGGAGCCACCATCTGAGTATGTAATATTTGTCAATAAGCTCTTGTCTCTAGTCATGTGCTTCGAGCAACCACTGTCCAATATCCACTTCCTCTTTTCTTAAGTGGGACCTGCAAAGAATAAGATTAAGTCCATGGTACCCACTTTTTCATAGGGTCCTAAGAGTTAGGTCTTAGGAGTCAAAACCCATACGGGTTCGGTATCCCCTTTATATAAATAATTAGAATTAAGACGCACAATATTCATGAAATGCTGCATATATTTGTTCCTAATCAAATTGTTATTTGTTTTAGGAACCCATATCTTGATAGTCTTGACATTTTCCTTTCGAAATTTCACAACTGGTTTCGGCTTGGAATATAATAAACTAAGATTTTTCTTAGCTTCATTTTTGTCTACTACTACATCTTTTTTCTTCCTTTTATAACTGAGATGTTTCTTGTTTCTTATATCCCGAACCTTGTTTATTCGAAGCAGATTGTGAACTCTCAATGATTTTTGTCAAATTTTCTCGATCTTTGTTGAAGTTAGAAACATTTTGAGTAATATTATCTAACTTGGTTTGTAAACTAGCTTTTTTCTGGGTCAAGAACTTTAACTTTTGCCTTAAGCTCATGATTTTCAGTAGTAAGAGCATCGTTCTTCTCTTTTTGAGTTTTAGTTTCTTGACTCAAAAGAGATAATTGAGAGTCAATATTAGATGATGATTCTTGAATTTTTTTTCAAGTTCTTCTAATATTTTCTTCTCGTCTTTTAACATATCTCGTTCAAACTCTGCTCTACTCAAATCAGCTTTGGCTTCTTTGAATTTTCGTTTCATGTCTATATATTTAACTATTAATTCAGCATTAATATCTAGTACTTCATCAAATGTAGGAATTTGTACCTCATGTTCTGCTGCCATGAAACAAACATTTGTTTGTTCATTTTTTGTGTCACTTTCACTTTCCGATGAAGACGAGTCTGAATCATCCCATGTCACTGAGAATGCTCGTTTCATTGATTTGTCCCTTTTGTATTTGATTTTGTCATTTTCTGACTTCTTCTTTTGCTCCGGACAGTGCATGTGCCCCTTTTTGTGGCAGTTGAAACATTCTATAGTGGATGATGACGGTTTATTTGCTCTGGTTTTCTTTTTGTTATAACGACTGGCTTTTCGTTGTTTCAGTAAAAAATTTAAACCTTTTGCAATGAACGCCAGATCTTCATCTTCAGAATCTGATTCATCTTTTTCAGCATGGAATGCCACATTTTTCTTTTCTTCTTTTTGTTCCTTTCTAGCCTGCAAATTAGCTTCATAGGACATAAAATTTTTCTATCAATTCATCTGGCTTCATGATGGAAAGGCCATTAGCTTCTTCAATTGCTAATACTTTTCCTTCCCATTCACTAGTCAGAGAATGTAGGACTGTTGAAACAACATCAAAATCAGACTATTTTTGTCATAATCCTATAAGAGCAAGGTGAATATTTTGAAACCGTGAATACATATCATTGATTGTCTCATTTGGCTTCATCATGAAATTTTGAAATTGACTTTTCAGCATGGCTATTTTGGCTTTTTTTACCTTGTTAGTACCTTCATGACTGGTTTTTAGAGCTTGCCAAATTTGATATGCGGTGGTACAGATACTAACACGGTTATTTTCGTTTTGGTTTAATGCACAAAGCAACATGTTTATTGCTTTTGCATTTATAGTTGCTGTCGTTTTATCAGCCGGTGTCCATTCTGTATAATCAGTTGTTGGATTTACTATTTCTTTTTGGGTAACATTGCAAGCATCATAGCTATTTGATTACATAAAGAATGACATACGTGTTGCCCAATGCCTATAGTTGAGACCATTGAAGAATGGAGGTCTTTGTGTCGATTGACCTTTCATGTAAGTGGTGTTTTGAGTGAAAGTGCTAGTACTTGCGTTATTTGCCATATTACTTGAATATATCAAATAACTGTGTTACGGTTATAAAATGACCGTGCCCTGAAACCAAATGAAGATTTTGTACATGCTAATACAGTACACACAGATCGTGTAATATGGTGTATAACACACAAATATACAACTGCTATGAAAGAGAATAATATAAATATCAGCTAATCACAGATATGTAATAGTAAATGCAGGAAAATTGAAAAATCATGCTAGGGATTTTTATACTGGTTCGGAGCACCGTCCTACGTCTAGTCCCAAACTTCTATCTGGATTTTCACTAACAACCACCTCGCTTCGCCCAGAGCAACATGTTTACTACACCCGAGTAGACGAATGGGATTTCACGCCTCTAACAACACCAAGGACTTCAATGGCCTCTTAGAACACGAGGACTTTAACTAAGACGAATACATTTGTTGTTGACAATATGTGCTCTTGATAACATGACTTTGTCACTTGTAGTACTACCTTCCTATAATCTTATCCTCAAATAGAATATATGTGTATATGAAGATTTGGAAGTGGATATCGTATTGGATCAAAGGAATATTGAATGGATTCTAGGATTCAAACGATATATGATTGATTATGAGCAATTTAAGCGCTTGAGAATATAGAAATGAGATCAAGAAATTAGAAATGGTAATCAAGTTAAATTCGATAAAATGAATGATGATCTCATGGTGTTTATATATAGAATAAATAGTTGTAACTCTTTGTAAAGAGTAACAAACAATAGCCATGATTATTGGTGAAGAGAAAGAGATGCAACCCTTGATTGAATGGAGCGTCTTTTCGAAAGGTTGCTTTCTAAAAGAAAACGGTTGACAGGTCAAAAAGAACCGAGACAGGAATTTGAAAATATATACATTATATTCGTATGTGCACGTTTATTGTGCATTCTGGGTAGAAACGGTTGGTATGTCCAATTATGGGCGGTCGACCGGCTCTGCCCAGTTTGCACAATCAATGCACACACACACACACACACATATATATATATATATATATATATTCGTATATATATCGATTATTTGAGGTGTGAGATTATTTGAGGATAGATTTTAACATAAGCAACACTACTAAAACACCAAATAATCAACCTCTAATCTAGAATATCATATGTAGCTCTTTGTACCTCTTCAAACCAATAAATATCTTCTTTTTGTCGATCACGGCTTATTTCTTTGTCAGAAATCAAAACTCCACAATCTCTTGACTCAACAGTGCAGTAGTCAAAAAGTCTTAAGAATAATGTGAATCTTAAGTGTCTAAACTATACATTGATTATGGTTTGTTTCATGATATCGTGGTTGAGTTGAGGTCATAGGTGGATATGAGTCAAACCACTAAAGTGAGACATTATTCAAGAGATGGCTTGTCTCATTTGGATATAGGGTTGTCACTGCTGTAATTTATACTCAACATCGAGGCAAAATCTTGCGTCGAAACAAAGTAGTCAACATGTAATTGTTTTCAAATTAAACCATGAATTATAATATTGAACTTCATGAATAAAAATCGATATTATTAGAATTTTGACCATCAATCATCCTTTAGACATCTAAGTGATATAATCCTGATGAAGAGAACTTGCATAATAGAGAAAATTTGCACAATATATTGTCTCCTGTCGGTGTCACTTTGAAAGGTAAGAAATTGAATTTGACCTAAATAACCTGTAAGAGCCCGAACTCTTGTCCATTAGCGCGCTTTAGTAAAGTTCATACATGCTTTATATTTATATTGTTTAAATCCAAGAATTGATTTCACATTTGGGAGTCAAACAATTGCAACTCTGCGTTTCTAACTAAAATAATTTATTAAAATGTATATAAGTGTTATAATTAAGTATTATAAAGAAATTAATATAATGGTTGTATTGTTTAATTTATTATTATTAGAGGCATAAAATTAAAAAAATATAACCATTTTAATTTTGTTTAATTATTTAAGTCTAATATAAAAATATTAAATATAATAAATAACATATATAATCTTTTTCCTTGGACATTTTCCTTAATATGATAAATTAGGGATTTTTGGGCCGGTTTAGAAGGAACTTATGGATTATAGTTTATATTTGTTTTTGTTGTAATTGTCATTGGACATTTTCCTTAATATGTCTTGTATCACCAAATTTATAAGTACTATTTTTCCTTGTAAGGTACCCACTAGGGGAATTGCAAGGTTTTAACGAGGCTTATAAAGGAGGTTTATTTGGTTTAGCAATAAAAAGAACCAATTTTCAAAAAAAATAAAAAATAGATAACATATATAATCTTGGTAGCTGAATTTGAATTTTTAAGGCAATCTGGAGTTAAATTAATTAATTAAATTTAATTCATTTAGTGAGATAAGATCTCCAACATGTCATACAATAAATGATAGATTTAGATAGTATATTTACATAACCGAATGTGGCAACAAATATACTTAGATGACTCATTCTCTAGACATAGAAATTCATTTTCTCTTCATAGAATAAATTACATATTAATTATGGATTTTGCAGCTCCACAATTGAATTAGGCATATGATCTCTCAAAGACAAGCTAATGATTCTAGCATGTTCAACCAATGTAGTTATCTAAAGAAGAAACATTCTTGAATTATTATTTTTATATCGATTTAGGAAGTAATTTTGGATAATCGTTTTGTTGTATGTTAATTGCGAAGAACATATCTTGATTTCCTACTAACTTGGTGCTTCTCAATTGTAATATGTGTGAGTGTGTGTATTACAGTACACTCATCACAACATGTTATTATATTTTTAAATAGTGGAAAGTAGTTTTGGCTTCTTTATAAATTTACACACATATTGTATTCATATTGTGCTCGAGGTGGTGTAGTTAGCTTCTATATGTAAGTTGATTTAATATATTCAATATAATTTGTTAAGTTCGTGTCCGAACATTTTTTTATAAGGAGTTCGTTATTTTCAGAGGAAATACTTAAGAATACCCTTAATTACCAGTTAATGTTTACCTAAAATTTTAAATTTGTTTAATGCACGCAACATATAAGAAAAATATAATATATTATATAAAATAGCATATTTGATGGTCGCTATTGCCGATAAATTAGGGATCAACATCATATGTTCTGTATTTTAATAAAAAAAGGTATATCGTCTACTGCGGGTATTACGGTTATAGTAACTTTCGTGATTACCACCAACCGTAACCTTAATCGTTGTTGATGGTTGTAAATTCTAATAACTCTTACCTCAACCATTTATGGTGGTTAATCGTCATAAATTTTAAAGCATTTTGTACATATGATTTTAATCATATGTATTATTTATTATAAATTTATATAATTGTAACTTTTTTTTTGCAAGTGTATTTATTTGTATATATAATGACCATGCACGCACATATGAGCAGTTCATGAAGACATATTTTATTAATATACGAGCTATTTCCTTTGACTTAAATTACGAATTTTTATACTTGAATGTTAAATATTGTATGAAACAATCACCATGAGTGATATGGTTAACCGTGGTAATCTAATTTTTCAACTGTTACGATAATTGTTACTATTATGGATGGTAAGCGCACAGATGGCTGGTGTGGTTGAACGATTGATGGTTCAACCATATCAGTCTTATCGTCTACAACAGATTAGGCTAAATTGAGTGTAAATTGCGTCCATTTCAAACACTATAGATAATAATTAAACAAAAAAAATTAATACTAGATTAATCCATGAAAATCTTTAAGGATAAGTAGTATTTGGTTTATTTATAATATTAAAAATATTTTAGTACCTATATTTTCTTATTTGTGGACTCATGTTTCATCAGTGTTTTGACTAATATCAAACTACTTAATTTCCATGCAAAAATGCTTGCTCAAGTATGAATTCTAGGTAGAGACACTTCGAATTAAGAAAGTGGCACTGTGAATATTATGAACTGAATTTGTTTCTGACCCGTTCATTCCATTTAAGTCCTTAATATTCATAGTTTTGATATAAAATGAGAGGGGAGCGTGCATTATCTGTATCTCACTTGGTCATCCCACTTCAGCCTTTAACTTTCAGCCTGATCAGGGACGGATGCAAACCCATTTGAGTGGGGTAAATGACTCTATTGAATTCAATTCAAATTTCAAATTACAGAGAAATTTGTTTTGAATTTTCACTTCAGTTTATAAATTAAAGGCAGAACATGACCCCATCAACTCTGATGAATACTAGGAATTGAATAAGCTTTAGATAGTCTAATTGGGTATTGGGATGGTATAGGTTTGTTAACTATGTAAATGGTATATGTGCATTTTGAGTTTTAGGTTATGTCGATTTATTTTTCCCTTTACTTCTTTATTTGCTCTTGATCGGGACAAAATATGCCATCAATAATAATAAAAGCTTCTTACCACGTATATTTGGTTGGTGATTGAACACCTCCACAACAAAAACCTCTTTAAGTTCATGAAGTAAATCTTTTTTGGGTAATATCAAAGTAGCATACATCATGTTTAATATAGAAGTCTAATTAGAAGGCCAGGAAATATAAAACATCAGGTTGAAGTTCCTTTTTTACTGTATATCCATATAGACAAGTATCATTTCGTATATATAGTTATATACTATAATATAACGTGATGCCTATATTAGTTAACTACTATCACTAAATGTATCTTCTAAGCAAGAACGGGCGGAATGCTCTGTTCATTCCTGAAGAAGTTTTCAGGATCGACCTTCGCTTTCACAGATGCCAACCTTTTAAAATTATCCTTGAAGTACTTTTCACCCCAAACACGAGCACTTGCATAGCTCACAACTCCGTTTTGATTTCTTCCCAAATCCAAATCCTTGTAATTATAGTAAGCCGCCCTCGGATTTTTCGATACATACGGAGCCATGAAACTATAGAAGCTCCTCATCCAGTTCAAATGCTTTTGCGTTTCTTGTTCGTTAGCTCCAAACCACCTCATAAAATATTGTATGTTGTACAGTACCCCTTGCCTATGTGGGAAGGGAGTTGCCGCTGGTGATATTTTGCTCATTTGACCTCCGAATGGTTCCATGATCAAATTCTGTTTATAAGATCATCAATACTTAGCTCCTTGTGTGTGTGCGCATGCGTGCGTGCGTGCGTGTGTGTGTATATATATATATATATATATATATATATGTGTATATATATATATATATATATATATATAAACGTGTATGGAACTAGTTATAAAGAACATACATACCAGAGGTTCATCTTGAGCGTCCATGAGAAACTTCCAAATGATCTCCCAGTCGCTCTCCTTGATAGGAGTGTACACAAAATCCGATTTAGCCTTAAAAGAGCTGTTAAACGAAGGAGCTCTGCTCAAAAGAGCTTCTATCCCTTGATTCTGCATCCCATTAAAGTATAGCACAGACTGTAACCAGTTCATTTCGGTGCACTCTTCAGCTTTCAAATTGAGCTCGGGGAAGCTCGTCGCCATCTCAGTCAAGAGCTCCGCTCGTGTTCCGAGGAATAAAGAGTTGAACAACACCTGCACGCTTGGGCCGTTATTATCTATTGCTCTTTGCGCCACGATTCTCACAAACAGATTCTCATCAAAGTTCGGTGCAACTTGTTGCCATCTGCATATATGTATACATGATCAGTATTTTAATTAGCTTGCAATGTTTTATATGTACATGATTGACATATATAACATACCTTGTGACAAGCTTGGTAGCGTTCTGCCTCAGATACCTAGTAGCATCGAATGCGGTGACGACAGGGGGAACTTTGACAAGCTGAAGCTGGTAAGCGAGGACAACCCCATAACTGGCAGCTCCACCACCTCTAATAGCCCAAAACAGATCCTCCCCCATGCCCTTCCTATTCAGAATCCTTCCATCCACACCCACAACCCTGGCGTCGACAACATTATCCGCGGCTGTCCCATACTTTCTGGACATGGTACCTATACCGCCTCCACTGATGATGCCACCAGCACCCACTGTAGGACATACCCCAGCTGGGAAGCCATACCCACCGTTCGTTCTGGTAAACACGGCGTAGTAGAGTTCACCCAGAGTGGCACCAGCCTGGACCCAGGCAGTGCGAGTGTTGACGTCTACATCGATCCTGCGCAGGCCAGCAAGTTCGAGGATGATGAAGGGTTGGGTTCCGCTGTCTGATACGTAGGACATGGCCTCGTAGTCGTGTCCTCCGCTACGTGTGCGGATTTGAAGTTTGTTGGTGTGCGCGCACTTTATGGCTGATGATACCTGGGCTTCGGTCGTGGGAGATACGATAGCAGATGGTTTGGTGTAGGATGAGGAAGAGAGGAAACGGAGGTTTTGCGCCGAGGATTGGAGGAGGTTGGTGTAGGATGGGGAGGTGGGTGTGGATATGAGGGTGGTGTTCATGAAACATTGGGTGAACGCTTGGAGGGGAGAAACAGCATCTGCTGACAATTTCAAGAACGATAAGTAACATGAAAGGAATAGAATTATTCTAAGAGTTATTTTCGTGTACATTTTTTTTCCTTGTTTTTACTCTAGGAGTTAATGTTTTTTGTTGTTTTAAGCGTATGTGTATTGCTAGATGAATGGATGGTATTTATATAGGGTTTGAGGGATGAGAAGCGTTGATTAATTTTGGTCAAATAAGTATATCTCTGATGTACGTGTTTATGACCGTGTGTTTAATACTTTAACTTTTGGTCTGAGCAGCTGTTTGTAGCCACACTTGACCAGCTGTAATATAGCTCGTTTTCAAACTACTTATTTTTTTGCTATGCATATATATATATATATTGATTATAGAAGAACTTTCACGCATGGGTCAACTAACTAAATATTTTGTTATGCGATACGAGTAAAATGAGTATTTGAACTAGTTGGTGGATGTCAATTTTCTTAAAACATAAATAAAAGAAAACTAAATTAGGAAAAGGTGCAAAAGATTGTTTGGAATTCGATATTGCAGTCCACAATTATTATATTTGTATAAAATATATATTAGAAGAAAAAAAGTACCATTCAAATGATTAATATTTGTTAAAATAAACAGTATGAACTATAAAAGATTAAATCAAAGAGCATCAAATTAGGTTGACAATGAATAAAACATTCTTACAAAAAAAAGAATGTAAATTATGTTCACTTCTTGAAAAACAACAAAAGAAATGTAAAAAAAAAAAAAAAAAAAAAGAACAACGTTATAAGCTTTCAAGTTCAATACTTGTTTCGGTTTATTTATCTTTCTATTCATATCAGAAAAATAAATAGAAAAGATGAAAATAACAAGCTCAAGGAAAATTTGTAGAAATTTATATACGTTTTCAAAATATTGTTGATATACAAGCAATTATATTGAATAATTTTATGCAAATTTTTTATGAATACTTCAAAATTTATTTCAAATTATATTCAGCATCATATTTATTAAAAAAACAAGAAAAGGTTAATCCATAATAAATACAAATAAATAAGATCACTTACAGTCCAAAATTGAAGTCAAGTTTGCAATTTAATAGAATAATTATAGACATTTCTATAATTTTATGATGTTTACAAATAGTGGATTGTAGAAGCGAATATCTACAGATATGTTTGTAATTATTAAGCAAATGTTTGCGTATATATCTACAATATTTCAATAATAATGGATATTTCTACACAATTTTTTCTCTCCAATTGTGTAGTATTAATATTTACAATTTTATGATTATTTCCAAGTAGTGGAATAATAAGATGCAAAACAAATTTGATATAATAAACTAGCTTCAGGAACTCCCTTTGCATTTCATATTTTAAAGGGAAGCACTTTGAAATATGTTCTATTTTAGGGATGTGTGCCTAATATTCACTTTGTAATACTTTAAATTATTGGTTTACCAATAAAATGCATTTTTTTACACATTAAAAGCAGTAAAATTTTACTATAAGCATTAAAAAAATGCAAAAAAAATTCAAACATAGATTTACGTTTTTCTTTGAATGAATTAATTATTTCAATAATAACATTATTTTCTAGTTTGGCTAAATTAATTGTCAACCAAGTTGACTGAAATAAAATTTGTTCGATTTTGATTCATTACTTTTTACCTCAAAATGTTAGCTTTCGTCGGTTTTTTTTGCCTTGAGACATTAGCTCTCGTCGCTATTTGCGAAGGAGTTAGCCCCTTTGAATGCCAAGCTTGGGGGTATTTATAGATGAGTTTTGGGACCAACATTCCGAATTTTGTATCCCTGGAGGATGCGAAATTGACATCAAAAAAAAAAAAAAAAAAAAAAAAAAAAGCAAAAAAACCAAGTTGGAGTCAAAAAATTGCATCTCGAAGCTCAAAAATTTCGAGTCCCAAAAATCAGCTGAAAACTCGTGCGGATCAGGCCATAAATGGTGATTCACATGGTAGAACCATCGTGCCAGATGATCTGCCACTTTGCATCCCAAAAAACCTTGCCAAACCCGATGCACTCAAGCCAAAGGCCGTGATCCGCTCGTGCCAATCCATTTTGCCAAATAATCTTGGAAAAAGCCGAAATTTTGTATCCCTTGCCCAAGTCCAGATATTTGACTACCAAAACCATGATGCGGAGTCATGAAAATCTCGCTTCCCTTCAAGCCGCTTAGCACTTCTTGGATTGCCAAGTTTTTGTATTCCAGGGATGCGATGCGGAGCCATGGAGATCTCGAATCCTACCGATAGGATCAACCACAATTTTGTATCCCAAACGTGCCAGATCTTTGCATCCTCATCCCAGTGCCAAGCTGTTTTTCCTGATGCGAACACGAGGATCGGATACGAAATGCCGATGTGATCAAGAAATTTTCACATCCTTTAGGATGCGAAAATCTGGGATGCGAAATTTCCAGAAACCGTGCCAAATTTCCAAAGTTGTAGGGGCAGAGTAAAACACGTGGACCGGAATTGTTTTCCCGTGTTGATCACTAAATTTTTTGTGCCAAGCCACATGATCGAATATTTTACAAATGTGATCAGCCAAGCACGAACACATGGTTTTTGATGATTTTCACGCGTCGATCACCCTATTTTTTGAACGTACCAAACCAGAATTTTAACAAGTGCCAGATTTTGATGTCGTAAGTCGCAAAAGCCACTTTTCGTGATCGTGCCATAACGATCAGTTGTTTTTGTGTGTGTGACACCACTTTTCACCAAAATCCATATATTTTTCCATGATGAGTTTTGCTACGTGATCAGACCGATACGCTCAAGCAGTTTTAGCTGATCAGACCAAGTTGATCATGTATTTTTACCATGCTAGTTTTTCCCAGTCCATTAACGATGATTTCACAAATCGACAATATTTCCAATCTTTTCTGAATACATCGCGAACTCGACCAAATCACTTTGTATTTTCTGACGATGTTCTCGAGACTTGAGTGCGTTGTTAACCATAATCTTGACGTGTGACAACTTTGACCAAAAAGCATGTCAAACTCCCCCTCCCAAAAAAAAAATGTCTTTCTTGATCGAAGGAAGATGTGTTTTGCGAGGAAACTAGAAATCCAGGAATCCAAAAACTAAAGCCAAGAGAACTCCGAAGCGAACTTCTATAACCAAAAAATCAAAGAGCCATGATCGTGTTGGATTGTATTAACTAGAAAGATAACTTGAAAGCCTGAAATCCAATGAAGCCGACGATCACTCCGAATCGTTACTTTGAGAGATAACCAGAATAACCATAGCCAGGAAATCGGGATAAGCCGAAATCCGTGAATCCGCAGTGACCAATAACCTGATAGCCAGATATCTAGATGAGTCCAAGGTGGCCTTGTCGAGGCAAGATGACGAAGAGGAGCTAATTTTTTAAGATTCTCATGGTAAGAGGATTACGATGAGGAATTTCCATGCTTGGCAGGCTGAGTTGGGTGGTTCTTATGTGTGGTAAACCCATTTGGAAAATCTTAACATCCGATAGACCCAATCTTTGGGAAAGTCGAGGACCAGAGTGTAAGGTTGAGAACCGGAGTTCAAAGTTTGTGCCTGATTGATCAAGGAGGGGAGACCAAAGTCTTATGTTTATACTGGACGGATCCAGTGAGGAGGAGACCATAATCTTATGTTTATATTGGACAAATCCAGTATGCGGGAGACCAGAGTCTTATGTTTATATTGTACGGATCCCTTAAGGGGCCTGAGCCCTATGTTTATGCTGGACAGGTTTAGCGAGGGGCTAAGCCCTATGTTTATCTTTGATGGATCCAATGGGGAGCCTGAGCCTATATTTATCCTGGACGGATCCAGCAAGGAAACTAATTCCAAAGACAATTTTTATTGATATCACAAAGGTACAATGATCGATAGCCCAACCAAGAGCACGACTGGAGACAACAAGCTGATTCCGTGCGTGTGCGGGCTGACCTTGCTGCTTTGATCCCACAGAAGGAAAGTTAAAACGGGCGAGAATTCACCAACAACAAGAGTAAACATAAGTGTCAGACAAGGGTCTGGAAAATCCAAGAGAATCTGTATGGTCGAATTAGTTGATGACAATGCCTTGGGGAGTCTAGTCCTGCCCCTATCTTGAGACGTAGTGAGAGGTTGAGCTTAAGGCGCTGTCGTTGCAAGATTCCTGGCATACTAAGGTAGTTTATGGCGCCTAACACAGACTTAAACGAGATCGTGAAATTCCTAGCAGTGTCGATGTCATGACCTGGCAGTTCATGGAAAAATAGTACTTGCTAGAGTTTGCTTGTTTCGGAGTCTGGTCCCTCTTGTGAGGTTTCTGGAAAGGTGCAGTTTCGTGGATGTCGAAATAAATCCTTCCCAGGCCATAAGTGAGTTCAGTGTATGTTAGGCACTTTGGCTCGAAGCGAGGACGTGAGTTTCGATTGTCCTAAGACTTACCCTTTCCTTTATCGAGCGTAGATGTCTCCGAGCCTGCTGTAGATTTGGTTTAGTGTACCAGTTTTTCATCGCGGAGTCTTCCTCCTTGAGAAATCTTTCTGCTTCGAAGTAGAATTCAACGAGATCCCTTAGCAGGTCCCATCGCACTATATCATAAAGCTGATTTTGTCACTCCCCTATTATGGTACCAAAGTAGTTCTCATGGGTTATAAAGCTAATTGTTTTTTTTTTTAAATTAGCTACGACTTAAGGCTGTAACAATTTAAAATTAGCTACGATTATAAAGCTTGAATCAGGTAGGGAATACATAAATTAGATACGACTTAAGGCCGTATCTATTTAAGAATCAGGTAGTGCTTAAAGTCGTATCTTTTTTATGGTTAGATATGGCTTAAGGCCATATCAAATGTTTAAATACGCCAAAATTTGATACAGCCCAGAGCATTGCCTACTCACATTAGATACGGCCAAAAGCACTTCCTAATTTGCATTTTTGGTGTAATGTTGCAATGAAATCTTGAAGTCTGTTTTTTTAAGAATGTCGAAGATGGCAACCATTAGGACCATGGATGGATCCGGCCTATCAACAGAGGTCGCTGTGGCATTGATTTTTTCAAGAAATTTACGCAGAGTCTCACCTGATCTCTGCCTGATTGCTGTCAAAGTCATGACATTCTTTGGTTAGGCAACGTGAACTCTGAATTGCTCGAAGAACTTCCCAACCAAGACATTCCATCTTTTAATAGATTCTAGTTCCAACTGTCTAAACAATAAAGCAACGACATCTGTAGGATAAAGCGGAAAGCTCTTGGCCATGACACTATTTGAATATGAATGTACTTCCATATGACGCATGTAGTGCATGAAATGAACTGTTGGATCCTTCCCACCATCGAAAGCTTCTAATACCGAAAACATGAAGTCCAGTGGGTTTTGAAAGTTCCTGATATCTTGAGTGAAGGGACTGTGAGTAACACAGTCCAAGCTGGCAATGGGTGCCATGTCACAGGCGTAGTGTCAAATGACAACGGCGAGTTGACTTTCACTGCCCATGTCGAGAAACTGATTCAGAATATGTAAGTTAATGCCGGTGCCCCTAGCATCAAGTCAAATATTAGCAAAAGGTCGAGCACCAAACAAGGTATCTGGCTCGATCCCGATCTGAGGTGCCTCTTCTAGCATAAATCCAACATTCGAAATTATGGTAGTTCCTATGTTCAATGCGCGCACTGGTGCTTGAGTGCTATTCCCAACACTTGATCCTGATTTACTATAACCTGAGTTGAGCCTTAAATGGGATTGGGGATGTTGCCCCCAAGCCTAGCCGATATGACAGATGTCTGCGGATTGATGTCAGTTCAAGGTTGCTCTTCGGAAATTTCCCCCATGTCCTGAGCTAATCCTTACGAAACACTAGCACTTGTTCCAATCATGTTGCCTTGCTCGACTATCTCGCAAATCCTTCAAGACGGGCGAGAGGAGTCGCCATAATGGCTTTTTGCGGACGGAAATGTTCTTAATGTTGTTCTGGGTGAGAAGTAAAATCCTGAGTCAAATCTATGACGACTTTGTCAATGTTGTCTCGAGTGACGAAGTTTGATGGGTGTCCGATCGAGGAGAGTTCTTGTGTTTCCTCCACACCTTCTCCTTTCGAGCGAGCTAATTGTTTCCTTTTAACCATGGTGGAATCCGAGAGAATTTCAAGAAAGAATAAAAATGGAGTGGAAAACCAAAACTGAGGTCGACGTCAAAATCCGAATATAAAACTGAAATCTGAAGTCAGAACCGAAAACCAAAGCATAAGTCGAAGCTGAGATCCCTTTTCCTAGTGCGCCGAAGTGTTGACGTGGGGAAATCTCTATTCGTGCACTCCAATGCCTGAATGTATGTTTTGCATATGATAATCCAAATCCAAAGTCCAAGAATGTAAAGGGATAACACAACTTTTTATAGTGGTTCGACACTAACACCTACGTCCACTTTACAATAATCATTTGTCATATAACGACCGATTATAAAAGTTTTACAAGTTTGGACAATTTATGTGTACAAAGTTGCATAATAGAACAACAAAATGTTTGTTAATTCTAAACTTTGACCGAAATGCCCTTCTTCTTCGCTGATCCAAAGTATGAAGCAATGTCCAAAAAGTAGCTTCAATGTCCAAGAAATTCCAAAATATCAAAACATGTCCAAAATCAGTGTAAAATCCAAGTAAATGTCCAAATGTTGTAGGTAAACATTTAGAAGTCCAAAAAGAAGTCCAAAACCTATGAAGATGATAAAGGCAGCCAATAATGGTGCTTGAGAGCTTCAATCCCGTATGCCAAAGTGTGGGAAAAGTGCAAATGAGCCAACCCTTTTAAATTCCAAGTTGGGGCTATTTATAGGTGAGTTTTGGGACCAACAGCCCGAAATTTGTAACCTTGTAGGATGCGAAATTTGCATCCGAAAAACGGAGTCAAAAAACCAAGTCGGAGTTAAAAAATCGCAACTCGGAGCTCAAAAATCTCGAATCTCAAAAATCAGCTAAAAACGCTTGTGGATCAGGAAAAAATGGTGATTAGAACGGTAGAACCATTACGTCAGGTGATCTGTCACTTTGCCACTTTGCATCCCAAAACACCTTGCCAAACTCGATGCGCTCAATCCAAAAGCCATGATCCACTCGTTCCAATCCATTTTGCCAAGTAAACTGTTCGCTAAACGATATTTCTATTGAATTAGAAATCCGTCGCGAATTTTGAAATAACCGCAAGTGCACGACGTACTATTGTAATACGTAGTGAGTGCGAGTCGATCCACAGGGAAAGAAGTAATTTCAATTTTATTCACTCAAATTAAACCAAACTTTGAATTGTTCTAACTAATAAAAACTAATGAACTAGAAATGAAGTTGAGATCTAAATATGAAATTAGAGAGTAATTTAGAGGTAAATCCACTCTCACATTTATGTAAGTTGTCAAACGTACAATGTATGATCTCAATAAGTGATATAAATGCAAAATTTACACCATTTATGATTCTCATGAAAATGAAACTAAAGCAAAACTATTCTAAGTATGGTCTATGAACTATTGGCTAGAACTATAGACCATCAAATTTTGTTCATACTTTCATTTCAAAATCAATAATCACCTAGCTAATATTGATGTAACTTGTGTTTATATTGAATAAGAATAGATCATTTGCAAATGCAACATAACCTATCAAACTCATATGTATAAACTTACATCAATATTCACTAACATGAAGCACACATTAAAGATCACAAATCATACACATGTTGAACTTACATAAAGTTAGAGAGCATCATTACCCCTAAATCAAGGGGTTAGCCACTCATATGTGTTGTAATATCAACACATGTAAGTTTCAACATTAGAAAATTAAGCAAAATGAAAGAAAAACTAAGTAGAACAAGAAGAGAACTAAACTAAGAACATAAATTAAATCTAAGCTATGAACATGAAAGTAAATCTAAGCTATCAACATAAAGTAAATGAACATGAAATTAAATTGCATTGAAATAAAAAACTTGCATAAAGAAAATGGCTAAGTAGCCATAGAAATACAAGAGAGCTTTTGATCCTCAACTAAACTAAACTAAAATGGATAAAAGAGAGGAGATAAAAGAGAGGATAGATAAATGAACATAAAGGGGGTATATATACAAGATCACAAACCCTAAAACCCTAATCACTCATAATGGGAAATCCCCAAAATGGCCCTTCATGAAGCTTCTAACCCTCTCTTAGCCACTAATGAGTCATGTAGGATGCATGAGGCCTTTTGTCTCATTCAATTAGTCTTTAATAAGAAGCTTTAAGAGAAAGAGGTTAATTTGAGAGGTGGGGTCCTCCATGATCATGTATGAGAATTATTTCCTCTTCATTCCTTTGTATGCATGCATTTGTGCTCCAAATCTTCATGTGTATGGATTATTTGTGGTCCAAAATTCCTAGTAGAGACAATAACAAAGAACAAGTAAATGCAATCACAAAATAAAACATGCATAAGTGATCAATTTTTCCCAAAATGAGTGATGATTTTTGAAAATATTTAAAACAAGGTTTGATCACATAAAATACCCACAAATGTTCATTTATTAAACTAAACAAGAATAAATATGTGAATATAAATGTGCATTTTTACGTGCACATCATAAACGTGGCAAAAGCCGAAATTTCGTATCCCTTGCCCAAGTCCAGATATTCAATCCCAGAACCATGATGCGGAGTCGTGAAAAGCTCGCATCCCTTCGAGCCGCTCAGAACTTGTCGAATTGCCAGATTCTCGCCTTGCCAAGTTTTCGTATCCTTGGGATGCGATGCGGAGCTGTGGAGATCTCGAATCCCACCGATAGGATCGACCACAATCTCATATCCCAAACGTGCCAGATCTTCGCATCCCCATCCAGTGTCAAGCTGTTTCTCCTGATGTGAACACGAGGATCAGATACGAAATGCCGATGTGATCAAGGATTTTTTGCATCCTTTTGGGATGTGAAAATCCGGGATGTGAAATTTTTAGGAACCGTGCCAAATTTTCAGAGTTGTCGGGGTAGAATAAAACACGTGGATCGGAGCTGTTTTCCCATGTTGATCACTAAATTTTTTTGTTCCAAGCCAGATGATCGATGATTTTACCAGATGTGATCAATCAATCAAGAACACATGGTTTTTGATGATTTTCACGTGTCGATCACCTGCTTTTGAACGTACAAAACTACAATTTTGCCAAGTTCCAGATTTTGATGTTGTGAGTCACGCAAGCCACTTTTCGTGATCATGCCATGCTGATTAGATGTTTTTAAGTAATCGACACTGCTTTTCACCAAAATCCATATGTTTTTCTACGATAAATTTTTCGTGCGATTGGACCGACAACTCAAGCATATTGAGCTGATCGAACCGAATCAATCATGTAGTTTTTACCATGCCAGTTTTTCCAAGTCCATTAACGATGATTTCACGAATCGATGATATTTCCAATCTTTTTCAAACACGTTGCAACTTTGATCAAATCACTTTATGTTTTCTGATGACGTTCTCGAGACTTGAGTGCGTCGCTAACCAAAATCTTAACCTGTGAGAGCTTCGACCAAAAAAGTGTCAAAATATGGTATACTGCAAAATTTTATGTTTATTACGCCTTTGATTTAAAATTAATTTAAAATCAATACACAATCTTATTTTTCCTAGGACTTTCTATATCTAGTCTTTGTTGAACACCAAATAATTATAATGATATTAATCTAAAATGATTTTATAAACTTCAAATTCTTAAGGCTAAAAGTTTCTATAGTACAAATCACTTAGGTATTTAACTTATAATATTTAAAAGCATCCACAATATAAAGCGCTTTGACTTTTAACTAGATAATAACCCTGCGTATCAGAAAAAATAAAAAAGGTTATATTATTACTTTTGTTTCAAAACATACTAATGGTGTGATCTAAGATAGTTTTGATAAGGAAATGTCCAACACATATATTCTCGTGTGTGCACGCGTGCACATGTATGTAGGATAGGCTATTGCTTTTGGAAAGATTTATATGTTAACATTCAAATTCACTTCAAAGTTATTAAATAAAAAAAGTACACACGTGCATGCATATTTGTATAAACGTATGCATATTTTGGCTAAATTGATCACTTACGCATCTTTCGGTAAAATCAAATTTTACTTATTATAAGCAGTACTAGATAATGATAATTATTTCACTAATTCTCTTCATTAAACTATACCACTTTGGACTTATAAAATTTGGTAATGGTCATAATTTCAGTATCATCCATATATAACTTTATGATTCAAACACACTATCTTTGGTTAGATAAATATAATAATTATTAGCTAAATGCTCTAACCATATACTTTAACTTTGAGCTGACTTCAGTTGACCATGATATTAACTTCATATAACTGAGGAGGTGAATCATTTGTTGAATAGTTTTTCACTTTCAATGCATCCATTTAACCAAATTATAGTCGTTCAGTGGACGTTGTGTTATGATTTAACTGTAATCAAAGCGAAGCTTTAACATTGAAGATCAACTATTTTCTCAAGTTGAGAAAACTGTGCAAATTAGTCACAACAATATTCTAAGCTTAGTTATGTTAACTAACAGAAAACTGTCATGTGCATATTTCAAAAGTAATCTAATATTATTAATAGGTAACCCCTTGATGCCTCTAGTAGTCATGAGTAATACACTGCAAACATTTGAAGAGCGCTACATACTCTAGTCTCAACAGATGTATCGATATTCGTTCTCAGTATATCTTAATTATGAAAATTTAAAATGGCATATTTATTTCCATTGTGATAAATCACTCATGATTATAACAATTTGTAACTACTACCACAGAACATATCATGTACGGATTTTCTATTAAATATATTTTTAATTAAATCAATAAGTTCATATAACACCGTATACCAAGTATATATATTAGAAAGAAAAAGTTCTCTATATTGAACAAGATCAGTATATATCAAATTAAATATATGTAACTAGTTACATAATTATATGTAGGACATATTCCTAACTCTATCATAGAAGTAATCACCAAACATAATGGAATGCACGGAAACTTCAAGTTTCATAAGTGAGACGACTTCAAATCCAATTAGTTAGGATGACAACCAAAACCAGTTGGATTCTAGATCCAAAATTCAATTATGAATCAAATTTTGAAGCATCTTCAAATTCAGGCAGCAAGAGCATCCAAGTAACGGTTATAGTCTACAGGTGAATATTTAACACTAGTAGCATCTCTAATGACAACTCTAGGCATTAGGCTAAAACATGATATATCTTTATTTCTATAGTTCTCTCCATTTATGTTTATGTGCTACGTTTCATATGGTATTAGAAAATTTGTGGAATATTTTAGAGCCATATAAATATTTGCCTACTAAAAGGTAACATGTCCAGATGATAAGTGTAGTAAAGATGTGTATGCTTTATCGGATTAGAAATGATGATATTTGGAACAAACTTTGAGTTGCGCCTATTGAAGAGAAGTTAGTCCAATATCGCTTGATATGGTTTGGAAATCTCCAATGCGACCGCATGATGCATCTGTACGCATTGGAATTATAGGCTGCGCCGAAGACCCAAAAAGAGGTAGGGGTCGACCTAAAATGACTTGAGAGGAGATAGTGAAAAGAGATTTAAGTAATTGGAGTATGTTTGAAGAGCTGACATCGAATATGAGTGCATGGAAGTTAGCAATCCATGTACCAGAACCTTAGGTTCTTTTTTTTGGCTACATTGCAACTACTTTTATTATCACTTTAATTATTTTAAACTTTATTTTACTTTTATTGACGCATTTAACCTCCTCCTTTTTTTATGGTTCAATCTCTAGCCAACCCCAACTTGTTTGGATTTATGACTTTGTTGCTGTATTTTTAGTGCCATATTCACTCTCCTCTAGCATAGTGCACAATCATATAAGGTATATGTCCCAATCTCAAGCATATTTTCTACTTTTTTTTAGGTTTATCTGAAACTGTGATAAACTTTCACCTAACACCTTATATATAACATCAACATACCATTGAAAGTGCCATAAGATACCATGTAGAACCATAAAACTTTGGATTTCACTATCAAAGTTTTTAGTTGTTTTTAAAGGATACAGCGATGTAGACTGAAATACTTTATCTATTGACTCTGAAGGAACGGGTAACTATATTTTAGCACATGCAGTGGAACTATTTTCTATAAATCCAAGAAATAAACTTTTTTTATCAATTTTAAATGATGCACCCAAAAAGATAGAAAAGAAATATATTAGTAAAGGAATTTACCAGGAGAGATGCTTTATGACAAAAAACAATATCAGTTGCACTAGTTCATTAGATAGTACCACAGTTATTACAGATCATTAGTTATAATGACAAAAGAAGACAAATACATCATAAGCACGATAATTTTACATAGTTTCTTACTTCAAAAAAATTTGTAGTGAGTCATATATGTACCTAAGCTAACATGGTAGATCCTTTGATGAAATGTAACAATCCATAAATTTTACTATTCAAAATTATCAATTTTAATAGATCTTTGAATAAAGTTTTAGAAATTAAAAGTACATTGATTTAAATATTATTGTGGATAAATTTAGCTATAGTAGTATGAAACAATTATTAAGTTTGTAATATATTTTTGTTGTTAAATTACTAGAATACAACTAGATATATAACAAAATCTATTATTGAATCAAATTACAGTAATTTGATGTGGAATTCTAAATTTAAAATGGATGAGATGTAATTTGTAACTAGTTAGTTAAGATAAGAAATATACATTTTGCTTTGGAGGAAAATAGGTGCTTTCATGAAAATAAAATAATATTTTGAGAAAAATAAAAGCAAACAGTTTTATTTTTAGTGTGAGTATATTGTTATAAAAAGAACAAAATTAGATTTTGAAATAAAATTTTATGGTCATTACATTACATTCATGTGGTAATTAAAGTAAATAAAAAAATAAAATTTGTACAAAATTGTGTTTTAGAGGATTTTGATGGTCTCATTAGATTCAAAAAAAATCAAAAATGAAATGGAAGTTTACAAATACCAAGATCAATTGATCAGAAAATAAACCGAGTAAAATTCATTAATGGCGACTGAGCTCTCGAAACCCTAAAATTCGTTAATGGCGATTGGGAACCTTCCACCTTCCTCTTCCACCTTCCTCTTCTACCTTCGACATCGCCTTTACTCCCCTCCCCTCTCGCTCTCCTAACCCCCTCGATCCACCACCAATTGCCCCTGAAAAACCCTCTGATGCAAATCTTGGAGGTACTTATTCACTTCCAGATCCAAGAATTCATTCTTTTAACTCCAATTTGTCAGCCGATGCTTCTCAAGCTTCATTTCCCTCTTTTGTAAAGAAGGATTTTGCATCTCTGTTTTCTTCCCTTCCGTGGAATGCTGAAAATTTTCAACCTCGGCATTTTAAAATACCTAGGGATGGTTTGCCGAAGAAGATTCCTGATTCGGTCAAATCCGAAGGCTTGAAGTACTGGGGTGATATCTTGGTAGGCTTCTTTCTAGATGGCACTTCTTCGTACTCTTCGGTGGTAAATTTCTTGAATCGATTTTGGAAATTATCTGGTGAAGTTAGTATCAATTTTGATGGTATTCACTTTTATTTTAAGTTTTTTCAAATGGATTGGATAAAGAAAAAGTTTTGAAATCAGACCCTATTTTTATTACAGATCGTATGTTCATAATTACTCGATGGGATACCACAATAGGAAATACGTGTGCTCAGGTTAAAAATGTTCCAATTTGGGTTCAGTTTTATCATATTCCTACAATTCTTTGGACACTATTGGGCATAAATTGGCTTGCTTGCCATGTTGGGAAATTGATTTATTTTGACTGCAGTACGGAAAAGTTACAGCGTTTTCGATATGCAAAGGCGTTGATAGAGATTTCTGCTGATTTTGATCTGCCTGATAGTATAGTAGTTGATGATTTAGGTAAGGATTGCCCTCCCGTTAGGTTAGCTTATGCTTGGAGGCCCAGTATTTGCACCATATATAAAACTTTTGGTCATGAGACTGGACATTGTGAATACAATGATAAGGTTGATTTGGTTGTTGAAGATCATTTACAGGACTTTGGTAACAATAATAATATCAGTTTTACTGGTCATGCTGGATTTAAAAATATGAATAATTTCTCAAATGCCAATTATAATAATTGGACATCTACTAATAAAAAATTTCAAGAAGGTTTGGGTTAAGAAGGACAAGAATATTAATGAGGTTGATAAAGATGTTTTTTCTGATGGGTTAAATATTAATAGCAACCCTTTTGATGTCCTAAATTCTGATCAAGAAGGAATCAGTTCAAAGGATCAGATTAATGCTGTGGCCAGATTAGGTGACTCTAAGTTAGTTAATAACACTAATGAAATTGCTGGTTCAGCAGCACAAGGGAATAATTGTAGTGAGACACAAAATCATTCTAATATGGTTAATGAAGTGGAACAGATTGATGATGAGGAAACCTTAGTAGGCAATCTTTTTGAGGATACCTTAGTAGAACAGAATAATGAAATTGACTCAAATGAGGCATTAACTGATAAGAACACCGATATTCCACCTTCTATCACTGGTACATTCTCAACCCCTTCAAATGCCAGTACTTCTATGAGTAATGCTTCTTCATTGTCAGACTTTTCACACTCTAAAACCTCTCCTTATGCAAATTTGAAACCTCCATCCTTCATCAATTTACCTCCTCCTTGTCAACCAGTTTCTGGTTCAAGATTGACCTTCCCCATCATTAAAACTATTATGGCTTCCACTGCAGTGCCTTCCAGTTCCTTACCTTCCTCTAATTCTAAGACTAGTAAGCTGAAAGGGAAATTTTGGGTTGATTCAGATCTAGATGAAGACTTAGACTATGGATTAGATGATGTTCAACCTCTTAGTGCCAAGCTGAAAGGGAAATATTCAAAAAGACATACGAAGAGAATCCTGGCCCTTTTTTGATCCTGTGATCACTTGAAGTATTGCACTTGAATCTGTGTGTTTCTTCTGCACTCGGTTGATCTATTTTTTCTTGTTGACTGTTCTAGAATTGCTTGATTGTGTTGTCTTTTGTTATAGCATTGGCTAGCTTTGGATATTGTTTTGAAGTGCAGAGATCCTTTCTAATTGATATGAGGATTTGTGTGTTTTGGCAATCGTGTATATATCCACTTTTGATGCTCAACTTGTGTAATTTTGGAGAATATTCTTTGAAGCTTCAGGAAATTGAATTTACATGTACTTTGTAGCTAGTTGGTCTTATGAGAGTTAGATGGGAGAATATTCTTTGAAGCTTTCTCTTTGGCTAATTTCTAGAAATAAACAGTATAGAGTTTTTTTCAATGTTTAGTTGCTCTTTTGATTTGTTTTTTTCTCAATGCTGTTTGTATATTGTTACATGTGTTGTGTAATTGTATATGGAGAAAATGTATAATTGTAATTGTTAAAGTGGAATAAATATAATAATTGCCTTTCAAAAAATAATAATATCAAAAATGTATGTTTTGATAAATAGGATGACATATTTCTGTCTAGTAACGAAAACAAGTTTTCGGGCCATGGTTATTACTTTAGCCCAACCAATATTCCGCTTGCCTATGAATTGAAACCATAAACATAATTCCTGGACTGTAAATATTTCTTATAAAATTATTATAGTAAATTTTATTAATATTTTAGGATAGAAAATATGATGATGCGAATTCTATAACGATTATAATTAAATGTTTCAATTAAATAAATATGTAGATCTTGAATTTAATGTGGAAATATTATTTCTAAATTTTGTTTAAATTTTATTTAAACTAGAATGATGATTGCAAATTTTTGGATTAGAACTAAAAGTGATTCAGTTTATTTTATGATTGTTTATCTTGATTAACGTATAAATTTTAGTGTAAATTAATTGCTAGTGTAAGGGTAAATATGATGGATCCAGGCCTCGAAATCTTTCTTGGGTTCAAAATTCTTTTTGCACTAGGATTGCCTATTACCATACCTCAATCGAAGTTCAGACCGTCATCCTATGAATAAGGCATGAAAACTATGAGAAAAATTATAAAAATAATAGCTCAAAACCCTATTTCCTCTTTTAAGCTGTCGTCTTTTATTCCTATAGCTGAAAACCATCTATCTTATTCTCCTATGTTCTCCTTTATCTTACATTGGATTACAATGACGCCAATAGGGGAGATGTAGTATTTGACGAGACCTATGTGATTTATGGTCGGATCGAAATGAAAGCTTGTAAAACATTCGGAAGTTGCCTTAGAAGGTTGTGCACTGTAACCATCCCACTATTTTTAAATAATTTAGATCAACAATAAACCACACATGTCTAACCCAAACTATTCAAAAATATAAATGGCTAGTGAGATTTTAATATAAGAAATCAAAAGATAAAATAGAACATAGAATGTCATAGTAAAATGATAAAATATAATAATCATATAAATAAATCGTAAGGTTGCTTACGTATACACTGTTTTACAATTCAGAGTAAAATAATCAATAGGCATACCAAAATAAAATAGACGAATAGTACCAGTCAATACAACTATCAACCTCCATTTTCAACTTCAAAATATTGTCATCGGCTAAACTGAGATAACTTAGGCTGACCAGAGCATAATAAAAAACAACATACTCAAGTCAAGCTAAAATTCCTTATATAAGTCAAACCAAATGAAATATGAGTGTAGTAGCATCAGAGATGTTTATAGGATTTTTCATCTCCTATAAGTGTATAACGTGAGTGTACTAACTTAATAAATATTACGGGATTTTCCATCTCCTAAGAATCCATTAAACTATATCTTATATTATAATGCAAAACCCCAGGTCAAAGAGTCAAAGTGAAGCCTTTTTCGGTTTCCCTTATATGCCCTTCCTACAAAACCGTGGTCGCCTTACTTCTTACCGACGTTTACGTAATTTGACTGTACGATGGGGGTAAGCCCACGTCTCCACTATTTCCACCTCTCTTCCACCGCTTTCAGTTTCATCTCACTTTTTCTCATGGGAGAATTCATATCTACGCCAACCCACAATAACTGCTTCTCCCGTGCAATTGCACCGCTGCTCCATCCTTCACCTAAACCTCTTCCTACCAGATCTGCAGCGCATAACGGTTTCGATTCTCTCTTCAACGGCGTGAATCATCAGAAGAAGAGGCGGTTTCTTCGTAAGCATGTTTCCACTACTGTTTCTATTTCTGTTTACTGCTTAAGTTTTATTATTAATTTTTATTTTGTTGCGATTGTGCTTTTGTCTGGATTACAGTTTAATTGTGAACAAGTTTTTACTACTGCAGATCTTATAATGGCGATGTTGATCGTTTTAAGTTGGCAAAGCTACAGATCCGAGGATCCAGAACTCGCTTCTCCCTATATTTTTTTCCAGTAAGTGAATTTTGTTGCTTACCACCACGAAATTCGGACCTTCTTACTTTATAATTTACTTCTGCCTTCGTTTTTTTACTTCCGTTTCTATTTCTATTCACCACTTAAGTTTTATCCTTCATTTTTATTCTGCTACCATTTTACATTTATATGGGTTGAAGTTGAATTTTGACCATGTTTTTACTGTAATAGTCTTCGTTAGGGTGACGACTAATGGAATTCAACAACAAGAGTTTGGCAGCACTATGTTAAGATTATGCAGATTTGGTTCATATGCCATTTGTTAATGTTGCCTAATTTAAGTTCTAGAGTAGGTATTGAATGATGTGGGAGATATATTTGTATAAGTTCGATTGGGTTTTCAAATCATTTTCGCATAATGGGTTCTTGCAAATATAAAAATCTGCCTTTATAACATTAGGAAATGTTATTCTCTGATCGTCAATGCACTTGAAGTTCAGCATTTACTGATATGTGTAGAATTTATTCATCTTTTATGTATTACCACTTATCACCTATGTTGTGTTGAACATCAGTTAACTGTTGGTGGGGTTTCTAAGATTGGTTGTGGCTGAACGGAAGATAGTATCAGGTAATGGATTCATATATATATTACCCATTATTGTTTTGATTATTGGGGTTCAATAATGAAATACATAAACTGGTCAACACAAGTTTATAACAGTATTGCCAACTCTGAAAAATTAATTTGCTATGATTACCTAACAAATTCACTTGGCTTACAAGTTAGCCCTGTATTTTTTTATAGTTGTTTATGATAATAAGTTAATGTATCGTTATTTTTTTTCCACTACAAATCGGAATAAACATGGCTGCAGTAGTTAAAAGGGATTATCGAGGATGTTTGAAATGAACGATCATCAGATTTGTGCTAACAATTCAATAATTGAAGGTGACATTAGTCAGATTTTGTCACGTAAGTTGTTTATAGAAAAATTATGTGCAAAATGGTACTGTATCAAGATAGAATTATGAGGGTCATCGTCAAGTTACTGTAGCACATGTTCACATTACAGTTTATAACCTATTACAAAAAAATGCAACGGTTGACATATAAAGTTTGCATTTTGAAGCTTTTGCGATAACTAAAGCGTCCTTTTCAATTTTTACTACATGAAAAGGGTATTATTGTCGTTAAGTTGAACATGTTAATAGTTGTGACCTGAAATTTCTTCCGCTGCATGCGGCGATAACAGTTCAATTTCCTTTTCCTTCTCAGATCCTGAGCATTAAGTTACTCATTAATTTAATGTTATTTTCTCCCTTTAATCAAAATCCTAAACCACTTTATTTTCTTTTTTTTAGGTTTTTGATCCATGAATTTCAAAATGGAGCCAGTATTGCTGCATCCATTTTTTGCAAAAGTTGCAATGGCTGAGGAAGCAGACCCTATGAAGGTCTTCTAAAATGAAGGATAACTTGCATGCAGAAATTGTGTTGAGCAAGCTAAATTGTAGGTTTTCCTACGTTAAGCTTAAGGTACTTCCTAGATTTAGGTATGTATTCCTTTACGGATCCTTGGTACTCATTTCTGTATGGTTTATTTGGATGAAAATTTATCTAATGATTTCTCTCACAATATTGACTTTGCATATTCAAAATATACCTAAGAAGAAATATAGGAAGTTGACTTGACAGTGGAGTCTTTACGACTTACATATGAAAACCCATAAATAGGCTTATAAGTCCATGTATAATGCATGGTTCATGTATCCATGCATAGAAATGGAAAGTTACAATACATAAATATATCTGATCCTTCAATAACTCACAATAACCTATACGACCGTTGATTATGTAATATGTGAGCTCGCTATTTTCGTAACTTCCTGTCAAATAAAGTTGCAAACTTCTGTTTATGCGCCTACAACTCATGCTGAATGCAAAAATCGTATTGGGAGTATTAAAAAGAGAGAAACATTACGTGTTAGCGGGTGCACCTTACTTTGCTTGGGATTGTTGAGAGTCGACCCAATTCCCAGCAAGACCTACCTTTGATTGACTTATTCAGCTTTAAAAATATATGAGTAATCAATTTATGTTCTAGAATATTGCTGTTTTTGTTCATACTATCAACTTCAAGGTCAGTTTTTGAATGTTTAGCTTTGTTTGTGAATTCCTTCTTACTGTTATCAAATTGACGTTTATTGTGGCTCTTCTTAAACAATTGCGAACTTTTTATGTACGTAAGTATGTATTTATGTATGACGTCTAAAATACGTAATAGTTCAACCTGACATTTGAATTTTTAATCTATAAACTGAAAACACTGTTGTTCATGTTTTTTGGTTGGCTAATGTCTCTTAGTCTCTCTCTGTTGGTGTAACATGTAGCTGAGATTAACATATTTTTGTTACCCATCATTTGTTTTCTTAACATGACTAAGCTACTATTACTTACAGGGGAACCAAAAAAATTGGAAGAAGAAAAAGGAGTTGAGGAGGCACTATTCGAAGTTGCCATGTGCAGAGACTCATGTACGTAAATAAATTTTACATGGTAAATCAAACTAAAAAATTTAGATATCTGTATAACTTGCGTATGTGAAAGCACATCTGATCAATAGATTACCAAATGAATAAGATTACCGATGTAATTATTAATTATGCACATGCAACCGCTCAAAATTTTATTGCTATTACTCTTAATTACTCTATATGCTGTCCTAATGCGATAGGGCCAAAATGATATAAAACTTATAACCAGAACAGATGGATTGGATGACTAAGGCACAGCTGGATCTCAAATGGAAATAATCAAAGGTATTCTTCCCTCTTCAATAAACTCATTTCACCAATAATTGTTGGTTGCTATTCCTTAGCGCAAAATGAATTTGGCTTATCTTTCTCTCATTTCTGCACTTAATTCGAATTTGCGGAGAACTACCGTATTTTGCTAATATATCGGAACATTTCTTTCTACCTTTGCAAGTCATCACAACTGAATGCTGTTCGGACTTTTTTCTTCCCTTTTAACAAAGGTTGCTCTTTTGTTTACTTTTTACACCAAATACAGCTTAACAAACGCATTGATAATTTGGAGCTTACTATATATGCACTTAAAGTTCACTCTTTGTTTATCAATTTTGCCTTAATACTTTGGCGCTGTTTTTTATCCAAACATAATAATTTTACCAAATTATCTGCATAAGAAATATGATATGCTATTTGGCTGAAAACAATGAAAATTGAATCAGTGATCAATATGAGTTAAACAGATGACATACAAATGTTTTTTGGATGTGGAAATGTTTGGAAACAAAAGTTTGCTTCTTTCTATTTGCATAATATTATTAATACTGATACTGGGCGAATGAAATGGAAGAGGTCAGCCAGATAAAAGTAACGATGGCCGAAGGCTACAAGAGATGTAATTTATTATCTTGCTTATGTATGATTAGATACATATCAGATGTTGTGATGCTAAATTAATCTTTCTGATTTTACAGTGAAGGAAGAAATCTTTGCACCATTACAAGAAAGGTTGACGTAGGCATGTTTAAAATGAAATGCACTTCAGGTAGAAATGCGTGTCTTCTGTAAGATGATATTATTTGTGTATGCTTTTCTGTTTTTCTTATGTATATTCTTGATAGATATTTTCTTTGGTTGTTGTTTTGATTGTTCCACCTCAGTTTGTATCTAGACATGCTTAATCCCAATATATAGATCCACCTCAGTTTATGATTTTTCTACTTAATTTATCATATATGTTCAAGATGCTTTACATCAGTTTTGGGTGTTGTAAGTTCTGCATGTTTATTTACAATCTTCGGGTCTTACTTTATATTACTGATTGCCTACATCGCGTCCAGTATTACTGCTTTATTCTCTTTCGTTTTTTTCCAACTTGCAATATCCGAAATTTGTACATTAAAAGCGCTGCAACAATTGCCCATTTTAAACATCATTTCCAGCTTTGCTCAGATATATCTATGCACACGCCCATCGGACGTGCCTGCGTACTGGTACATATAATAGGATACACTATATATGTAATGTTTATCCGTAAAATAAATATTAAAATAGCATGAAGGCTTTACATTTATCCACTTTAACACATTTAAAGCATGTATCATATGCAGGTCCTATAGCACAACCAATAGAATTGGAAGTCAATCTGTCTCCTATAGGTTTAACGCTAAAATAAAATCGTAGTGGGCACATATAAGGATCAAATATAATAAGGCATATGAGCCGATGCCTAAGATAGGATTCTACCAGTTTACCTTTTTTGGCTGGTCGTAACCTATATTGGTCGACTACGTATAACACTCCAAATAAAATCAAGGCGCATCAGTCAAATCACAAGTCAAGTGAATAATATGAAGAGGTGTGTCCATTAGATGTAGCTAACCTCAGTGGCCATACGTCAGCTCTTGTTCTATTCATTTTAATTATGACATAAGTGTCAAGGCTATCCATCATTGTTCACTTGCTTCATTCTAATAAAACATTCGCCAATTCTACCACTTCTTTCTTAAACATCCTCCACGTAAATGGTTGTTAAAGTTGCTGTAATATTGATAGAGAGTATGTCAATATCTAGTTACGGTCTCTTTAACAACCAATCATGATTTTACACATCATGGTCATTTCATATTTCAGTAAGCATCATATTTTCAAGTGACAAAACAGTTTAATACCAATTTTGAATTTTGACTCCACATTATCATATCCCAATCGTAATATAATTGAGTTCATGTTCAATTTCACATTTTCCTGTAAAAAGTAATATAATCCAAATTTTTATTTCACATTGTCGGTTAGGGAACGCGGGATGCAGATCTTAAGGCAAGACGAACACTAGAGGGGGTGAATAGTGTTTCTTAAGAATTTACAAAAATCTAAAACTTAAACGATGTATTATATGAATCACACACAACAGAGATGACTACAGACACATAATCAAACACAGAAACAGAAAAATATAAAATGCAGTAAAAGGAAAGAACACACTGGATTTTATACTAGTTCGGATTACTCTAATGTCCAGTCCCACACAATGTTGGATTGCGCAGAGTTTTATTACTATTATCAATATCCAAGTATAATCCCCTTGATTTCCCGGCTACGAGGTAAACACCGCTCCAACCACTCTTGATTTCACGGCTACAAGATTACCACCGCTCATTTTCCTTGATTTCAAGGCTACAAGAAACATACCTTTTCCCAAACAATTCCCAAATGATTACAACAGCTCTATAACTCTTCAATAACACTTCAATTATGAGAGTAACAGCCCTATAACTCTTCAATAACGCTTCAATTATGAGATTAATGAGTAGAGAGTGAGAAAAGAAGAAGTTTTATGTAATATGAGTAGAAATCAGCAAAATAGAACTGTAGAATTCAATAAAATAAGAAATATTAATGGTGTAATGAAGAGTAGTGAGCTAGAGAAGAAGAATTATCAAAAAAAAAATCGAAATCAACCCCTATTTATAAGATTTGAATGGTTGCAATGCGTCTGGAATGTTATAAATAGTGAAAAGACACTTCCTTTGAAAATCGAAAAAAATGACATTTGTATGCCGACATAGACATATATGTATGTCGACATAAGTATGTGTAAAATATTTTTTAAACTATTTTTCAAGTGTTTAACTATATATATAATTCTGGGAATTCTTGAATTAAAACTTATTGATATAAATGAGTATTATAAAGTGTAAAATATTATGAAAACATAATTACATATTATATAAACATATTTGTAAAATTATAAGGTTTAAAACTATATAACTATAAGACTATGAAAGTATATAAATATAAAATTATATAACCTTAAATTTAAAATTTATTTTGAAATCATAAGTAAGATTGAAAAACAATTTTGAATTTAAAATTTTGAAAATCAGAATTTGAACCTGGAGTGCTATTCAGAGTCTTACATATAAACTAGACTCTATTACTATATTTGTCTTAAATCTTGATAACTTGAGTACTCATGAGTCTTGATTCTCCTCTGAATTTTGAATCTTTAAAACTGTACAGTCTTCAGTACTTAAGTCCTGTATACAAATACTGCATATATATATATATATGTGTGTGTGTGTGTGTGTGTGTGTGTGCGTGTCTGTCTACATATTCTAGATAGAGATGTTAGTATATATTTTATAATTAATGATATCTGAAATAAGGTTGTTGTCATTAAATCTCCGTTCTCCAACAATCTCCCTTTTTTTATGATGACAGCCTTGATTTATAAAATGTTCATACATGTTCATACTTGTTGATTCTGATACTTCTAATGCTCCCCCTGACTTCATGAATCTTACATACTCTCTCTAAAACTAATCCTATTTTACAATTTCTTCCCCTTTGTCATTGTCAAAAACAAATTCTAATTATACTCCCCCTAAATCCTATATATATATATATCTTGTGATTATACTAAGGTAAATTACTTCCCCTAAATTTATGACTATATAATAATCAATACCAAGTATTTAATATTTACAAGTATGTCAATCCATATACATACATGTTTTAAATCCAAGCAAAACAATCAAATCAATATTTACAAACAATGTTTAAAACAATTTCACACGAATTCAAACATAATTCAATCAAACAAACTAATCAAATCATACCAAACAATCAAACATTTCTTGGAACTTCTACCCATCTGTCTTCTCCAAAGATTGGATCCATCTTGATGACTTCCCAATCTTCATCTTCTTTTGTCGTTGGTGCCTCAGCGAGGTTGTTGTCTTCGTCTCTGAAAAGAGAGGATATTGGCCAATGGATGACATCAAAATGCTTCTCTTGTTGCTCAAACATCTTTATTTGACTTAGTTCTAAGTGATGTTGATTTCGTAGAATTATGGAGAGGAAATTCTTGAAAGAATTCAAAGTTTCTTTAATATTTTCACTCAAATTATGTATTGGATTTGCCATAATTTGATAGTTTTTAATAAGAATTAATTAGAGAGGAAGAAGAAATGACAGAATAGTTTTTTCTGAAAGAAATAGGCTTATATAGGGTCTGGAATTGATTGGATTTGAATAGACATAAGTTAGTTATTTTAATTTTAATTTTGAACAAACTTGAAATCTGGCAGTTATATGTCGACATAAGTATTTATGTATGTCGAATATGTCGACATACATAAGAAATTTTTGAAAATTTTCATTTTTTTAGTTAATTATTATTATATTATTTTAATTTATTTAATTTTAATGTTTTTACAGTAACTTAAAGATAGTTTTGACATAAATAAAACACCATTCATTTCAACTTAAAAGCAAATACATCCAACTAATCACGAGACACTAAATACGAGAATCGAAAGCAAAAACAAGAAAAGACTAAAGATAACTTAAACTAGATAGGCTTAGATTTCAGGGATGAGGATGAGGAAGATGAAATTCCAAGTTTTCTTCCTATTTTTCCAATGAACGTAGACATATGAGTAAGTGTCTTTTTAAGCTTCTTTTGGTTCTTGACAATTTTCGCTTGATTTTGAACAATCGTCTCTTTGGAAATGATTCTAATGTTAGGTGGACACTCTACACTTTCTAAAGAAGTTTATTCTTCTTCGATATCCATAGGCTCTTGCTCTTGTTGCGTTCGAGCTTGTTTGTCTTCGAATGTCTCATAAGGTTTGAAAGTGAGTGGAATTTACATAAGGTGTATATTTGTGGAGTCAAACACCTTTCTTGGTACAAACTCTTCTCCCTTGAGATCGACTCCGAAATATTTGAAAATTCGAGTGAGATAAACTCCATAATAAAGAGTGTTTTCTCTAGTTGACATTTGTTGGGGCTTAAGTTCTTTTAAGATCATATCGGCCCAATTGATGTCATAGCCGTCAATAATAGCAAAGAGTGCTTTTTGGACTTTAACAGTAGGGTTGTTGAAGTTTCTGGAATTAGGAGTGTAATGACTCACTATCTTTGATGTTTCGAATCGATAATTAAACCAACTCTAGCCGCTCAAACGACGAATCATTATTTAACTTACAGGGTTTAATCAGAAAATACACATATAATCACAATACACAATATTTGCAGTGGAATAAAATTTTATACAAATAATATCAGAGTTGTACAATTTTTTTACTATACATCAGAGAAAATATAAAATGTATACGTAGATTTTTAAAATAAAGATTTTACGGTTTAGACGAGCTTTGCACGCGCATGCACCTTCATGCCTCTCTAGTTTGCGAGCTGAAATATGTAAACCTGGAACACTTAGGGCCTGACCCGAGCATTCCATGCAAAAACACAAAACACTCGAGTTAGGATTAAACTTATTTCAAGTCAGCAAACTTCGATAAATACGTAAATATAATTAGTTTAATCCCAACATTTTGTTTAAACGATTCGAGCATGTTAACCATGTGAACTACCGAAATAAACATATCGTAAGTACCGAAACAATTTCATGCATCAATAAGGTGGGTGACAGGATAAAAAAAGTGACAAGTTGCATGACTAAGACAAGGTGTGGCATGTATGCGCATTCAATTCCGTGCGTGAGTAAAATAATAGAACAGGTCATATTCAAACAAGGCGAATTAAAAATGTGTCCATCATCAATGCGCACTGGCAAGGCAAAGGGACTAACAATAAGAAGTTGTACACACACATATGGGTCCCAAATCATTTTCCAAGGTCATAGCATGTTAAGAACTATATGAATGAGTGGGTGAACATTTTGCAAATACCACCTAAAATTTCCTGTAGTAGGGTATACAAAAGGGTAATATGTAGGCATGCAACTTCAGAGTGCCCTTATGCAATGGTACCAAGGTCCCATGAGCTTATCAATGGTATGCATGCAACCACCAAGTAGTAAAAGAATTTCAAAAGGGCATTTTAAAACTCCTCTATACGTAAACCAACTGTTTACATGGGTGAATGTAAGTCACTACACAATGGAGTGCATGCATGAAAGGCTACTGAACATATATAGCACACAACTGAACATGCAAATTCCTATAAAAAAAACAGTAAGGATGCATTAAAAGAGGAACAAAATGCAAACATGATTAGGTAGGCATGAATGGTCAGACATGCAAATAGGGGTGGGTTGATAAATAAGGTGACCAAACTTAATTTGCATGGAGCAGTATACCATGGGATGTGCTAAACTGGCGAGAGTAGTAGGCATATTCAAGATTTGTTTTTCCGTACACACCTTTAACTTCAGGTCGAATGTAACAATACAATTAACATATGCGATTTATAAGTAGTGCAAGAAATTAACTAGTCCACGCATTAAATCCATTTGGTTTCTCAGTCTGAGGCACTAACGGTTTTCGACATAATACGAAATAAAACCCAACATCTAGATTAAAACAATGCAAGTGGATAATGATATCTAAATAAAACGTTATGGCATGATCTTGTAGTTTTTCACATAAACAAGTTATCTTCAAAAGCAAGTTTAGTAACAGAAGAATGCTAACATTTTGGTCATAAAATCGAATGGCAGAACCAATGTTAATGAGGAAAAATGCTCAGTGTCACTCAAAAATGAGATTAACGTTAACAATTTTAACCATGAGAAATTGTGTATGTTGTTCTTTATGCTAAAAGATCCCAATTGCATAAATATATCATATCATTTGTGTTCTAAAGATTTTTGTTAACACGCATGCACTATTCCAACATATGTATATATAACACGTGCACATATACTCACTACCCGTATATGCAGTTAATGACTAAACTCAACCAAGGCAATGAGCATTCATGGTGCATACACGTGTTGTTCAAAACATCTCAGCAATATCAAAACCCAACAATCAATGACCAAATATACCGCATGACAGTAAACTCAAATGACCGACATGGTAGCAAAGAACCCCCAATCAATCTACTTAGCGAAAACACGAAATAACGTACTTGAAATATGTTGAATATTAAGATAAACTTACTTGGGTCAAGGCGTTCTGAAGCAAGGTGATGGCTTGGCTCGTAGTTTGAAGGTGAACGGTAATTCGATGGACCTAGCCTCGAGTGGACTGAAACAAGATGGCGCACGAGGTGGAAGCATGTGATAACCCAAACCTCCGAGCCACGGAAGCAAGGATAATCATTGGAATACAACACATTAATTACATCAGCAGATTACATATAATAGCATAACACATGAAATCATAGAATAATATACATCATCATAACAGCGGAATCATAAATGTCATCATCATCAGAGTTACACAGATACATGATACTACTTAGTACATAAAAGGTTCCATCAAGTAGATAATAAGTCTACTACATAATCAAATACAGCATACATAAGGTAATGTCTAAATGTCCAAAATATGTGATAAAAGATAGTCTTCGTCTTCAGCCAACAGAGCACCTCATGCTACGGTGCATATCATAAATAAATCCAACTACCTATTTACTTGGCCATCCATGTAAAAATAAGGGCACCCGAGTTTGCAAGTGAAAACAAACTACGAGTCAGTCATTGGACTGGTATGAGAAATCTTACTTAACTTATTTAATAATAAGGCTAATCACAGGACCACGCCGCTAACGCAGAATGGGTTTACTCCATTGGATTGCCAGTGCATAAAATAAAGTAAATCATTTAAACAACGCAATGCTTTTTTTATAGAAAAATGAAGCCATTATAAGACTCAGGTCCCATCAGATAATGCAACGCAAGCCGGAGGATAAAGTTTTACCTTATAATGGCAAAATATGCTTGATACGTATAAAACAGAAATCATTTGATATTATTATTAGTGCATATATGTTTCATAAAACAATTTCAATATAAATGTATCAATCATAGACGACATGAGCGTCTCATGCTACTATGCCGCCATATAAGTTTACAATCAAATCCGAAATGTCATATTGGAAATTGGATTTCCATCATGAGTCAAGGACAGGGATGGCTCTTCCCGATTCGAGACACTCTAGCAAATGCTTCAGGATTACACACTCTGGGCAACCCTTGGTTCCTGCAGGGCCGGTCCACACTTATTTTAGTGGATTAATTATTCCTGAACACACGTTTCCCGGTCCTATCAGACCTATCTCTGTGCCACCAGGGACCCAATGTCAGACACACATCCATTTACAAGTCCGTTCTGGGTCTGAACGAAATCGGAGGCACATTATTCCTCGTTTCATATGTCCAATACGGAAGAGAGGCCCTCGTATATCCGGACAATCAACAAAAACGTCCGGACAACTACCACTATAACCCCTTCCTAGGAGCTAACCAATCCAGGGCATTAGTAGTAATCCATTCGATGTGAAGATTACCGGTCTTGCACCGTCTTCATTTCCTTTGATTTTTAGTCGTCGTTCAATTACTTGAAATCAGATTTAACTCGGCCTTTTCAAATAATTCTCGAATATATATATATATATATATATATATATATATATATATAAAATTCAAATCATTTCTTTACTAAGTTAAATTCAATTCAATTCTATAGATTAATGTCAAATGAATCTAACTGTCAACATTACTCTATAAACCAAGTGAAATTGGTTTATTTCCATTCCATATCGTTTATAATATTTTATAACGATTTATTGCTATTTTTATTTATATAAAAATAGCCTATTTAATTCGGACGACGTTTCAGGTCACTATGCGGCGTTGGCGTTGCCCATTCAGATTTGAATTACACATTTCTCAAAATCTAACCGTTGGCTCTGAACAAATTTAATATCGTTGGAAAGACCTTTCCAAAGCGAATCAAGCAGTTCTAGTTTCGAGAAAATCCGATGGTTGGATCTCCCAGTATAACCATTTAAATTTACGATTCTAAAACTCGAACTGCTGCTGCACGATTCGTTTTATTTTAATTTATATTTTTATATAAAAATATAATTCATTCGATGAATTCCAAACCATTTAATTCTTCAAATAATTGGCTAACGCCTTTAAATTTCGGAAAATTTTGCCATAACCTCCTTTGTTCGGGAAGGGTCTGAAAAATTTATTGGGCCGCATTAGGCACCCAATAAATCCAGAAAAAGCATACACAATTTTTAGTGGCCTATCTATGCCAAGGGAGAGTGTAAAAATCATATCTCACCACCTTGTCCAGTGTTGGAAATAAATAATCCATGTGCCGTATCTAAAATCAAAAGAGACGTGAATTATTGTCATCTCCAGACCCGTGTAGGGTTTTTTATCAATCCTGCCCCGAGCACTGTTACATGTATTCCTTAATCATGTCCATAATCATTTTTCTGTTCAACCTGAAATACAGTCATCGCCATACAAGCATCTCACTCGTATGGAAATCCCAACCTCGTCATATAGGCTCCAATTGCTTATATGGAATCTGATATGCTATCTTCATGTAGTATGCCATGTGGTGTAGTTCAAAATTTAGTTGTTGCTATCCTATGGCGTGGTTTATAATCTCACACAGAACAACTATCACACCGCATCCAATTTCATTCACAGGAGTTTATATAATAATAAAATTGCACATCCAACTCATTAAGGTGTACCTATTTGTCGGGCACGCAAATTTGTTCTTTACTCAACAGCAAATCCATTTACCTATTTAGCATGTGTATATATATGCATATCTAAATTAAAAATAATATTTTTAACTATCCAATATTTATTTCAACACATAACTATTTTTTAAAACTTCATATACATGTTAAAAATAATACTTTTACCATTCGAATATTTATTTCAACACATGACTATTTTATATAGTTCATATACATGTTAAAACAATATATTTACCATTCCAATATTTATTTCAACACATGACTACTTTATATAGTTCATATACATGTTAAAAATAATATTTTTTACCATTCCAATATTTATTTGAATACATGACAATTTTATATAGTTCATATACACATTAAAAATGATGTTTTTAATGAACAAATATTTATTTCAACACACGACTATTTTATATAGTTCATATACATGTTAAAAATAATATTTTTATCGTTCCAATATTTATTTCAACACATGATTATTTTATATAGTTCATGTACATGTTAAAAATAATATTTTAACCATTCCAATATTTATCTCAATATATGACTATTTTATATAGGTCATATATATGTTAAAAATAATATTTTTAATGAAAAAATATTTATTTCAACACAAGGTTATTTTATATAGTTCATATACATGTTAAAAATAATATTTTTACCATTCCAATATTTATTTTAACACATGAGTATTCTATATAGTTCATATACACATTAAAAATGATATTTTTGATGAAAAAATACTTATTTCAACACATGGTTATTATAACACTTCATTTCAGAAAATTTTGGCTTTATAACGGTACGATATTAGAACCGGGAAAATGATGTCTAGCAACATCCCTCTCATGCCCTTGGCTCGCACCATACATAACCGTTCCATTCAATCAAATCAATCATAGGGTTGACAAACCCATATTCAACCCAATTATCCACAATACAATCAAATTTTTTGCATTTCCAATTTATACAACTCATAACAAATTTATACAATGCATATATCACCTTCCTCACATTAAATACAGGTCGCGTTTCAAAACTGGGTTCGAAACTAGGTCTTGATTTTGCGCTCAATCCATGACGTTTGAAGACGATCGACTTACACCACGTCGAAGAGCTAGGAAAACCGCACCTACCCCTGCCACGTCAGCGAACTCGGCGGTGATTTGGTAGCTGAAATCAAGGGCGAGCAGCGGATGTTTGAGAGGTCGATTTGAGCAAAATACACAACTTTAGATATTGAAACTGTAACACCCCGTGAATTCTATAACGTTAAGCTTCAAAAATTAAAGTGAAATTAATTCTAAATGAAAGAATTAATGGAAATGAGTTACGCCATTGTGTTTGTCTCGGAATTCTGCTTGAGATAGAGTCCGAGTTTGCGCGAGTAGGACTCTGTATGAAGGAGTTATGACCTGCGGAAGTTTCAGAATAAAATTTAAATTCAAACAGCTCAGTTTAAAATTCAAAATTCGAATTTCAGGTTCAAACTGGGCTGGGCGGGAAAATTCCCGCCCAGAGACCAGGTCGACCATAGGGTCGATCATGGTGTCGACCTGGCCTCCCCAGGTCGACCATAGTGTCAACCTGGCCCCCCCCAGGTCGACCATAGTGTCGACTTGGGTGTCGACCTGCCAGTCGACCTGCCTAGTCGACCTGGCTGGCTAGGTCTGGCTCTGGCTCGAATTTCTGTGGCTCTGTGTGCCACTAGGGCTGACGTGTCACCTCTTGATTGGCTCTTTGAACTTTGTATGGCCTAGATTCCTCCTGTCTTCATCTGACGGCTCAAAACAATTTAAAAATCTATAAATACACCCTAAGTCTCAACTGAAAATTCACACAAAAAAATAAGAAAGGAGTCGTCATGCTGCTAGGGAGGAATTGAACATAGCCGTCAAGAGAGAAAAGCCAAGAGACGAATCAAATTAAGAAGAAGATTAAAGTATAATCAAATTAATCAACGCAATGTTAGTCTACCCAAAGGAGCGCATCTCAATTTCAGAATTCAGAATCCAGAATTCAAGATTCTGCATTCGTTGTAAGTATAGTGACCTTTCAGAATATGAATAAAAATTGTGATGTGATTCGATGTAAATGAAAATAGAATTGTGTTATTGTATTGTATAAATTCTGTGTATTGTAATGGTTCTATCATGACTTGTGTATTGATGTTTGTGGCATAAATTGATTGATGCAAGCCTATTGAACAATTGTATATGAAAACAGTGGAAGTTGTAAGTTTGTGGCAAAAACTAGAATTCAATCCCTTTATGTTTATGCCTATGACATGGACCATATACATTCACTAAGTCTAAATTAAGGCTTATGTAAACATGTTTTAGACTTGAAACCTTTTATTCCTACAAGACCCAAAACCTATGATATCATTTCCATGTTTATTTGCTAGTATAATTGGATCTATGTCAAGTATTGTTTAGGTTTCATAAATTAAGCAAGTTCATGTTTATTTGCAAGTGTAATTGGATCTATGTTAAGTATCGTTTGGGTTTCAAAAACTATGTAAGTTCATGTTGAAATAGGCTATGTGATTAGAAGTTATAATTGGACCTTTTGGTGAATATACATCATGCTAGTTTTGTGTTTGACATTATGCCAAGTTAAACATGTTTAAACACAAGTTTGTGTAAGCCTAAACTATGCCATTTCATATGTCACCTACTTAGTTATACATTGATTTGAATGCAAGTTCACATGACCCATATTATATGTTAGTTGAATCGCTAAATTGCAAGTTCATGCGCCACACACCTTTATGTATTACATGTTTTGATTTCCCCTTTTTCTCACGTTTATAAAGCTGGGTTGAATTGTAACAAGCCCAACACATGTTATAATGTTGCGAACAAACGGGGGTAACAACGTTGGGTGTAAAACATTAAAAATATATGTTGGCATGTTTGGCACATGCCAACGACAATGACATTTAAAGCGGTATGAATTGTTATACCCAACAATAAAAGACATGACATTTACATATATAATTGACAAACAATAAAAAGATGTAAATTTAGAAAACACGATATGCTTAACCCGAGGTTGGATTGAGTTGTGATGTAAACCTGCCCAGACCCACCCGGCTGTCCAGTAGTCACAACAATACCTATCCAATGTGGGTGGTTAAGCATTGAGCCCAATAAGGACCCGAGGTTAGACTGAGCTACGGTGTAAACCTGCCCGGAACCGACCGGCACATCCAGTAACCGTAGCAATACCTGTCTAATGTGAGTGGTCTGGTGCTCCTAAGAGGCTAAGGACAGGTGGTATGGTTAAGTCAACTATAACACTTAACCAAATTCAACATGTTAATAAGAATTGATGGGTGGGGTTGGGTAAATACAGACACTTAACCACTTAACATGTTTGACTAGAAAATCCTGGTAACGAGGGACCCGTTTCAGCAGTAACCCAAGTTAGGTATCAACGGTACCCTGAAACTAGGCAGGGCGGGGCACGATTACTGGGCTGATTGTAAGCGGTCAAACGACGGCGGTGGGTGCACAGTGCAGGTCTAACGGTGTGCGGGCGTGCACACACTCCGGAGAAGACAACCAGGGCACTGGGGACACCAGTAGTATAACCTATTCCTTCTAGAATTTGTGTCGGGGCCGCCACCATGGGTCTTGATACACCCCATGGTGGGACCAGCATAGGTATCTACAATTCTTGGGGGTCGTATGACACATGTTAATGCGAGTAGGAGCCGATCTTTTAATAAGAATGGGGATCACTTCACCCTCACCATGGGGTGCCAGTTAGAATAAAACTCAAGTAGGTGCAGAGATATAGTATGGGTGCGATAGTACATTCAACACTTCCTTAGCTTGTGACACTTTCCAATTTTCAGTATATATCTATCATGCCCTCTTCTTATTCATATACTGAAGAGTTACTAGATTTACTCAGGCTTTATGTCTGACTCTATTTTCTTTTCGTCTTCTTTTCTTTCGTCCCCCCCAGGTCCACAGGGAGGAAACAGCTCAGCTCAGTCAGGCTCTTTACAAGCTCCAAGACCGTAGATGTATGATTTGGATCTCTTTTGCTCGAATTATGGCTTTGGATATCACTATGGGGATTTTTGTCACTTTATTTATGTTTTATGCTTCTTTAATAATCAAGACAGTAATGATGTTGTAATGTTGGAAGTATTTTGAGACAATTATGGAATGTTTTGTTTTGAACACATATTGATGAAATAAAAGTCTGTTTGGTTTCCGCTGTTTAAAATATGTGTATTTATATCTGTCTTGAGTTTATCTATGGCTTTTACTTATAAACCTCCACCAAAGTTAAGGCATTCCCTTTGTGAGTGACCTTAATGGAGGTGGGGTGTTTCACTTGGTATCAGAGCATAGGTTTACCAGATAAGATAAAAGTTTTTGAAATTGTTTTCAAAAAAGAAAATTTAAAGAAGCATTTTCAAGAAAAAGTGTTATGTTTATAAAAAGACAAAATCCCCCAAAGCCATGTGCCCTATCTATATCTCTCTCTATCCTTCGTTTTGAATCTTTCCTTTTTGTTTCAGCATGTCTGGAGACCTTAACCTCCCGGAAGGAGTGCCGATTCCTGGTTGGTTTTGGAGGTACTTAGAAGCAAGGGCCAATGGCACGGGCCCAGCAGACATCCCTCCTCCAGTGGCCGCGGTTCCTCCTCCTCCACCTCCTCGTGGAAATGCCTTCGCAAAAACATGTAGAGACTTTAAGGCTATGGGTGGAAAAGGCTTTTATGGAACAGAGTCCTTTGTAGGAGCAAGAAACTGGCTAAAGGAGACTGAGGATCTGTTTGTCATCTTTGGAGTGGATGACAGGCAAAAGATACAACTAGCGGTATGGTTGCTTAAGGATGAAGCTTCCTATTGGTGGGAAATTACCAATGCTCAGAGGGCGGTGGAAACATGGGAAGACTTCAGGACAAGGTTTGAGATGAAATTCCTCTCCCAAGCAGAAAGAAGCCTGCAAATGGAGAAGTTTCTAACTCTGAAACAGAGAAGCATGACGATTAGGGAATATGTTAATCAGTTTAATCAGCTGGCCAGATTTGGGTTAGACTTAGTAAACACCCAACACAAGAAGGCACTTCGCTTCGTCAAGGGTTTGAATGAGCCTCTACACAGCCTTTCCATGACCCATGTATCCAAGGGAGCGACTTATGAATGCTTGGTGGACATGGCGTTGCAACACGAGGAAGACCATGGCAAGAAAGAAACTAAGGGGAAGAGAAGAAAGAGGATCTACAAGCAAAGAAAACAAACTTCAAGAAAGGAGGGAAGAACAATAAGCCCCGTGAGAAGAGAAGGTGCAATTTCTGTGGCATTGTGGGCCATATATCAAAAGACTGCCGAAAAAGGAAGGCGAAGATGGGTGGTTGCTTCCATTGTGGAGAGACTGGGCACCAAGTTAAGGACTGCCCAAAGAAGAAAGGGCAGGGACAGAAATCCGGATCCACTTCAGGGGGTCAGGTTCATGCGCTAGTGGCACCTCAGCAGGAAAGAGGTAGTAATATTTCTGTAGAAAGTGTAGTCTATCTTTATAATCATCCAGTTCGTACACTTTTTGACTCTGGCGCATCACACTCTTTCATTTCATCTGCCTTAGTAGAATCTCTGCATCTAGACACTAGTATGGTAGAAGATCCCTTAGTAGTTTCAAATCCAATTGGGGGCTCCGCTTACTTGTCAATGGTTTGTTTGGGTTTGAAAATCTCTATTCTCAGCGTTGAGTTTAGTTGTGATGCCTTTGTTTTGGGCTTCTCGGGATATGGTTTGATCTTAGGCATGGACTGGTTATCCAGTAATAGTGCCATTCTTGATTGTGAGAAAAGAGTAGTTAGACTCTTAACTCGGCTTGGTAACACTCTAGAAATTTCTTGTAATCCCTTGAATGTTGTTATGCTTAGTTATCTAGAGTCGCTTGATGCTTCTGATGAGAATTTGCAATCAGTAAGAGTAGTCCGGGAATATCCGAATGTCTTTGAGGAGGTGAAAGGCTTACCTCCGAGGCGGAAAATAGACTTCCGCATATATCTTGTGGATAACACAAAGCCTGTAGCTTTACCTGTCAGACACATGGCTCCAAGGGGGAGAAAGGAGCTGAGTAAGCAGGTTAAAGAACTTCTTGAAAAAGGGTTCATTAGACGGAGCATTTCAGAATGGGGTGCTCCAGTGGTGTTCGCAACCAAAGCGGACGGTTCGCTTCGCCTTTGCGTCGAGTATAGGGAGTTAAACAAATTGACCAAGAAAAATAGGCACCCTCTTCCCCAAATCGACGATTTGTTTGATCAGCCTGTTGGTGCGACGGTCTTCTCCCAACTTGATCTGGCAACTGGGTTCCATCAGCTAAGAGTAGCTGAAGATAGTGTTGATAAGACAGCGTTCAGAACCCCAGACGATTTCTTCGAGTGGCTTGTCATGCCTTTCGGCTTAACAAACGCACCCGCTTATTTCGTAGACCTAATGAGCAGGGTGTTCAGAGAATTCCTCAACAAATTTGTGGTTGTCTTCGTAGATGATATCTTAATCTTCTCAAGGAATGAGGAAGAACATGCTCAACATCTGGAAGAAATCATGGAAACTCTCCGTACACATCAGCTAAAGCCAAATTCTCCAAGTGCCACTTTTGGAGAAAGGAGGTAAGATTTCTGGGGCATATAGTGTCCAAAGAGGGGTTGGTCGTGGACCCCGTGAAAGTGGTGGCAGTGCAAGATTGGAAGACACCAAGAAATGCAACCGAAGTTCGAAGCTTTCTTGGGCTAGCCGGTTTTTACCGAAAGTTTATTAGGGATTTCGCGAAAATCTCAGCCCCACTCACAAGGCTAACCAAGAAGAATCCGACGTTCACTTGGGATTTAGATTGCGAGTTTGCTTTCTAACGATTAAAAAGGGCTCTTACAATAGCCCCAGTTCTGACTTTGCCAGATGGAAGCAAAATGTTCACAGTATACAAGGATGCATGTGGAACGGGACTAGGCGTTGTTCTAATGCAAGAAGGAAGGGTAGTAGCGTATGGTGGAAGACAATTGAAAGTTCATGAAAAGAACTACCTAACGCATGATCTTGAGTTAGCCGCCATCGTCTTTGCGCTTAAGTCTTGGCGCCATTATCTCCTAGGTGAGAAGTTTGAATTATACACTGACCATAAATCGTTGAAATATCTCTTCTCGCAGAAGGATCTTAACTTGAGGCAGCAAAGATGGATGGAGTTTCTTGCCTCGTATGACTTTGAAATTTCCTATACTCCCGGCAAAGGCAACGTAGTAGCAGACACGTTAAGCCGAAAGAAACTAACCTTAAGCCCACTCTTCGTAGAGAGGCAAAGCTTGGAGTATATAGCCAGTTTTAACTTTAGGCCCTCTTCGGATTTTGTACCGGGTTTGTTAGCATCTCTCGAAGTACGCCCTACTCTCTTAGACTCAATAGGGGCGGCACAGCGTGAAGACCCTCAGCTTGTGGATGTGATTGATAAACTTATTAGGGGTGAGACTTCTAGTCACCTCAGTAGATACGCCATCGATGATAAGGGTTGGCTGAGGCGAGATGGTAGATTATGCGTCCTAGAAGCAAGGGAGTTGACAAAGAAGGTTCTCGAGGAAGCACATCATTCCAAGATGACTATACACCCTGGCGGTGATAAGATGTACAAGGATATAAAAAGGACTTTCTTTTGGAGCAGCATGAAGCAAGACGTGGCAGATTTCGTCTCTAAGTGCATAACCTGCCAACGGGTCAAGGCGGAACAGAAGAAACCTGGAGGACTACTTCACCCTTTAGAGCTCCCACAGTGGAAGTGGGATAGCATTTCAATTGACTTCATTGATGGACTACCTAGGTCGAGAAGAGGCAATACTAGCATTTGGGTAATAGTGGATAGGCTTACTAAGAGCGCCCACTTTATACCTATCAAGAGTAGAAGGACTGCCTCATCTCTAGCATCTCTTTATCTCAAGGAAATAGTTCGACTCCATGGGATACCCTCCAGCATTGTTAGTGACTGAGACCCTATCTTCACAAGCGAGTTTTGGCGGAGTCTACAAGAAGCTGTAGGCACACAGTTATGTTTGAGCACGGCCTATCACCCCCAAACCGATGGCCAGACGGAAAGGGTGAATAGAGTTTTAGAGGATCTTTTGAGACTTTGCGTTCTTGACATTGGAGGGACTTGGGAGGATCACCTTCCTTTAGTGGAATTTGCCTACAACAACAGCTATCAAGCTACCATCGGTATGGCGCCCTTCGAAGCCGTATACGGAAGACCGTGCAAATCACCAACTTGTTGGTGGGAGTCTACAAATAAGCTTATACTTGGGCCAGATATGATTCGAGAGACTTTGGAGAAAGTGGACTTGATACGGAGAAGGATGAAGACAGCCCAAGACAGACAAAAATCCCACGCCGACAAAAGAAGGACCGACCTTGAGTTTGAGGTTGGGGACAGGGTTTTCCTTAAGGTGTCTCCTTTAAGGAATGTCGTTCACTTTGGATCCGCAGGAAAGCTAGCACCAAGATTTGTAGGACCGTTTCCTATCATCGAGAAGGTTGGGAAGATGGCCTATAGATTAGAGCTACCCAAGAGACTGGCCGGAGTTCACAACGTCTTTCATGTTTCTCACCTCCGGAAGTGTTTTCATGAGTCTGCGGAAGTGGTGGAACCAAGCATTCTAGAAGAAGCCGAAGTGGAACGTGAAGCAACTGTGAGGAGAGTTCCAACCCGCATCTTAGGAACTGAAGTGAAAAAGCTACGCAATCGCGAAGTCAAACTCGTTAAAGTTCAGTGGAGCGACACCGAGGAAGACGCGACTTGGGAAACTGAGGACAGAATACGTGCTGCCTACCCTCTTCTTTTTGAGGGTACATCTTTGATCTCTCTTTTTCCTTAAGTTATGCTTTATCTATCTTTTTAGGTATATCTCCTCGGTCCTTTTCCTAACTCCTTAGGTAGAAAACAAATGGATGCAAACATGTATTTGAAAACATGTTATGGATGATGGCTGCAAATGGTTGCTAGTGATTGCTAGTGGTTGCTCGTGGATGCATATACACATACACCCTAGGTTATAGATCGGCTCAGTCACTTCATATTGCATATGCATATATGTATTCTCATTTGTATATGGTTGAAGACTTGATATGCTGTCATATGGTCGTCGCACTTGTATGAATGGTTGTGCACTCATATAGAGTTATGAGTAGGAAAATTTGCATACATAATGGACTCATGACACTTACATGATTCGCATTAAGGAGGTCAACTGAATCAGTAGACCGCCTGATTTCTGCATTAGATAAGGACATATACACACACTATGCATATGATCATGAAGCATTAGAAGTCTTTTAAGGATAGTGGATGCCTGTGTTTGTTGGTTGAGTAGATGGACTGTTGGATGGTAGGATATACATTCTTCCTAACATGAAGATTTCGGGGACGAAATCCTTTTAAGAGGGGAGAATGTAACACCTCGTGAATTCTATAATGTTAAGCTTCACAAATTAAAGTGTAATTAATTCTAAATGAAATAATTAAGGGAAATGGGTTACGCCATTGTGTACGTCTTGGAATTCTGCTTGAGATAGAGTCCGAGTTTGCGCGAATCAGACTCCGTATGAAGGAGTTATGACCATTGGAATTTTCAGAATAAAATTTAAATTCAAACAGCTCAGTTTAAAATTCAAAATTCGAATTTCAGGTTCAAACTGGGCTGGACGGGAAAATTACCGCCCAGAGACCATGTCGACCATAGGGTCGACCATGGTGTCGACCTGACTGGCTAGGTCTGGCTCTGGCTCGAATTTCTGTGGCTCTGTGTGTCACTAGGGCTGACGTGTCACCTCTTGATTGGCTCTTTGAACTTTGTATGGCCTAGATTCCTCCTGTCTTCATCTGACGGCTCAAAACAATTTAAAAATTTATAAATACACCCTAAGTCTCAGCTGAAAATTCACACCAAAAAATAAAGAAAGGAGTCGTCATGCTGCTAGGGAGGAATTGAACATAGCCATCAAGAGATAAAAGCCTAGAGACGAATCAAATTAAGACGAAGATTAAAGTTTAATCAAACTAATCAACGCAACGTTAGTCTACCCAAAGGAGCGCATCTCAATTTCAGAATTCAGAATCCAGAATTCAAGATTCTGCATTCGTTGTAAGTATAGTGACCTTTCAGAATATGAATAAAAATTGTGATGTGATTCGATGTAAATGAAAATAGAATTGTGTTATTGTATTGTATAAATTCTGTGCATTGTAATGGTTCTATCATGACTTGTGTATTGATGTTTGTGGCATAAATTGATTGATGCAAGCCTATTGAACAATTGTATATGAAAACAATGGTAGTTGTAAGTTTGTGGAAAAAACTAGAATTCGATCCCTTTATGTTTATGCCTATGACATGGACCATATACATTCACTAAGTCTAAATTAAGGCTTATGTAAACATGTTTTAGACTTGAAACCTTTTATGCCTACATGACCCAAAACCTATGATATCATTTCCATGTTTATTTGCAAGTATAATTGGATCTATGTTAAGTATCGTTTGGGTTTCATAAACTATGCAAGTTCATGTTTATTTGCAAGTGTAATTGGATCTATGTTAAGTATCGTTTGGGTTTCAAAAACTATGCAAGTTCATGTTGAAATAGGCTATGTGATTATATGTTATAATTGGACCTTTTGGTGAATATACATCATGCTAGTTTTGTGTTTGACATTATGCCAAGTTAAACATGTTTAAACACAAGTTTGTGTAAGCCTAAACTATGCCATTTCATATGTCACCTACTTAGTTATACATTGATTTGAATGCAAGTTCACATGACCCATATTATATGTTAGTTGAATCGCTAAATTGTAAGTTCATGCGCCACACACCTTTATGTATTACATGTTTTGATTTCCCCTTTTTCTCACGTTTATAAAGTTGGGCTGAATTGTAACAAGCCCAACACATGTTATAATGTTGCGAACAAATGGGGGTAACAACGTTGGGTGTAAAACATTGAAAATATATGTTGGCATGTTTGGCACATGCCAACGACAATGACATTTAAAGAGGTATGAATTGTTATACCCAAGAATAAAAGACATGACATTTACATATATAATTAACAAATAATAAACTATGTAAATTTAGAAAACACGATATGCTTAACCCGAGGTTGGATTGAGTTGTGATGTAAATCTGCCCGGACCCGCCCGGCTGTCCAGTAGTCACAACAATACCTATCCAATGTGGGTGGTTAAGCATTGAGCCTAATAAGGACCCGAGGTTAGACTGAGCTACGGTGTAAACCTGCCCGGAACCGACCGACACATCCAGTAACCGTAGCAATACCTGTCTAATGTGAGTGGTCTGGTGCTCCTAAGAGGCTAAGGACAGGTGGTAGGGTTAAGTCAACTATAACACTTAACCAAATTCAACATGTTAATAAGAATTGATGGGTGGGGTTAGGTAAATACAGACACTTAACCACTTAACATGTTTGACTAGAAAATCCTGGTAACGAGGGACCCGTTTCAGCAGTAACCCAAGTTAGGTATCAACGGTATTCTGAAACTAGGCAGGGTGGGACATGATTACTGGGCTGATTGTAAGCGGTCAAACGATGGCGGTGGGTGCACAGTGTAGGTCTAACGGGGTGCGGGCGTGCACACACTCCGGAGCAGACAACCAGGGCACTGGGGACACCAGTAGTATAACCTATTCCTTCTAGAATTTGTGTCGGGGCCGCCACCATGGGTCTTGATACACCCCATGGTGGGACCAGCATAGGTATCTACAATTCTTGGGGGTCGTATGACACATGTTAATGCGAGTAGAAGCCGATCTTTTAATAAGAATGGGGATCACTTCACCCTCACCATGGGGTGCCAGTTAGAATAAAACTCAAGTAGGTGCAGAGATATAGTATGGGTGCGATAGTACATTCGACACTTCCTTAGTTTGTGACACTTTCCTATTTTCAGTGTATATCTATCATGCCCTCTTCTTATTCATATACTGAAGAGTTACTAGATTTACTCAGGCTTTATGTCTGACTCTATTTTCTTTTCGTCTTTTTTTCTTTCGTTCCCCCCCCCAAGGTCCACAGGGAGGAAACAGCTCAGCTCAGTCAGGCTCTTTACAAGCTCCAAGACCGTAGATGTATGATTTGGATCTCTTTTGCTCGAATTATGGCTTTGGATATCACTATGGGGATTTTTGTCATTTTATTTATGTTTTATGCTTCTTTAATAATCAAGACAGTAATGATGTTGTAATGTTGGAAGTATTTTGAGACAATTATGGAATGTTTTGTTTTGAACACATATTGATGAAATAAAAGTCTGTTTGGCTTCCGCTGTTTAAAATATGTGTATTTATATTTGTCTTGAGTTTATCTATGGCTTTTACTTATAAACCTCCACCAAAGTTAAGGCATTCCCTTTGTGAGTGACCTTAATGGAGGTGGGGTGTTTCAGAAACCCATATGGATTTGAAGAGGGTGAAGAATACTACAAATTTGCCTCAAGAATTACTTGATTTCATTGAGTGGATTGAAAGTTATTGAGGAGAGAAGTTTCTGATGTTTTCCGCCTTTGAACACGATGAAGACGACGGGTTTTTAAATCTGGGAAAAGTGATTTATTCCAAATGTGATTGACACATTATATTTAATTTATTTAATTCTTAAAATTCCAAAAATATCAGTTCTCCCATCCGAACTCCAAACCAAACCCAACGACTGTCGCCCCTACCTAAACACCCTCATTCCGGACACAATGGAATATGTTTCATAAGCCAATTCGACTGTTTCAGTCAGTTTTTCTCCATATTAAAATATATAACGTTTAACATTAGATTTGAACGTACATTTTAATTTACCAGGGCCACATACTGATTCCAAAAATTCCCAAAAAATAAATATAGCTATGTTTTGACGATACGGTCCTAATTAAACTAATTTCATTGAATTTGGAAACCGTTTGAAAAATGGCCTTTTCAATGGTCAATCTAATTCAACGGATATTACCAAACACGTTTTAATTTACCACGCTCACTTATTAATTCCAAAAATTATGGAATTTTAAACCTAGCAATAATTTGATATTCCAGATCCGACAAAAGTGGTTTTGTCGAAAACGGAGGTCGTTTGCAAAATGGTATTTTTAAGGGCTGTATTCTAATTTAAAATCGAATTTTTAAATTCTGACACAAATTCTGAAAAATTTCCTTAAAAATAAAATTTTAAATTGGTTCTAAATTTCAGAGTTGTTACATTCTCCACCACTTAAAACGTTTCATCCCCGAAAAGGAAACAATAGTAAAGTAGGAAACAAAACCGAAATAGAATATATTGTAAATGTACCTTTCACCAGATCTAATCAGAGATGTCCACTCTGCACTTGGGATAAGCCTGCTTAATGTTATCTTATGTTTCCCATGTACAGTCTCTAGGATCTCCGCTCCACTACACTTTGACTAAATGCACTATCTTGTTCCTGAGAACTTTGGTTTCTTTGCCAATAATCTTCAGTGGCTCTCTTCTCACTGTTAGACTCAGAGTAATATCCAAATCTTGTTGCGATGCTTCTTCCACGACCAAGTCTGGATCATGCAAATGTTTACGAAGTTGAGAAACGTGAAATACATCATGCACTCCGAGCAACCAGTTTGGAAATTGAACCCTTATAAGCAAGAGTTCCAATCCTCTCGAGTATAGGAAACAGACCAATAAATCTAGGTGCTAACTTCCCTGTTTTCCCGAATCGCACTACTCCTCTCGTCGGAGAAACTCTTAAATATACGTAATGACCAACAAAAAAAGCCAGATCTCTTCTTCTAGAATCTGCATAACTTTTCAGTCTGCTTTGAGCTGCTTATTGTCTCTTCTTAATGAAATTCACTTTATCTGAAGCTTCTCGGACCATATCAGGACCCAATACCAGTCGATTTCCTGGTTCTACCCACATGCAGGAGATCTACATGGTTTACCATACAATGCTTCAAATGGAGATAATTTCAAACTCGCTTGATAGCTGTTGTTATATGAGAATTCATCCAAATGTAGTGATCTTCCCAGGATCTGCCAAAACCAAGAATACAAGCCCACAACAAATTCTCTAATATACGATTCACCCTCTTAGTTTTTCCGTCTGTCTGAGGATGATATGTGGTGCTAAGATTCAACTTTGTTCCTAACTCTTCCTGAAACGCTTCCCAGAACTTACTAGCGAAAATAGGATCTCTATCACAAACAATACTGCTGGGCATTCCATGTAGTCTAACACTTTCTTTAATGTATATCTGTGTTAGACTTTGAGCTGTTCTATTCGACTTCACAGGAATAAAATGGGCGGTCTTTGTGAAACGATCTACGATTACCCATATACTGTCATTGCCTTTCTTGGTTCTAGGCAACCCATCAATGAAATCCATGGAAATTTGATCCCACTTCCAGTCTGGAACCTCTAATGGTTGCAACAATCCTGCGAGTTTCTGCTGATCACTCTTGATTTGTTGGCAAGTACTGCATCTGCTAACATATATAGAAATGTCACTTTTCAATGATTTCCACCAGAATGTGCACTTAAGATTGTGATACATCTTACTCACCACTAGATGGATACTAAGCTTAGACTTGTGACATTCGTCTCGTACCTCTTTTCTGAGCTCAGAAATATCCGGAACACAAATTCGCCCTTGTAACCTCAGAACCCCTTTACTAATCAAGCTGGAAATCTGAAGCTTTATCTTCTTGAATTCGCTTGCTAATTCTTTGTACAAATTCATCATCTTTTTGAAGAACAGAGATTTTCTCAATCAATGAAGGCGTAATAATAAGATTGGCGATGATTACATTATTTCTGTTAAGCGCATCCGCTACAACATTGGCTTTCCCTGGAGTATACAAAATATCTAGATCGTATGCTGCAAGAAATTCTAACCAACGCTGCTGTCTCAAATTCAAATTTTCCGGGGTGAACAAATACTTCAATGACTTATGATCTGTGTATAATTCGAACTTCTCACCCTAAAGATAGTGCCTCCATATTTTTAAAGCAAACACGACGGCTAACAACTCAAGATCATGAGTAACATATCTCTTCTCATGCGGATTCAACTGACGGCTAGCATAAGCAACTACTTGGCTTCTTTGCATTAATACCACACCTACTCCTTAAAGAGAAGCGTCTGTATAGACTGTCAAATCTTGATTGGCATCTATAATAGTTAACACTGGAGCAGTAGTCAACCTTAATATCAGCTCTTGGAAAGCTGCCTTATAATCGGTCGTCCAATTAAATCTTGCATGTTTCTTGGTAAGCTTCGTTAATGGACTAGATAGCTTCAAAAAATCCTTAACGAATTTTCGATAATAGCCAGCCAATCCTAGAAAACTTTTGACTTCTATGGGAGTGCTAGGCTTCTTCTAACCTCGAATGGCTGTAATCTTGCTTGGATCCACTGAAATTCCTTCCTTCGATACTACATGATCGAGGAACTTTACTTCTTCTTTCCAGAATATGCATTTAGAAAAATTGGCTTTTAATACGTTCTTTCTTAGAATTTCCAAAACTTCTTCCAAATTCTTTGCATGCTTGTTAGCTGACTTAGAGAAGATTAAAATGTCGTCAATGAAAACCAACACAAATTTACTAAAGATATCGCGAAATACTCTGTTCATTAAATGGACAAAATATGCAGGAGCGTTACATAAGCCGAACGACATTACTAACTACTCGTAAAATAAGCCTGGACCTTTGAAAGATGTCAAAGGAACACATTCTTCGGCAATATGCAGTTGATGGAAACCTGTAGCTAGGTCCATTCTAGAAAATACTTACGCCCCATTTAAGCGATCTAATAAATCGTCAATATGCGGTAATGAATATTTTTTCTTCAATGTCTTCTTATTTAAGCCACGATAATCCATGCACAACCTGAGAGTACCGTCTGACTTAGGAACAAATACCATGGCTGCTCCCAACACGAGAAGCTAGGCCTGATTAAACCTTTCCATAGCAATTGTCGAGTTTGATCACCTAATTCTTCTTTCTCTTTCAATGTCATTCTCCGAATAGCGTGCACAACGGACCTTACATTCAGAAATAAATCGATCATGAAGTCAATTTCTCTTTGCGGAGATAGGCTATCAACTTCTTTAAACACACCCGCATAATATTTAACAATGGGAATATTCTCAAGGAGAGTAGGAGAGACTTCAAGAGCAGATCAAAATTCTTTTCTATCTGTATCTGAGCTGTGTCATGGTATAAATATATCTCCGAGCTTCGTTTTAACCTTAACAACTCTTTCGGCATATTTAACTTCGGCCTCATATTTTGTTAACCATTCCAGCCCAAGAATAACATCGAACTCAGAAAAATCCATGACAATCAAATTAATAGGAAACTAGTAATAGGAGTAAGGTATAAACCGAGAACAAGAGAACCACCTATCGGGTTATGAACACTAATCGATTCTTTAAGATCTCTTGGTTTTAACTTTAACTTTTTAACCGTATTACTTGAAATGAAACTTCGTGATGCACTAATGTTAAATAATACTATAACAGGAATATTTTTAATAGTAAGGGTACCTCCCAAAACATTTGGTTTACCTACTCATCCAGAAGAAGCTGGCGCATTCTCCCCATCATAAACATGAGTCACTTCGGAATTTTTCAGCAATGGACAGTTCTGGATGACACTCCCTGTCTTGTGGCAATTGTAGCACTCTCTAGGATCACGAGGATTCTGGGTAGGGCCTGATTCATTTCTCTTTGGCTTCTTTGGAGCTGGACACCTATTATCCTAATGTCCATACTGATCACAATTATAGCACTTTATCTTTGCTTGTTTATTCTCTTGAGGCTTAGCTACTTCAGTGTTGCTCGCTTCAGGCTGCTTACCAGAATGCTTCCTTTTATTACTAGCTTGGTTTCTCTCGTGGTGTTCCTGAGAATCCTTCTTATCAATACCCTCATACCTACAAGCATTTCAACTACCTTGGTATATGGAAGCTCGATGTGTGCAGTCACTCGACTGTGGTACTTTCGGAGAAGACCCTCTATGAATCGCTTGTTCTTCTTAAGCGGTTCCTTAATCGGTTCGGGTGCATAGCGAGAGAGCTCTTCAAATTTGTTCACATATTCATGAATGGCTCGATTCCGTTGCTGGAGATTAGCAAAATCATCGTGCAGGCGCTCGACCTCTTGTCGAGGGACAAACCTTTCATTAAAAAATTCTTTGAACCTTGCCCATGTCATGTCAACATCAACATCGCCAATAATCACTGCATCCCACCATATCAAAGCCTCATCCTTAAGTAGGCAAGATGCCATAAACCTCTTCCTGTGGTCTTCTAGTTCTAGGCCCATGAAGATCTGTTCGCATGACCTCAACCAAGCTTGAGCCTCGATTACTGTTCCACTACCAGAGAATGGCATACCACCTAAATTCTTGTACTACTTAGCGACCTTATCAAGATCAAACACTAGTGGTGTGGGTTGTTGCTGAATTACAGGCTCATTAACAATGGGAATATTCTCCCTTCCTCCACCCTAACTACTCCTAGTCCTTCCTCTCCCTCAACCACTCATTTTCTATCAGTTCTGCAAATATTTAGAAAAGAGTCAGGCCAACAGAAAAGATATCTTATGGGATGGTAAAAGCATAAAGACATATGAAAACACAATGATGTAATGATCAGGTTAAATGCTATTCTGCTGCTCTCATTCTAGGACATTAATAATCCTATCTCTTATGAGTTACTCATCTTAGAATAATGCTGATTTTATTTTTGACGAGTCGTTTAATGTGTTTAATTCCAGATCTAGGGTTAGCCAAAATTCTAATACCACGTTTGTGACAACCCAAACCCCCGAGCAAAGGAAGCAAGAATAATCATTGGAATATAACACATTAATCACATCAGCAGATTACAGATAATAGCATAACGCATGAAACCATAGAATAATATACATCATCATAACAGCGGAATCATAAATGTCATCATCATTAGAGTTACACAGATACAGGATACTTCTTAGTACATAAAACGTTCCATCAGGTAGATAATAAGTCTACTACATAATCAAATACAACACACATAAGGTAATGTCTAAATGTCCAAAATATGTGATGAAAGATAGTCTTCGTCTTCCCCAAAAGAGCACCTCATGCTACGGTGCATATCCAAAATAAATCCAGCTACCTATTTACTTGGCTTCCCATGTAAAAATAAGGGCACCCGAGTTTGCAAATGAAAACAAACTATGAGTCAGTCATGGGACTGGTTTGAGAAATCTTACTTAACTTAATCACAAGACCACGCCGCTAACGCGGAACGGGTTTACTCCATTAGATTGCCAGTGCATGAAATAAAGTAAATCATTTAAACAACGCAATGCTTTTTTTAGAAAAATGAATCCATTTTAAGACTCAGGTCCCATCACACAATTCAACGCAAGCCGGAGGATAAAGTTTTACCTTATTATGGCCAAATATGCTTGATATGTATAAAACAAAAATCATTTGATATTATTATTAGTGCATATATGTTTCATAAAACAATTTCAATATAAATGTATCAATCATAGACGATATGAGCGTCCCATGTCACTATGCCACCATATAAGTTTATAATCAAATCCGAAATATTGTATTGGAAATTGGATTTCCATCATGAGTCAAGGCTAGGGATGGCTTCTCCCGATTCGAGACACTCTAGCAAATGCCTCAAGATTACACACTCTGGGCGACCCTTGGTTCCTACAGGGCCAGTCCACACTTACTTTAGTGGATTAATTATTCCTAAACACACGTTTCCTAGTCCTATCATACCTATCTCTAAGCCACTAGGGATCCAATATTTGAGGCGCCTCGCAATCCATCATCCACATAAGTAAAAATATCTGGGCTCTATACCATGACACCACTTCTAACTAGAAAGAAACGTCATGCACTCCCTGATACCATTTCTGACTCATACCGGGGTGTGAGGCTCGCGAATTAACGTTATACACAAATCTATGCAAATTAAAGTTGTGCTTTGATCATTAACCACAAAACTCTTCTTTTCAACAAAAGCCTTGTTCATTTGCATCTTAGCATAACACACTGACAATTCACGCCATACGACTGAGGTCTATTAATATATAACCTCTAAGCTCGTACGTCTCAGACAAGGGTGTTAAGCAAGAGAATAAATTCTCCACCACCAAACAGATATATATTTAATAGAAATCAATCAACACAGAATGTGTAATCCAATTTCAGACACACATCCATTTACAAGTCCGTTCTGGGTCTGAACGAAACTGGTGGCACCTTATTCCTTGTTCCATATGTCCAATACGGAAGAGAGGCCCTCGCATATGCGGACAATCAACAAAAACTTCCAAACAACTACCATTATAACCCCTTCTTGGGAGTTAACCAATCCAGGGCATCAGTATTAATCCATTCGATGTGAAGATTACAAGTCTTGCACCATCTTCATTTCCTTTGACTTTTAGTTGTCATTCAGTTATTTGAAATGAAATTTAACTCGGCCTTTTCAAATAATTCTTGAATATATATAATTCAAATCATTTCTTTCCTTGGTTAAATTCAATTCAATTCTATAGATTAATGTCAAATGAATCTAACCGTCAACAATACTTTATAAACCAAGTGAAATTGGTTTATTTCAATTCCATATCGTCTATAATATTTTATAATGATTTATCACTATTTTTATTTATATAAAAATAGCCAATTTAATTCGAACGACGTTTCAGGTCAGTACGTAGCACTGGCGCTGTTTTCATTTAGATTTAAATTACACATTTCTCAAAATCCAACCATTGAATTTTTAACAAATTTAATATCGTTGGGAAGATCTTTCCAAAGCGAATCTAACGGTTCCAGTTTCGGGAAAATCTGATGGTCGGATCTCCCAGTATAATCGTTTAAATTTACGATTCCAAACTCGAAGTGCCGTTGCGCATTCGTTTTATTTTAATTTATATTTTTATATAAAAATATAATTCATTCGACGACTTTCAAACCATTTAATTCTTCAAATAATTGGCTAACGCCTTTAAATTTCAGAAAATTTCGCCATAACCTCCTTTGTTCGGGAAGGGTCTGAAAAAATTATTGGGCCGTATTAGGGACCTAATAAATCCAGAAAAAGCATACACAATTTTTACTGACCTATCTATGCCCAAGGGAGAGTGTAAAAATAATATCTCGCCACCTTGTCTAGTGTTGGAAATAAATAATCTATGTGTCGTATCTAAAATCAAAAGAGACGTGAATTATTGTCATCTCCAGACCCGTAGGGTTTTTTATTAATCCTGCCCCGAGTACCGTTACATGTATTCCTTAATTATGTCCATAACCATTCTTAATTATCTAAGCTAAAAATAATATTTTTAACTATCCAATATTAATATCAACACATGACTATTTTTTACACTTCATATACATGTTAAAAATAATATTTTCACCATTCCAATATTTATTTCAACACATGTCTATTTTATATAGTTCATATACATGTTAAAAATAATATTTTTTACCATTCCAATATATATTTCAACATATGACTATTTTATATAGTTCATATACACATTAAAAATGATATTTTCAATGAACAAATATTTATTTCAACACACGAATATTTTATATAGTTCATATACATGTAAAAAATAATATTTTTACCATTTCAACACATGACTATTTTATATAGTTCATATACATATTAAAATAATATTTTTACTATTCCAATATTTATTTCAACACATAACTATTTTATTTAGGTCATATACATGTTAAAAATAATATTTTTAATGAACAAATATTTATTTCAACACATGGTTATTTTATATAGTTCATATACATGTTAAAAATAATATTTTTACCATTCCAATATTTATTTCAACACATGACTATTTTATATAGTTCATATACACATTAAAAATGATATTTTTAATGAACAAATATTTATTTCAACACGTAGCTATATTTAGCACTTCATTTCAGAAAATTTCGGCCTTATAACGGTACGATATTAGAACCGCGAAAATGATGTCTAGCAGCATCCCTCTCCTATCCTTGGCTCGCTCCATACATAACCATTCCATTCAATCAAATCAATCATAGGGTTGACAAACCCATATTCAACCAAATTTTCCACAACACAATCAAATTTGTTGCATTTCCAATTTATACAACTCATAAACAATTTTATACAACGCATATAGATATTTTTCATCACACACACAAACACACACACATATATATATCACGCATATATATAAATATATATATATATATTATACTATGCATATACAACGCATATATAATTTACTCCATTTTACATCACAATCACAACCCAATACAGTCAATTTAAATCGTCCATGGTCTGTGGACGAAGGAGGTGAGCTAACATGCACCGTATACAATTTATAATGATTTTACAACACACACACACACAAACATATATATATTCCATTTCAATTGAATTTAGAGATCTCACAATGGGTTTCGGTCCTCCTTAAGTCGCGGCCAGCTCTAAAATTCTCCTGGTTACTTCTAGAATGTAGAATACGCTGTCACGAGTCCAATGTCTCCTATTTCAATGGATTTCGGCACCGTATGAGAAAGTTGTGAATTTTTAAATGCTAATGACTTCGCAACGGAAATTAGTATTGTAATTAATTAAAATAAATCGTCACCTTCCACACATTAAACACAGATCGCGTTTCAAAACTGGGTTCAAAATTAGGTCTTGATTTTGCGCTCAATCTGTGATGTTTGAAGACGATCGGCTTGCACCACGTCGAAGAGCTAGGAAAGCCGCACCAACCCCGCCACGTTAGTGAAATCGGTGGCGGTTTGGTGGTTGAAATCAAGGGCAAGCGGCGGATGTTTGAGAGGTCGATTTGAGCAAAATACACAACTTCAAATATTGAAACCCGTATGGATTTGAAGAGGGTGAAGAATACTACAAAATTGCCTCAAGAATTACTTCATTTCATTGAGTGGATTGAAAGTTATTGAGGAGAGAAGTTTCAGATGTTTTCCGCCTTTGAACATGATGAAGACGACAGGTTTTAAAATCTGGGAAAAGTGATTTATTCCAAATGTGATTGACCTATTATATTTAATTTATTTAATTTTTTAAATTCCAAAAATATCAGTTCTCCCATCCGAACTCCAAACCAAACCCAACGACAATTGCCACTTGCTAAATACCCTCATTCCGGACACAATGGAATATGTTTCATAAGCCAATTTGATTGTTTCAGTTAGTTTTTCTCCATATAAAAATATATAACGTTCAATATTAGATTTGAACGTACATTTTAATTTACCAGGGCCACAAACTGATTTCAAAAATTCTCGAAAAATAAATCTAGCTATGTTTTGATGATACGGTCCTAACAAAACTAATTTCGTCGAATTTGGAGACCGTTTGAAAATTGGCCTTTTCAATGGTTGATCCAACTCAACGGAATTTACCAAATGCATTTTAATTTACCACGCTCATATATTAATTCCAAAAATTATGAAATTTTAAACCTAGCAATAATTTGACATTCCGAATCCGACAAAAGTGGTTTCATCGAAAACGGAGGTCGTTTGCAAAATGGCTATTTTTAAGGGTTAAATTCTAATTCAAAAATTGAATTTTAAAATTCTAACACAATTTCTGACAAAATTTCCTTAAAATAAATTTTAAATTGGTTCTGAATTTCAGGATTGTTACAAAGCAGCTTTGGATTTTGGGTGAAGAAAAGTGGATTCATACGTCGATTGGGCGGTGGAATTGAAAGCAGGAGGTCGAGTGGTTTTAAGGAGACAACGACGGTATTGGTCGGTGCGGGCGTCACAAGAGGCAAACGGGAGCGATGCAGGGTAGGCGAGGGGAAGGCGTGATGGCCAGCTTCTCGATTTGGGAGGAAATTAATTTGGGGAAATTTCGATTTTTGAGGAGCAGCGATTATTGGGGAACGTTTTGGTTGAGAATCGGAAAATGAAAGGGGGACGGTCCGGTCAAAATTTTGAAGTCTTAAAAATCCAGGACATGTATAAATTCTCAGCAAACTTTTAATACGTGTCAAATGATTTCTAGCAAGTCTACAAATGGTAAACCTCTTTTAAACAATTATTTCTCAAGTGTGTATATCATTTGCTTTATACCAATATTTTGTATAATGTACATACATTAAATTATACACATTCAAATACAAGTTTTAAATTAATACAAATCAATTTCAAAATAAATAAATTAGATTAAAATTCTCAAAATCAATTTATATTTCAAAAATTTATAATTCCTCAAAATATATATTCAATTTGTTTGAAATACTAATAACGTTTAACTTTTAATGAACTATTAGATTCCAATATAAAATTTAAATTTGCAAATTAATTCAAACCAAGTTAAAAATAGACAAAATCTCAATTATAATAATTTTCTTTATATAAGTTAAATTTCAAAACAAAATTGTAAATTCTAAATTAAAAATCAAGCATAAACATTAATTTTTCAACACTAATTTAAATTAACTCTAAAATTTTAAATGTCGAAAATTCTGGTTCATTATAAGGAGTGATGGTATGTTGAAGAACGAGGTTTATGATTCTTATTTTTGGGCAAAAAAAGCGATTTTTGAATTAACTGTGAGCATTGCTTTCAAATATGTGATGATAAGTTTCTAAATCCGTTTCTTCGATTTCGAATTCCCAAAAATCCATTGTTTTACTTTTGCATTTTAAGATATTGCCCAAAAATTCGCAATCTAGAACAATTTGCGTGTTTTTTATGTTACTCCAAATTTGATTTTCATCTCCTTCGTAAAAGCCATGATCGAGGTTTGCATAAAACATTGTGACGAGTTTCGGGTAACATACTTCATTGTTATCCCGAGCGTCAATCAAGCTCAATATTTCATTATGATTGAAAAGAGAAGGGAGATCATAAGATGGAAAGTCTTTGAAGATGGCGAAAGCTCCCGTATTGGCTTTTGCATTTGCTACATAGTCAACATAGGTGTTGATTGTTTGTCTATAATTGTTGAGATATCCTTTGATGGTTTTGGATAATCTCATTGTTTGAGGATTGCTAGTGGAAGCCATTAGAGAGTTTTGAAGAGTATAGATATAAAGAGAGTAGTTTGAACTTTGAATGAAAGGGTGAGAGAATAAGATTGAATAGATATATAAATAGAGATTGAGTAGGCACAACTTTTCTGAAATCAATGACACCTTTTCAGAACTTGGGTGTTGGTGAAAAGTTAGAGGGAATTCTAAAAGTTTAAACTTTTGAAATTCAAAATTGAATTTCATTTTAAGGTCATTATGCCAACATGACCATTTATATATGTCGACATACATGCGGAAAATCAAAAGACATGTTGTTTTGACTTCTTGATTTTATTATATTATCGATTTATATTTCAGGTTTGATTATTTCCTAAATTAATATTAATCCTAACACGCATCAAAATTTTAGTTTATTTTACTAATTAATATTTTGAATTTCAATATTCAAATTTCAAATTTGAATTTTAAAATTCAAGTTTGAATTTTAAAGTTCAAGTTTGAATTTTAAAATTCAAGTTTGAATTTTAAAGTTCAAGTTTGAATTTTAAAGTTCAAGTTTCAAATTCAAAACAAAGAAATAAACAAATCAAACAAACATCCATTCAACCAAAAAATTTAAAAATTAATTTAAGACGTACCCGGTTTTAAGATCCATTTCTTTGATTTTTTCTGAATTCTGAATTGATGTGATACACATATTTAAATTTTCGGTTTTTGGCTCTTTGTCACATGATGTGAATCTGAATCAGCCAAAGTTGATGCGTATGCCCTCTCTCTTTTCTTCGATGAATTACTATTGTCCCCCTGTTGATTTGATTTTTCTGGATATGGACACATCCTCCTTATATGGCCTGGTCTGTTGCGGTTATAACATCTATCGTCATTTCTTCCTGGACTTTCATGTTTGTTTCTTTGAAAGTTATTTCTCCTTTCGTATCTCAAAATTTTTCTGAAATTTCTTGTCATTAAGGTTGTTTCTTCATCGTCTTCTAGGGGTAAGCATTTGGTTGGTTTGGTTTATCCGATGACGAATTTTTTTAAACCAAACTAGAACCAATAAAAATGAAAACCAAACCAAACCAACCAAATTAAGTTTGGTGGTTCGGTTGGTTATCCGATTAAACCGAAATAAAAATATTTTACACTTTATTTTTGGATTGTTCACTATAATTTGAAATAAATTATAAATATATGATTAGGGTATTATTATTTATGATTTATATGCTTTCTAATATCATTTTTGGCACATAGATGATGATAAAATTTATTTAATTAACTAAACTAACCTAAAATATTTATTAGAATACCAATGATTTTGAAAATATAGTAAAAGTTTGGTTAATTTGGTTAAACCGGTAACTGAACTTAATAATTTTCCAGACCGATTACAAACCAATTAAATTTCAAAATCGAGCCATACCGACCAAAATAAATTGGTTTGGTTGGTTTGTTTGGTTTAACCGAATAATGCTCAACCCTGTCGTCTTCGCTACTTGAATCAGTATTATATATTGTTTCTTTAAATGCTATGGATTTCTTTTAAGTTGGCTTATTTTCCTTTCTTTTTTGTAATTGGACTTCAAAAGAGATCAAATTCCCAATTAACTCCTCAATCCTCATTTCACTGGCATATAGGCTTCTTCAATCACCAATGTTTTCTAATCTCATTCTAGAGTCAGTGAACTCAATATTTTTCTGACTTGGTCTTTTTTAGAATAATTTTTTCCCAGTTCTATTAGTGAATGTACTATCTCTTGAAATTTGCAATACATATCGGAGATAGATTCATTCTCGTTCATTTTGAATAACTCAAACTGATTAATTATCATTGATATCTTAGTTTGTTTAACTTTATTGGTTCCTTCATGAGTGACTTGTGATGTTCTCCAAATTTCATAAGCAGGTTTACAAACTGACACTCTATTAATTCATTCCTATCTAATGAACATAATAACATATTCATGGCTTTAGAATTGCTTTGTGCAGCAGCCCTTTGTTCATTAGTCCATCATGCAAAATTAGTTGTGGGTTCGACATATTCAGTCTGTGCACTATTCCATGTGTCTAATCCTACTGATTGTAAATATATTTTCATTACACATGCCCAATATGAATAGTTACTACCACTAAATAGTGGTGGTCTAACAGTGGACTGACCCTCTACAAAAGAACTATTATTATCAGTGTTGTTGCCATTTAATATTTTCAAAAATCAAATTATGAACTTTTTGAAAACCTATGCTCTGATACCAATTGTAAGGGAACATGGAATGCAGATATTAAGGAAAGACTAACACTAGAAGGTGGTGAATAGTGTTTCTAAAGAATTTACAAAAATATATAACTTAAACAATCTATTGTATGAATCACACACAACAAAGATGATAATAGACACATAATCAAACACAAACACAGAAACAGAAAAATATAAAATGCAAAAAAGGAAAGAATCACACCAAATTTTACACTGGTTCGGATTACTCCGATGTCTAGTCTTACGCAATGCTAGATTGCGCAGAGTTTTATTATTATTATCAATATCAATTTATTATCATGTTCGAATTCCAATTTCAAACTTTCATGTCACAAATATCATTATTCGAATGTAATCTTTACATTCAAAATATTTTTGGGTCAAAAGGCTAGGTTTGGAGAGATTTCTAGTCAAAAATTAGTTGTGTATATTATAGTTGGATTTAAAAATAATGGTTTTAATTGAAATAATTTAAGTTTACAATAGTTTAATTGAAAATAATTTGTTTGATAGAGATAATTCAAAATAAAGTAATATAAAGAAGAATATTTTAATTGAAATAGCTAACTAGTTTGAAAATAATTTTATTATAATATTTTGGAATAAAACTGTTTATTTCTTTCAAACCATTTTGAACCAAATTTCAAAATTTCATTTAATGTCGTTTCAAGTCTAATCCTTCAGTTTGAAACAAATTTCAAATTATTTCAAGCTTCAGTTTGTCATCAATTAAAATTCCAATTCTCAAATCAAAGTAAACTTCATTTTAAATAGTTTAAATCTTGAATTCCAATTCAAACATATTACATTAAATTGGTCTCAAATCTTAATTTATTCTTAATTCATTTACATCAATCAGTTTTAGTACGTGGTTTTCAAGTTTCAGACCAACACCTGAAATAGTCCAATTTCGGTGAATTCAATATAAATTCCAATTTCAACTTTTAAGATTTGAAACCAATAACTTCAAGTCGAAATTCATCAAATTTTTACAAATTCAAATTTATAATTTTTAAAACATTTCATTCGACTAAATTCGATGTTCATAATTTAATTTTCTACCCTATGGCTAAGTGATCATTTAATATAAATTTCAATTACATAAGCATATATCATTTCAACTCATATCAAAGATCATTGGTATAAATCATTTCAATCTATTTCATAGTGTAGGTACTTAATGTCCAAAAAATGCATATAACAACTTATACAATTTACATAACATATATGATGATAAAGGAGAAATTCATTAATAAATATTAGAAGTAGTGCCCAGTCAGTCAACACATCAACCGGTAAACATATACTTGTTATCATAATCCAAAATGACTAATATATCACAACTGTCACAGGTTATCAAACATCGAAGTCTTAACTAGTAATTCAATTTTAACAACAAATTAAATGTCGATCCATTCAACGTTAATTTGATGTCCAATCAAATTCGATCCATTCAAATTCAGTTTTAGCATATTCTTTAATTTTCAAAAAATAAAGCAAACAATATGTCACATAAATACCAGTTATCAAGTATCGGGTGTCAATTAATAGTTATATTCAATTTTGAAACAATATGGTACCTCCTTATCGGTTATTTAATACCTAATCCCAAGGCAGACTCTCACCACAGTCACTTACTACCTAGAGGAAGCGGACCTAACTGGTACCAAACTAGTGCCCAATTATCCGTTAAATACTTCGTATTTTAGGGAGGCGAGCTACGTGATCACTTAATACCCTTTTATAGGTGAATCTAACTACTTAATGCCTCTAATCTCGAAGCAGGCTACACTTATGAATTATTCCCTTGATCGTTTCTTCTTTTGGAAAACCTATTTTAGGAAATATTTCTCGCTACGCAATCAAATATCATCACGGGTTCCTATGGTTAATGACATCTCACATCAGTTGTGCATATATCTAATTGCTGGAAAGCGCAGACTTCTATTGAATAAGGCAACTGACCTCGCATCATTAACCTACTAAGTCCAATCCTTGTTTCTAACTATATTAATCCTAGATTTACTAGAATAAAATAAGGAAAGCCTATAACTTTCTATCCTAGGCCACTTAATTATGCATTTCCTTATTGGACTTAGCATTTATTACGACGATCAATTCTCAGTAATCCCCTTTAATTTCCATTTATTGCTTCTATTAAGATTTCCTGCCATTTATGACCCAAACGATCGTATTTCCTAAGGCATTAATCATCCTATTCATTGCCATTTATATCATTCCCATTAAAGTTCTAATCTAATATTTGTAACCTCCAAACATTTTTATATTAGTTTAATTCGTTTGATTCTTATTTTAATATATATAAGTTTATTACTTATTTATTTCCTTAATTAGAGTTAAAATCTTTCTTCCTAATCACAATTTAAATTTTAACCAATTTGGCATTCAATTCCTATTTAATTCATTTCTCCGAACAAACATGGTTACAATATTTATTACCTTATTCATGACCCTTTTCACTTATAGCAAACCAATTCTCTATTTTTTGCTACAAAGATCATGATATTTATTTCCATTTAAGATAGGTTATGTTTTCACATACATTCCTATAAAACGGAAACTATTCAAATACATAACAACGAACATTTACTAATATAACATAACAACGTTATTTACATAGATTTGGAAAGATAAGATTATAATATATGTTTATATTTATATTTTAAGTGTGGAGTTAACGTAATTACTAATTTTATTTCATTATTATTTAATATTTATGTTTTTGTCTAAACTAATGACCAAAGCAGCCCTTTTTATGCTTAATCTTGTTTTAAGATTCAAAATCCCATATAAGGTTAATATTGTAATTATTGTTAGTTGTGCCCAAAATATTTAAAAGAGGAATGCTGACATACTTCAAATCATATGAAATATCTATTTTTGGGATGGCTGATGTAATCTTCGTACAAATATACGTAAATTTACACATCCTTGTATATCAAATACCCCCACACTTGTCTTTTTATTCGTCCTCGAATAAACTAAACTAAGATATGTCACACTTTCATAAGAAACACAATTGGATTTTTCATATGCAACAAGACGTTAAACCCTTAGGTGTCCCTAGTAGGACGAGTGTTGTCTATTGAGGGTTTTCAGCGGATACTACCCACAAAATCCAAAGCGTCTTTAGTATGTGGATTAATCAAATGATATATTTAAGGTCTTCCACATTCCAAAGACTTTACTTAACTTCAATAATAACGGTTTAGTCCTATATTGGTGCAAAAATGAATAAAAAATTTCAAGATGAATCATAATTCCTTGATAACACTGTAACTGTCTTGAAGGTTAAGAGCGTGGTGTCAACAAAAGTTCTACACATCGACAATGCGCACCCAATCATTTATTCTTTTTTTTTTTTGAATAATTTTGCACCAGTGTAACTGTAATGTATTGGATGTCAGTTATGCATAGATGAAGGAAAATTTTGTAAGTTCTAAAAATGTTATAGATAAGAGGGAAAGTGTATTAGTTGAACTTCAAGCTGCAAAAGATAAAGCAATACTAAGGCACATGTGAACATTTTTGTTTCCTTTCATTTCCTCAACTACAATCCTCGCTTCCAAGTATGGTATGATGGATGTGGATGGAATGGAAATGAATGCTTTATAGTCAAGAATGATGGATGACTATTTTATTCTGAGAGATTTTCTCTTCATTGCATTTTTCCATTTTCTCTTCATTGCATTTTTCCATTTTCTTTTCTTTTTCCTCTTTTTTTCTTTTTTCTTTTTCTTTTCCTTTTTGCATGATGAATGATGAGTGGAGATGGAATGGAATGATACTGTATATTATTTCATTTGATTCCTCCTCTACTAAGCGAATCATAACCAATACTTCATGAAAGGAAAGTTTTGTGCCCTAGTTTCTTTACTTCTATAACCCTAATTCAACACACAAGTCTAGATTGATGTTATATAAAAAGATGGAAGGAATTATAAGCAAAGTTTCGTAAGATAGATAACCCATATAAAATAATATGTGGTATATGGTTATCCTACCTTAAAACAAGTACGGAGTGGATAGTGTAATATTGTATAAAAATGACGTTATTGAACCCTTGAAAATAAATCAGTATAAGGTTCTATAGTATACCAATATAAGAAAAACCTGTCAAAACATGGATGTAATTCGACTAAAACTTGGGTTTGAATAATGTGGGGTATCGAAGAAGAATGCTACAATGAGCGATTTCTCCTTAATTGGGCCAAGTGGATTTTAGAACTTACGATTTTGAAAATTTGAATGAGAAAAAAAAATTATGCATGAATACGAACTCGAAAAATCCAACAAATGTAGGTGCAAACTCATTTTTATATGAATTTTTTGATTACTTTTACTTGCATATTCTAACATTTATAACAAGGGTTGACACACTACTCTAGAACACGACTAACGTCTGCATAGTCTCAAGCTAGCATCTTAAAAAGACACATTACGACTCAATGAATAAATAATGTTCATTCCCATCACCCAACAATTCATCTTATCAAACAAGAACCAAGGTGTTATTTATGAATTTAAGTTAATCCTTGTTCAATGAATGACCTAGTTCATATAAAACGATTGCTGATGTAATGTAAATCCCTCCCCTCCCCCCCCCCCCCACACACACTTGAGTGTGACTATGCCCTCACAATCGTTAATCAGACTTATCTTAGTGAAAGGAAAAAAAATGAGAATATTTTCATATGTACAAAAGAGGGTTAGTGCGTCTTACCAAATGTAATGTGGCTCATGGAGGACCATGAGCTCTTCCTCTTGGTTGGGTATTGGTTCCAAGTAAGGTTTAAGGCGTTGACCTTTGACCTTATAGGACGATCCATCCGTTGGATTCTCAATTTCTACAACACTATACGGAAAAACAGTCCGCACAGTGTAAGGTCCTGTCCATCTAGATTTTTAACTTACCCGGAAATAAATGCAATCTTGAGTCATACAACGGAACTTTTTGACTTGGCATGAAAGTTTTACGTAAAATTGATTCATCATGAAAAGCTTTCGTTTGTCCTTATAAATTCGTTCATTTTCATAAGCATCATTTCGAATTTCATCAAGTTCATTAAGTTGAAGCCTCCTAAGTTCACCTACTTGCTCTAAGTCAAGATTTAAAGTTTTTATTGCCCATAATGAACTATATTCTAGTTCAACTGGAAAGTAACATGGCTTACCAAAAATCAACCGATAAGGGGACATACCCAAGTTTGATTTGAAAGTGGTGCGGTAAGCCCAAAGAGCGTCGGTTAACTTTTGGGACCAATCTTTATGATTTCGATTCACAGTTTTCTCAAGGATTTGTTTAATCTGCCTATTCGATACTTCAACTTGCCCACAAGTTTGAGGATGGTAAAGAGTGGATAACTTGTGGATTATCGAATAATTTCTCATGAGGGCTTCAAAAGAACGATTACAGAAGTGTGTTCCGTTGTCGCTGATTATTGTGGGAGGCGTGCCAAACCTAGAAAAGATGTTTTCTTTTAAGAAGCGCACAACAACCTTGTTATCATTTGTTTTGCTGGGAACGGCTTCGACCCATTTAGAAACATAATCGAAAACTAAGAGAATGTAAATGTTTCCAAAAGAATTAGAGAAGGGTCCCATGAAGTCTATACCCAAGACATCAAAAATTTCGACCTCTAGAATGGGGTTTAGAGGCATCATATTTCGTTTACCAATTTTCCCTAAGAATTGACATCGATCACAAGTTTTGCAAATTTTATAAGCGTCTTTGAAAAGGTTGGGCCAGCAGATACCAGATTGGAGAACCTTTTCCGTTGTCTTTTTGGGACCGAAATGACCACCACAAGCTTGGTCATGACAAAAAGATAGGACATTGCGAGTTTCAGTGTCAGGAACACACCTTCGGATGATTTGGTCAGGACAGTATTTGAAATGATAAGGGTTGTCCCAGAAAAAATTATTTCACTTGGAAAAAGAATTTTTTTTATCCTGCTTGGACCAAAAAGAAGGTGTCTGCTTGGTGACTAAGTAGTTGACAATGTCAGCGAACCAAGGATTAGTAGATAAAGAAAAGAGTTGTTCATTTGGAAAATTTTCGTTGATTGGAAGAGAAGAAGATGGGTCATTTGGAAAACGAGACAAATGGTCAGCAATAATGTTGTCGGATCCTTTTTTTATCCTTAATGGTAATGTCAAATTCTTGAAGTAGAAGGATCCAACGAATGAGACAAGCCTTAGCATCCTTTTTAGAGAAAAGGTACCTAAGTGTGGAGTGATCGGTATAAACAGTGATTTGTGAGCCAACTAGATAAGGTCTGAATTTTTCTAGAGCGAAAACGATTGCAAAAGTTCCTTTTCAGTGGTCGTATAATTGATTGGAGCGTCATTCAAAGTCTTACTCGCGTAGTAAATGACATGAAGAATTTTATCGGTTCGTTGTCCTCAGACAGCGCCTACAGCGAAATTCAAGGTGTCACACATGATTGCAGAAGGCAACTTCCAGTTGGGAGAGTAAATGATAGGAGCAGTGACAAGTTCAATTTTGAGATGCTCAAAAGATGAAATGCAATCAGAGTTGAAGTCGAAAGGAACACCCTTACCAAGAAGACTAGTCAAAGGTCGAGTAATTTTGCTAAAATCCTTTATAAAGCGATGGTAAAAGCCAGCACGACCTAAAAAGGATCGGATGTCCTTAACAAATTTGGGAATGGGAAAATTAAAGATAACTTCGATTTTGGCTTTGTCTACTTCAATTCCTTTATCTGAGATGACATGTCCTAAAACAATGCCATGTTTGACCATAAAGTGACATTTTCCCAATTAAGAGTTAAGTGTTTATCTTTGCAACGGTTTAGAACAAGATCACAGTGTTGTAAACACTCAGTATAAGAGTCCCCAAAGATGGAGAAATCATCCATGAAAACCTCCAAAAATCGCTCGATCATATCATAAAAATGCTAATCATGCACCTTTGGAATGTTGTAGGCGCATTACAGAGACCAAAAGGCATACGACGGTACACAAATGTACCAAATGGACAAGTGAAAGTGGTTTTCTCTTGGTCCTCAAGAGCGACAAGAATTTGATTATAGCCCGGGTACCCATGAAGGAAACAGTAGTACTCGTGACCGACTAGTCGTTCTAACACTTGATCGATAATTGGCAGAGGGAAATGATCCTTACGTGTTGCAGCGTTCAGTTTCCTATAATTAATGCAAATACGCCAACCCGTCTGGGTGCGGGTTCGGATAAGCTCGTTAGCTTCATTTTGGATCATGGTTATACCCGATTTCTTAGGCACGACACGAATCGGACTAACCCATTGACTATCGGAAATCAGGTAGATGATTCCATTGTCAAGATATTTAAGGATTTCAGCACGAACTGCTTCTTTCATGACGGGGTTTAGTCGATGCTGGGGATCACGAGTGGACTTGGCATCATCTATAAGGTGGATTCGATGTTGGACTATCGAAGGACTAATCCCCTTAATATCAGCCATGGACCAACCAATTGCTTCCTTATTTTTCCTAAGGATGGAAAGGAGCAATTGTTCCTGCTTTATAATAAGGTCAGAAGCGATAATGGCAGGAAGAGTTTCATTGTCTCCTAAGTAAGCGCACTTAAGATGACTGAGAAGAACTTCGAGTTTGGATTTGGGGGATGACTCAATAGATGAAATTTGTTGAGGGATAGACTCAGTTGTGAGCGGCTTGATAGGAATTTCCTTAAAGACATTTTCGGGGATATCTTGAAATAAAGTTTCGTAATTCAATTCAATTTCGTTGCTCAGATGGTCGAGCTCAGGTTCATCATCGTGGACTGCATGGATTTCGGAAAACTGATCCATATAAGAGTTAGAAGAGTTTTCGGTTTTAAAGATGTTTAGCTTGATGGTCATGTTACCGAAAGAAAGTTTCATAGACCCATTTCTACAGTTGATAAGCGCACGATATCAATCAAATGCTCTAAACCATCAAATGCAAAAATACACAGCTATAAATACACAATATCAATTATTTTAAATACAAAATAAGATAAATAAGCGGATAAAATATACACATTTATGTGTATATCAATCCTTTCCTATTTAATTTGTTTATATTTCTTGCTGAGTTTAAATGACACCTTTTCATTTAAATGGAACAAAAAGGCATATTTATAATAACCAAGAAAACCCCCGGAGTAACAACCCAGAATTTTACTACTTTGATTTGGAATATTTAACTAATTTTAAATATTCAAAAATAGGTGTTTTATAATTAAAATAATCTCTTTTAATTTATATTAAATAACGTGAAAATCATTTCTGATTTTGGTTTACAAAAATAATTAGTTCCAAGAAAAACAGAAAATGTGACAGGAAGAATTTGTTAAAAAGGCTGATTTTTAGTCATGTAATAGTTTTTTAAAATGTTTTCCAAATTACCTAAATAAATATAACATAAAATATTTTAACAAATGAACTTAGATTAGTATTAATTAAGTTAATGAAACAAGATGTGATGTTAAGTAATATTAAAGAATGGAAAGAAAAGAAAAGTACACTTAAACTAAGGAGAAGACACATGTGTAATTTAATGAAATAATGAAGTTGGAAGAAAGAAGATGAGGTGGAAAGTATTTAAGAGAAGAAGTGAAGTGGCATGAAGATAAGGAGGGTAAAGGACTAAGGTTATTTTGGTAATTTGGCAAATTCATTTTATAAAAAAGTGATTTCTTCTTTCTCTTTCTCATTTTCATCTTTTGTTTTCTCATTTTCAAACACCCTTCTTCTTCGTCCAAGATTTCTAAATAAGTTTTTTGGTTTGTTAGTATTTAAAATTTAAATTTTCAAGGTTTTAATACTTAGATTTATATGAGTTCTTGCATTCAAAACTCTAAGTTTTATGCTTTTATTTTCTGTGCTTACTCAGATTTTACCTCATTTTACTTTGTCCATAACTCTCTGGAAATTACATGAAATTAAGAATTTTGTTTTTGCAAATCTAATAAAATTTAGTTGTCTATAATTTCTATTTTAAAAACATTTGCTAGTTTTGAGTTATACAATGCCAAAAGTCTAATTCTTTCATGTGCATTTTCTGACCCAGTTTTTATGGTTTGAAAATGGCCCTTGCTGTTTTGGCCATATCTTGCTCAAAACTAAATGAAGTTTATACTTTGTTTTTCTTAAACAGTAGAGGAAAGAAAATGAAAGAAATTTCATGTATACAACTTTTTAAAATTCTATTGGTTTCATATCTGAAATTCATTTTCAAAAAGACTAATCTTTTAACTTTGTTTTTGTTGTTATATTGATATTTCAAGTCCTCAAACCCCTCATTGCATATATTAGACCGAGCCACTTTGGCCATGAAGCCTTAAATAACTATTTTTCTTAGGGAATTGAATGTACTAGTGTTGAATCTAGTTGTGATGAAGTTGGATTTGATTTGGATATGCTTAAGGTGAGTTAAACTCAAAGCTTTAAATCAAAAGTTTTGATCTTTAAGAATACTATATTTATCATGTTGATAAATTGTTTCATGGTTGGATCTTTGCTTTGCTTTTAGTTATGTTGTGGTTATGTACGTTATAAACATCATGTTGTGTTATATGCTTAGAATGTTAAAACATTTGTGTGGTTGATAACTTGGAATCCTTGGTTGAAACTTGCTTATGTTTTAGAAATCAAAACAATTTTTAAAGTTTCAAGCTTTATTCTCATTTTTATAAACATTGCTTTATGTTTTGAAACGTTAGTAACCTTCCATTATAAAAATTTAAAAGAACGTTTAAACGTTAAGATTTTGAAATTATGGGTTTTATAGCGATAATCACTATAAGTGCAGTTCTTGAAAACAAACTATTTTCTTTAAAGTAAGTTTATTTTGAATTTTTTTTCAAAACCAATTTGAAATGTAAGTAATAATTATTATTTAATTATTTATTTATTATTAATGATAATTAAATTGAGTGATTAGTACTTATTTACCATGTAATTAAGTAATTTGTACTTAAGTTTGATTATAATTTTGTTTAGTGATGAAAGTTAATTATTATATAATGACTTTAAATCAAGGATTAAGTATTACTTAATTAGGATTCTAAATTTAATTATTTATTTAATTAGGGTTTTAAACTAATTATTATTAATTAAGTTAAGTTTGATTTATGAACTTAATTAAAGTTTGTTTAATTACTAACTGAGGTTTAATAAAATATTTAATAAAGGAATAATTATTACTCAATTATTATTTAATAGTTAATTAATTATTATTTTGTGGATTAAATAAATGTTTAATTATTTATTTATAAATGGTTCTTAATTATTTAATTATTAATTCAAATAGTAATTTGGAATTAAGTTATCTAGAATAATAATTAATTATTATTTAGAGGTTTAATACTTGTTTGATAATAAGTTTTATATTACTTTTAATTTGAGTGACTTATTTTGTAAGGATGTTTTCAAGACATGTTTTACTCCAAGGGATTTTTTGTCAATCACCTTTAGACAACTCCATTTGAGTGACTTATTTTATAAGAATAAAATACCATTCTGTCATTAGTATAATTGATTGAATTATATGGACACTAGTTAACAGAATCAAACCTCATTTTGTTACTAAAACTGAATCTAACCTTGGACATTCATTTAACAGGAAAAATCATCCTCATTTTACTCTGTTATTGTCGTGGATGTGTTTATGGTTTATATGTATTGACATGTTATGTGTTGAATATTTTTGCGGACATTTACTAGTAGAATACATCCTCATTCTACTATAACCCGGTTGTTGATTGTGTTGACATCTTTTAAGCAAAACCAAAACTCATTTTGCTGTATTGTTAAATTGAACATCTATATGGCAGAACAAATAAGTGTCTGCTATTATCACGTCAACACTTCCTTTATGTTGATTAACTTTATTAGTTGATTACTTATACATAGTTGGTTGTATATGAATACCCATATTATAACTTGAATAAGTTGAACTCAATTAATCAAGGACCTTTGGAAATTTCCGAGTCTTCTTTCAAAATTGAAAGTATGTGGATTCTTTCTAAATAAGCTAGTACAACTGATACTTTACAATATGATTTTAATCCATCTTGGTTCAAAACAATAATTAAAGTAATTTTCGAATAAGCTATTATTTGAATTTAGCAAAGAATTTTGGGTGGATTATAATTTTTTAATTAAATAAGGCTTGCATTTTATAAAATGATTCATAGACCTATATGAAAGAAATTTAATATAGACTATTAAAAATATTAATTTATAATTAACTAGAGATCGTAAACTTTAAGTTATTTCAAAAGGATAAGAGTGTTGTCGAGTTAAGGTCTGAGAGGTAAATAAAATACCCCAACTTGATTTGCTTCATTATTATCTGAGAAATAGCATTAGTTTAAGGTCGAGAGTAGATGATTTAAAAATACGATAATTTCAAAGGGTTATGAAATTTTGGTATTTGTAAAAGCAGTTTATAATTGATATTTATAAATAAAGTTTATAAATAGTTTATTTAAAAAGGGATTAAAGAATATGAATTAGTTTTAATAAGAAAGTTTATAAAAGGCTTTATCAAAGAGATCTATAAAAGGAAGTGAGATATGATCTTCTCAAGTATGATCTTATAAATAGTGGTATGGACACTTGTTCCACATTACATCGGAGGAATCATGTTTGGGTTCATTCTAATATTCGTTTTCTTTTTAAGTAACTTTGTTTAATCCTTTGATATCATTCCAAAAATAAGAAAGCTTTTCTAAATGCTTTTTGAATATACTTATATTGAGAATATAAGTAATCAATTTTTCTAAGTATTGAAAATCTAATGTTGCAAATACATTTGGGTCGGTAAGAAAAGTATATGAGTATTTTAAATAAGTATTCTGAAGTGGAATTTTAGAAATAAAAGATTCATTTTAATGAAGCTTAGTAATTGCCAGAGCCAAATAAATCTTTTTATTGATTTGATGTTTGTGTATTTGATAGTTAAATAACCGACTATCAAATATGACCATTTTAACCTTGAAAATTTATCCGACAAATGATAGTAAATCCATTCCCTTAAACGGTTAGGAGGTGAACTTCACATTTAAGTATTATCGGTTTATTCCTAAAGAACCAGAGTTAAGTTTTCCTAAAACTATTGATTGTCATTTTGAAGACACAGAGATCAGGCATGCTTTCCCGAAAACCACTTCGATCTGGCTGACACGATTCGAATTGGGAATATTTTGAAGATGATTGAAGATGGAATTATTTGGTTTCATTCAGGATAGAACAAATTTGTGTAGATGAATGCTAGCATTACACATCACACAAAAACAATGTTAGCATTCCTAGATATTATGCTACTTTTAAGGTAAAAGTAACCTTTAGTCTCATCATCCAGTGAAGGAATAAACCAGGGAAAAGCCGCAGAGCTAAATGGATCGTTCCCATTAGGATATGATCATTCCATATCTAGAGTCGATTTTCCTTTTGTATGCTTTGGGACCCATTATAGTTGTTTGTCAATCGGGGTGATCATATTCGGCATCATCCATCTTTTAAGGATAGTTCCAGTCTGGATTTGCTGAGGTGCAAATTTCCGCAACCTCCCGTATGTTTTATCTAGAGATGTATGGATTCGGTGGGTAGACCCTTACCCTTTCATAGTTGTAATTCATACTCCAATACGAACTTTCAGTCTTGATTGTATACTTACTGTGTTGGAACGTGAGATGTAAGCATTCCAGCTATTCTCATATGTTTACGATTGAATTGTAGATATTACTATAATATCACTCGATATTTTCTATAAAAGTGTTTTGGCTATCGTAAGGTAAAAACCCATCCATGTTTATGTGCGGCGTGGTCTTACAAGATACCTTTGATTTCAAATAGTTTCAAAGAATAAAATAAAGCCAGTTCTTTATGATTTGAGTCTACTCATGCTGGTTTTCTAGCTTGACCTGGGCATCATTTTGTGATAGTGCTTAGGTCATACCGAGCATTTTTGTCAGGTTAGCTTAGGTTCTTTGGAGCTTAGGAAAGGAGATGGAGGCCAGGACGTACTTCCGTATTTTAGTTTTTTTCTGCTGTGTGTATTAGTGTGTTGATTTCAGTTTGTGTAAGGACAGATTGTTATAACTACCAAAATTATTATTTAATAGTGTTGTACTTTGATATGTAAATTTTAAAGTGCTTTCTTTTTGTAAATAATTTGTTATATTATAAATTTTCCATTGCATTGTAAGATTCTATTCTATCTTTTTCTTTTTTCACCCCAAACGAATTATCTTTTGAACGACTAAATGATCGACATAGGAATACCAAGGATGTATTAATTGTCATCTTTTAGGGTAAGAAAGATAGTCCTTTACACCCAAACAATATGAAACATAGGATTATTATTCTAACCAAAACTGCATAAACCACAAATCAACACCCAAATCTTATTAATTTGGAATAAAATACCATACATCTAACTACGAATTTTGGAAATGATTTCCAGATCCAAGGTGTTTATAATAACCACAAACAATCTAAGGGTGATTGTAGGCAGTATGATAATATTGAACTAAAATGCCTACCAATCCATACCTAATTTATTTTCGTAATATTTCAGATTTACAAAAATAAACGAATTTATAGCTTTGAGGCATATTATTCAGACCCAACACAAACGAATTATATAAGTTAACACTGAATATATATTCCACTCACATGAAATCTATCCAAATCTGAATCTGAACACAGCTTTTAGGCTTACAATTCCTGAACCTTACAGATCTACAGTTTATTTAAAAAGGGGATTTATAAACACAAATTTAGGATTATAGATCTGAAAGAAGAATAGGAAAAGAAAAAGGAAATTTGATAATATAGATTACCTAGTCGTAGAACCAACTCTTTTGCACAGATCTGGATTCAGTATCTTCAATCCTTGTTCATTTGATTTGTACATATTAATAATTTAGAGTTTCAGAAAATATCAAAGAATTGGGAATGGTAGAGCTTCGCTACTGCCTCTAGATTCTGAGAAAAAGAGTGGAGGTATAGCCTTTTATTTATAGGTGTAGAAATGACTCTGAATCTTTAAATTCAATTTTATAAGAATCAATCTGTTTATATAAATTTTTATAATACTTATACCCTTATAACTCTAGCCATCACTGGGCTGCAAACGACCAGGAGGCCCCAGTCGACAACTCTAGGTCGTTTTGACCCAGTAACGGTCGATGGTAAATGATAATTTATTATTACAAATCCAAATTATTTATTTTCCATCCGTTTTCGTATTTCACCCATAATTTTCATACAAACTCCATTCACTAAGTTCCAAATATGAAAGTTGGCTGAAATTCCATCACAAACGCAATAGTGTAAGCTCGCATTCAAATTCCATCATTTGTGAAAATTCCATTTTTTGAATCTAATTAAATAACTAAATTAATTATTATCAGAATTACGGGTTGTTACAATTCAGCCAGATCTAATCTAGGGCTGTCATGGCAATGTTTTATTTCTAACCTTTAGATTAACATTTTGACTCAAATCTAGCCATAGATTTTATTTAGATTAAGTTTAACCCTTTATCTCATCTTTAAGTTTAAATCTCAGCCTTAGTTTAACTTGGTTAATTCAAAAAGAATCCGTGCAAAAAGCACACTCATGTTTATTACGTATATGGCCGAAAAACTGGTCTGGTACTATGTATATAGGTCGACCTCCTTTTAGGTCAGTCGGCCCGCCCTGGGGTCGGTCAACCTATCAAGTTATATATTTTTTCATTAAAACTTATAAATTTTGAATTCTTGTTTTACTCATAACTTCTTCGTCTTAGGTGGGATAAAAACAAGTTATATATGAAAATTATGCAGAATATCACCACAGACTTAATGCCAAAACTTCCGTAGTCAAATCTGGACATCTGTATAAGTTTATTTTTTTAATCTTATTATTAAAATTTGGTATGTTATAATTGTTGGGAACTGGGGTGTCAATAACACAGTGTTAATGGATCATAAGGCTATTCAGACATTAGAAGGGTGAAATGTATTTATGAATTTCACACTATATCTATTCAAATTGCAAACAGAATGAAATAAGTAATAAAATAAAATGCAGTAACGTAAATAACACAAGGATTCCTATACCGGTTTGGATTAACCAATCCTGCACTTAACCACGCAAAATTTCATTATAATCGCTTTCTTTTCACGAGTGGCAAGAATACCTTTACAATCATGATTTTACGGGCCACAAGATGCACTTCTCCTTATCAACAACAACAAACAATGGCATGTAGTCATATCTTCAATACAGATTCATGCAGATTTGGTATAATGATCCTATAGACCTCTAATGGCAATATATCTTTGAATTCTACGAGGAAATACGATGAAATTAGATAGAGAATGATGTGAGTTCAAGTACAATTCTCTGATATTGTGTGGCTTGCAAATCAATGAAGAATTGGAGTGAAACAGAGTGGATTTGCAAGGCTAAATGGAAAGTATTCAATGGATTTGTAGTGCAAATGTATGGAGAGTAAGGAGTAGAGGAGAATGAGTAAACTTGATGTTAAAATTTGTTTCCAGAAGCCTTTAAATAATGGTTGAAGAGATGTGTCTTTTGGTGAAGGGATGTAGGGAAATTACTCTTCATTTGGAAGTTAATAATTTTAAAAACCATTATATGTCGGTATACAAAAATATATGTGTCGACATATATGTTAGCAACACTTATAAGTGTTTCAAATGTGTTTCAAATTTTCAGCATTTCAAAGTACCTTATATTTGTGGATTTTTGTGATTCAGTTGAGGTCAATGGCTGATTGTCTTTAAGTATAATTGCCATGGGATCTTTAGGAAGATTTTCTAAAGTTCAAACAACTCCTCATCACTTCAAACACCCATGTTCCTCAACATTCTTCTCTAACAGACTTTGATTATCCTTCCTTCGTTATTCTTCCATTGCTTTGATTAATCTTATTTTATTATTCTTCTTTCGTACTCTTTTTTTATCTCTATAAATGTCTCCATAATGTATCTGATGTAACCACACAACTCAAAGGTATGTTAGTAGTAGTATTTATATGGTTGTTACCATCAAAATCAATACCTAGGGTATTAACAATCTCCCCCTTTTTGATGATGACAACCATATAAATATTTAAGAGATAAAATATAATACTTTTATACTTGATTCTCCCTAACTCTTGCACTCCCCTATCATTTTACCTAGTACACTTATACCTTTTCTCCCCATTTTTCATCAACAAAAAGGGTAAAAAGAATTGTTTAATTTACTTTTAGACAATATATAGAGTTTGTATATGCATATAAATAAAGCATAAGAGGGGAAATCAAATAAATTCAAAATATGAAATAATCTTTATCAAATAATTAGACAAGTTTTAGAGTTACCGACTTTTCCAATGCTAATAACAAATCCTTTTCATATTTTTTCAATGTTCAGTATATTTCTTGTCATATACTTTGAGCATCTCCCATAGTTATCTGGAAATTTGCAAAAATATGCACACTGGTATCCTTTATATTTTTGGGTCCATGGGATTAAGTTTTGAGATGCAAACCCATGAAGAGTTTGAATTCCCTTTCAAAATATAATCATTATGTGAATGAACCTTATTAATAAAATTATCAATATATTTTTCTTTTCGGTGTCATCCAATCATTTTGGAACCCATAAGTCAATAAACCTATTTTGGGGATTTAAATTTAACTTCGAAGGTTTTGGTTTGAACTTGGTGGTTTTAACAAACTTAGTACAATAAGTACTATTTTTCTTTGATTCAGCCTTAGGTGTGTATCGAGGTCCACGTTTATTTCTAGTGTGCTTAAATGCATATAATAATTTTTCTAGATTATCCTTCTTTTTGTTAAATTTATCGGTATTAATATTCATTTTATCAAAATCCTTACTATGGTTTAAAATAACACTGTATAGAGATGTTACTTTGTCAATCAGATCAGTGATCTGTGACTTCATTGAAAGATTTTCTTATTTTAAAGACTCATTTTCACTTTTCAGTTTTCTATCTTTTTTATCATTATACCCATTAAGTCTTTCAATTTCTTCTCCTATGCTTTGTTTTTCTTTAGTTAACCTTTCATTAGATATTTTTAATCTATCTATTTCTACCAAACTATCATTGTACTCTTTCCTAAGTACTTATATCCCTGATGCATATCATTTAAAACATTAGTAATTTCTTTATTAAAATTCCATACCTGGTCATCCATTGCCATGAAGCACATGTTGGAATTTTCTGTCTCTGAATCACTATAACTTGATGATGTATCTGAGTCATCCCATGTTGCATTAAATGCTCGTTTGCTCTTCTTATTGAATGTATTTGAAAAGTACTTTGGTTTCTTCAATTTGGGAGTCTCTTTTCAAAAAACCGAGTTTATCACATTCGAAGCATTTAACAACATTTTCTTTTCTAGAATTATTGTTGTTAGTTTTTCATAGTTTCTTTGTTATCTAATACTTCAAGAATTTCTTGGTCTTCTTGATAATAAACTCGATATCATCATCTGGTTCATCATTATCGACCATAACATTAAGTGCCAGCGATTTCTTCTCATTTCCTTTATTCTTTTTTCTAACCAACAATTTTACTTCATAGGACAATAGATTACCAATTAATTCTTCTATTGCCATAGTACTAATATCATTGGCTTCTTCGATTGCCAAAGTCTTCTGATCCCATTCACTAGGAAGTGAATTCAAGATCTTTTCGATTTGGTCTTCTTCAGTAATTTTCTTTTCCTAATGATATTAAGACATGTACTATATCTTGAAATCTAAAATACATATCAGAAATAGACTCATTTGATTTCATTTGAAAGAGTTGAAACTGGTAAGTTAGTATAGATATCTTTATCTGTTTTACTTTATTAGTGCCTTCATGTGTGACTTGCAGTATTCTCCAAATTTCATATGCAGATTTACAAATAGATACTCGATTAAATTCAGTTCTATCTGAAGAGCTAAATAAAATGTTCATGGCTTTAGGATTATTAAGTGCTTGTGTCTTTTGGTCCAGTGTCCATTTTGAATATTCAGTTTGAAGTTCTATATATTCTACTTGAGTAATGTTCCAAATATCTAAACCATTAGACTGCAAATAAAATTTCATCATATAAGCCCAATAAGCATAATCACGGCCATCAAATAAATGAGGTCTAGTGGTAGATTGCCCTTCTATAAAAGTGTCAAAAAATGTGTTACTAGTGTCGTTAGCCATTTATACTTTTCAAAAACCATTTGATTAATTTTCTAATGTCAGTGCTTTGATACCAATTGCTAGAAACTGCGGTGTCTATAACACGATGTTAATGGATCTTAAGGCTATTCAAACACTAGAGGAGTGAAATGTATTTATGAATTTAACATTATATATATTCAAATTGCAAACAGAATGAAATAAGTAATAAAATAAAATGTAGTAAAATAAATAACACCAGGATTTTCAAACTAATCAATCCTACATCTAGTCCTGCACTTCACCATGCAGAATTTCACTTTAATCACTTGCTTTCCATGGGTGACAAGAACACCTTTACGATATTGATTTTAAAGGCCGCAAAATACGCCTTCTCCTTATCAACAACAACATACAATGGCAAGTAATCGTATATTTAATACAGATTTTTGTAGATTTGGTACAACGATCCTATAGACCTCCAATGACAATGTATCTTTGAATTCTTTGAGGAAATAAGATGAAATCAAAGAGACAAGGATGTGAATTCAAGTACAACTTTCTGATATTGTGTGGTTTGCAAATCAATGAAGAATTGGAGTGAAAGAGAGTGTATTTGCAAGGATAGTTGGAAAGTGTTCAGTGGATATGTAGTGCAAATGTATGGAGAAGAAGTAGAAGAAAATGAGAAAATTTGATGTTAAAATTCGTTTCTAGAAGCCTTTAAATAGTTGTTGAAGAGATGTGTCTTTTGGTGAAGGGATTGTGGGAAATAACTCTTCATTTGAAAGTTGAAAATTTGAAAAACCATTATATACGAAAGATAAAAACATATATGTCGACCTATATGTATTAGCAACACTTTTAAGTGTTTCAAATGTTCAGCATTTCAAATTATCTTGTATTTGTGGATTTTTGTGATTCGGTTGAGGTCAATGACTGATTGTCTTCAAGTATAATTGCCATGAGATCTTTGACAAGGTAGTCTAAGATTCAACCAACTCCTCATCACTTCAAACACCTCTATTTTTCATCATTCTTCTATAATAGGCTTTGATTATCCTTCCTCTGTTATTCTTCCATTGCTCCTATTAACTTTTTTACAGTTCTTCTTTTGTACTCTTGTTTATCTCTATAAATATCTCCATAATATATCTGATGTAACTACACAACTCAAAATATATTATTTGAAATGTTTATATGGTGTTGTCATCAAAATCAATACCTAGGGTATTAACAATAATATATATTTATCTTTGTGTACCACTTAAAAATAAGTATATCAATTCAATATTTTTATAAATTCAAACTGAATTTCTATAAATATTAACAAATATTAATATTACTTAGAAAGGCAAATTCTATTCGAACCCAACAATATGCTGAGTAGCCCCCCTAAACATGAAAAACCCGGTATACCCCCAATTTTGCTAAGTAGCCCCTGCTAATTAAAAAAAAAATACCCTTCCACATAGGTGGAATGTGTGATTTATCTGTGTACCTCGTAGCAACCCTACGTGGTTATTTAGTATACCTCGTAGCAGCTTTCCGTGGTTGTTTTAGAGACCACACGTAAGGCTACTAGAGGTACACTAATAAACCACGTAAGGGAACTACGAAATGTTCAGAAAACTAGAAAAAAAATATAATACAGAAAAGACATTTTCGTCCACGTATTTTTTTTGATAAAATGGAGAGCTACACAGCATATTTCTGGGTTGAAATAGAATTTGCCTACTTAGAAATAATATCTAATAAATAAACATTTTTTAAAACATCGTTAATCATTAACTAACAACACAAACTCAAACTAAAACAAATTAAAAATAGATATTGCGACTTAGAAATAAAAATTCAAACTAATTATGCATGATTTTAACGCAAAAATATAACTAAATATTCGTATAAACCGTTTTTTCTTATATTTGTTGAGCGTATATAATTACTAAAAATACAATTCACGCACAAGCATATGTCATGATCATACGTAAAACATATGTCATAACGTTCGTTTTAAATAATTACTTATACTTATTTCATGAAATAATCGAAGAACGAGAAACGAATCATTTCGTCTTTCTACATTCTCTTGGTCGTTCGCTTCATCTTTTTTCCGTTCTTTACATCTTTTTCCCGTTCTTTACATCGTCCTTGAGCTCTTTTCATATTTTGTTTTTTGTTTGAAAACTTAAAACATAAAATACAAAATAAGAAGGCAATATCTTGGATATCACTTAATACCGAAAAATTACAAATATGCTTGAACATTGATATTTTACTGTATGGAGCTGACTTTCAAACTAAAAATGACAGATATCATCAGGCATTAATATTTTATCACATGGAGTTGACTTTCACATTTCCATATTCGACCACGGCACGCTAAAAATTTCGTTAAAAGATCAGGTCAAATATAAAACAGCCTAATAGAGTGTTCAATATTCTCACGTTAACACAAGAAGATATTTTCCAGATATTTCGTGAACTAACGAATGATAACGCACGAACTGTTGTCACAGAATATTTTGTTGAATGGTTAATGCGCATGCTTGAAAATACATCAAATTCCATGATTTCCAGGTCCATTCCAGTGCTTTCACCAGCTAGACACGAAAATGACATCGAAGATAATAAATATCAATAGAACTGAAACTAAATGGCCACTCCATTCAAATATGAATTGAATCAGAAAACTATATATACTATATATATATATATATATATATATATATATATATATATATATATGTATGTATGTATATATATGTATGTACATATATATGTATGTACATATATATGTATGTACATATATATGTATACATATATATGTATGTATATATATACATATATATGTATGTATATATATACATCTATGTATGTATATATATATCTATGTATGTATATATATATATGTATATATATGAATAGAATTTCCCATATATATATATATATATATATATATATATATATATATATATATATATATATATATATATATATATATTAACAGTGTTGTGAAGAGGGCAAGGTCAGAAAAACCATAAAATTTTGTTCTATCCTCTTTCACATCAATACCATTCTATAGAGAGGCTTTTCTCCTTAAATATTGCTGTGTTTATGTGTGTTGGTGCTGTTTTTAGAGTACTGATAAGCAGCAGGTTACTTGTGCTATACAAAAATATATCAAAAAATGAACACAGAAACAGATACTCATAAATTACTTTCATACGCTAATTCGACAAACCTTTGTCCGTCCAAATATTACCACGCAGCTGTTCTTAGCTTGAACGAAGATGTATGTTGTATCCACATTGCACACATCAATCAAATTTAGTAACTTAATTCATAAATATCATTACCATGACTGCATTGCTTATACATGGTATTTATATATTCTGTACAAGAAGACTTGAGAAAATCAATTGAGTAACTACCAAAAAAGCATCTCCATACTTGTATTACTCACAACAATAATACAAATTTTGAATATCACAGTCATGAGAGTACAAGCAGTTGGTGCAAAAATGTTCAAGTTGAACATAACATAACTCCAGGGAAAAAAATTTCATCTTAAGGCATGGCGACGACGCTCCTCTCTCTGCTTCACTCTCAAAACCGGCGATTTTGCTCTTGTTAAATCCTTAACTGACCTGCACATTATCATATGCTATACGATTAATTTAATCCAAATAAACGCACGTCGTTCTGTTTACTTCTGTTTACTAACATACTCAACTCACTTTTGTGGCACAAACGGGTTGCTAAATTTGGGTACCGGCCTAGCATGTGGCACCATTTCTCTTCTCATATGTTTCAGTTCCTTCTGTTCTTCAATCTTTATAACAATAGTAAAATTCAGTAATTTATCATGTGAAATAATACATATATATATATATATATATGAAATTTGTCTTTTTGCCTATGTGTATAGAATAAATTATATATACATCATACCATCTTCATATTCTCGTTTTCCTCCCTTAGTCTTTTGTACATCATTTCTTTTTCCTTCACCTTCTTATCAAACTCGGACCTCTCAACTGCTCGATGATCGACATGAAGATCAAATTCCTGAATGTCTGTAAGAGGCCTTCGTTCTTTTTTTGGAAGAGGAATAGGATCTCTGTTGACAAAATTTAATACTCAGATTTCCCAACTTCCGTTTTGAAAATGATGTGGGTAAATAATAGATGAAAGGAAATCTTACTCGCGTAATATGGGTTGTGCTTTGAACAGTCTTCTCCGTGCTTCTTCTCTCTCCATTCTCTCTCTTTCTTCCATTTTTCTATGTAATTCCTCTTCATGACGTATCAGGCTCTCCAGTTGGAAGCCTTCTGGCTTTGTGCATGGTTTTGGCTCCGGTTTTGGAGGCACCTACATTATATTATTATTTTGTACATACATTTATGTCGGAATAACCATTAGAAATGTTTAATTAGCAGTAATAACAATGACAGATATAATTACCACTGGATAATCCGTTGTGTAGGGATATGGAGTTGCCTTTGGAATCCTTGCTTTCTCTTCTTCAATTTGTCTCTGTAATAGTTGGACTGTAAACTGCTTCTCTTTCTCGTGTCCTCGTTCTTCAGTGCGTAGGTTAAATGGATTAGGAGTTGTAATTCTTGGAATCTCATGTTTGCTAAATTGTGAGGATGAATCCGAGTGAAGTGAAAGCTGAAACAAAAGCGAAGTAGACTTCAAATTTTGGTCTCTTATATAGCCATATAATACCACTGATCCAGTATGAATGTACCTTATCAAACATGTCATTTACAATAGAAGGTCCGAGCCTTTCTTCTGTAGCAAAATGAAACTCCTTAGGAGTAGTTGCTTGTGGCTTTTGAATAACAGGTAATCCAAGATCTCCTTTGCTCTCAAATATCTGAAGAAGAAGAAAAAAAAAAAAAATCTAGTTAATGAAAGATGAACATTATCTACTTACTCGCAATATAGCAAGGCATTTTGTGTGTATTTATTTAAACTATATCATAATAACAATAATAAAAGTTAGCTCAGATATTACATATATTAATTGCATCAACGTGGATTAAGTCATTTACATTCACCGCCAGGGTCGAACAAAAGCACAAGCTTTAAACAGCTAAACAGTCTAACTTCAACTATAATATTTTGATAGAACGTTTTGTAATAAATTCTGAGAAAAACATAATGCTGAAATAGCTTTTCTTCGGTCCTGCAAATAAAATCTATAATTACTAGAGTAGCTACCACTTACCCTCTAAGTGAACAAGATTAAGTGCACATAAAGTTTTTTGTCACTTTTTTTCTTTTTAATGTTCTCTTTCATTGGTTTAGGAGAAGACAGAGAGTTGATATATTTGCTTTTAAAGTATTTTATTGGTTGTATATTCTGTCAAACATGCTTCTGTTGATTATAGTTTTTGTTTTCCCAGTATTTTGTTGTTCAAATACATTAAATGGTTATATTTTTATCAAATGTGACTTTATTGATTATACATTCTGTCTGTTGTTTAATGTACTTGAAAGGCCAGCTAGATCAAGCATGGCTGATCACTAAAAGGATCTAATTCACCGACTTTTAATTAAGTATATTCACCAAATATACAGATATATAAATTGCAGTATCATTCATGTTCACATATCTTAGTTGTTCTAGTAATATATCTTGGAGCATTTAGCAAACTTGCAAGTTATGTCGATGAAGCAACAAGGCATGCAAAATTAACACATGAATATATATCTTGGAACATTTAGCCAACTTCTACCTATCATGAATAATAATACCATGAATTTAAAGAAACAAAACACATTGAGTTGAGTGGTCACCTTCTTGTTTAATGGTCGGGCCTTGAACTTCGGAATTTTCTCCAGTTCCTCTATTTCTAATTCAGTGGAGGGTTTAATCCTGTAACAACAATGTGTTCTAATATTCAAGTAACAAAGTATTGAAATATCTGTGAATGAATGAATATTAATTAAATATCATACTTCGAAGGACGTGCACGCAATGAAGTTTGTAGGCAAGGAGGCTTGGGTTCTGCCAACTTAGGTGGTTTGTGGTGATTCTGTTAATTGATGAAGCAAGTTAAATTAGGTTCATTAGGTTTAATGTATGCAAAGCGATAAACTGAAATTAAACCTGAGATGAGGAATCTGATGAAATGACCGAGGAAGCTTCGGAGATTTGGTTTGCCCTCTCCATTGTTTTAAGATGGAATTCCTGTTTAAATTATCTAGTCAGAATACGGTTGTCAATGCAATTTATTCATAAAGAACCTACCAATAAAAATCTTACTTGAAATTCAAAAGGTTGAAGAGTAGTTCTAGGAAATGAAGGAAGCGAAGGTGACTCCAGTATCTACAGCGTGTTCAAGGAAATTAAAAGAGGTTTTGACAAATTATTCTAAAATCATATGATAACCCCCATGAAATACTATTAAAAGAAGGAAAAATAAAAGAAACCTTCTTGTTTAATGGTCGTGCTTTGAATTTAGGCACATTAGCTAGCATCTCTTCTTCAAGCTCGGCAGAGCTCTTAATCCTAATTGCACGAACTCTTTGAGATGTCTCGAGTTCAGGTTCTATTGGTCTTGTAAGTTTAAGTTTTGGCCGGTTGTGAATAATCCACTCTGTTTGTTCCTGTAGTTTATAATAATCAGTAGAAATACAAAAGGAATCATAACTCTCTGTGTAAGCACTACTGTATTATTTGAACAATTGGTGATCAAACTAATTGAATTTGAATGGTGAGCACAATCATATGATTAAGATTTACAAAGTTCCAGTGTAAGCACTGCTGTATTATTTGAATCAGTCTCTGTTAGTAACCATCCTTTGTGTAACTTCCGGAATGGAAGTCTTATCTTTCTGATAATTGATCAGGGGTTTAAACTCTCTGAATATAAATTTTCCCGCTGACAGGATTTCATTTGAAAATTGGTCTAGGGGTGAAAATTGCTAACAAGCTTGTTGATGAAAAAATATATCCTATCAAATCAAAGTATATTCTTCACCAACAAATAAATGAGAAATATGAATATAAATCAAAGGTGGAAAAAATTGAATATACTTTAGACTATCCAAGAAATTGAAGCAAGTGTGCAACCATTCGATTGTATAAATATTGAGAATGTAGGCAAACCAATCTTGTCGCATTAATTATGTTTACTTTGGACAGTATACATCGCCAATTCTATCGACTACACTTGTGAATGCATGGCTCAATGTGGTCATGTTTTTTTGAATAACTGAAATATAATAAGCAAAATCCTAACTACAACAACTTATCAGCAGCAACTTCTAAGCCAGATGGTAAAGTTCTTTCCCAACCAAAAGACATCAAAGCAAACCGTATTTCATATTTCAATGTTTAAACACCTAAAGATGTGGACAAAACAAAAAACGTAGTACCTAACATTGCGTGCACAATTACACGAGGAGAAATTGGTTACAAACTGCAAATGCTAGTGCTTGTATGTATACAAATGTGTGTATAACAAATGAGAAATCCATATTCTTAACGCAAGTTTAGGAGTAAACAGACAGTCTGAAAATTATTAGAATTTAAGCTATTCAGGAAAAGAGGAAGACAAATAATGGTCTAGCTTGCATCATTAAAATCCATATCAACTAGCTCATCTACAAATAAAATAAAGCTTACGTGCACAATTTTAACAAGCTTATACATTATCATTTGAGTACATTTGATAAAATATGTTAATAATACATTATCATTTGAGTATATTTGCAAGCCACAGCATGCTACTAAATAGAAAAAGAGAGGTTTTTTGTCCGACTCACATGTGAAGTTGATTTTTGTGAGAAATCAATTTCTCTTGTTTTTGACAGAAACTTATTAACCATTTCTGCAGCTGATATGAATGGTACTTGTTCCTGTTGAAAATTGAAATATGAACACATCAACAACAATAATAATGTAATACATTTTATTTTATCTAAAAAATATACTACACCAACCTTGCAAGCAGTCAAGTCTCTACAACTTCCAAGAGAACCAGTAGATACTTCTGAATCTGGTTTTGACTTGTGATGCAACATTCTTGTCTTAACATTAAGTATCTGTTGAATCAATTTTCGTTGCAAAAGTCTGAAGTTATCATACAGTAACTTCTATAAAGAAAGGTCCTAAATTTTTACAATGATAGACTCTGTGTTCTAACTTTTATGAATGAAATCCTTACCTGTTTAGAGTTTCCACATTCTAACTTCTGCTTCTTTATAGCTTGGTTCTCTTGAAGAATATTCTTTACAGCACTCTTTTTCGCTGCAATACTATCAGGACACCTAACATAAACAATTGAATCAATTTCTTTCTTTTTTAAGATGAACAAAAAACGCATACCAAAGGTTTTTTAAATCGCATACTTAACAGTATTCTTCAGTCGGGTGCTTTTTGCAGATTGAGCATAAGGTGTTTTCGATGCACATGCCGATTTAATTGCACCAGAAGCTTTTTTACCTGCTACGTCCATATAGCCATTCGTCTTAGGTGTACAACTAACAGAAGCTGAAGTATACGCTTTAGATGTGCATGATTTGCCTACAGTTGCAGAAAACTTCATGTCTTCACAATTTTAATCGTAACTGTAAAGCTAAAGCTTGGAAAGGAAGCATACAATGTAACGGTGAAAGCAAAACATGAACGTCTTTATACCTATGTTAGTGGATTCTGTTGAAACAGGAAATGTAGAAGACTTTTCTTTGCTCGATTTCTTTTCTTGGTTAGAGATAGGTGTTTCTTTGATTGATTTCTCTTCTTGATTAGAGGAAGGTTTGGCTGTAGGTGCCTGATCAAATAGTAAATAAATTTGATTTTAATCCATTGGGAGTTGGATTTAATCCTAGAAGACCAAGATAACAAACATTTAATCCGAAATTCTTGACTTACAACTTCAAAGGAAATTTTGTTATCACTGGTATTTTGTTGAACATTCATCATGTTCAATCCATGTGTTTCTTTGATTGATTCTTCTTCTTGATTAGCGGTAGGTTTGGCTGCAGGTGCCTGATCAAATATTAAATAAATTTGATTTTAATCCATTGGGATTTGGATTTTAATACAAGAAGAACAAGATAACAAACATTTAATCGGAATTTCAGTTGACTTACAAATTCAAAGGAAATTTTGTTATCACTGATATTTTGTTGAACATTGATCCTGCCCAATTCATCTCTACAATCACAGTTCAGAAGCAACCCAGAAATTGCAGTCACAATCAAAGGAAAGATACCAAAAAGAACTGATTTTCGTGTAATTTAAAATGAACAATTAACCTTAAATTATCTGTCCCCGTAGCTGAATTATCCTCCCTAACATTATTTTCCTGCAAAACGTCAATCAAATATAATATACATACGCTCGTTTCTAAATCTTTAACCAATTTAGAAACAATCAATTTGAATTCTCACCTCCATTTGCTCCACATTTTCAAAACCGCATAATAAGCTATCAATTTTAATAGTTCTTCCCTCCTTTATTTTTTGCATAAATGCTACATAAAACAAATGAAAACATATTTGATCCGAATTATTATTAAGGAATGAAACAAATGTATACTTACCAGGAACAAAATTATAGGGAAAGGAAAGAAGCGAAATAATTAATTAAAATATAAAGCATTGTTTCTTACGAGATGGAGCGTAACTCTTAGAAATCTCAAACCATTGTTCTGCCTTCTTGATCTCTTCTGCGCTTTCGCCGTCAATAAAATCAAAGAATCGAGGTGCTGAGAATTCATAAACCTCATCAATCTGGAACACTTCTACTCCGTTTTGGGATTCACTGCCCATTGTTAACCTACTTAACAAATGGTCTTCAAACAACCAAAGAATTTTGTTGCGAAAATCTGAAGGTATGTACGTAAGCTAGAAAAAAGATTATATTCCTCCGAGGGATAAGTAAACAGTCCGCGGAAAACTTTATTTTTCTCGTAATATTTAAGTCGATTCTTTGTATTATAATTTATTGAAGAAACAAAGGAGGAGACGTATTGACAATTGGATTTCTAACGGTCGGATTTTTGAAAGGCAGACATTTTTAGCAGGTTCGTTACTTCTTTGATTACAACGGCTATATTTTCATGGGCCCATTTTTAATACATACCTATACATAGTTTTCACGTGAGAAAATTAATTCACAGGTCATAATAAAGGCCCAAGGATTGAGTTACACCAAACCCAACCCAGCTGAGAAATCAATATTAATAATTATTGTGCACAAATGCCGTCAGAAATTTCATCCTTGTTTCAAATCTACATTTGCATTTCCAGCACAAGCAAAGCAAAACTCGAATCTCAGAAAGCCAAACCAGAATTGCAGCAGATTCAAACTTGCGTTTTACCTTCCTGTCAACACAAAATTGCAGCAACTAAAATGCATGCCAAGGAAAATGATAGGAATTGACATAAGGATCAGTCTACTTAGACACAAATTTAAACACAAGCAATCTTAACCATTAGATATTTACAATAATTTCAAAAAAAAAAGAAAAAAGAAAAGAAAAAAAAACAATTCAGAATTTATCTCTTAAATTTATGTCAAATTTTATGTTTCAATAGACGCTCCCATAATACGTAGGTAGAAGTACTCCTTCTCCGGCCTCTCTTCTCACTTGTTCGCTCTTTCTGTGCTCGGCGATGTATTCATAGGCCATCTTTGCATAAGCACTTTGTAAAACAACCCACGATGCAACCCATTCATCGAGGATTTACAACCACGCCGCAAACACCTTAGATTTGGGTCCGCCATTAGCCTTCAAAGTTCTAGCCCAAACAAACGAGATTTCAATAGGCTTCGCCAGGTCCAACTTAAAGGAGAAGCCAATGGCCTTATTAAAACCAAACGAGTTTTAAATATGAGAGAATGATCATGTAAACCGTAAATGTCTCAGTACGACAATCAAAACATAATACACCATTTTCTTTTGCCATACACAATCAAACATAAATTCTTATATGGTATTCGAGCTTCTGAAAGCTTAACAACAATCATCAAATCTTTAAAGGAAATAACTTCTTGTTTCATATCAGAAAGGTTTCTTCTATAAAAAAAACTAGTCTGTCTATTATCAGTTGAATCATCATTTGATATATCAGATAGCACTCATAAAAAAAGGTTCATCACTTGAGTATACAATGAAATCTTCCGTTAGAAAATTTAAAGATAAGTGTTGTGCCTGAAGAAACGAGTCATTGGCTGCAAAATATCACTCATTTCAAAAAAGAAGTTTCGCTAAGGAGTATCAGAAAACAGATTCGGTGTAACGAACCGATAATTTTAACGTTTTGAAACAGAAAACTAATTAAAGAATTAATGTCATAAGTGAACATTCTGGCCTTAATTCGAATTTGAAATTTGAAATCTTAATTTACGTTGTAAGCGTGAATTTGAATTTCCAATATACACTTGAACTTGTATGTTGTTTTGAAAAATATAATGTAAAGTGATAAGTTATATTTCATATTTATTCATTGAAATAAACACGAAATCGATAAGTTATAAAAACGTTAAGTATTGAAAATTTGAATACGTAACATAGAAATAATCTAATAAAAGGTGTAACGAAAACGTCTAAGTTCGTAAACCGATTCATACAATCGATTAATGACATTTATAACCAACGTATTATATTTGACGTTAAATTCTAAAAGTTGAATTGAATTACGAAAATTAATATTTGAGATACGTCTAGATAGACATAACGGAGGTATAAATTTCACAATTTAATAACGCGAATTCGTTTCGATTCGCGTTAATTTATAGTAAACATTCTATAAATCGTCAAGAATTGAACGACATCAGAATTTAGGCAAATTCGTACTAAAAATACTAGATGAAATTCTAAGAACATGTAACTTTTCGTTTCGCGGAATTCAAATGTTTGATATCCTGAATCTTTAATTTTAAGTTAAAAACGCACAAATCGAATGACGATTGTTGGTGGTATCTCCGTCCGTATCATTGAGTGTTCTTTCTTTGTGTGAACATTTGATTCGACATGTATTTATATAAATAGAAAGAAAAAAAGAATGTGGAAAGGGGAAATCTAATTTAAATTTTGTATTAACACTTGTAAATTTTTAAATGTCTCAAACTATGCTTGTGGCCTAATTCAGGACTCCTATACCATGTATCTTTCTCTTGTTAGTTGTTTATCGATATGCTGAACATCTGTCAGTTTCTTCCTAAAAAGATTAACTCGTGCGCTCTCCCTTTTCTTCCCTTCTTTCCTACCGTGTTTTATTTGCCTCTTCCCAAATCAAAGCCTCATTTTTCCTCCTTTCCAACGAAGACAAAGAAAAAACATCAGAGGAGGGAAAAATTGAAGCATCATATACCTCTCAAATCGCGATATGATCTCCTCCACCATCACAAGGCGCCAGTCACCAGCAAACACTGGTCGTCCCGAACTCCCTCTTCTTCTGTTCATTCGAACCCTCATGCCTCGAAGAAACCCGAGCCAACCAAGGTTAGCCCACCTACAATGCATAGATAAGCCTAGCAACACTCGCAAGTCACCACGTGAACCTCCACCACCTGTAGGACTGACGACCATCTCCTGTTCCAGTGCCCTACGAAATGTTAGGGTTTCCCCGAGATCACTACACAATTAGATTTTGAAAGAGCGAAGAAGATAACAATAACAAGCAAATTCCACCAAATAAACTTTTATTATTCCACCAATTAATTACAAAGAAAGACCTAAAATTGAGAAGATATCTCAATCCCTAAAAACAAAAACAAGTTTTTCTCCCTCAAAAATACAAACAAATCTATCCTTAATTTCATGCTTATATAGACGAATGAAAAGACTAGATCTAAAATCTAATTGGATCCTAAAATATCTCAAAAATAAATACTTCTTAAAACTTGTTCAAAATAAAACTTTTCCTAAAATATCTCAACAAATCCATAAAACTTGGTCAACATGTCCTAAAATCCCGCAACTTCCAATATCTCCACTTTAATATCCATGTGATAAATATCACAAACCATAACACTCCACCTTGATATGAAATCACTCCAAGGCTCAAAAAATCACCCTCAAACTATGCATTTTCCTAATGAGATACGCCACATAAAAGATCTCAAAATTTCTTGTAATACCACAATGGCCTCCATGTAGACTTTGTGGCTTTACGTTGATGGCTCCACCTTGATTTAGATGAACTCGCCTCTCCTAATCCAATTTGAGAACTCATAACATTCTCCACCGTTTTTCCATGCAATTTATATATGTTATCATTTCCCCGTTTTGCGCGCAGAAGCTCCTTGTTATCCCTCCAAACCCTTGTAACTCCACCTCTAGTCGAGAAACTGCAAGCTTTTTGTTCCAACTGTCCAATTGAAGCAAGATTCTTCTTAATTTCTGGGTTGTACCTAACTCCCGTTAACTTCACACCTTTCCATCATTCATCTTCAATCGAACTGAACCTATGCCTTTAACATGCAAATCTCGACCGTTGGCGGATACAACTTTACTACTTGTTCTTCATAATCAATAAATGCTTCCTTTTGATGGCACACGTGGAAACAAGCTCCTGAATCAAGTATCCAATCTTTGCTTTTGCCTTCATTAACACATAAAACATTTCCTTCAATCTCCTCACCAAAATTTACCTCATTGCCGTTGTTATTTTGTTCATCGGTCTCTTCTTCCAATGCCTTCATCTTCTCCTTATCCTTTTAAGCTTGTGACAAAATCTCAGTTGATGACCAGGTTTGTCACAGTAAAAACAAATGTATTCCTTTCTCATGTCTGATCTATTCGATTGTCTTTCCATATTTCGTTGACTATCCCTCCTTGCAATAAAAGCTTTTTCAATTGGAGTTTCAATTTCCGTTGCCTCCTTATTTTTTCCTTCTATAAGACTCGTCCTCCGCATCTCCTTATTAAGCAAGCTACTAACCACGGACCCCATTGAAACAACGTCATCGGAATTTGAGTTATTCAACGCAACCACAAGTGTTTCCCAACTTTCTGGCAATGAACTCATCATCATTAAAGCTTGTGTTTCATCTTCCACCTTGAAATTCACGGCAGCCAATTGATTCACAATTTCCTGAAAATCATTAAGATGCTCCCCAATTGATCCACCTTCCTTAAGCTTTAGATTCACCAACCTTCTCATAAGAAGAGCCTTATTTGTTGCAGAGTTCTTTGCATAAACCCCTACCAATTTCTTCCATATAGCATAAGCCGATGTTTCATTAGCAGCAATATGAAACACTGAATTATCCAAAAAAACACCGAATAGATGCAGCGGCCTTCCTATCCATAGTCTCCCGTTTTGTTTCAGATAGATTGCTAGGTTTTTCCCTATTATTCTCCAATGGCTGATGAAGATCATTAAGATAAAGGAAATCTTCCATCTTTGCCTTCCATAATCCCCAATTTCTTCCATTAAGCTTTTCAATAACAATTTTATCCATATTCAAACCCTCTCCACAAAATTTGTGTAGAAGGCTCTGATACCAATTGTTAGGGTTTCCCCGAGATCAGTACACAATTAGATTTTGAAAGAAGAAGATAACAATAACAAGCAAATTCCACCAAATAAACCTTTATTATTCCACCAATTAATTACAAAGAAAGACCTAAAATTGAGAAGATATCTCAATCCCTAGAAATAAAAACAAGTTTTCCTCCCTCAAAAGTACAAATAAATCTATCCCTAATGACATGCTTATATAGGTGAATGAAAAGACTAGATCTAAAATCTAATTGGATCCTAAAATATCTCAAAAATAAATACTTCTTAAAACTTGTTCAAAATAAAACTTTTCCTAAAATATATCAACAAATCCATAAAAATCGGTCAACATGTCCTAAAATCCCGCAACTTTCAATATCTCCACTTTATTATCCATGTGATAAATATCACAAACCATAACACGAAATTTGTTCACCAGGCTTGCATTTCCCTCTCCTTTTACTTATTGTAACCAAAGCCAGGAAAAAAAAGAAACCCAAAGCCTGTGAGCCACCTAAATCCAGCAGACCCGATGCCAGCCCCTCCAACCAAATCGAACCAAGAAAAGGATGATGAATTCCTGCTGCCAGAAATATACATTGAGATAAGTACTCCAAGTGCTTAAGTAAATGCATGAAAGACCGCTAAAATGGTTGAGACTTGATTTGGGTTCGGGTATAGTAGACAGTCAATAGCTCGCTGCTGTTAGTCGTTAGGGTGAGGCCTAGGTATATTTCTTAACCTCCATTTGTTTAAATAAATGTATAAGATAATATATATATATATATACACACACACACACAAATATAATTTGGTTGGGTTTGATTTGGTATTCGTTAAAATTTTGTTTAGGATCCGTAATTAAGTTGGGTCTCGTCATGCTTGGGAATATCCAAATTTATACTTACGTACATATATACATATGTGTATATGTATATAAATCGATTTGAATTCATCATATTGGATATTGAGTTCGCTTCAACCATTTTGACAGTTTCATAGTCGCTTTCTTGCCCCGAAAAGTGAGTTTCCCTCAGTCACGACAAACTAATGATTAAGTGAATTAAAACTCGAAATGTTACATTGTTATAGAAATTTAAAAACTTTTGTTATGTGATTTGAGCACATTTGACACACACACTATCATCATATATAACAAGTTTGGATGCGATATGTGTTATGCAATGTTTTGTATTTTCTCTCACCATTAAAGTTCCCTATAGATTTAGAAAAAATCACCATAGGTTGAAATGATACACACCCGAATGATTGTGTAGATTTGAGAAATAAATTCGAATCAATTTGGGATGCAGGTTGAAATGATCCGGAATTTGAATTTCCTTAAAATGGATTGAAATGATACATATCCATAGCACTTGACCATAGGATATAAAATTATATATGGACGTCGTGGTCAATAAAAATCTATTTTCAAAAATGTTATAAGTATGTACCGATTTTAATAAATAAATTTTGAAATGAAATTTTGTAAAGGAAAATGTTAAAAAATATTCTCAAATTAAATCTTAAGTAAACTTTTTTTAGTATAAAGGATGTTTAAATTATAGTTGTAAAGGTTAAATATTTCGAAGTAAGATTTGAATAAGACTCTTAATAAACTTTGATTTTGTATGATATAACAAAGTTTTCCTACTTGTGCTATCTAAAAGTATTTGGTTCAATATAAGATTTTTAGTTAAAAGATTTGGTTTTAAAATTTACCGCATTTAGAGTGATATAAAGTTTTAATTCAATAAAGTTTAAAATTTTAATTTGAAAAGTAGAAAATGTAATTCAAATATTGTATAAAGAGATGCTTAGAAGGATTTCCCTTGAATTTGTTGGATCTCGCTATATGGCGTTTTGATTATGACAACTATACATGTACATATATATTATTATCGACTAAACTTTGCCTTGCAGGAAGATACTCAACAACAGATTCAAGAGCTATAATTGAAGATTAAATATGTTGTAAGAGTCTGTTAGTCCTAGATTTATATGTTAAAGTCTTCCTTGATGATTATACACACACGTTTCATATACATATAGTTTTCTAATTTAAATAAGGCAAGGAATAGGCAAGAAACAGAAAACAGACGTTTGGTCTGAAAAATTCAGACGTCTATTTGCTGAAACAGAATATTTTTATACAATATTCAGACGTTTGAAATGCCCCCGAAATACACTATTTCCTTTCTGATTTGATTTTTAAAATAAACAGACATCTGAATTTTATTTTCAGACATCTGAATTCCGAAGAGTTGCATCCTTTATGAAGAGATACAACTATTTAATCCATATCTCTTCATCAAAACTCTTCACGATCAGTTGTATCTTTTTATATATTATAAATAGAGAATTGCTTAGATGATCCAATAACCGAATTTTATTCTAATTCTCTCTATCTTATTCAAAGCTCTCTAAGTTCTAAAAAGCTATCTACTTTTATACTTGAGACTTTTAAACTTCCATATTCCTTCACGCACTTCACGATTATCATCAAGGAAAGGTTATAGGAAGGGTGTACTTAATATTCGACAATCCGTGTTATCAAGAACACAAAAGAGTCAACAATTATTCTGTATTAGTGAAGACCTCTTCAGTGGTTGAGGCAAGAAATCCCGTTCAGTGGTTCGGGTAATTATGAACCTATTGCTCCGGGTGAAGTGAGGGTTTTAGTGTTAGTGAAATTCCAGAAGTGAGTCTGGGACTGGACGTAGGACAATGGTCCGAACCAGTATAAATCGACTGTGTGATTTATGGCTTACTATTCTATTATATATTCTACATCATATTCTCCATACTACACGATCCTATACCACTGCATAGCCTTCTTTCAATTGGTATCAGAGCTTGGTATTCTAGAGATCGTAACAACATCCTAGAATAAATGGCAATAAAGAAATCTAGTAAAGGCATTAGAAAGTGGAAGAACAACAAAGCAGAAGCGATGGAGCAAGAGAGCAAATGTTTAATGGCTAAAGTGAGATCACAATCGGTATGTGAGGATTCATTATATAAAGATCTTTTATTAGACCACGAAAAATTATTAAAAGATTTTAAAAGTTTGGTTAAACTTAATGCAATTATTTTAGCCAAGTCTAAAAATTGTGAGCAAGAAAATTCCAAATTAAAAGAAGAAAACAATTTTTTAGTCAAACAAGCCAAATGTTTTTAAAATACCTTAGAAGAGCTTGTTTTTCAAAAAGATTTCCTTCAAAAAGAAAATGAGCAACTAGAAGATAAAAACAATGTTCTTTTAAAGGAAATCGATCTCTTGAAAAATAGAAATGAATCATTAGAAGATTCTTTAAATAATTCTAATTTTTTAGTTTCGTCTCTTGAAAAAGAGAATGGAGCTTTAACTGAAAAAAAATTAGAATTATCTAAAGAATATGAGTTTTTAAAGGTTAATAATAATACTTTGCAAAATGAAACGTCTGATTCGAATGAAAATTTTGAAAAATTACACTCTTCTTTAGTTAATTCAGGATCTCAAATTTGTCGTCTCGAAAATGAGAATAGTACTTTAAAAAGGGAGAATTCTGAATTAAATAAGAAAATTGGTTTAAAAGATTGCAAGACTTCTTTTGAAAATTTCAATCGCGATTTTGGAATCAAATTTGAAAAATGTACAAATAAGTTCGCAAAATTTAATAAAGGACAAAATGATTTAAATGATATTTTATCTTGCTTTAGACCTTTACACGATAAAAGTGGCTTAGGGTATATTAAAACTAATCATAGAACTAGTACTAGATATGCTTTCATTTATTACAAAAATTTAACTGCTAGTACTAAAGCACGTGTAACTCGAAGATCAAATTTCTATAGAAATTCAAATGCTTCTATGACTAGAAACATTTATAATAGAAGTACAAAAGGAAATATAAATAGAAATTATCTAAGTATTTGGGTTCCTGTAAATTGGAAAAACAGAGAAAGATATATAGATGATTATTTTGATTCAGTAGTTAATAATGAAAATTTTATTTTTAAAGGTTCCATTACACCCTCTTGGGTATGGTTACCTTCTCTCTAACCCCTGGACCCTAACAGAGAAAATGGGTACCAAAGTATATATATAATATTTGTTGCAGGTACACCACAACAAAAAGGAGGGTATTTCAGTATCTATAATATCTTTGAAAACTGAGCTCAAAGCTAAATCAGGGAATTTGGGAAAATAATAGTCACATACTTAAGGGGAGGAATATTCATATATCACACATTCAGGGGAAGAAAATAAAGAGAAGACGACGATATCTATTACATTCCCTCATTCTTGATAATGACAAAGGGGGAGAAATTCATGTGTATATTGATAGAGGGAGATATTATACTAAGAGTATATTGATAGAGGGAGATATTATACTAAGAGGAAGATGTTATAGAAAGAATATATTTTTAAATTGTATAGTTGTCATCATCAAAAAGGGGGAGAATGTTAGAAACTCTATTGTTGGATTTTGATGACAACAACTATACAATTATACAAAAAAACCTCTAAGCTAGCCTGCAGGTACCTGGGTATCAAAAAGAGAAATATATAATAATATATGCATATTGACATATTGACGGGGGAGTTACATATACAGTTGTCATTATCAAAAAGGGGGAGAATGTTGGATCTTGCTATATGGCGTTTTGATTATGACAACTATACATGTACATATATATTATTATCGACTAAACTTTGTCTTGCAGGAAGATACTCAACAACAGATTCAAGAGCTATAATTGAAGATTAAATATGTTGTAAGAGTCTGTTAGTCCTAGATTTATATGTTAAAGTCTTCCTTGATGATTATACACACACACACGTTTTATATACATATAGTTTTCTAATTTAAATAAGGCAAGGAATAGGCAAGAAACAGAAAACAGACGTCTGGTCTGAAAAATTCAGACGTCTGTTTGCTGAAACAGAATATTTTTATACAATATTCAGACATCTGGTTGATATATTTCAGACGTCTGAAATGCCCCCGAAATACACTATTTCCTTTCTGATTTGATTTTTAAAATAAACAGACATCTGAATTTTATTTTTAGACATCTGAATTCCGAAGAGCTGCATCCTTTATGAAGAGATACAACTATTTAATCCATATATCTTCATCAAAACTCTTCACGATCAGTTGTATCTTTTTATATATTATAAATAGAGAATTTGTAATGACCCGCATTGTCAAAGGTATTATAATTAATTTATTTAATTATATATATCATGATGTAGTGAATTAAATAGAGGTTTAATTAAATAATATGGAATAATTAATTTAATTAAATAACTAAATAATATATTTGATTCAGAAATAACCATAAATAGTGAATTGACAATATAATGTGAACATGGTCATCCCCTAGGATTTAATTCGGTTTAGAGTTGAAATATATTGACGAATATATTCAATCGATGTCAGTTTGAGCGTAGAATTTTAATATAATTAAAATAGAGCTCGAAGTGGCGCAGTAGTTCGCTATTTGACGATTTGAACTTCAACCAAATATATAGGGTTCGTTTTAAATCAGATTTCTGTGAAACAAGAAACGTACGGAGCTGATGGAGTATATCTTTCTAGTGGAGGAGAAAAATCAGGATTTCATCGTGTAGATTTTGAGATATGTCCAAATCAAATATTAAAATAGTCGCTATAGAATCGTTTATCGACCATAACGGTTTATTCGATATAACTAGAGATCGGGTTTGAATCTAGACAAGGTTCTTTAGAGACATAACGATAATTTAATTTTTAGAATTTTATGGTAATTTTTAATAAATTAAATAAGCAAATTTTTATTTGGAGAAATTTGCACCTTATATCAATAATTTGGGGTTTCACAATATGAGTCAACCTACCGGTATTTTTATATTTTTGGAACCTTGGCACATTGCTCGATACGACGATATATTTATATATGTTGTAGCAGTCTGTGTGTGAATTGGGTTTTTCGAAATGGATACGCTAAACAGTTTGGAAACAAGATATATATACTTAAAACAACTTTAAACAATCCAAAATGTAATAGTGCATGCGCATGGGGTTGTCGGACTCGGTGAACATGAGGACGTGCAGACAAAACGTGGTGGGTTTGTGGTGAACAAAGGAAGTAAATGGACACATTTTTGGGTTCAACGTGGAAAGAGGACATCCACTAAATCAAAAGAAAAGAGACCTTATATAATACCCTTTACAAAACATCCTAACCTAATTTTATTTTCTCCTTTGGTCAATATTTCCGCCGCAAGGCTTTTGGTTCTTCCAGTAAAGTATTCGACATTTCTAAATTCAATCAAAAACCAAGTAAAATTCTTGAAACTTGTTTTATTGAGTCCCTTAGATCATTCGCTACATCCTGTGTGAGTTTGAAAGGTTCGAACCACAAGTTTTTCCGCTGGTTTTAGCACAGCGTTAGTTAGGGTTTGGAGAATCATCGGATTTAGGGAAAAATTCGCGAAATGAGTATCTTCTTTGGGTTTGGATGATCGAATGGCACCTGGTTGCAAAAGTTGGGGGTGATCGATGTATAAAGGAGTCGATGGTTTCACCGGTGCCGTGAGGGGTGACTGGAGACCGCAACGAATGGAAGGAGATCGAGCTGTACAGAAAGGATATGGAGGAGTCGAGCTTGGAAAGAGGGGTTCAACGCTAGTCTCGGCTTGGGAGTTCGTGGAGTATCGGAGGAGCAGATGGCAGTCAAAGTTGCCATTCTAGTTTGCTGTTGGATTACTGGAGTATACGGTTTAAGTTTTTATTTGGGAAGAAGCATCTTTAATCGGGTCTGGGCTGGTGATGGGCTTAGTTTGATTGGTGAGGCCCAAAGTTAAAGTAGAATTCAAATTTATTTTATTTAAAATATGTATATACTTGTATAAGCTACAACTTCCTCATACGATATCGAAATTCAGCAAAACAAGACCCATTGGAATCGTATGGGCGGACACTACGCGTTGGAACTGATTGGAAGTCCATTGGAGTCCGTTACAATTTATAGCAAAATAAATTGTCTGAATCAAGCGATGGTTATCGTCATTGACGATGATCGTCCAAATGTGAGTAAAACTCACCAACTCTGAACAGTTATATTTTTATAATGTATTTTTAGAACTGTTAATCATCTGTTGATTATGGTGTGTTGGTTGATTAATTGAACTGCTAGTCAGTTAGTGAGAATTATATATATATATGTAATTATATATATATATATATATATATAAACCGTTAAATATTTATATATTGATTCTGCTATCAGAATAATTTATATTGAACTGAAAGTGATGATAATCATATTGTGTAACATCTGTGAATGCAGGGAGACAGGTTGGAGGAATCCGACCGGATTCCTCAACAGTTATTTTATTGTTTTTCATATATTGTTATATGATGTGATATAAAATCTGTGGGCGATTATATGTGCTTGGATGATATTGAACATCGTGATTTGATATGATTGAATACCATAACATACCGAATGTTGAAAATGGTTTTGAAAAGTGATATTGAAAATAGAATATTTATAAAATGGGATATTTATAAATAAGAGATATTTATAAAGTGGAATATTTATAAATAAGAAATGTTTATAAATTGGAATATTTATAAATATGAGATATTTGAAAAGGAAATAAATTCAAAACATTTCTTTTTGAATGGAAAGGCCTATGTGGCGGGTTTGGGGATTTTCCCGATGCTCCCGTTACAAAGGAGGTTATGGCGAATTTTCCCGGGAATTTAAGGAGTTAGAGTATTTCAAGAATAAATTTGAAAAGGAAATATTTGTAAACCATTTACAAATAGAATTGGAAAGGGAACATAATAAAAAGGAAATCATTTTTAAAGTGTAGAACCGTTATTTAAAAGTAAATCTTTTCAAATGAATAAAACGTTGTTAAAAAGGAAATCTTTATAAAGTGAATAAAGTAAATCAAATATGGTATTCGAAAGGAGTTAAATCGAATATGGTATTCGAAGGGAGTGAAACGAATATGGTATTCGAAAGGAGAAATCGAATATGGTATTCGAAGTTAGTTAATCGAATATAGACATTCGAAAGGAGAAATCGAAAATGGTATTTGAAGTTAGTTAATCGAATATAGACATTCGAAAGGATAAATCGAATATGGTATTCGAAGTTAGTTAATCAAATATAGACATTCGAAAGGAGTTAATCGAATATGATATTCGAAGTTGGTTAATAGAATATGGTATTCGAAAGGAGAAATCGAATATGGTATTCGAAGTTAGTTAATCGAATATGGTATTCGAAAGTTAGTTAATCGAATATGTTATTCGAAAGGGGTTAGTCAAGTCGAGTTAGTCAAATAGAGTTAATCAGTTAGAGTTAATCAGTTAGAGTTAATCAGTTAGAGTTAACCAGTTGGAGTTAATTAGTTAGAGTTAATTGATTAGAGTTAAAAGGAACTAGAGTTAATCAAATATAGTTATTTGAGACAGAGTTAGTCAAACATAGTATTCAGGGTAAGTTGCCATCTTGTACGACTGCTAGCGTAATTCGCAGGGCTGTAAATAGCCTACGGCGGTTGGATGTTTCCTGAGGGAATCAGGTGTAACCATTTGTGATCGTTGCGATCTAGAGTCAAACGAATGGAGTTAAATTGAATATTAGTTATTCGATAAGAGTTAATCAAGTTGAGTTAATTAAACCAAGTTAGTCGAGCCTAGTTAATCGAATCGAATCGGTCGAACCAAGTAAGTTAAGATAGTCGAGTTAGTCGAGTTAAATTAATCGATGTTAGTTTCATCGAAAGGAGTTATCGATGTTAGTTTCATCGAAAGGAGTTATCGATGTTAGTTTCATCGAAAGGAGTTATCGATGTTAGTTTCATCGAAGGGAGTTATCGATTATAGTTTAATCGAAGTGAGATTTTCAAATATGAGATATTTGAAAAGGAAGAGTTATCGAATATTAGTTATTCGAAGAGAGATTATCGAATATCGTTTATTCGAGAAGGAGTTAATCGAATATAGGTTATTCGAAGAAGAGTTAATCAAATAGAGATTTCTCGAAGAGAGTTAATCGACAAATTCGATTATATCGAATTCGGGAAAGTACTTATACTTTCCAGTGTTTAAATAGAGATTTATTTATTTATAAATAAATAAGTGTTAGGTTAATTATTCACTAATAAGAATAGAAGTTATAATTAAAGTCAGATAATTCGAAAGTAGGGATTATAACGTTATCGTTATAACCAATGTTTTAAATATAGAAGTGGATTAGTAAAATTGAATCCGAGAAAGGCGTAAAGAAGTTGTTAAAGATTAAAAGATAAACTTTGACCATTTCGAAGTTATAACGTTGTTCAGTTAAGGTCTGAGAGGTAATTATACCCCAACTTGAGTGACTTCCTTCTTGACTAAGAAATAGTAAGGTTTGATCGTAAAGGAGTTTTGGAAATGTTTTCCAAACAAGAATCAGAAATGTTTTCTAAATACAGAAAACAAGGAATGGAAATGTTTCCAGTGTTGATAACATATATTTTCTAAATATAGAAAATAGCAAATGTTGAATATAGGGAAACAGGAGATGTAAAATGAACTAAAGAGATAAATGTTAAATGATGTTTGTTTGATATAATTTCCATCTGGAAATAATATCGTTGTTTGCACACTTGTTTTCTTTGATAGTTAAATCACAGACTGTCGAAGTTTTGACCATTTTAACGTTGTTAATATGGAGAGACCGGTTGGATTATTATCCAAAGAACCACTCTGTATTGGCATAAGCGTCGCGAATCATATATGCCAAAGATAATTGAAGACGGAGTAAAATGCAAGGACTATCCTGTCTACAGAATAGTGCCTTCGGTTTTTCCTGCCCCAGGACAACTTGTATGGACGAAGGTCTGACAGAGTATATCCAATGGATCGCGTAAGTTGATCTGTTCAAACGTATTCACGTTTGGTGGCGGAGGAATTCGTTTCTCTAAGCTGTATACCCGTGTTACTTTTGGATAAATCAATTTGTGATTTGGCGGGTATGACGATGTGACATTCTAAGTGAATGATGATGATTTGTATGAATGAATGTCTGACAGAGTATTTCCAGAAAGGTCACGTACATTGATTTCTTCAACCGTACCAAGAGTGGAAGCGGAGAAGGAAACTTCTTCAGCTAACACGTAATGTACTGTTCTAGATGTCAATTAGTGATTTTCGATGGACCTAACAATGTGGCATTCGAAGTGAATCTGATGTGATGATAAAGCGTAGCTCCTAGCCTCATCAACCGGTAAATGACAGAAATCGGGCAGGCAGCATGGCTAAGTCGATCGCACCGAAGTACGGTGTATAATCACCTATCTAGTGAATATTCATTTGTTTCTTAAATCTATCAATGCTGTCCCATATATATACGGGAACGGTTGCTGATCCCAACCGTCGGTGATGTACATTCGATACACTCAAGCGAAATGAGTGGTCGGTCATGTGTGGCTGAGTTACAAGATGTTCTTGTTGAACTCCAGTGTATCGTTCCTAGAGTACACTGATCGGAAGGTGGTTCCATACCTTGTCATAGTTGGAAATCCATTATCCAATACGCGCTTGCGATTTTGATTTTATACTATATATGTAGAACGTGAGATGAAAGCGTTTCTGCTAGTTGATATCTATTTGTACATAGACATTATTATAATATCAAAAGGTTTTTGATATAAAGATATTTTGGATTCTCATAAGGGAAAAACCCGTTCCGTTATGCGGCGTGGTCTTATGAGATATCGTTTACTTGTTCATATACATGTTTAAATTGTTTTACTCATACCAGTCCCATGACTGACCCGGAGTTTACTTTGTTGTTTTCCCTAAACTCTTGGGTGCCTAAATTTGTACGGGCAGTCAAGTAGTCGGGATTTGCAGATACATTGAAGAGCTGGAGCAGGAGGCTTCAGAACCATATAGCTATAGTTTATTTCCGCTGTGTTGTAAGTGCTGTACTCTGATAAGTGCTATTGTATACATAACTGTTATATTTCAAAGTTATGTTATCTATTATATGTTATTCGTTCTGCTGTGAGGTTCGTGTTACTCTGATGTTGTGTTCTTCTTCTTCTATTCTAAGTTTCTATCTTATCTATTCTCACCTTCTAATTTCTTTCATTAATTACCGGGATTTTTCGATGTTTTGGTTATCGACATCGAGCTTATGTCGATAACCAAAGTCGCTCAAAATCCGGGTCGTTACAGTTGGTATCAGAGCTTAAGTTAAGTTTTACCTTGGCTCTGTGGCGTGACTCGGTAGAGATAGGGTTAGTAATACCCTAGATTGAGTTTGAGTGTATATATACGAGTGCATATTTGTATTTGATATAAAAATGGTTTTATATTGTGGAGATTCATTGGATGAGTTGTTTATGAGTTCTGGTCGATCAGTTTGATCCACTGTATCGGTAGGAGTAAATAAATACTTGAATATGATGGACCGACACAGTATGGATATGTAATATATTATCATATATTAGATATATTGGTTGTAATTATAATTGAGTAAGATTATAAGATGTGAAATGGTTATATATGACCAATTAGAATTTATATAAGTAAAATATATGAAATTGAAATGAATTGAATCTGAATTTAGATCAGAATTGGAATTTAAAATCCCAGAAATGGCAAAGGTGTTTGTAAATGAATCTGGATTTAATATATGTGAATTTTAAGATCCTGGGAGATTTTGAATTTGTTTACAACGTTTTAAAAGGATATTTGAAATGTTTTCAAAATGGAAGTATTTAGTAATGGTTTTGAAAGTGATATAGTATTGAACTCACTTCGGTAGCTGGAAAATAGATTCCGATGTTGATCATGACATCATCGGTGTTCATTTTCGAGTATGTAAGTGACGGATTACCACCAAGGATTTTGTTTTGAATTTGTTTTGGGAAAACAAGTTGTGTTGAATTTCAAAAAGGAAAATTTGATTTTTGAAAGAGGTAAACTATTTAAAAACTTCCAAGAAGAAAAGGTTGTTTGAATTTAAACAAATTAAAGTAGAATTTGTAAAAGCCAATAGAAATTGAGATTGGATTAAAATTTGGTAAAGCAATTGGAAATAAGTTGAAACCAATTAAGTGGTAACAGAAATTGAATTAGAATATATCAAAAACAAATTGGATTGGTAAGATAGGAATTTGAAACGATATTTGGACTGATGAGTTAAGAAATGAAATTAGTGAAAGCAAATTTGAAATTGAAATAAAGCCAGTTCAGTGGGAATTGAATTGGATTGGTAGGTTAAGGGTATGGAATCAAGGATGGAACTCGAATTTGAAATGTTATTGTGGTTTGAATATAAGCGAATAATTGGTTGAGATGACATTGGTATATGTTGGGTTGACGACAGGTGAAAGTGATAGAGTTGATATGCCCAACAAAAAGGTACAAGTTTATATTCGATATAAGCATGAGCTTTATGAGCCGAATTGGCAAGCCGCTTGGCTGTTTTATTTTCTTTTGGGTTGGAGAAGGCCTAGAGAGGCGAGTTGGAGTTTTACCGATAGACCAGTACAAAGGAGGTGCTGGCGAAATTTTCCAAAAATTTAAAGTGTTAGGAAATTTTCAAAATTTTTGAAAATTTTAGTTAGTCGGAAGGAATTAAAATTGAAATCGATATTAGTAGGTTCAGTTGAAACCAGAGATAAGGGGTAAACAAATCTTAGGAATTCCAATAGGTAGGGTCGTCCTCTAACTTAGCAATTTCGAGGACGAAATTATTTTAAGTGGGGAAGAATGTAATGACCCGCATTGTCAGAGGTATTATAATTAATTTATTTAATTATATATATCATGATGTAGTGAATTAAATAGAGGTTTAATTAAATAATATGGAATAATTAATTTAATTAAATAACTAAATAATATATTTGATTCAGAAATAACCATAAATAGTGAATTGACAATATAATGTGAACAGGGTCATCCCCTAGGATTTAATTCGGTTTAGAGTTGAAATATGTTGACGAATATATTCAATCGACGTCAGTTTGAACGTAGAATTTTAATATAATTAAAATAGAGCTCGAAGTGGCGCAGCAGTTCGCTATTTGACGATTTGAACTTCAACTGAATATATAGGGTTCGTTTTAAATCAGATTTCTGTGAAACAAGAAACGTACGGAGCTGATGGAGTATATCTTTCTAGTGGAGGAGAAAAATCAGGATTTCATCGTGTAGATTTTGAGATATGTCCAAATCAAATATTAAAATAGTCGCTATAGAATCGTTTATCGACCATAACGGTTTATTCGATATAACTAGAGATCGGGGTTGAATCTAGACAAGGTTCTTTAGAGACATAACGATAATTTAATTTTTAGAATTTTATGGTAATTTTTAATAAATTAAATAAGCAAATTTTTATTTGGAGAAATTTGCACCCTATATCAATAATTTGGGGTTTCACAATATGAGTCAACCTACAGGTATTTTTATATTTTTGGAACCCTAGCACATTGCTCGATACGACGATATATTTATATCTGTTGTAGCAGTCTATGTGTGAACTGAGTTTTTCGAAATGGATTCGCTAAACAGTTTGGAAACAAGATATATATACTTAAAACAACTTTAAACAATCCAAAATGTAATAGTGCATGCGCATGGGGTTGTCAGACTCGGTGAACATGAGGACGTGCAGGCAAAACGTGGTGGGTTTGTGGTGAACAAAGGAAGTAAGTGGACACATTTTTGGGTTCAACGTGGAAAGAGGACATCCACTAAATCAAAAGAAAAGAGACCTTATATAATACCCTTTACAAAACATCCTAACCTAATTTTATTTTCTCCTTTGGTCAATATTTCCGCCGCAAGGCTTTTGGTTCTTCCAGTAAAGTATTCGACATTTCTAAATTCAATCAAAAACCAAGTAAAATTCTTGAAACTTGTATTATTGAGTCCCTTAGATCATTCGCTACATCCTGTGTGAGTTTGAAAGGGTTCGAACCACAAGTTTTTCCGCTGGTTTTAGCACAGCGTTAGTTAGGGTTTGGAGAATCATCGGATTTAGGGAAAAATTCGCGAAATGAGTATCTTCTTTGGGTTTGGATGATCGAATGGCACCTGGTTGCAAAAGTTGGGGTGATCGATGTATAAAGGAGTCGATGGTTTCACCGGTGCCGTGAGGGGTGACTGGAGACCGCAACGAATGGAAGGAGATCGAGCTGTACAGAAAGGATATGGAGGAGTCGAGCTTGGAAAGAGGGGTTCAACGCTAGTCTCGGCTTGGGAGTTCGTGGAGTATCGGAGGAGCAGATGGCAGTCAAAGTTGCCATTCGAGTTTGCTGTTGGATTACTGGAGTATACGGTTTAAGTTTTTATTTGGGAAGAAGCATCTTTAATCGGGTCTGGGCTGGTGATGGGCTTAGTTTGATTGGTGAGGCCCAAAGTTAAAGTAGAATTCAAATTTATTTTATTTAAAATATGTATATACTTGTATAAGCTACAACTTCCTCATACGATATCGAAATTCAGCAAAACAAGACCCGTTGGAATCGTATGGGCGGACACTACACGTTGGAACTGATTGGAAGTCCATTGGAGTCCGTTACAATTTATAGCAAAATAAATTGTCTGAATCATGCGATGGTTATCGTCATTAATGATGATCGTCCAAATGTGAGTAAAACTCACCAACTCTGAACAGTTATATTTTTATAATGTATTTTTAGAACTGTTAATCATCTGTTGATTATTGTGTGTTGGTTGATTGATTGAACTGCTAGTCAGTTAGTGAGAATTATATATATATATATATATATATATGTAATTGTATATATATATAAACCGTTAAATATTTATATATTGATTCTGCTATCAGAATAATTTATATTGAACTGAAAGTGATGATAATCATATTGTGTAACATCTGTGGATGCAGGGAGACAGGTTGGAGGAATCCGACCGGATTCCTCAACAGTTATTTTATTGTTTTTCATATATTGTTATATGATGTGATATAAAATTTGTGGGCGATTATATGTGCTTGGATGATATTGAACATCGTGATTTGATATGATTGAATACCATAACATACCGAATGTTGAAAATGGTTTTGAAAAGTGATATTGAAAATAGAATATTTATAAAATGGGATATTTATAAATAAGAGATATTTATAAAGTGGAATATTTATAAATAAGAAATGTTTATAAATTGGAATATTTATAAATAGGAGATATTTGAAAAGGAAATAAATTCAAAACATTTCTTTTTGAATGGAAAGGCCTGTGTGGCGGGTTTGGGGATTTTCCCGATGCCCCCGTTACAAAGGAGGTTATGGCGAATTTTCCCGGGAATTTAAGGAGTTAGAATATTTCAAGAATAAATTTGGAAAGGAAATATTTGTAAACCATTTACAAATAGAATTGGAAAGGGAACATTATAAAAAGGAAATCATTTTTAAAGTGTAGAACCGTTATTTAAAAGTAAATCTTTTCAAATGAATAAAACGTTGTTAAAAAGGAAATCTTTATAAAGTGAATAAAGTAAATCGAATATGGTATTCGAAAGGAGTTAAATCGAATATGGTATTCGAAGGGAGTGAAACGAATATGGTATTCGAAAGGAGAAATCGAATATGGTATTCGAAGTTAGTTAATCGAATATAGACATTCGAAAGGAGAAATCGAATATGGTATTCGAAGTTAGTTAATCGAATATAGACATTCGAAAGAAGAAATCGAATATGGTATTCGAAGTTAGTTAATCGAATATAGACATTCGAAAGGAGTTAATCGAATATGGTATTCGAAGTTAGTTAATCGAATATGGTATTCGAAAGGAGAAATCGAATATGGTATTCGAAGTTAGTTAATCGAATATGGTATTCGAAAGTTAGTTAATCGAATATGTTATTCGAAAGGGGTTAGTCAAGTCGAGTTAGTCAAATAGAGTTAATCAGTTAGAGTTAATCAGTTAGAGTTAATCAGTTAGAGTTAACCAGTTGGAGTTAATTAGTTAGAGTTAATTGATTAGAGTTAAAAGGAACTAGAGTTAATCAAATATAGTTATTTGAGGCAGAGTTAGTCAAACATAGTATTCAGGGTAAGTTGCCATCTTGTACGACTGCCAGCGTAATTCGCAGGGCTGTAAATAGCCTACGGCGGTCGGATGTTTCCTGAGGGAATCAGGTGTAACCATTTGTGATCGCTGCGATCTAGAGTCAAACGAATGGAGTTAAATCGAATATTAGTTATTCGATAGGAGTTAATCAAGTTGAGTTAATTAAACCAAGTTAGTCGAGCCTAGTTAATCGAATCGAATCGAATCGGTCGAACCAAGTAAGTTAAGATAGTCGATTTAAGTTCGTCCAGTTAAATTAATCGATGTTAGTTTCATCGAAAGGAGTTATCGATGTTAGTTTCATCGAAAGGAGTTATCGATGTTAGTTTCATCGAAAGGAGTTATCGATGTTAGTTTCATCGAAGGGAGTTATCGATTATAGTTTAATCGAAGTGAGATTTTCAAATATGAGATATTTGAAAAGGAAGAGTTATCGAATATTAGTTATTCGAAGAGAGATTATCGAATATCGTTTATTCGAGAAGGAGTTAATCGAATATAGGTTATTTGAAGAAGAGTTAATCAAATAGAGATTTCTCGAAGAGAGTTAATCGGCAAATTCGATTATATCGAATTTGGGAAAGTACTTATACTTTCCAGTGTTTAAATAGAGATTTATTTATTTATAAATAAATAAGTGTTAGGTTAATTATTCACTAATAAGAATAGAAGTTATAATTAAAGTCAGATAATTCGAAAGTAGGGATTATAACGTTATCGTTATAACCAATGTTTTAAATATAGAAGTGGATTAGTAAAATTGAATCCGAGAAAGGCGTAAAGAAGTTGTTAAAGATTAAAAGATAAACTTTGACCATTTCGAAGTTATAGCGTTGTTCAGTTAAGGTCTGAGAGGTAATTATACCCCAACTTGACTGACTTCCTTCTTGACTAAGAAATGGTAAGGTTTGATCGTAAAGGAGTTTTGGAAATGTTTTCCAAACAAGAATCAGAAATGTTTTCTAAATACAGAAAATAAGGAATGGAAATGTTTCCAGTGTTGATAACATATATTTTCTAAATATAGAAAATAGCAAATGTTGAATATAGGGAAACAGGAGATGCAAAATGAACTAAAGAGATAAATGTTAAATGATGTTTGTTTGATATAATTTCCATCTAGAAATAATATCGTTGTTTGCACACTTGTTTTCTTTGATAGTTAAATCACAGACTGTCGAAGTTTTGACCATTTTAACGTTGTTAATATGGAGAGACCGGTTGGATTATTATCCAAAGAACCACTCTGTATTGGCATAAGCGTCGCGAATCATATATGCCAAAGATAATTGAAGACGGAGTAAAATGCAAGGACTATCCTGTCTACAGAATAGTGCCTTCGGTTTTTCCAGTCCCAAGACAACTTGTATGGACGAAGGTCTGACAGAGTATATCCAATGGATCACGTAAGTTGATCTGTTCAAACGTATTCACGTTTGGTGGCGGAGGAATTCGTTTCTCTAAGCTGTATACCCGTGTTACTTTTGGATAAATCAATTTGTGATTTGGCGGGTATGACGATGTGACATTCTAAGTGAATGATGATGATTTGTATGAATGAATGTCTGACAGAGTATTTCCAGAAAGGTCACGTACATTGATTTCTTCAACCGTACCAAGAGTGGAAGCGGAGAAGGAAACTTCTTCAGCTAACACGTAATGTACTGTTGTAGATGTCAATTAGTGATTTTCGATGGACCTAACAATGTGGCATTCGAAGTGAATCTGATGTGATGATAAAGCGTAGCTCCTAGCCTCATCAACCGGTAAATGACAGAAATCAGGCAGGCAGCATGGCTAAGTCGGTCGCACCGAAGTAGGGTGTATAATCACCTATCTAGTGAATATTCATTTGTTTCTTAAATCTATCAATGCTGTCCCATATATATATGGGAACCCGTTGCTGATCCCAACCGTTGGTGATGTACATTCGATACACTCAAGCAAAATGAGTGGTCGGTCATGTGTGGCTGAGTTACAAGATGTTCTTGTTGAACTCCAGTGTATCGTTCCTAGAGTACACTGATCGGAAGGTGGTTCCATACCTTGTCATAGTTGGAAATCCATTATCCAATACGCGCTTGCGATTTTGATTGTATACTATATATGTAGAACGTGAGATGAAAGCGTTTCTGCTAGTTGATATCTATTTGTACATAGACATTATTATAATATCAAAAGGTTTTTGATATAAAGATATTTTGGATTCTCATAAGGGAAAAACCCGTTCCGTTATGCGGCGTGGTCTTATGAGATATCGTTTACTTGTTCATATACATGTTTAAATTGTTTTACTCATACCAGTCCCATGACTGGCCCGGAGTTTACTTTGTTGTTTTCCCTAAACTCTTGGGTGCCTAAATTTGTACGGGCAGTCAAGTAGTCGGGATTTGCAGATACATTGAAGAGCTGGAGCAGGAGGCTTCAGAACCATATAGCTATAGTTTATTTCCGCTGTGTTGTAAGTGTTGTACTCTGATATGTGCTATTGTATACATAACTGTTATATTTCAAAGTTATGTTATCTATTATATGTTATTCGTTTCGCTGTGAGGTTCGTGTTACTCTGATGTTGTGTTCTTCTTCTTCTATTCTAAGTTTCTATCTTATCTATTCTCACCTTCTAATTTCTTTCATTAATTACCGGGATTTTTCGATGTTTTGGTTATCGACATCGAGCTTATGTCGATAACCAAAGTCGCTCAAAATCCGGGTCGTTACAGAATTGCTTAGATGATCCAATAACCGAATTTTATTCTAATTCTCTCCATCTTATTCAAAGCTCTCTAAGTTCTAAAAAGCTATCTACTTTCATACTTGAGACTTTTAAACTTCCATATTCGTTCACGCACTTCACGATTATCATCAAGGAAAGGATATAGGAAGGGTGTACTTAATATTCGACAATCCGTGTTATCAAGAACACAAAAGAGTCAACAATTATTCTGTATTAGTGAAGACCTCTTCAGTGGTTGAGGCAAGAAATCCCGTTCAGTTGTTCGGGTAATTGTGAACCTATTCCTTCGGGTGAAGTGAGGGTTTTAGTGTTAGTGAAATACCAGAAGTGAATCTGGGACTGGACGTAGGACAATGGTCCGAACCAGTATAAATTGACTGTGTGATTTACTGCTTACTACTCTGCTATATACATTACATCATATTCTCCATTCTATACGATCCTACCGCTGCATAGACTCTTTCAGAATTAACTAAAGTTTGGTAAAGATAAGTAAGATCTTATTTTGATGGAAAATGTTTGAAAAGTATTTGTAAAGATTTGTATTAAGAAGTTTTGAGGTAAAAAAAGATTTATGAAATTTGATTTTTGTGTAGATTCTTCTACTAAATAATAAATAGTGTTTGATTCAATATAAGATTTCTTTGAAAAAGGAATTTGCTTTTAAAGGTTTAATGAAATCTTACTTTGATATTTAGTTTTGATTTAATAAGTTTTATGAATTTTATTTAAAAGCCATGAAGTTAGTATTAAGTTGAATTTCTTGATTAAATCTAAGTGAACAGAAAGAATGTGTTATTTAAGGAGCTCGACATGAGGTTTTACATGGAAAGAAAATAGCAAATTTAGAATTTACTCAATGGTGATTTAAGCAATGATATAATAACTAAACGTCAAAGCTATTTTGAAATTCTATATATTGAGTAAACTCGGAATCGAAGTTATATCTAACTTGGAAATAATGATTTGGAAATATTTCCAATATTGAGATGAATTTAAATTCATACCAATAAATAAGGAAATTGATTGAATATTTGGGATATGGATTTGGATCAGATTGGGTCAAGTTATTTGAATTAAAACCATATTATCATAAAAGTAAATTTTCCATATTGCTTGGTTTTACGAACTAATTTTTTCCAGCAAATAAACTTAAACCATTTTTGACTACATATAAATTTTATAACTATATATATATATTACAACTATTTATATAAGCATATATATGTACACACACATAATATTTTAAAATTTAACCTTTCTAAGCATATTTTATAAATTCAATGTAAGACCCATGACCATTATTGGCAATTATAGTTTTTATACTATTGTACAACTATTTACATAAGTATATATACACACACTATTTTTCAAATTTAATACATTACACTATTTTTTCAAGTTTACTATTCTAAGTATTTTATAAATTTAAATAAATCCATGTCTAATACGAGCTAATGAATCCAGAAGCATTAGAATGAAGATTTCAAATAATAATGATAAAATTGAAATCTTAAACCCAAATGGTTTGACAAGGGATAATTGTGAATACTGGATTTGAAATCTTAATTGAATCAATGAGGAATTATTTGAGTAACCGGTTTTAAGGCCATACTTGAAATATATTAATTTGCGATACTCGAAATATGATTTCAAATCTAATGACTATGGTGTGAAAGATATAAACGTTTGGTTGTTAAAGAAACTGGAGTTGGTAGATGTCATACTCTCTGCCAATGCAGACACCACTTTAACAACTATGCATGTGGTGGAGAATCCAGAATGAAGTAAGATGGTGGAGGCGATTACTGGATTTGAAGAAAGAGAATGATGATGGATTAGCCTTGACCTTTGGGTCATAATTAAAATGACTAAAATATGTGCTATACTGTGACTAAGTGAGGTCGCACCTTCTATCAGACATGCTTCTTCGATACCATCTCTATGACTATTGTTATCGATTTTGGTGCACCCTTTGATTATGAGAGCGTGTTCTGAGGTGGGATTTACTTGCTACTATGCGTTACCACCAGTCTAGGCATGCAAATAGCAGAATCCTACCCTAGTATTCCTCGATGCCTTGTCATATTATCCTGATCGAGCCCCTACGATTTTGATTTGTACCGTACATATGGAGTGCCCTTTGATGCCATCGGGTCAAGGTGGGTTTACGGTATCTATATAAACTACGGTATTATAAATGGCGTAAGGGTAAAAATGTAATCCCGCTTACACTATTTTTATATATTTACTTTAGCGAGTAGACACTATTATAATAGTGTATTATACTATATGTATTAGTTTCATGGATCCTCAAGGGATGGAAATCCTAAACATCCCTAAAGTTACCGATGCATTCCATTTAAACATTTCACTTGAGTTGATTCACTTATCGGTTGGTTTAATTATCGACTTGAAGCGGTCGAATGAGAAGGTCGTTACATTCAGACAACAAGAAAACAACTAAAAATAAATAAAAGAAAGCAAGTGTTATGCCAAAATTCGATCAACATCAAAGCATCAATGGAAGCCTGGCCGCAGCATGCTTATTTTCTGTAGCTGAATCGCTTATTGCCCTCAAAATACAACTAATAATCCTTTTTTTGATCTAATTTTTTTTCCATCACGGTTGGAGATGGAAATTCAACAACTTCCGGAGATATTGCTACAATCAAAACCAAAATGTAATAGCAGCAGAAAATCTTGTTAAAAGTATCATTAGTCCTCAAAGCGAACTGATTACCATCTACCTCGAAGAAGATAACTATCTTCTGTGGAAAGTGCAAGTTGAAGCTACAATTGAGGAATACAGTCTTGAAGGGTTCATTCTGGGAACCTTACTAATTCCTCCAAAACATGTAATTGATCAAGAAAACGAAACCATCAGTACTGAAGACATGAAGTATCATAGACAAGACTGACTGTTAAGTTCATGATTTCTTTCCCCCATAAGTGCAAAATTATTATCACAAATGATGGAATACAAAAGTTTAAATGAAATCCGGACTTCAATTGAAAACGTGTTCAATATTCAATATGCTGCAAAAGTAATGCACTATATAACAAAACTCAAAAAAGATAATCACACCATGAGAGATTATCTTTCAAAGGTTAAAACCACATATGAATCTCTGTTCAACTAAAAGCAGCAAGCTACAAGATTTCCCATCCAAGACAAATTCTGATATCCTTAAATGGTTTATGTAATGAGTATGAATCTGTTGTTGCAATCATATTATCAAACAAAGTCCTACCCAAGATGTTCATTTAATTCTTCTTGCGCATGAAGCAAGAATTGAGAACAAAAAAAATCTTAAGATTCATATTTCTTTACTAATTATACAACCAGTTTTAAAGGTAGAAATCATAATAATAACAAATTCAATCAAATACCACAAATGGGAGGATATTCTAACAAATCCAGAGGCAAAGGTATGTGGAATAACAACAATGATCAACCAAAACATCAAATTTGTGGAAGAATTGGCCATACAGCCTTAATCCATTACTTTAGATTCAATCGCAATTATGTGGGAAATCAAGACTCCAGTAATCAAAGGAACAAAAATCCTAGTGTGAATATTGCTCAAGTCTAGCATGATACTTACAATCAGTCAGACCTTAGTATAAACAATAATTAAAGTGAGATTGCAAGATCAGAACATATACAAGATGAAAGTTGATATCCACATTCAGGGGCAACCAATCACATAACGTAGCACTCCATGCCTTTTAACATTCCTTAATGGGTCATACCAATCAATGTGGAGCATCTAATTATAACTACTTTTTTTGTAGAGAATAAGATTCACAAGATATTAAAGAAATTATAACGAAAACAAAATACCTTAATAAAACTTTCAAAAAAAAATATCATTTCATTACTGAATAAAATGTCAATACGTCAAAGTTTCAAATTTATTATAATATCGGAGTACATAAAGTATAAAACATCTCTCTCTCATCCAATCCCATTAAGTAAAAAAAAGAATTGAAATAAGCTGTAAATAAGAATGGAGTGTATATGCAATGCTCCAGACCAATCAAAAATCTGTTACTTTCCTGTATGCCTATGGGGAAAGAAGGAAAAGGAGAATGAATGAAACATAAAAGTTTGATGAATAGAAAGTGACCACTAAAAAGATATTATTTAAGAGATAACAGAGTTGAAAACAGTTCTATGTATTACAAGGTTTAGTCTCTCTGCTTTATTAAGGATGATTACTTAGACTGATTGCTTGCATTGAATTTTTACTATAGAAGTACTATTAGGACTGATTTTACTTTTACCCAAATCAACCTCTACTTTTATCATGAATCTAGCAAGGTATTCATGCCCTTACACTAAATTGAAAACCTTCTCGGATGTGAATTTGGCCGAAAACATCCATTTGAGGGCCATATATGTCAAAACTTTTCTTTTGAGAACCTAATATATCAAACATCCTTTTGAATCATTGTCCATAGATTCACCATTCATATGGACATCTATCTAGCGCTACGACACAATAATGACTTATTTACCTCTTCGGCATCGCACACTCGGTCATCGTCAGTACGCACTGACCGGGGTCCTCTCTCTATTTGGTCACTTATTTGCCTACTTCCAACATGCATGTTTGATGTGGCGATTGGGTAGTAATATCTTAGAATGAGTATAATTATCTTAGAATCATTCCCAAGTGAGCGTATTTTGGAAAATAAAAATACTTTAAGGGATTTTTATATATATGAAAATCGTTTGAAGATATAGATTGGTTTTAAAATGTCACCTTGTCTCAAGATTCCATTCCTTTGGCATCCCTCTAGTTAGATTTGTACTAGGGTAGGATTTCTGAATCTAAGTCTCAATCTTGCTCTATCCTATCTTAGGAATTTAGAATTGGTCGTTCCTAAATCTTGAATCTTCTTTAACTTATTTAATATTTCTTTGGTAAATCCAGTTGATTTGGTTCGTCCATTCGTTCATCTCCTAGGTTATATTCTAATTTAATTCGAATCGAATTAAATAAAGGCTTGGAAATATAAAATAAAACTTGAATAAATAAGTAAACGTTAAACACTTGGTTGTATTGAATAAATTGAATTGAAAATCCAATAGTATTGAGTTACATATAACCCTATATTAAGTGAAATTTCGTTGATTAAAACATTTGCGAACTTATAAACTATATTAAAGTAAATTGTATACAGGTAGAACTTGTAAAATTGAAACATTGGAAAATAGATGACTTGGTTAAATTCTTTATAATTGTAAAGGATAATAAAACTTCAAAAATAAGTGAAATATAAGTAAAACTATACAAACATAAATCGATTAAAATAGTAACTTGATTCTTGAAACTAAAATTGCTTTAGGAAACGTTGAATTTATAGTAGTGACTTGTGCAATATATATATATATATATAATTATATATATAATGGAATTTTCATAAGTGTAAGAAAAGTAAACACTAAATTTATGGTTTTTTTGGAAACAATACAAGTTTGAAACCTAAAAATGCAAAAAGAAAATCTTATATAGTATATGTTTTAAGAATAATAGTTTATATGATTTTCCATTATAAACTTTAAGATGGTATATATAAATAAATGATTGTAATCAAAATTTGACAAAATAAATAAGTAGGAGAGATTTATAATTTCCCTGTTCGAAATCTTTTGAAATATACTATGTTGCAATATATTTAGAAAATCTATATATACCTTTGTTCTAAAGAAGGAGTTTTGAGTATTATATTTGACATTGAAAATGGACTATCGGGTACGTAAAGATTTGGACTTACGCCAAGTTAATATATGTACTAAATATCAGATGTACTTGATAGAAATAAAATCACACTCTAGTCGCTTGAAAATGATATTGAGGATCGCTACAACATCACCAATGTTTATTGTAATGACCCGTATTTTTACCGTATAATAATTAATTTATTTAATTATTTATATAGAGAATTAGAGAATATAAGGTTGTTTAATTAAATTATATGGAATATTTAATTAATATTTTAATTAAATAATATACATAATTCTGTAATAATCAATAATTTGCTGAATTGACAATATAATGTGAACTGGGCAATTTAAAATATTTAATTCAGTTTAGAATTGAATTAGAACGACGAATATATTTAAATAACGATAGTTTGAACGTATAATTATATCATAATTATAATCGAGCTCGAAATGGCGCTGCAGTTCGTAAATTGGCAATTCGAACTTCAACTGAATATATAGGGTCTGTTTTAAATCGGATTTCTGTGAAACAAGAAACGTTAGGAGCTGGTGAAGTATATTTTTCTAGTGGAAGAGAAAAATCGAGATTTCATCGTGTAGATTTTGAGTTATCTCCAAATCAAATTTTTGAAAAGTCGCTATGGAATTCCTTTATAATTTATAATGATTTATTTTATTATAAAAGGATTTTCAATATAAATTGAATATCGATATAATCTGGGATTTTGAAATATCGAGTTATAAATCCAGATAGGTATATTTTGAAGCCGGATGATAGTGTATGTGAATATATACGATAATATTTATTTATAAATATTTAATTTAATTGTTTTAAAATATATTTAATATTTAAAAGGGTTCATTTAAAGCTGTAAAAATAGCCAGTTTTGCAAACGACCTCAGAATTCGACGAAACTAATTTTGTTGGATCCACAATATTAAATTCTTGCTAGATTTCAGTTTTCGTGATTTTTGAAGTCAGTATGTGGCTGTACGAGATTTTTATGTGAAAAACAGTTGATATTTCGATGGTTAAAAATACGCTGTGTGAGCAAACGAAGTCGGAATTCGACGAAACCAATTTCGTTGGGACCGTAATGTCGAACTATAGTTGCGTGTCCATTTTAGTGATTTTTGGGTATCGTATGTGGTCACAGGAATTTTATAGAACAAATACAAACATCGGTTGATTATAAATTAGTAAACAAATCGAATAAAAAATTAACTAAAATATCCTATATAACATCCTTATCATCCTAAACCTAATTCTTCACTCACCACAAAGTTCCGCCGTTAGTTTTGGTTTTCCAAAAGAGAAAATGAACTTCAAAATACTTAAAACAATTCTGAATAAAATCTATAAATCCTCTAACCAATATTTATGAGTTCACATCGGCTTCCTCTTTAATCCTATGGGGTTGTTTCTGAGTTCATCGTCAGTTTTGGGCATCAGGTTTTCTCAAGCGTAGGCTAGGGTTGAGGAATATGGGGTTTGTGGTGATCAGTTCGTAATATAAGTATGGGATTTGTGTTCGAGGGATCGATTAGCATCTCCCATGATTTTTTTGTGAAATTCGGAGGACATTGATGTCGCTCAAAGTATGGGACTCGACCGAAACTGTTGTCGATGCGAGTGGTGTAAGGGGAACGAGTGCGGATTGAAGGTGATGAGGAGAGGTAGTTTGAGTAGAAATGAATTCTACTGGTTTTGGTTTGTTGAAAAACATGAAGAAATGGAAGAGAGAAATGTCGGTAAAGAAGTGAACAAGGAGCAGGAGGAGTTTGATGGAGAAGAAAGAGTGGTAGAGAACGGGTCTGGGTCACGTTGGGTATTAGCGGGCCGAATGGAAAGGTTAAGGCCCAATGGGTTTTATTAGTTAAGTTTAATTTTAATTTAAATACATACGAACTTCGTAATAGCATAACTCCGTCATACTTTATCAGAATTGGACGAAACAAGATCCGTTAGGACCGTATGGACGAGGGATTCAAAATGAAACTTACTGGGAGTGAAATGAAGCTCGTTTGGATTTATGGTGAAATTTAACGCCTGAATCAAATCAACGACCAATTATCGTTATTTAACGATAACCATCCAAGGTGAGTAAAACTCACTAACTCTTCCTAGTTATATTTTTATAACGTATTTTTATAACTGTTAAATAATGGTTAGTTGCTGTGTGTTGGCTGTTTGGTTGAACTACTAGTCAGTTGATTGAAAATATAGATAATGATATATATATATATATAAATCATTAATCAAATATTGATTCTGTTTAGCAGAATATTTCATAGTAAAATGAAATTGATGTTATTTTTATTGTTTAACGTCTGTGGATGCAAGGAGACAGGTCGGAGGGACCCAATTGGGTTCCTCAACATTTATTTTACTGTTTTTCATATATTGTGTTATATGATGTGATACGAAATCTGTTGTTGATTTTGTATGTTTGAACGATACCGATCATTGTTATATGGTACGTTAAATACCATAAGGAATACTAGAATGTTAAAAAGAAAATTTTCAATGTTATATTAAAAAGAAATATTTATAAAATCAAAAGATTTTATAAAAAGAAAATATTTATTTATAAAATAAATAGATTAAAAAGGAATATTTATTCGTTAATCAAATAGATAGAATTGAAGAGAAATATTTGTAAACCATTTACAAATAGAATTGAAAAAGAAATATTTGTAAACCATTTGCAAATAGAATTGAAAAGGGATATTTATTTGAAAATAAATAGAATAGGAAGAGGAAATATTTGTAAAACAAATAGAAAGGGAATAGTTAGATTATAAAAGGAATTACCAATGGATTTTATATAAATAGAAAATATTTTATAAAATAAATAGAATTATCAAAAAGGGATTTATTTTGTAAATAAATAGATTATAAAAGGAAATACTAGAAAAGTGACTAGAATTGTATAAAAGGGGAATTTTACATTTGAAAGGTTTAGACCCGTGCTTCGCACATGGGTACAACATGATATGGATTTAAAGGAAAGATTTTAAATAGAATCTATTCTGACCGATAGATTGAAAAGTTAAATTTATAAATAATATTTGATAAATTGAATGAAATGTTTTCATTTGATAAATAGAATATATAAGTCAGGACTTATATAGAGAAGTAAGAATCGATTTCAACATCGATATTTGAAACTGAATATGGGCGAAGAGTTAGTCGATTAAGAGTTAATCAGTTAGAGTTAACCTATTAGAGTAAATCGAGTATTAGTTATTCAATTAAAGTTAATCGAATATTAGTTATTCTAATAAAGAGTCAACCAGATAGAGTTAATTGAACATAGTTAATCGAACTAGGATTTAATTGAATATTAGTTATTCAATTAGAGTTGATCGAATATAGTTATTTGAGATAGAGTTAGTCAAACACAGTTATTCAGGATGAGTTGCCATTTCGTATGACTGCTAGCGTAATTCGCAGGGCTGCAGATAGCCAACGATGGTCAGATGTTTCCTGAGAGAATCAGGCGTAACCATTGTGATCGCTGCGATCTAGAGTCAAGCGAATGAAATTAAATCAAATATTAGCCATTCGAAATAAAGTTAAAACAGACATAGTTATTCAAATATAAGTTAATCGAATATTAGTTATTCGATAGGAGTTAAATAATTTGAGTTAAATAAGCAAGTTAATCGAGTTGAGTTAGTCAAGATGAGTTAATCAAACCGAGTTAATCCAAATGTGTTAATCCAAAGGATTTATTCGAAATAGTTTATTCGAATATAATTAAAGGAGTTATTCGAAATAGTTTATTCGAATAGAATTAAAGGAGTTATTCGAAATAGTTTATTCGAATAGAATTAAGGGAGTTAATCGAATATAACTTATTCGAAAGGAGATTAATCGAATGTGAATCATTCGAAGAGAGTTAATCGAATATAGTTATTCGAAGAGAGATTATCGAATATAGTTATTCGAAGAAAGAGTTATCGAATAGGGTTTATTTCGAAAAGGAGTTATCGAACAGAGATTATTCGAAAGAGAGTAATACGTTGAATTCGATTATATCGAATTCGGGAAAGTACTATTCACTTTCCGTTTTTAATTAAGATTTATATATTTATAAATAAATTAGTTGTTTGTTTATTTATCCAAATTAATAAATAAAAGTTATACTTAAGTTATTATATTTCGGAAGCATGGGATTGTAACACTATTGTTATAATCAAATGATTTCTGTAAAACAAGTGGATTCGTAAATAGAATCCGAGTTACGTAAGGAAGTTGGTTAATAGATTTAAAAGGGTGAACTTTGTCTATTTCGAGGTTAGAAATGTTGTTCAGTTAAAGTCTGAGAGGTAATTATACCCCAACTTGACTGACTTAGTCTTTAACTAAGGAATGGGTAAGGTTCGATAGTGAAAGTTGGTTAAGTTAATTTAGTTAATGAGTGTAATGATTTGAATTGGCTTAGTGATGTTTTATTTAAAAATCTATTTAAATCCAATGACGGAGTTTTGGAAATGTGTTCCCAATGAAAGAAATCATAAATGTTTTCTAACATAGAAAACAAGAAATGGGAGTAAATATGGAGATGTTTTCAAATGATTTATAAAATATATTTTCTAAATTTAGAAAATAGGAATTTACAAATATATATAGAAATGGGAATTGATTAAATTAATGATAAATTAAATTAAAAGAGATAAGTGTTGATTGATGATTGATCGATCAAATTTCTATCTGGAAATAAGATTGTTGGTTGTACACCTATTTTTCTTTGATAGTTAAATCACCGAATATTGAAGTTTTTGACCATTTTTCCGTTGTCAATACGGAGAGACCGGGATCAGATTTTTTTATCTGAAAACCACTCTGTATGGACGTTAGCATTGCGATCAAATATGATGAAGATAATTGAAGGCAGAGTTATGCAAGGGCTATCCTGTTTACAGAATAGTGCCTTCGGTTTGTCCAGTCCCAGGTCAAACGTGAATGGACGAATGTCTGACAGAGTATATCTAACGGATCGCGTAAGTTGATCTCTTCAAACGTGCTTACGTTTGGTGGCGGAGGAATTCGTTTCTTTTGGTTTATACCCATGGTATTTTTGGGGAAATCAATTTTGTGATTTGGCGGGTATGACGGTGTGGCATTCAAAGTGAAGGGTGGTCAGGTGTTCCAAAGGATACGTTATGACCTCAAGCCTCATCAACCGGGAAATGACAGAAATCGGGCAGACAACATGGCTAGGTGGGTCGCTCCCATTATGGTGTATATCACCTATCTAGAAAAAATCCATTTCATTCTTTTATATATTATCGATGTTGTCCCTTTTCGGAAACGGTGGGTAGCTGCCAACCATTGGTGGTATACATTCGATACAATCAAGCGAAATGAGTGGTCGGTCATGTGTGGGCCGGGTTGCAAGACGTTCTTGTTGAACCCGGTGTATTCGCCTCTAGAGATACACTATCGGCAGGTGGTCTCATACCTTGTCATAGTTGGAATCCACTCTCCAATAAGCGCCCGCGTTGTTTGTATACTATATATGTGGAACGTGAGATGCAAGCGTTCTGCTAGCTGTTATTTACTTGTGATTAGACATTATTATAATATCAGAAAAGTATTGATTTCCAAAACTGTTTTGGGTTATCGTAAGGTAAAAACCGTTCGTGTTTATGTGTGGATCGGTCTTACGATTATCTTTTCTTTTGAAAATAATTTTGAAAAGTTAAATCAAATGATTTGAGTTTACTCGCACCAGTCCCATGACTGACCCAGAGTTTATTTTGTTTTGTTTTCCCCTAAACTCTTGGGTGCCCAAATTTGTACGGGCAGTCAAGTAGTTCAGGTCTTTACAGATATACTTGGAGGAGCTTGAAGTAGGAGGCTTTAGGATTATATAGCTATTGTTACTTCTACTGTGTGTAAGTGTGGTACTATGATAATGTTCTTCTATACATATATACTGTTTTATTTCAAAGCTATGTTATATATTATATATTATTCGTTCCGCTGTGAGATTCGTATTACTCTGATTATGTTCTGTGGTGAACTTCTTCTTCTATTCTAATTTTCTATCTTATCTATTCTCACCCTCTAATTTCTTTCATGGACTATCCGGTATTTTCGATGCTTGATTAGTCGACATCGTGTTTGGTGTCGATAACTAGGATCGCAAAAACCCCAGTTCGTTACAGTGGTATCAGAGCTGAAGGTTAAGTGGTTACCTTGGATCTGTGGCGTGACTCAGTAGAGATAGGGTTAGTAATACCCTAGATTGAGTTCGAGTGTATATATACGAGTGAACGCATTTGTAGATTTTATAAAAATTGTTTTATATTGTGGAGATTTATTGGTTAAGTAGTTTGTGAATTCTGGTCGATCAGTTTGATCCACTGAATCGATAAGGGTTTCTAGACACTCAAGTACGATAAACCGACACAGTATGTTTGAAAAAGGGTAAATGAAATAATTTTACCCAAAATATATTTTGATATAAAAGAAGGGTATAACTTGGAATTATTATCATATATTGGATGTGTTGGTTGATTATAATTGAAATGGTTATATAAATAACCAATTTGAGTTCGTATAATTTAAAAGCAGATTAATTAAATCTGAATTAAATTAGAATTGGAATTAAAATTCTGAAAACTGGGAGAAGTGTTTGTAAGTGGATTTGAGTTAAGTATAAGAAAAATTAAAATCCTGGGAAATTTTTAATTGTTTACAAGTATCGTGAATGATCTTTTGAAAAAAGATTTCAAAATGAAAGTGTTTAAAATTTGAGTTTTGAAGTGATATAGTATTGAACTCACTTCGATAGTTGGGAAATAACTCTGATGATGATGGCCACATCGTCAATGTCGTTTTCAAGTTGCTAAGTGACGAATTACTACCAAAGATTTTGTTTTCGAATTATTTTGGGAAAAGGAAGTGGTATTGAATCCCAGAAGGGAATAATTTATTTTAGAAAAACTAAACTGTTTAAAATCCCCAGGAAGATAGTATGAATTAAAAACAAATTAAAGAAATTTGTGAAAGCAAATATGCATTGAATTGAAAACAATTAACTAGAAATTTAATTAGAATATAATATATCAAGTAGAATCAGATTTTAAATTATGTGATAGGAAATCTGAAATGGTATTAAATCGATGAGTTAGGAGTTGGAATCGAGAATGGAACTTTGGTTTGAAATGGAATTTTGGCATGGAGACGTGAATGATTTTGTTTTGAGGATAAAATTGGAATTTTGTTTGGGAATGCATTTGTATATGCCGACAGGGTAGCAGATGGAAGGGATATAATGGTATGTCCGATAAAAGGTACATGTTTAAGTTTCCATATGAGGTTTTATGTGCCAAATCGGCAAGCCGCTTGGCTTTTTGATTTTCTTTTTGAAAGGAAAGGGCCTAGAGAGGCGAGTTGGGGTTTGAAATACTGACCGGTACAAAGGAGGTGCTGGCGAAATTTTCCGGAAATTTAAGGTGTTAGAAAATTTTCAGAATTTTTGAAATTTTTCGTTAATAGGAATAATTTAATTGAAATCAATTAATTCAGTTAAAACTGAAGTTAAAAGTGTAAATAAATAATTTTTAACCTAGTCAATAGGGTTTGTTCTCTACCTTAGCAATTTCGAGGACGAAATTATTTTAAGGGGGAAGAATGTAACGACCCGTATTTTTACCGTATAATAATTAATTTATTTAATTATTTATATAGAGAATTAGAGAATATAAGGTTGTTTAATTAAATTATATGGAATATTTAATTAATATTTTAAATAAATAATATATATAATTCTGGAATAATCAATAATTTGCTGAATTGACAATATAATGTGAACTGGGCAATTTAAAATATTTAATTCAGTTTAGAATTGAATTAGAGCGACGAACATATTTAAATAACGACAGTTTGAACGTATAATTATATTATAATTATAATTGAGCTCGAAATGGCGTTGCAGTTCGTAAATTGGCGATTCGAACTTCAACTGAATATACAGGGTCTGTTTTAAATCGGATTTCTGTGAAATAAGAAACGTTAGGAGCTGGTGAAGTATATTTTTCTAGTGGAAGAGAAAAATTGAGATTTCTCGTGTAGATTTTGAGTTATCTCCAAAATCAAATTTTCGAAAAGTCGCTATGGAATTCCTTTATAATTTATAACGATTTATTTTATTATAAAAGGATTTTCAATATAAATTGAATATCGATACAATCTGGGATTTTGAAATATCGAGTTATAAATCCAGATAGGTATATTTTGAAGCCGGATGATAGTGTATGTGAATATATATGATAATATTTATTTATAAATATTTAATTTAATTGTTTTTAAATATATTTAATATTTAAAAGGGTTCATTTAGAGTTGTAAAAATAGCCAGTTTTGCAAACGACCTCAGAATTCGACGAAACTAATTTTGTTGGATCCGCAATATTAAATTCTTGCTAGATTTCAGTTTTCGTGATTTTTGAAGTCAGCATGTGGCTGTATGGGATTTTTATGTGAAGAACAATCGATATTTCGATGGTTAAAAATACGTTGTGTGAGCAAACGAAGTCGGACTTCGACAAAACCAATTTTGTTGGGACCGTAATGTCGAACTGTAGCTGCATGTCCATTTTAGTGATTTTTGGGTATCGTATGTGGTCACAGGAATTTCATAGAACAAATACAAACAGCGGTTGATTATAAATTAATAAACAAATTGAATAAGAAATTAACTAAAATATCCTATATAACATCCTTATCCTCCTAAACCTAATTCTTCACTCCCCACAAAGTTCCGCCGTTAGTTTTGGTTTTCCAAAAGAGAAAATGAACTTCAAAATATTCAAAACAATTCTGAATAAAATCTATAAATCCTCTAACCAATATTTATGAGTTCACATCGGCTTCCTCTTTAATCCTATGGGGTTGTTTCTGAGTTCATCGTCAGTTTTGGGCATCGGGTTTTCTCAAGTGCAGGCTAGGGTTGAGGAATCTGGGGTTTGTGGTGATCAGTTCGTAATATAGGTATGGGATTTGTGTTCGAGGGATCGATTAGCATCTCCCATGATTTTTTTTGTGAAATTCGGAGGACATCGATGTCGCTTGAAGTATGGGACTCGACCGAAACTGCTGTCGACGCGAGTGGTGCAAGGGGAACGAGTGTGGATTGAAGGTGATGATGAGAGGTAGTTTGAGTAGAAATTAATTCTACTAGTTTTGGTTTGTTGAAAAACATGAAGAAATGGAAGAGAGAAATGTCGGCAGTGAAGTGAACAAGGAGAAGGAGGAGTTTCACGGAGAAGAATGCGTGGTAGAGAACGGGTCTGGGTCACGTTGGGTATTAGCGGGCCAAATGGAAAGGTTAAGGCCCAATGGGTTTTATTAGTTAAATTTAATTTTAATTTAAATACATACGAACTTCGTAATAGCATAACTCTGTCATACTTTATTAGAATTGGACGAAACAAGATCCATTAGAACCGTATGGACGAGGGCTTCAAAATGAAACTGACGGGGAGTGAATTGAAGCTCGTTTGGAATTATGGTGAAATTTAACACCTGAATCAAATCAACGGCCAATTATCGTTATTTAACGATAACCGTCCAAGGTGAGTAAAACTCACTAACTCTTCTCAGTTATATCTTTATAACGTATTTTTATAACTGTTAAATAATGGTTGGTTGCTGTGTGTTGCCTGTTTGGTTGAACTGCTAGTCAGTTGATTGAAAATATAGACAACGATATATATATATATATATATAAAAATCGTTAATCAAATATTGATTCTGTTTAGCAGAATATTTCATAGTAAAATGAAATTGATGTTAATTTTATTGTTTAACGTTTGTGGATGCAGGGAGACAGGTCGGAGGGACCCAACTGGGTTCCTCAACATTTATTTTACTGTTTTTCATATATTGTGTTATATGATGTGATATGAAATCTGTTGTTGATTTTGTATGTTTGAACGATACCGATCATTGTTATATGGTACATCAAAAACCATAAGGAATATTGGAATGTTAAAAAGAAAATTTTCATTATTATATTGAAAAGAAATATTTATAAAATCAAAAGATTTTATAAAAAGAAAATATTTATTTATAAAATAAATAGATTAAAAAGAAATATTTATTTGTTAATCAAATAGATAGAATTGAAGGGAAATGAAGCGACCCGAACTTCCCCGGTCTCCGAAGAGATGAGAAAGAACGAATTACTGTGAGGACAAGACAAATCAGAACGCAGACGGAAGAACATTTCATAGTTATTACAATAATTCCATCAGATACAAGAATATACAGAGTATAAATGAATAAATTACATTCAACAAATATCAGAGATATAAATTACATTCAAATACATCGCAGCGGAAAATAACACAAAAGCACAACTAGAAGTAATGCACGGATACAGAGATTTCCGAGCATCGTTCCAGCTGTAAATCAGGATCCTATGAATATAAATCTGCAAAACCAAAACTACTAGCTGCCCGTGCGGAAAATAGGGGCACCCAGAGTTTAGGTTAAAACAATAAACTCCGGGTCAGTCATGTGACTGGTATGAGAACTAAAACAGTAATTTAAAACTTTACTTTAAAAGAGAGTAATTCAAGGGACCACGCCGTATAACACGGAACGGGTTTCCTCCCAAGAATACCAGTGCATATAAATAAAAAGCGCAATGCTCTTTCTAAAAATGAAACTATTATAAGACCCAGGTCCCATCACACAATGCAACGCAAGCCGGAGGATAAGGTTTTCCCTTATAATAGCCAAACATGCTTGGTACGTTTAAAACAAATAATTTGATACTGTTATAAGTGTATAGTGTTAAAACATTTTCAATCATAAATATCAATCCTAGGCGGCATGGGTACCATCTATCATGTCGCCATACTAGGCTCTACAAATAAAACCGAAATACACGTATTGGAAATTGGATTTCCGTCATGAGTCGAGGCAAGGGGCAAGCTCCTCTCCGCTTTCGAGACACTCTAGCAAATGCTCAGGACTACACACTCTGGGCAGCCACTTGGATCGGTTGGGCCGGTCCTCTCTTACGTTTGAGGATTAGTTATTCCTGAACACACGTTTCCCGGTCCTTACAGACCTATAATCGAGGCGCCTCATTCCAACAACCACATAGGTGAAAAATATATAAATGTCAGGGCTGGTAAGTCACTGACACCACCAAAGCTAGAAAGAAACGTTGTGTTCTCCCAATGGTCCGTATCCCTTTTTAACTCATACCGAGGTGTGAGGCTCGCGAATCCACGCTATACACAAAGCTGCCACGTAGGCCGTGCTTTGATCATCAACCACAAGACTTTGCTTTTCAATAGAGGACTTGATCCATGCAACTCAGCATGCCACATAGGCAATTCATGCCATGCGACTGATGTCCATCGATATACAACCTCTGAGCTCGTACGTCTCAGAGAAGGGCATTAAGCAAGAGAATAAATTCTCCGCCGCCAAACAGATATATTTAACAGAAATCAATCAACACAGAATAAAATCCAATGTCAGACACACAATCCATTTACAAGTTCGTTCTGGGTCTGAACAAAACCGGAGGCACTTTCCTCGCATATCCATCGATCTCCAAGTATGTCTGGACGACCACCAACTGATTCCCTCATCTTGGGTGTACAACCCAATCAAGATCATCAGTAATCACCCAAACGATGTGAAGACTTCCGGTCTTCAACCACCGTCTCCATCTTCGACTTATCGTCGAATCGGTTATTCAGAATGGGTATAAACCCGGCCTTTCCGAACAACCCGCGTATATTAAAAACAAGAGAACAATTTCCCAAATATTAACCCCGAAGGCCGAAACCAACATCAGATCAATACCCAGGAAACCATTCTTCTTAGCTAACCTACAGCTAGTTTCTAAATTTCATATTCTTAGGGAAAGGTTCCCATTAATTTTATCAAAGATAAATTCTTTAAATTTATTCTTTAATCTTCCTTTGGATGTCATTTCAAACCAAATTATGGTTTTCCAAACTAGTCGGGATTAGCGAACCACATCGAAGTAATTATTTATTTTATTTCCCAATCCCAACCTATTCATCCCATGAAGCAAAACTGGTAATACTCCATATCTAACACCACGGTGTTATCGGTAAAATTAATTACCATTTCACTTTCAAATCTAATTAAAGATTTAACTATCGCTTGGAGCAAAACTGGTGACACTCCATTCTCGCTCATTTTCCTAATTTGATAATTTAAATTATCAATTCACATTTCAATCTAATTGCAGATTCATTAAAACTCCCTTTACTGGGTTAAAGAACTAATGTCATTTAAAACACAGTTCACGATAAACCCAAATCACATTCTATTTATTATCGGGTTAAAGAACTAGTGTTATTTGAAACACCCTTCACGATAAACCCACAAATCAATTCTATTTAAAACCCATTTCAAATCCAATTTATTTATTTAAAAATAAATGAGTTTTAATCTTAGTTCAAAACTAGTTCATTTCGATAAAAATCTATTTTTATCTTTTAAAATATGGAGTTTTTCATCCCAATTTTTCCCAAATCATTTCTTACGATTTTACACAAATTATTACTATTTTTAATAATTTTATCAAGGCCCGTACAGTCGATTTCCAACAACGGCCATCAAACTGCACTTACAACGACCTTTTCCAAATTTGATTTGGAGGTATCTCCAAATCCAACCGTTAGATTTCAAATTTCTAATATTCGTTAGAAAGCTCTTTTCGATACAAACCCAACGGTTCCGGTTTTAGGAGAATCCGACGGTCGGATCTCCCGTAATGTCCATTCGAAGTCAATGGCCGAAATTTACGAACTACCGCGGCGCGACACGTTCTATTTAGGCCATTATATTATATATATAATATATATAATATATATTTCGTCGATTTCTGTTTTAAAACAAATTTTATAAATAGTTTTAAATTCGTTCAAAAACATTTCAACTTCCATTTCAAATTCGATTCGAATTTCAATTCAATTCGAATTTGGTTCATATTCAATTCAATTCGAATTTGCTTTATATATATTTGATTTTTATCTCTTTTCAATATTCATTATAAAAACGAATATAATCGATATAAATATCGTTCGCGTCAAAATAGCACATCTCTAATCAACACGGCTTTATATATTTCAATAATTCCGTTATTCTATTCAACAAATGAATATTTATTCTATTCAATACGTGAATCTATATTTTTGTCAACACATGACTAATCTCAACGAATGAGTACTGTCCACGTGTGACTATTTTTGTTATTCAATATATTTTATAAAAATTATGGTATCTATCGTTTGATTTAAATCAGACTCCAACCGTAAATTAGTAAGAGAACGATTCCCTAGATATTAACCCCGAAGGCCGAAACCAACATCAGATCAATATCCAGGAGACCACTCATCTCATCTATTTTCCAGTTAATTTCTAATTTTATATATGATAAAGATGTAAATTTTATTGTTAAAATATTTCGTTCAACACATGACTAATCTCAACGGATGAGTACTGTCAACACATGAACCTTTATTTTATAAAGATAAAGATGTAAATTTTATTGTTAAAATATTTCGTTCAACACATGACTAATCTCAACGGATGAGTACTGTCAACACATGAACCTTTATTTTATAATGATAAAGATATAAATTTTATTGTTAAAATATTTCGTTCAACACATGACTAATCTCAACGGATGAGTACTGTCAACACATGAACCTTTATTTTATAATGATAAAGATATAAATTTTATTGTTAAAATATTTCGTTCAACACATGACTAATCTCAACGGATGAGTACTGTCAACACATAAACCTTTATTTTATAATATTCTTTATTTTCTAAATTAGAATGAGGCCCAATCAATTACCATATAAAGTTAATTATATGGATTCCATACAACACATGTATATAATAGCAACGCTAAATAATCAACCATCACCCAAAGTGCACTACACTGTATAAGCATCAAATATAGATATCTAACGCTTATAACAGCCTGTCAATCAATCGATCGACATACAACTAATTATTGGGATTAGTGTATGCCGTATTTTATCCCAATACCCGTGTGGGGTTTCAAACAATCAAACACAAATTTTTATTTGTGCAGTTGGGCGATGTGTAAAATTTATCGTCCCAATGAAGGTCCTTCAAATCGGTGTACATAAACAAACCGTCCGGTTTGTAAACGAATATTTATTTATTCACATTCACGTTAAAAATTATATTTTTAACGATAAAATATTTTATTTTAACACATGAATTTCTATTCAGTTCATTTACAAAATAAAAATGATGTTTTATTTTTTTAACTTATTTTAGAAAATTTCGGCGGCATAACGGCACGATACTAGAAACGGGACGAGGCCTAGCCTTATCCCCGGTCTAATAATGGCCCACGCCATTCACATATCAATCAAATCCATTCAAATCAAATAATCTAACCAACTACACAACCAAACAAACAAGTCCATGGTCTGTGGACAGTGGTGTCGGGTGCTACTAAACACCGTCTGCATCCTAGTATATATATAACTAGAAAAAGAAATTAAAGTGAGAAGTTCTCACCAAAGCTATCCAAACGCCACGACTCTTCTTAAGTAGAAGTCTTCGCCGTTCTCGCCTTTTCCAGTTTCACTGTCCGTAGTCACTACATATATAAAAATCACATTTTTATATTGTTGCTATGTATATAAAAATCACATTTTTATACTACTACTATATAGATAAAAATCATATTTTTATACCGTTGTTCATATAGTAAAGATCAAATCTTTACTATTTATATAATATAAAAATCGTATTTTTATTATCTCTACTATATAAAAATCATATTTTTATTCTTTCTATAATATAAAAATCATATTTTTATTCTACTTCATTCATCAAAAACCATGGAAGCTTTAAAGCGGAGAAAACTCACTTTTTTTTCTAACGCCCGGATTCGCTGTTTGGGTTCCAGAATTTGCAAACGAGCTTCAATCTTCACACCATCTTCTTTTCTAACTTAAACGCGCCATTCCGGACAACTTTTGCCTAAGGGTCTTTTTGCCAAAATGCTCCAATTCGCCAAAATTCGCAAAAGTACACGATTTTTTCAGCTTTTGAACAGCAGACTTCGAACGCGTTTTCCGAGCAGCTCCGAACTCCAAAACATGACTTCCATATAGCCAAATCGAAGAGAATTTTGTGCTCTACAACTTTGGTGAGGGACTTTGGCCAAAAGCGCACCGTTTGAGAGATATAGGCCAAAACAGTCCGGGGTGTTTTGTGCAAAACGGGAATTTTGGTGAAAATGAGTTTTTGAGCGTAGCGGGGCCCACGGCCGGAGTTGGGTGGCTAGGGTTGGGCAACGGACCTGATTGGGCGTGGGGAGCTCGCTGGTGGGTGGTGGCGGTGGTGGCGGTGGTGGTGGGGCCCGTGGTCGTATCGGTGGTTGGTGTTTGGGTGTAGGGTTTAGGAAATCAAAGAGAGAGAGAAGGAGGAGGAAGAGGAGGAGGAGAGGAGGAGGAGGTGGTGCGGCGGCCGGAGGGAGGTGCGGCAGCGGGGTAGGGGCGGTGGCAGCGGTGAGAGGAAGGGTGGTCTCCATTTTTGATTTTTTTGGAGGAAGAAGGAGGAAGAAAATAATGAAGAGAAAAGGAAGTAAAAGTGTTTATATGCTAGTTTCTCCCGTAACACCTGAACGCTAACGATCTTCAATCGCCGCGGATTTCGGACACGAGATAGTAGACGTGAAGACGAGTCCAACAAAACAAATTTCGTCGAATTCCGAGTTCGTTTGACCATTCAAAAAAAATCACGAAAATGCTCAGATAAGCTCTAAAAATGCTATTTTGGCGCACCTTTTCTTCTCGCACGCTCACATGCTAGCTCAAAAAATCAAGCCCTCTTGGATTTAACCATTATTAGACGATACGAATCCATAAAAAAAATGAAATCGAATTTTGAGGTCGTATCAATAATGTTCCTTTGTAAAATTACTGCTCGCTTTACCCGGAACTGTTTCAGCTCGCACGGCCACATACTAACTCCGTTCGACGCGCCATTTGGAACTCAATAATGATTTGTCATTATGAATCCATAAAAATTTATCTCATCGAATTCTGAGCTCGTATGCAAAATTTCACTTTTTAAGTGCTATGTATTGTTAACCGAACAACTCCAGCCCATAGCCACTATTCCGGATATCGGAATATATCGAAGTTTATACTTTTCGGAGTTCTAAACGGCATTTTGAACTCAATGGATGTGGTTTCGAGTCCAAATTCATCCATATGCAAAATTTGACTTTTTGGGACATGTATAATTTACATAGCGACTATTCTGAATTTTCAACTGGGCATAACTTTTGATTCCCGCTATGAAATTTCGATTTTTCAGATTCGTTGGAAAGATATTTTCAACTAGATCCTAATATTTTTGGTTTCGCCAAAATCCGGTTTATTTTGCACCCGGTATGTTTAAATGAAATTTGAAATCGAATTATCGAACTACCGCGCCATTTTCAATTCCTTTTATAAATATAAATAATTATTTATATTCTAACGACGATGTATATAGATATATACGTTCGAATTATATTCAAAATAAATTTCTCGTCGGTATTATTTAAAATAATTCATTTTAAATTTTCAAAATTCGCTAAAATTGCCAAAATAAAAATTTTAAACTGGCTAAGAATTTCGGGTTATTACAATCTCCCCCACTTAAAACTTTTCGTCCTCGAAAAGGAACGAAGCCGAAAGTGGTTTGATTAATCAACTCTACGTTCATTCTGGCTTCCATTCTCCAACTTTTCAGTTTCTGAGAATTTCCAAATTCTTCAAAAATTTGGCTAACACCCGGAATTTTCGAAAAATTTCGCCATAACCTCCTTTGTACGGGGAGCGCGGGAAAATCCCGAAATTGCCATATAGGCCTTCTGATCTCAAAAAGAAAAAGAAAAAGCCAAGCGGCTAGCCAATAGGCTCATAAAATCATCATCACCCAAACAAAACAGTAAATTATGATAAACATGTACCTATTTGTCGGGCAAACAAATTTTATTCTCTGCTCTAGCCTCCTTGCTATGACTTGTTCAATGTAAGTATATATATATGCAAGCAAATGCGACCAATTAGGCATAATGGTTCAAAATTATCAAACAAATAAACAAACAACGCAAACATCAATCAATTAGTGGATTAACGTTTCAAATTCATAATTTTGATACATATACAAAAAAGCATGTTTTTGATGCCAATTCACAACAATAAATCTATCTATATAAGTTTTGGTTCTCACCAGCCTAAATGGAAATATATAGATATCACACCTTCGAAACTCGAATATGAATACTGGTGATGATGCACCATCATCAGAATCATCCCCGGATGTCTAGAATGTGATTCTATATCTACCCAGTATATTAAAACTTCGACTATACGTTCATGACGCGTATACGCGAAATATTTATATACTCGATTGCCCAAATTCAAAATAATTAAATATCCAAATACGTTTAAAACGAATTAAATTTTCAAAACAAAATTGTTTTCATTTGAAAAATATACTCTTCACACTCGTTCTAGGATACTACTGATCCTATCTCTAACGAGTCATTCAATTGGATATTACTAATCCAATATCTGATGAATTCTTTCGTATGGTTCTAATATGTCTTGTTCTCGAGCTCTGTAAACCAAAGCTCTGATACCAAATGAAGCGACCCGAACTTCCCCGGTCTTCGAAGAGATGAGAAAGAACGAATTACTGTGAGGACAAGACAAATCAGAACGCAGACGGAAGAACATTTCATAGTTATTACAACAATTCCATCAGATACAAGAATATACAGAGTATAAATGAATAAATTACATTCAACAAATATCAGAGATTTAAATTACATTCAAATACATCGCAGCGGAAAATAACACAAAAGCACAACTAGAAGTAATGCACGGATACAGAGCTTTCCGAGCATCGTTCCAGCTGTAAATCAGGATCCTATGAATATAAATCTGCAAAACCAAAACTACTAGCTGCCCGTGCGGAAAATAGGGGCACCCAGAGTTTAGGTTAAAACAATAAACTCCGGGTCAGTCATGTGACTGGTGTGAGAACTAAAACAGTTATTTAAAACTTTACTTTAAAAGAGAGTAATTCAAGGGACCACGGCGTATAACACGGAATGGGTTTCCTCCCAAGAATACCAGTGCATATAAATAAACAGCGCAATGCTCTTTCTAAAAATGAAACTATTATAAGACCCAGGTCCCATCACACAATGCAACGCAAGCCGGAGGATAGGGTTTTCCCTTATAATAGCCAAACATGCTTGGTACGTTTAAAACAAATCATTTGATACTATTATAAGTGTATAGTGTCAAAACATTTTCAATCATAAATATCAATCCTAGGCGGCATGGGTACCATCTATCATGTCGCCATACTAGGCTCTACAAATAAAACCGAAATACACGTATTGGAAATTGGATTTCCGTCATGAGTCGACGCAAGGGGCAAGCTCCTCTCCGCTTTCGAGACACTCTAGCAAATGCTCAGGACTACACACTCTGGGCAGCCACTTGGATCGGTTGGGCCGGTCCTCTCTTACGTTTAAGGATTAGTTATTCCTGAACACACGTTTCCCGGTCCTTACAGACCTATAATCGAGGCGCCTCATTCCAACAACCACATAGGTGAAAAGTATATAAATGTCAGGGCTGGTAAGTCACTGACACCACCAAAGCTAGAAAGAAACGTCGTGTTCTCCCAACGGTCCGTATCCCTTTTTAACTCATACCGAGGTGTGAGGCTCGTGAATCCACGCTATACACAAAGCTGCCACGTAGGCCGTGCTTTGATCATCAACCACAAGACTTTGCTTTTCAATAGAGGACTTGATCCATGCAACTCAGCATGCCACATAGGCAATTCATGCCATGCGACTGATGTCCATCGATATACAACCTCTGAGCTCGTACGTCTCAGAGAAGGGCATTAAGCAAGAGAATAAATTCTCCGCCGCCAAACAGATATATTTAACAGAAATCAATCAACACAGAATAAAATCCAATGTCAGACACACAATCCATTTACAAGTTCGTTCTGGGTCTGAACAAAACCGGAGGCACTTTCCTCGCATATCCATCGATCTCCAAGTATGTCTGGACGACCACCAACTGATTCCCTCATCTTGGGTGTACAACCCAATCAAGATCATCAGTAATCACCCAAACGATGTGAAGACTTCCGGTCTTCAACCACCGTCTCCATCTTCGACTTATCGTCGAATCGGTTATTCATAATGGGTATAAACCCGGCCTTTCCGAACAACCCGCGTATATTAAAAACAAGAGAACAATTTCCCAAATATTAACCCCGAAGGCCGAAACCAACATCAGATCAATACCCAGGAAACCATTCTTCTTAGCTAACCTACAGCTAGTTTCTAAATTTCATATTCTTAGGGAAAGGTTCCCATTAATTTTATCAAAGATAAATTCTTTAAATTTATTCTTTAATCTTCCTTTGGATGTCATTTCAAACCAAATTATGGTTTTCCAAACTAGTCGGGATTAACGAACCACATCGAAGTAATTATTTATTTTATTTCCCAATCCCAACCTATTCATCCCATGAAGCAAAACTGGTAATACTCCATATCTAACACCACGGTATTATCGGTAAAATTAATTACCATTTCACTTTCAAATCTAATTAAAGATTTAACTATCGCTTGGAGCAAAACTGGTGACACTCCATTCTCGCTCATTTTCCTAATTTGATAATTTAAATTATCAATTCACATTTCAATCTAATTGCAGATTCATTAAAACTCCCTTTACTGGGTTAAAGAACTAATGTCATTTAAAACACAGTTCACGATAAACCCAAATCACATTCTATTTATTATCGGGTTAAAGAACTAGTGTTATTTGAAACACCCTTCACGATAAACCCACAAATCAATTCTATTTAAAACCCATTTCAAATCCAATTTATTTATTTAAAAATAAATGAGTTTTAATCTTAGTTCAAAACTAGTTCATTTCGATAAAAATCTATTTTTATCTTTTAAAATATGGAGTTTTTCATCCCAATTTTTCCCAAATCATTTCTTACGATTTTACACAAATTATTACTATTTTTAATAATTTTATCAAGGCCCGTACAGTCGATTTCCAACAACGGCCATCAAACTGCACTTACAACGACCTTTTCCAAATTTGATTTGGAGGTATCTCCAAATCCAACCGTTAGATTTCAAATTTCTAATATTCGTTAGAAATCTCTTTTCGATACAAACCCAACGGTTCCGGTTTTAGGAGAATCCGACGGTCGGATCTCCCGTAATGTCCATTCGAAGTCAATGGCCGAAATTTACGAACTACCGCGGCGCGACACGTTCTATTTAGGCCATTATATTATATATATAATATATATTTCGTCGATTTCTGTTTTAAAACAAATTTTATAAATAGTTTTAAATTCGTTCAAAAACATTTCAACTTCCATTTCCAATTCGATTCGAATTTCAATTCAATTCGAATTTGGTTCATATTCAATTCAATTCGAATTTGCTTTATATATATTTGATTTTTATCTCTTTTCAATATTCATTATAAAAACGAATATAATCGATATAAATATCGTTCGCGTCAAAATAGCACATCTCTAATCAACACGGCTTTATATATTTCAATAATTCCGTTATTCTATTCAACAAATGAATATTTATTCTATTCAATACGTGAATCTATATTTTTGTCAACACATGACTAATCTCAACGAATGAGTACTGTCCACGTGTGACTATTTTTGTTATTCAATATATTTTATAAAAATTATGGTATCTATCGTTTGATTTAAATCAGACTCCAACCGTAAATTAGTAAGAGAACGATTCCCTAGATATTAACCCCGAAGGCCGAAACCAACATCAGATCAATATCCAGGAGACCACTCATCTCATCTATTTTCCAGTTAATTTCTAATTTTATATATGATAAAGATGTAAATTTTATTGTTAAAATATTTCGTTCAACACATGACTAATCTCAACGGATGAGTACTGTCAACACATGAACCTTTATTTTATAAAGATAAAGATGTAAATTTTATTGTTAAAATATTTCGTTCAACACATGACTAATCTCAACGGATGAGTACTGTCAACACATGAACCTTTATTTTATAATGATAAAGATATAAATTTTATTGTTAAAATATTTCGTTCAACACACGACTAATCTCAACGGATGAGTACTGTCAACACATGAACCTTTATTTTATAATGATAAAGATATAAATTTTATTGTTAAAATATTTCGTTCAACACATGACTAATCTCAACGGATGAGTACTGTCAACACATAAACCTTTATTTTATAATATTCTTTATTTTCTAAATTAGAATGAGGCCCAATCAATTACCATATAAAGTTAATTATATGGATTCCATACAACACATGTATATAATAGCAACGCTAAATAATCAACCATCACCCAAAGTGCACTACACTGTATAAGCATCAAATATAGATATCTAACGCTTATAACAGCCTGTCAATCAATCGATCGACATACAACTAATTATTGGGATTAGTGTATGCCGTATTTTATCCCAATACCCGTGTGGGGTTTCAAACAATCAAACACAAATTTTTATTTGTGCAGTTGGGCGATGTGTAAAATTTATCGTCCCAATGAAGGTCCTTCAAATCGGTGTATATAAACAAACCGTCCGGTTTGTAAACGAATATTTATTTATTCACATTCATGTTAAAAATTATATTTTTAACGATAAAATATTTTATTTTAACACATGAATTTCTATTCAGTTCATTTACAAAATAAAAATGATGTTTTATTTTTTTAACTTATTTTAGAAAATTTCGGCGGCATAACGGCACGAAACTAGAAACGGGACGAGGCCTAGCCTTATCCCCGGTCTAATAATGGCCCACGCCATTCACATATCAATCAAATCCATTCAAATCAAATAATCTAACCAACTACACAACCAAACAAACAAGTCCATGGTCTGTGGACAGTGGTGTCGGGTGCTACTAAACACCGTCTGCATCCTAGTATATATATAACTAGAAAAAGAAATTAAAGTGAGAAGTTCTCACCAAAGCTATCCAACGCCACGACTCTTCTTAAGTAGAAGTCTTCGCCGTTCTCGCCTTTTCCAGTTTCACTGTCCGTAGTCACTACATATATAAAAATCACATTTTTATATTGTTGCTATGTATATAAAAATCACATTTTTATACTACTACTATATAGATAAAAATCATATTTTTATACCGTTGTTCATATAGTAAAGATCAAATCTTTACTATCTATATAATATAAAAATCGTATTTTTATTATCTCTACTATATAAAAATCATATTTTTATTCTTTCTATAATATAAAAATCATATTTTTATTCTACTTCATTCATCAAAAACCATGGAAGCTTTAAAGCGGAGAAAACTCACTTTTTTTTCTAACGCCCGGATTCGCTGTTTGGGTTCCAGAATTTGCAAACGAGCTTCAATCTTCACACCATCTTCTTTTCTAACTTAAACGCGCCATTCCGGACAACTTTTGCCTAAGGGTCTTTTTGCCAAAATGCTCCAATTCGCCAAAATTCGCAAAAGTACACGATTTTTTCAGCTTTTGAACAGCAGACTTCGAACGCGTTTTCCGAGCAGCTCCGAACTCCAAAACATGACTTCCATATAGCCAAATCGAAGAGAATTTCGTGCTCTACAACTTTGGTGAGGGACTTTGGCCAAAAGCGCACCGTTTGAGAGATATAGGCCAAAACAGTCCGGGGTGTTTTGTGCAAAACGGGAATTTTGGTGAAAATGAGTTTTTGAGCGTAGCGGGGCCCACGGCCGGAGTTGGGTGGCTAGGGTTGGGCACCGGACTTGATTGGGCGTGGGGAGCTCGCTGGTGGGTGGTGGCGGTGGTGGCGGTGGTGGTGGGGCCCGTGGTCGTATCGGTGGTTGGTGTTTGGGTGTAGGGTTTAGGAAATCAAAGAGAGAGAGAAGGAGGAGGAAGAGGAGGAGGAGAGGAGGAGGAGGTGGTGCGGCGGCCGGAGGGAGGTGCGGCAGCGGGGTAGGGGCGGTGGCAGCGGTGAGAGGAAGGGTGGTCTCCATTTTTGATTTTTTTGGAGGAAGAAAATAATGAAGAGAAAAGGAAGTAAAAGTGTTTATATGCTAGTTTCTCCCGTAACACCTGAACGCTAACGATCTTCAATCGCCGCGGATTTCGGACACGAGATAGTAGACGTGAAGACGAGTCCAACAAAACAAATTTCGTCGAATTCCGAGTTCGTTTGACCATTCAAAAAAAATCACGAAAATGCTCAGATAAGCTCTAAAAATGCTATTTTGGCGCACCTTTTCTTCTCGCACGCTCACATGCTAGCTCAAAAAATCAAGCCCTCTTGGATTTAACCATTATTAGACGATACGAATCCATAAAAAAAACGAAATCGAATTTTGAGGTCGTATCAATAATGTTCCTTTGTAAAATTACTGCTCGCTTTACCCGGAACTGTTTCAGCTCGCACGGCCACATACTAACTCCGTTCGACGCGCCATTTGGAACTCAATAATGATTTGTCATTATGAATCCATAAAAATTTATCTCATCGAATTCTGAGCTCGTATGCAAAATTTCACTTTTTAAGTGCTATGTATTGTTAACCGAACAACTCCAGCCCATAGCCACTATTCCGGATATCGGAATATATCGAAGTTTATACTTTTCGGAGTTCTAAACGGCATTTTGAACTCAATGGATGTGGTTTCGAGTCCAAATTCATCCATATGCAAAATTTGACTTTTTGGGACATGTATAATTTACATAGCGACTATTCTGAATTTTCAACTGGGCATAACTTTTGATTCCCGCTATGAAATTTCGATTTTTCAGATTCGTTGGAAAGATATTTTCAACTAGATCCTAATATTTTTGGTTTCGCCAAAATCCGGTTTATTTTGCACCCGGTATGTTTAAATGAAATTTGAAATCGAATTATCGAACTACCGCGCCATTTTCAATTCCTTTTATAAATATAAATAATTATTTATATTCTAACGACGATGTATATAGATATATACGTTCGAATTATATTCAAAATAAATTTCTCGTCGGTATTATTTAAAATAATTCATTTTAAATTTTCAAAATTCGCTAAAATTGCCAAAATAAAAATTTTAAACTGGCTAAGAATTTCGGGTTATTACAATCTCCCCCACTTAAAACTTTTCGTCCTCGAAAAGGAACGAAGCCGAAAGTGGTTTGATTAATCAACTCTACGTTCATTCTGGCTTCCATTCTCCAACTTTTCAGTTTCTGAGAATTTCCAAATTCTTCAAAAATTTGGCTAACACCCGGAATTTTCGAAAAATTTCGCCATAACCTCCTTTGTACGGGGAGCGCGGGAAAATCCCGAAATTGCCATATAGGCCTTCTGATCTCAAAAAGAAAAAGAAAAAGCCAAGCGGCTAGCCAATATGCTCATAAAATCATCATCACCCAAACAAAACAGTAAATTATGATAAACATGTACCTATTTGTCGGGCAAACAAATTTTATTCTCTGCTCTAGCCTCCTTGCTATGACTTGTTCAATGTAAGTATATATATATATATGCAAGCAAATGCGACCAATTAGGCATAATGGTTCAAAATTATCAAACAAATAAACAAACAACGCAAACATCAATCAATTAGTGGATTAACGTTTCAAATTCATAATTTTGATACATATACAAAAAAGCATGTTTTTGATGCCAATTCACAACAATAAATCTATCTATATAAGTTTTGGTTCTCACCAGCCTAAATGGAAATATATAGATATCACACCTTCGAAACTCGAATATGAATACTGGTGATGATGCACCATCATCAGAATCATCCCCGGATGTCTAGAATGTGATTCTATATCTACCCAGTATATTAAAACTTCGACTATACGTTCATGACGCGTATACGCGAAATATTTATATACTCGATTGCCCAAATTCAAAATAATTAAATATCCAAATACGTTTAAAACGAATTAAATTTTCAAAACAAAATTGTTTTCATTTGAAAAATATACTCTTCACACTCGTTCTAGGATACTACTGATCCTATCTCTAACGAGTCATTCAATTGGATATTACTAATCCAATATCTGATGAATTCTTTCGTATGGTTCTAATATGTCTTGTTCTCGAGCTCTGTAAACCAAAGCTCTGATACCAAATGAAGCGACCCGAACTTCCCCGGTCTTCGAAGAGATGAGAAAGAACGAATTACTGTGAGGACAAGACAAATCAGAACGCAGACGGAAGAACATTTCATAGTTATTACAACAATTCCATCAGATACAAGAATATACAGAGTATAAATGAATAAATTACATTCAACAAATATCAGAGATTTAAATTACATTCAAATACATCGCAGCGGAAAATAACACAAAAGCACAACTAGAAGTAATGCACGGATACAGAGCTTTCCGAGCATCGTTCCAGCTGTAAATCAGGATCCTATGAATATAAATCTGCAAAACCAAAGCTACTAGCTGCCCGTGCGGAAAATAGGGGCACCCAGAGTTTAGGTTAAAACAATAAACTCCGGGTCAGTCATGTGACTGGTGTGAGAACTAAAACAGTTATTTAAAACTTTACTTTAAAAGAGAGTAATTCAAGGGACCACGGCGTATAACACGGAATGGGTTTCCTCCCAAGAATACCAGTGCATATAAATAAACAGCGCAATGCTCTTTCTAAAAATGAAACTATTATAAGACCCAGGTCCCATCACACAATGCAACGCAAGCCGGAGGATAGGGTTTTCCCTTATAATAGCCAAACATGCTTGGTACGTTTAAAACAAATCATTTGATACTATTATAAGTGTATAGTGTCAAAACATTTTCAATCATAAATATCAATCCTAGGCGGCATGGGTACCATCTATCATGTCGCCATACTAGGCTCTACAAATAAAACCGAAATACACGTATTGGAAATTGGATTTCCGTCATGAGTCGACGCAAGGGGCAAGCTCCTCTCCGCTTTCGAGACACTCTAGCAAATGCTCAGGACTACACACTCTGGGCAGCCACTTGGATCGGTTGGGCCGGTCCTCTCTTACGTTTAAGGATTAGTTATTCCTGAACACACGTTTCCCGGTCCTTACAGACCTATAATCGAGGCGCCTCATTCCAACAACCACATAGGTGAAAAGTATATAAATGTCAGGGCTGGTAAGTCACTGACACCACCAAAGCTAGAAAGAAACGTCGTGTTCTCCCAACGGTCCGTATCCCTTTTTAACTCATACCGAGGTGTGAGGCTCGTGAATCCACGCTATACACAAAGCTGCCACGTAGGCCGTGCTTTGATCATCAACCACAAGACTTTGCTTTTCAACAGAAGCCTTGATCCATGCAACTCAGCATGCCACATAGGCAATTCATGCCATGCGACTGATGTCCATCGATATACAACCTCTGAGCTCGTACGTCTCAGAGAAGGGCGTTAAGCAAGAGAATAAATTCTCCGCCGCCAAACAGATATATATTTAACAGAAATCAATCAACACAAAATAAAATCCAATGTCAGACACACAATCCATTTACAAGTTCGTTCTGTGTCTGAACGAAACCGGAGGCACTTTCCTCGCATATCCATCGATCTCCAAGTACGTCTGGACGACCACCAACTGATTCCCTCATCTTGGGTGTACAACCCAATCAAGATCATCAGTAATCACCCAAACGATGTGAAGACTTCCGGTCTTCAACCACCGTCTCCATCTTCGACTTATCGTCGAATCGGTTATTCAGAATGGGTATAAACCCGGCCTTTCCGAACAACCCGCGTATATTAAAAACAAGAGAACAATTTCCCAAATATTAACCCCGAAGGCCGAAACCAACATCAGATCAATACCCAGGAAACCATTCTTCTTAGCTAACCTACAGCTAGTTTCTAAATTTCATATTCTTAGGGAAAGGTTCCCATTAATTTTATCAAAGATAAATTCTTTAAATTTATTCTTTAATCTTCCTTTGGATGTCATTTCAAACCAAATTATGGTTTTCCAAACTAGTCGGGATTAGCGAACCACATCGAAGTAATTATTTATTTTATTTCCCAATCCCAACCTATTCATCCCATGAAGCAAAACTGGTAATACTCCATATCTAACACCACGGTGTTATCGGTAAAATTAATTACCATTTCACTTTCAAATCTAATTAAAGATTTAACTATCGCTTGGAGCAAAACTGGTGACACTCCATTCTCGCTCATTTTCCTAATTTGATAATTTAAATTATCAATTCACATTTCAATCTAATTGCAGATTCATTAAAACTCCCTTTACTGGGTTAAAGAACTAATGTCATTTAAAACACAGTTCACGATAAACCCAAATCACATTCTATTTATTATCGGGTTAAAGAACTAGTGTTATTTGAAACACCCTTCACGATAAACCCACAAATCAATTCTATTTAAAACCCATTTCAAATCCAATTTATTTATTTAAAAATAAATGAGTTTTAATCTTATTTCAAAACTAGTTCATTTCGATAAAAATCTATTTTTATCTTTTTAAATATTGAGTTTTTCATCCCAATTTTTCCCAAATCATTTCTTATGATTTTACATAAATTATTACTATTTTTAATAATTTTATCAAGGCCCGTACAGTCGATTTCCAACAACGGCCATCGAACTGCACTTACAACGACCTTTTCCAAATTTGATTTGGACGTATCTCCAAATCCAACCGTTAGATTTCAAATTTCTAATATTCGTTAGAAAGCTCTTTTCGATACGAACTCAACGGTTCCGGATTTAGGAGAATCTGACGGTCGGATCTCCCGTAATGTCCGTTCGAAGTCAATGGTCGAAATTTACGAACTGCCGCGGCGCGGCACGTTCTATTCGGGCCATTATATTATATATATAATATATATTTCGTTGATTTCTGTTTTAAAACGAATTTTATAAACAGTTTTAAATTCGTTCAAAAACATTTCAACTTCCATTTCCAATTCGATTCGAATTTCAATTCAATTCGAATTTGGTTCATATTCAATTCAATTCGAATTTGCTTTATATATATTTGATTTTTATCTCTTTTCAATATTCATTATAAAAACGAATATAATCGATATAAATATCGTTCGCGTCAAAATAGCGCACCTCTAATCAACACGGCTTTATATATTTCAATAATTCTGTTATTCTATTCAACAAATGAATATTTATTCTATTCAATACGTGAATATATATTTTTGTCAACACATGACTAATCTCAACGAATGAGTACTGTCCACGTGTGACTATTTTTGTTATTCAATATATTTTATAAAAATTATGGTATCTATCGTTTGATTTAAATCAGACTCCAACCGTAAATTAGTAAGAGAACGACTCCCTAGCTATTAACCCCGAAGGCCGAAACCAACATCAGATCAATATCCAGGAGACCACTCATCTCATCTATTTTCCAGTTAATTTCTAATTTTATATATGATAAAGATGTAAATTTTATTGTTAAAATATTTCGTTCAACACATGACTAATCTGAACGGATGAGTACTGTCAACACATGAACCTTTATTTTATAAAGATAAAGATGTAAATTTTATTGTTAAAATATTTCGTTCAACACATGACTAATCTCAACGGATGAGTACTGTCAACACATGAACCTTTATTTTATAATGATAAAGATATAAATTTTATTGTTAAAATATTTCGTTCAACACATGACTAATCTCAACGGATGAGTACTGTCAACACATGAACCTTTATTTTATAATGATAAAGATATAAATTTTATTGTTAAAATATTTCGTTCAACACATGACTAATCTCAACGGATGAGTACTGTCAACACATGAACCTTTATTTTATAATATTCTTTATTTTCTAAATTGGAATGAGGCCCAATCAATTACCATATAAAGTTAATTATATGGATTCCATACAACACATGTATATAATAGCAACGCTAAATAATCAACCATCACCCAAAGTGCACTACACTGTATAAGCATCAAATATAGATATCTAACGCTTATAACAGCCTGTCAATCAATCGATCGACATACAACTAATTATTGGGATTAGTGTATGCCGTATTTTATCCCAATACCCGTGTGGGGTTTCAAACAATCAAACACAGATTTTTATTTGTGCAGTTGGGCGATGTGTAAAATTTATCGTCCCAATGAAGGTCCTTCAAATCGGTGTACATAAACAAACCGTCCGGTTTGTAAACGAATATTTATTTATTCACATTCACGTTAAAAATTATATTTTTAACGATAAAATATTTTATTTTAACACATGAATTTCTATTCAGTTCATTTACAAAATAAAAATGATGCTTTTATTTTTTTAACTTATTTTAGAAAATTTCGGCGGCATAACGACACGATACTAGAAACGGGACGAGGCCTAGCCTTATCCCCGGTCTAATAATGGCCCACGCCATTCACATATCAATCAAATCCATTCAAATCAAATAATCTAACCAACTACACAACCAAACAAACAAGTCCATGGTCTGTGGACAGTGGTGTCGGGTGCTACTAAACACCGTCTGCATCCTAGTATATATATATAACTATAAAAAGAAATTAAAGTGAGAAGTTCTCACCAAAGCTATCCAAACGCCACGACTCTTCTTAAGTAGAAGTCTTCGCCGTTCTCGCCTTTTGCCAATTTCACTGCCTGTAGTCACTACATATATAAAAATCACATTTTTATATTGTTGCTATGTATATAAAAATCACATTTTTATACTACTACTATATAGATAAAAATTCTATTTTTATACCGTTGTTCATATAGTAAAGATCAAATCTTTACTATCTATATAATATAAAAATCGTATTTTTATTATCTCTACTATATAAAAATCATATTTTTATTCTTTCTATAATATAAAAATCATATTTTTATTCTACTTCATTCGTCAAAAACCATAGAAGCTTTAAAGCGGAGAAAATTCACTTTTTTTAACGCCCGGATTCGCTGTTCGGGTTCCAGAATTTGCAAACGGGCTTCAATCTTCACACCAACTTTTTTCCTAGCTTAAACGCGCCATTCCGGACAATTTTCGCCTAAGGGTCTTTTTGCCAAAAATGCTCCAATTCGCCAGAATTCGCAAAAGTACACGATTTTTTTAGCTTTTGAACAGCAGACTTCAAACGCGTTTTCCAAGCAGCTCCGAACTCCAAAACATGACTTCCATATGGCCAAATCGAAGAGAATTTCGTGCTCTATAACTTTGGTCTAGAGGGACTTTGGCCAAAAGCGCACCGTTTGAGAGATATAGGCCAAAACAGTCCGGGGTGTTTTGTGCAAAACGGGAATTTTGGTGAAAATGAGTTTTTGAGCGTAGCGGGGCCCACGACCGGAGTTGGGTGGCTAAAGTTGGGCGCCGGACCTGATTAGGCGTGGGGAGCTCGCTGGTGGGTGGCGGCGGTGGTGGTGGGACCCGTGGTGGTGGCGGTGGTTGGTGTTTGGGTGTAGGGTTTAGGAAATCAAAGAGAGAGAGGAGGAGGAAGTGGAGGAGGAGGGGAGGAGGAGGTGGTGCGGCGGCCGGAGGGAGGTGCGGCAGCGGGGTAGGGGCGGTGGCAGCGGTGGGAGGAAGGGTGGTCTCCATTTTTGATTTTTTTGGAGGAAGAAGGAGGAAGAAAATAATGAAGAGAAAAGGAAGTAAAAGTGTTTATATGCTAGTTTCTCCCGTAACGCCTGAACGCTAACGATCTCCAATCGCCGCGGATCTCGGACACGAGATAGTAGACGTGAAGACGAGTCCAACAAAACAAGTTTCGTCGAATTCCGAGTTCGTTTGACCGTTCAAAAAAAGTCACGAAAATGCTTAGATAAGCTCTAAAAATGCTATTTTGGCGCACCTTTTCTTCTCGCACGCTCACATGCTAACTCAAAAAATCAAGCCCTCTTGGATTTAACCATTATTAGACGATACGAATCCATAAAAAAAACGAAATCGAATTCTGAGGTCGTATCAATAATGTTCCTTTGTAAAATTACTACTCGCTTTACCCGGAACTGTTTCAGCTCGCACGACCACATACTAACTCCGTTCGACGCGCCATTTGGAACTCAACAATTATTTGTCATTATGAATCCATAAAAATTTATCTCGTCGAATTCTGAGCTCGTATGCAAAATTTCACTTTTTAAGGGTTATGTATTGTTAACCGAACAACTCCGGCCCATAGCCACTATTCCGGATATCGGAATATATCGACGTTTATACTTTTCGGAGTTCTAAACGGCATTTTGAACTCAATGGAAGTGGTTTCGAGTCCAAATTCATCCATATGCAAAATTTGACTTTTTGGGACATGTATAATTTACATAGAGACTATTCTGAATTTTCAACTGGGCATAACTTTTGATTCCCGCTATGAAATTTCGATTTTTCAGATTCGTTGGAAAGATATTTTCAACTAGATCCTAATATTTTTGGTTTTGCCAAAATCCGGTTTATTTTGCACCCGGTATGTTCAAATGAAATTTGAAATCGAATTATCGAACTACCGCGCCATTTTCAATTCCTTTTATAATTATAAATAATTATTTATATTCTAACGACGATGTATATAGTTATATACGTTCGAATTATATTCAAAATAAATTTCTCGTCGATATTATTTAAAATAATTCATTTTAAATATTCAAAATTTGCTAAAATTGCCAAAATAAAAAAATTTAAACTGGCTAAGAATTTCGTGTTATTACAGGAAATATTATTAAACCATTTACAAATAGAATTGAAAAAGAAATATTTGTAAACCATTTGCAAATAGAATTGAAAAGGGATATTTATTTGAAAATAAATAGAATAGGAAGAAGAAATATTTGTAAAACAAATAGAAAGGAATAGTTAGATTATAAAAGGAATTACTTATAAAATCAATGGATTTTATATAAATAGAAATTATTTTATAAAATAAATAGAATTATCAAAAAGGGATTTATTTTGTAAATAAATAGATTATAAAAGGAAATACTTGAAATGTGACTAGAATAGTATAAAAGGGGGATTTTACATTTGAAAGGTTTAGACCCGTGCTTCGCACACGAGTACAACATGATATGGATTTAAAGCAAAGATTTTAAATAGAATCTATTCTGACTAATAGATTGAGAATTTAAATTTATAAATAATATTTTATAAATTGAATGAAATGTTATCATTCGATAAATAAAATATATAAGTCAGGACTAATATAGAGAAGTAAGAATCGATTTCAACATCGATATTTGAAACTGAATATGGACGAAGAGTTAGTCGATTAAGAGTTAATCAGTTAGAGTTAACCAATTAAAGTTAATCAGTAGAGTTAATTGAATATTAGTTATTCAATTAAAGTTAATCTAATATTAGTTATTCGAATAAAGAGTCAACCAAATAGAGTTAATTGAACATAGTTAATCGAACTAGAATTTAATTGAATATTAGTTATTCAATTAGAGTTGATCGAATATAGTTATTTGAGATAGAGTTAGTCAAACATAGTTATTCAGGATGAGTTGCCATTTCGTACGACTACTAGCGTAATTCGCAGGGCTGCAGATAGCCTACGGTGGTCGGATGTTTCCTGAGGGAATCAGGCGTAACCATTGTGATCGCTGCGATCTAGACTCAAGCGCATGGAGTTAAATCGAATATTAGCCATTCGAAATAAAGTTAAAACAGACATAGTTACTCAAATATAAGTTAATCGATAGGAGTTAAATAAGTTGAGTTAAACAAGTAAGTTAATCGAGTTGAGTTAGTCAAGAAGAGTTAATCAAACCGAGTTAATCCAAATGAGTTAATCCAAAGGAGTTATTCGAAATAGTTTATTCGAATAGAATTAAAGGAGTTATTCGAAATAGTTTATTCGAATAGAATTAAAGGAGTTATTCGAAATAGTTTATTCGTATAGAATTAAGGGAGTTAATCGAATATAGCTTATTCGAAAGGAGATTAATCGAATGTAATTCATTCGAAGAGAGTTAATCGAATATAGTTATTCGAAGAGAGATTATCGAATATAGTTATTCGAAGAAAGAGTTATCGAATATGGTTTATTTCGAAAAGGAGTTATCGAATAGAGATTATTCGAAAGAGAGTTATACGTTGAATTCGATTATATCGAATTCGGGAAAGTACTATTCACTTTCCATTTTTAATTAAGATTTATTTATTTATAAATAAATTAGTTTTTTGTTTGCTTACTGGCTTCATATAATTCGGAAAACACTAGTTTTCTCGAAGCCTCTTGCTCATATCTTACATTGATGTAATGAAAGTGAAGGACCGACGACAATGACGGAATGTCCCGAATAATCGACCCGTTTACCAAGCAGAGTCTCACGTGTTTGTTTATTTATCTAAATTAATAAATAAAAGTTATACTTAAGTTATTATATTTCGGAAGCATGGGATTGTAACACTATTGTTATAATCAAATGATTTCTGTAAAACAAGTGGATTCGTAAATAAAAGCCGAGTTACGTAAGGAAGTTGGTTAAAAGATTTAAAAGGGTGAACTTTGTCTATTTCGAGGTTAGAAATGTTGTTCAGTTAAGGTCTGAGAGGTAATTATACCCCAACTTGACTGACTTAGTCTTTAACTAAGGAATGGGTAAGGTTCGATAGTGAAGGTTGGTTAAGTGAATTTAGTTAATGAGTGTAATGGTTTGAATTGGCTTAGTGATGTTTTATTTAAACATCTATTTAAATCCAATGAACGAGTTTTGGAAATGTGTTCCAAATAAACAAATCAGAAATGTTTTCTGACATAGAAAACAAGAAATGGGAGTAAATATGGAGATGTTTTCAAATGATTTATAAAATATATTTTCTAAATTTAGAAAATTGGAATTTACAAATATATATAGAAATGGGAATTGAATAAATTAATGATTAATTAAATTAACAGAGATAAGTGTTGATTGATGATTGATCGATCAAATTTCTATCTGGAAATAAGATCGTTGGTTGTACACTTATTTTTCTTTGATAGTTAAATCACTGACTATCGAAGTTTTTGACCATTTTTCCGTTGTTAATACGGACAGACCAGGATCAGATTTTTTATCTGAAAACCACTCTGTATGGACGTTAGCGTTGCGATCAAATATGGTGAAGATAATTGAAGACAGAGTTATGCAAGGGCTATCCTGTTTACAGAATAGTGCCTTCGGTTTGTCCAGTCCCAGGACAAACGTGAATGGATGAATGTCTGACAGAGTATATCTAACGGATCGCGTAAGTTGATCTCTTCAAACGTAATTACGTTTGGTGGCGGAGGAATTCGTTTCTTTTAGCTTTATACCCATGGTATTTTTGGGGAAATCAATTTGTGATTTGGCGGGTATGACGATGTGGCATTCAAAGTGAAGGGTGGCCAGGTGTTCCAAAGGATACGTTATGACCTCAAGCCTCATCAACCGGGAAATGACAGAAATCGGGCAGGCAGCATGGCTAGGTGGGTCGCTCCCTTTAGGGTGTATATCACCTATCTAATGAAAATCCATTTCATTCTTTTATATATTATCGATGTTGTCCCTTTTGGGAAACGGTGGGTAGCTCCCAACCGTTGGTGGTATACATTCGATACACTCAAGCGAAATGAGTGGTCGGTCATGTGTGGGCCGGGTTGGAAGACGTTCTTGTTGAACCCAGTGTATTCGCCTCTAGAGATACACTATCGGCAGGCGGTCCTGTACCTTGTCGTAATTGGAATCCAATCTCCAATAAGCGCCGCGGTTTTGGTTGTATACTATATATGTGGAACGTGAGATGCAAGCGTTCTACTAGCTGTTATTTACTTGTGATTAGACATTATTATAATACAGAAAAGTACTGATTTCCAAAACTGTTTTGGGTTATCATAAGGTAAAAACCGTCCGTGTTTATGTATGGATCGGTCTTACGATTATCTTTTATTTTGAAAAGGATTTTGAAAAATTAAATCAAATGATTTGAGTTTACTCACACCAGTCTCATGACTGACCCAGAGTTTATTTTGTTTTGTTTTCCCCTGAACTCCTGGGTGCCTAAATTTGTACGGGCAATCAAGTAGTTCAGGTCTTTATAGATATACTTGGAGGAGATTGAAGCAGGAGGCTTCAGGATTATATAGCTTTTGTTACTTCCGCTGTGTGTAAGTGTGGTACTATGATAATGTTCTTCTATACATATATACTGTTTTATTTCAAAGCTATGTTATATATTATATATTATTCATTCCGCTGTGAGATTCATATTCCTCTGATTCTGTTCTGTGGTGATCTTCTTCTTCTTCTTCTATTCTAATTTTCAATCTTATCTATTCTCACCCTCTAAATTCTTTCATGGACTATTCGGTATTTTTGATGCTTGATTAGTCGACATCGTGTTTGGTGTCGATAACCAGGATCGCAAAAACCCCAGTTCGTTACATTTATTTTGAGGTTTTGAAAGTAAGATGAATATATAATTCCAGCTGAGTCGTCGAGTTAATACTTAAAACCTCATTTTGTAAATATTTAAGGAAGAATAAGGAAATCTGATTTGAAGTATTGTATTAGGAATTAGAGAGTTGATTAGAATCAATGAAGTAAATGCTAGTTGTATACCTATAATAATGTTTATAGAATTACAAAATTTTCCCTATATGAATATAAAACCTAGACTAGTGTTTGTGTGTAATTTTATATATTCGAAACTTATGGACTTTAATAAGTGAAATAAAACCAACCTATGTCTTAAGATATTTTGATAAGAGTGTTGAAATTTAACAAAAATAAAATTAATTATTGAACGTAACAAGATTGTCACTTGTAGTAAATAGTGAGGAGAAATTTTGAAACGCTAACTTAGAAGGAAAGCTTATTCCATATGTTTGAGAATATCACCAAATATTTCAGATTTTGGTTAGTATATATTTAAAATTCTTTATTGAAATTAAAATTATAACAAAGTTCCGAGTGAGGGAGAGGACTATTTTTCCCTACTTGAAACTTTATAAAATGAATTGAATGTCAATGAAATAAATGTGTGCATAAAATGAAATGGAATACAATAAGCCCAAATGACAAATTTAATGCGAAAAAATGGAATATACATTCAAGTATAATAGAATTTAGTGAATTATTTAATTATATGTTTGATTCAAACGAATAAATAAGAATGAATGGATTGGAAAAAAAATCGAAAAAAGAGGAGAAAAGATGGAAAGCGAATAAATTGAATGCAAGTGTAATGTATGTAAATAAAATAAATAATGTACATGAATTGAGATAAGAATATACTTACTAAACTTACCATTGTTTGAATGTCAAATGAATATGTGAAACTTGTGTCGGAATGTTAGTACTGGATTTTGAGAACCATTTTCATTTTGTTGGCATATCATCCTATAATTGTTGCACATTATTTAGTGCTATGTAAATTGATCTTTCTATATAGTTGCATAATTCTCACTATGTTTTGAGTGTTTTAGTAGGTTGCAATGGCTTACTTTGCTTATAGAGCTCACTTTTGTGCAAGTGCTAAGAATTATAAGCAAAAATGTTGTAAAATGCAAAATAAGGTATGTATCTCGGATTACATATCGCATTTGGGTTGAAAATGTGTTGCTTCCCTAAGTTGGATTACCTCATTGTGCAGTTGAGATGTATATTGGTATATATTGTATTTGTAAAATTTTCCAGTCATGCCGTACAAAGGAGACACTGCCTAAATTTTAAGTAAAATCCGAGTATTAGAATTATTTTGAGTTTTAAAATTCTATAACTTATGTTTCTTTCCAACAAGTTAAACTGGTAAACGTATTTGGGTAGTTATATATGTAGGCGTAATTAGAAGCGATGTTTCCTTTTCGAGGACGAAAAGCGCTGAGTGGGGGAGAGCGTAAGAACCGATAATTTTAACGTTTTGAAATACAAAAATAATTAAAGAATTAATATCTTTAGTGAATGTTTTGATCTTAGTTCGAATTTGAAACTTGAAATCTTAATTTACGTTGTAAACGTGAATTTGAATTTCCAATATACACTTGAACTTGTATGTTGGTTTGAAAAATATTATATAAAGTGATAAATTACATTAAATATTTATTCATTGAAATAAACACGAAATCGATAAGTTATAAAAACTTTAAGTGTTGAAAATTTAAATATGTAACACAAAAATAATCTAATAAATGGTGTAACGAATTCGCTCCATTTGAATTGATTCATGCGATCGATTCATGGTAGCAATTGTTATGTAATGACTGTGGGAACAAAGTCCCCTTTCTTCCAACATAGGATGCACGCATATGAGTTGGCACACACATACTTGTAATAAAAGGAATCACTTGATGTTACATTCCTACCAACTCATATTTGTACTCCACTCCTCTAATTTATTCCGTGATGTGAAACTTTATATTCAAACCGTCATTCCTACCTTAACAACATGCGAGACAATCCTAACACTCACTCCTTGAACCGCATCTCGGGAGTATCTTTTGAGAGCACTGCTTGCATGACCCAATCCCTAACCTTTGGCTCTGATACTATTGTTATGTAACAACGATTGAAACAACGGCCTTATCCTCCTGCATAGAGCACACGCATATGAGTTTGGCACACATATTGTTTTAACAAAGGGAATCCCTGATTTTACGTACCTAACAACTCATATTTTTACCCCACTCCTCTAATTTATCTCGAGATGTAGGAATTTATATCCAAACCGTCATTCCTACCTTAACAACATGCGAGGCAATCTTAACAGTAAGGGGGGCTTTGTTCCGACTGTCGTTACATAACATCTCATATGTGTGCGTCCTATGCTGGAAGGAAACAAGGATTTGTTCCGACTATCGTTATGTAACAGTTTCCCCTTTGACTAGCATCCTATAAGTATCTTTTGAAAGCACTGCCATGCCTGCATGGGACAGTCCGTAACCTTCGACTATGATACCACTGTTATGTAACGACGGTCGGAACAAATGTGATGACCCGGATTTTCGGACCAGTCAAAATGCCCATTTTTTTTCCGTTTCTAAGACTACAAATGAAAACTACCAACTTAGTATATAATATTACTCAATATTTGACAAATATTTAATAGTACTAAATGTATAGGATACAAATTTAATTATACAACTTAATTAGAGTAATTAATTAATCTACAAGGTGTGCATACCGAGCATAAATGTTACACATCTACTGTTGTGCACTCAGGTGAGAGAGACAGCCCTATCAAAACCTACAAACTAAATAAATAATGTAAATGCAGAATAAAATAGTAAGCAGAAAAGATATATCAATACTTGATATATTGCAAACAACAAACAAAAAAATGTTATTTTATTTAAGAGGATGCATCACTATCACTTGTGACTGCCAACATACCCCTATCTAATTGGGTACCCAATTAGTTGTATGATCAAGCCAACATAGTTCTCTTATTCACAAATAGGACTCATGGAGTCTACGATGCACAAATAACAATGCAATTCCCAAACTACCCTTCAAGCTTAATCTTCAAATTTAGAATTATGCAACTTTATTATTTTCGAATCCATTCTTCTTGAAAATAATCTCTTCGATATTAAAATCCAAGTTTCATTTCAAATAATTGAAATAACATATATTTCTTTCATATCATATCATGTTTCACTTCAAGATTTACAAGCTATTCACTTTTGAAAATCTCAAATATCCACAATACAAGCATGTCAACATATATACCACCAGATCAGGAGGTTTCTGCCGATAACAAGACGACTAGGTCCCAACCTTCATCTCATCAATAATATAAGTATGTAATTCTGTCCCAAGAGCGAACCAGACCTTCACACATGTGCCCACTTTTTAGTTATGAGTTACCCGAAACATTGGTAACATTAAAATCATTTTATATCCCGAAGTGGCAAATCATTTCGCATTAATAACAACAAATATCTTCAAATTACAGTATTGTTGCTTTCCAAATCATTTAAAAAAATGAGGATTTAAGCCGTTGAGATTCTCTTCATTTATAAAACTTCTTTTATAAACCATTTATTACCTTTGAAATATTTTCTATTTCTTTGAAATCAAACATTTCATTTCATAACCTTTTCTGAAAACCAACTTTCAAAACAATTCATTTAAATTTACATTCATGAATTAAATGAATCATATATTATCGCTAATTACCTTTTAGTCAAATCGTGAAATAAATCACAAGGCGATAACTTACAAATATTTTCTACCCCACCTAATGCAAAATATAAAAGCATACTTGCTCATAAACTGGTCGAGCGTAAATCACATAATCTATCAAACAATAATAACCAACGATAAATGACAATCAATAAATAAAACAACAGTTATCATTAATCGTATACTTTACTCGTTTGCGATATTATCAACTTAACTATTCCTCGTTCAAGAGCAAGCCAGGTAGGTTAGAGCACTGGTTACATCACCCTTTGCCTAGACACCCCATTATTGAATCTCACAAATAGTTAAGCCTACTCGTCTGCTTATTAGAGTTATGCACTTTAGATTACTTTTCAGTTAAGTAATTAACTAGATATGTTTAAGAGAGCAATAGAAGTTATGTTACATAATATAAAGTTGTCATGTGCTTTCAAAAGCAAGAGGGGTCTAACGTTAATAACTTTATTTAGTTAATGTCACTTTAACTTTATACTTCAAACATAACAGATATATAAACAATATATAACTAAGAGATAACTTAGATCCATACCTAACCAATCATGAAGTCATAAGAACAAAAGAACCACCTTCTTTCATTACCACTAGCCTAAAGATCCCATCTTTAGCACTTCCAAACCAATACCCATCCTCCTCCTTCTACTCCACCATTACTTATGACCCCTCCTTGGAGCCGCTTCTTCCTCTCACCTTCCTTTAGTTCTTACTTTCTAATCATTCCTTCCATGATGTCTTAGGCCCGAAGCCAAAGTTTAAAAGAGATTAGAGAAGATTTAATTAAGATATGAGGAAGTTAGAGAGTAATTAGTGGATTAGTGATTAAGCACTTCCACCATTTTTAACCCCCTACTTCACTCAAGAAGAAGCCATTAAAATAGCTTGGTAAGAAGAAAAAAGTTGTGTTGAAATGGTAGAAATGGTGGGGTTATTTATGGTTGCATTTTGGAAGGCAACTTACCAATTTAACCTTTATTATTTTATTATTTCTTTTATACCTTGATTTGATGTTTGCTTTTAGTGATGCGATGCGCATTAATTAGGATGGAAAATATGAAATGATGACATTAGAAAGTTCTGTTTTTTCATGCATGATATGACTTAGGATTTAATATTTTATTTATGAGATTTCTTTTAAAAAGTTTTGATTCGATACTTTGTTTTATATACTTAACTTAATTAATTATTTCTTTAACTTAATTAATCTTTTCATTAACTTAAGATAGATTTAAATACTTGTTAAAATATGTACATGTTACTATTTAAGTTGCAAAATCTTTGTGCAACTTATTTTGGTTGAATAGTAGATTTTCTGCAAAAACGTTTTTTAGTCATATTTTTACTTTTTATTTAATGAACTCGTTTATGTAAACAAAATTAAAATATGAGTTTCTTACTTTCTTTTATTAATTAAAACGTGTTTATTCATATTTAAAAATCATATTCAAATACTATCAGAAAATCTCAAAATTTACAGTATTGATGAATATTGTCAAATTATCATTTTTGATGATATATGATAAATTGTTCGAAATGGTAAGTTGACAAAACTGATATAAATAACTTATCTGGTCAATATACTTTTTGAAATCGTATTCAAAAATGAGCGCACGTATCCAGAACTGTGCACAGTTATTTCAAATTCTTAAAAACTTGAATTTTCAAAGATATCAAAATTTCAGGGTCATTACATTCTCCTCTACTTAAATGGATTTTGTCCCGAAATCACAATGTCGGAAGGATATAACTAAAACCAATTAACAGTAATTAAGCACATCAAAAATAGTATATTACCCATACCTGCGATCGGAGGTACGGTGCCTTATCCTTTTCATTTTATTTATCAACTTAATGTAGCTTTATTTTAAAATTCCTAGTTTGATTTACTAACCTATATGAATTTTCCTTAGGCACCTAACATAAGCTTTGATACCAAATGTGATGACCAGGATTTTCGGACCTATCGCAATGCTGAAATCCGTCCGTTTTTAAGACTACAAATGAAAACTACCAACTTTTTTTTTTGGTAAAGCCGACCTGTTTTAAGGTGACAGCAAACACCTTTTTATTATAACCAGTAATAAAATACATGAAGTTTAGGTAATTGGGGTTAGCAATCAGCTAATGGTTTTAAAGGTGGACCGTCCACCGATAACATATAAAAAGAAAACGGGAGCTAAGAAGATTTGCCTAGACTACTATGCGCTGTTAGAGAAACTAGCCTCCAACAACATCACCAGGTGAAACTTCATGCACGGTCTCAGCAAAGTGGGTAGCCAGATCAAACACAAAAAATGGAGAGCTCTCAGAATATAGATGTCGTCTATCCCAAATTGTATCATGGAGAATTTGCTCGTTGTTTTTACCATCATCAACATTCGTCGCTAATATAAGCCCTTCACCTTCCACTTGGTACATTAAATTTCTTGCTACATCTACCTCATCTACATGAATGTAAAATGATCCCGCACTCAACTTGTGTTTTATACATGTGTTACTGTGTGTCTGAATCCTTTCTGTTTTATTCCAATCAAAGCTTTGACCTGCGGTCGGTACCTTATCAATGATCTTGTCACTACCATTGCTAGTAGGTGGAATTACAACAGGCTTGATTTTGGGGACCCAAATCATAGGAGGGGCAAGTGGAAGAGGCACTTTCACACTCTCAATATTGTCACCCGATGTAGTATATTTCTCCTTAACATGACCAAAAGATTTGCAAAGGCAGCATATCTCCGGAATCCATTTGTATGTTACATCGAAAAAATAAAAATGATCTTCAATGCATATCTTCAATTGGGTTGGAAGAGGATTATCCGGAGTAATTTCAATCAATGCCATAGCAAATACAAGATTTCTCCTAATTGCCGTGTTGGAGTTAAAACATTTGAGTTTGCCGATATGGCACGCAAGCCAGTTGAGCCCAATTAGAGGTTGCAGAGCTGAAGGGACATCGTTCAATTGGGCCTACACTAGGATAGAGAGGACCTGGTCTCTAGCTCTATCCATGGAAGCATACCAAGGAGTGACTATGGACGGCTTTCCTCTTATAATTGCTAGAGCTAGCTCCAATACCCTTTGCTTTTCTGCATTAGATGAGAACTTCAAATAGTACATTCCATTAACATGAGTGATATGTTGTTGTCCATGTAGCCTCCAAGCTCCATGGCACGCCTCTAGCATATCAAAATTTGGAAGTTTTGAATCTAAAAAGAAACCAACTACATGATCTTTCCAATTTTTTTTGCTTCATTGAGTATTTTAATATGTGGTGCTGGACCGGAATCAGGATCAGCGATGGAGAAGTGTATCGGCTCATAAATCCCGGCTATGTTTGGTAATGTTTCAAAGAGGGATTTCCAGGAAGTCATAATGGGCTTGGCATTTTGCCGAACATCAAGGGTGCACTTCTATGCAACGTTTTCGTAATTCTCTTGCACAAGCACAGATGGCGCTACACTACACTTAGCATTTCCTTGCGAGTTAATAACATTACCCATAACGTTCGATGTGGTCTCACTTTCAAACGCAGTAGTCCCAATCTTAGTCGCAGATTCACAAACAACAAAACGTTCCCCCAAAACCATTTGACAAAATGACATACCTTGAGAAGTTGGCCATGAAGTGTTAGCAACAGTGATCATAGAAGAGATAGCAATTAGACTAGACTTCACTGGAGGCTCAACTGACAGATGGGGAGCTTTGGGTATTTAACGCAGAAGGGCTTCTAGAGCTTCAGCAAATGCTAGATCAGATGGAGGTAGTGAAGTCTCCGACGAGTCCGAATCACTGAAAGCCAAATCAACTTCAAGGTCAGCGACGTTTTTGCTTGAAATGACGACCAGATCTAGTTCTAGATTTATCAGAATGGGACCCAGTGTTGAGACACGACTTAATATTTTTGCTCTTGACCATCGACGAGGCGGAGACGTGTGGAGAAGAAAGGCGGAGAGAAAGAGAATGGATAAGACGAGGCAAAGGGGTGTCGAATCTGGAGCAGATCTGTGGCCATTATCTTACGGAGGTGCTTATCTTCGAAAATTTGATAACTTTTGTCCAACTTAATATATAATATAAATCAATATTTGAAAAATATTTAATAGAACTAAATTTATAGGATGCAAATTTAATTATATAACTTAACCGGAGTAGTTAATTAATCTACAAGGTGTGCATACCTAACTTGAATGGTATACATCTACTGTTATGCACTCAGGTGAGAGAGACAACCCTATCAAATCCTGCAAACTCAAAAAATAATGTAAATACGGATTAAAATAGTAAGCAGAAAAGATATACCAATTCTCGATATATTGCAAACAACAAACAGGAAAATGTTATGTTATTTAGGGGGCTGCATCACTACCACTTGTGACTGCCTACGTACCCTTATCTAATTGGGTACCCAATTAGATACAGGATCAAGCTACCACGGTTCTCTTATTCACAAATAGGATTCATGGAGCCTACGATGCACAAATAACAGTGCAATTCCCAAACTACCCTTCAAGCTTAGACTTCAAATTTAGATTTCTGAAATCTAATCAACTTTATTATTTTCGAATCCATTCTTCTTGAAAATAATCTCTTCGATCTTGAAATCCCAATTTCATTTCAAATGATTGAAATAACATATATTTCTTTCATATCAAAACATATTTCACTTCGGGATTTAAAAACAAATCACTTTTGAAAATCTCAAATATCTACAATATAAACATATCAACGCACATGCCACCAGATCGGGAGGTTTCTCGCGATAACAAGGCAATTGGGTCCCAGCATTCATCCCATCAATAATATAAGTATGTACCTCTATCCCAAGAGTGAACCATACCTTCACACATGTGCTGACTTTTTAGTTACGGGTTACCCAAATCTTTGGAAACATTATAAATCATTTTATATCTCGTAGTGGAAAATCATTTCGCATTAATAATAACAAAAATCTTCAAATCATAGTGTTGTTGCTTTCTAAACCATTTAAACATGGGGATTTAAGCCGCCGAGATTCTCTTTATTTGTAAAACTTCTTTTATAGACCATTTATTATCTTTGAAATACTTTCTATTTCTTTGAAATCAAATATTTCATTTCACATACTTTTCAAAAAACCAACTTTCAAAACAATCCATTTAAATTTACATTCATAAATTAAATGAATCAAATATTATCGCTAAACACCTTTCAGTCAAATCATGAAATAAATCACAAGGCGATAGCTTACAAATACTTTCTACCCCACTCATTGCTAAATATAAAAGAATACTTGCTCATAAACTGGTCGAGCGTAAATCACACAATCTATCAAACAATAATAACCAACGATAAATGGCAATAAATAAATAAAACAACATTTATCATTAATCATATACTTAACTCGTTTGCGATATTATCAGCTTAACTATTCTTCGTTCAGGAGTGGAGCCAGGTATGTTAGAGCACTGGTTCCATCACCCCTTGCCTAGACGCCCCATTCTTGAATCTCACAAATAGTTAAGCGTACTTGTCAACTTATTAGAGTTATGCACTTTAGATTACTTATCTGTTAAGTAATTAAAAAGATATGTTTAAGAGGGCAATAGAAGTTATGCTACATAATATAAAGTTGTCATTTGCTTTCAAAAGCAAGAGGGGTCTAAAGTTAATAACTTTACTTAGTTAATATCACTTTAACTTTATACTCCAAACAAAACACATATATAAACAATATATAACTAAGAGATAACTTAGATCCATACCTAACAAGCACAAAGTCGTAAAAACAAAAGAACCACCTCCTTTCATTACCACTAGCCTAAAGTTCCAATCTTTAGAACTTTCAAACCAAGCCAATACCCATCCTCCTACTCCACCATTATTCATGACCCCTCCTTGGAGCCACTTCTTCCTCTCACCTTCCTCGACTTATTACTTGATAATCATGCCTTCCATGTTGTCTTAGGCCCTAAGCCAAAGTTTAAAAGAGATAAGAGAAGATTTGATTGAGATATGAGGAAGTTAGAGAGTAATTATTGGATTAGTGCTTAAGCACTTACACCATTTTTAACCCTCCTACTTCACTCATGAAGAATCCATTAAGATAACTTAGGAAGAAGAAGGAAATAAATTGCAAGTTGTAACGGTAGAAAGGGTGGGGTTATTTATATTTTCATCTTGGAAGGCAACTTACCAATTTAACCTTTATTACTTCATTAGTTCTTTTATACCTTGACTTGATGTTTGCTTTTAGCGTGAGTTGCATTACTTATGATGCAAAGTATGAAATGATGACATTAGGAAGTGCTTATTTTTCATGCATGATATGACTTAGGATTCGATATAAGTTTATAATGAAATTTCTTTTAAAAAGTTTTGATTTGATACTTTGTTTTATATACTTAACTTAATTAATTATTTCTTTAACTTAATTAATCTTTTCATAATCATTTCACATTAATAATAACTTAACTAACTATATTATATACTTAACTTAATTAATTATTTATTTTAAAAATTGTTTCGCATAAATAATAATAAATATCTTCAAATTATAGTGTTGTTGCTTTCTAAATCATTTAAACATCAAGATTTCAGCCGTTGAGATATTCTTCATTTATAAAACTTCTTTTACAAACCATTTATTACCTTTGAAATATTTTCTATTTCTTTGAAATCAAACATTTCATTTCATATCCTTTTCTGAAAACCAATTTTCAAAACAATTCATTTAAATTTACATTCATGAATTAAATGAATCAAATATTATCGCTAAATACCTTTTAGTCAAATCATGAAATAAATCATAAGGCGATAACTTACAAATATTTTCTACCCCACCCAATGCTAAATATAAAAGTATACTTGCTCATAAACTGGTCAAGCGTAAATCACACAATCTATCAAACAATAATAACCAACGATAAATGACAATCAATAAGTTAAACAACATTTATCATTAATCGTATACTCTACTCGTCTGCAGTATTATCAACTAACTATTCCTCGTTCAAGAGCAAGCCAGGTAAGTTAGAGCATTGGTTGCATCACCATTTGCCTAGACACCCCATTATTGAATCTCAGAAATAATTAAGCCTACTCGTCGGCTTATTAGTGTTATGCACTTTAGATTACTTTTCAGTTAAGTAATTAACTAGATATGTTTAAGAGAGCAATAGAAGTTATGTTACATAATATAAAGTTGTCATGTGCTTTCAAAAGCAAGAGGGGTCTAACGTTAATAACTTTATTTAGTTAATGTTGCTTTAACTTTATACTTCAAATATAACATATATATAAACAACATATAACTAAGAGATAACTTAGATCCATACCTAACCAATCATGAAGTCATAAGAACAAAGAACCACCTTCTTTCATTACCACTAGCCTAAAGATCCAGTCTTTAGCACTTCCAAACCAAGCCAATACCCATCCTCCTCCTTCTACTCCACCATTACTCATGACCCCTCCTTGGAGCCGCTTCTTCCTCTCACCTTCCTCCAGTTCTTACTTGCTAATCATTCCTTCCATGATGTCTTAGGCCCGAAGCCAAAGTTTAAAAGAGATTAGAGAAGATTTGATTAAGATATGAGGAAGTTAGAGAGTAATTGGTGGATTAGTGATTAAGCACTTCCACCATTTTTAACCCCCTACTTCACTCAAGAAGAAGCCATTAAAATAGCTTGGTAAGAAGAAAAAAGTTGTTTGTTGAAATGGTGGGGTTATTTATAGTTGCATTTTGGAAGACAACTTACCAATTTAACCTTTATTATTTTATTATTTCTTTTATACCTTGATTTGATGTTTGCTTTTAGTGATGTGATGTGCATTAATTAGGATGGAAAATATGAAATGATGACATTAGAAAGTTCTGTTTTTTCATGCATGATATGACTTAGGATTTGATATTTTATTTATGTGATTTCTTTTAAAAAGTTTTGATTTGATACTTTGTTTTATATACTTAACTTAATTATTTCTTTGACTTAATTAATCTTTTTATTAGCTTCATAGAGATCTAAATACTAGTTAAAATATTATATGTTACTATTTAAGTTGCAAAACCTTTGTACAACTTTTTTTGGTTGAATTGTTGACTTTCTACAAAAACGTTTTATAGTCATATTTTCACGTTTTATTTAACAAACTTGTTTTTGTAAACAAAATTAAAATATGAGTTTCTCAATTTCTTTTATTTATTAAAACGTGTTTATTCATATTTAAAAATCGTATAATAATACTAACAGAAAATCCCAAAATTTACAATATTGATGAATAATGTCAAGTTGTCATTTTTGACGACATACATTAAATTGTTCGAAATGGGAAGTTGATAAAACTGATCTAAATAACTTATTAGATCATTATGCTTTTTGAAATCTTATTAAAAAAATGAGTGTATGTATCTATAACCGTGCGCGGTTATTTTAAATTCTTAAAAACTCAAATTTTCAAAGGTATCAAAATTTCTGGGTCGTTACAACAAAGCCCCCCTTCCTTTTAGCATAGGACGCACACATATGAGTTGGCACACACATCCTTTTAACTAAAGGAATCCCTTGATGTTACATGCCTACTAACTCATATTTGTACTCCACTCCTCTTATTCCGTGATGTGGGGTTATATACTCAAACCGTCATTCCTACCTTAAAAGCATGCGAGACAATTCTAACAGCGATAACCAACGTATTATCTTTGACATAAAAAATTTAAAGTTGAATTAAATTACGAAAATTAATATTTGAGATACGCCTAGATAGGCATAATGAAGGGATAAATTTCACAATTTAATAACGCGAATTCGTTTCAATTCGTGTTAATTTAGTAAACGATATATAAATCATCAAGAATTGAACCACGTCAGAATTCAAGTGAATTCAAACTAAAAATACTAGATGAAATTCAAATAAAAATACTACTTTTTGTTTCTGGAAATTCAAACATTTATATCCCGAATCTTTAATTTCGGGTTAAAACGCGCAAATCGAATGACGATTGTTTGTGGTATCTCTGTCTGTATCATTGTGTGTTCTTTGTTTGTATGAACATTTGATTCGACGTGTACTTATACAAATAGAAAAAAAAGGAATGTGAAAAGGGAAATTTAATTCAATTTAAATTGTGTCTTAACACTTGTAGATTTTTAAATATCTCAAACGACACTTATGGCCTAATTCAGGACTCCTATACCACTTTTCTTTCTCTTCTTAGCTGTTTATTGACATGTTGAACATCTTTTAGTTTCTTCCTGAAACGATTAACGCGTGCATTCTCCCTTTTCTTCCTACCGTGTTTTATTTGCCTCTTCCCAAATCAAAGCTTCATTATTCCTCCTTTCCCTTTTCTATTCTGAACGAACACAAAGAAGAAACATCAAAGGACGGAAAAATCGAAGCATCGACTACTCCCTTAAATCTTGATCCGATCTCCTCTACCATCACAAGGCACCCCGTCACCATGAAACTCTGGTCATCTCGAACTCCCTCTTATTCTCTTCATTCGAACACTCTTACCTCAAAGAAACCCAAGCCAACCGAGGTTACGCACATACAACTCGAAGATAAGCTTAACACCACTCGCAAGTCACCACGTGAACCTCCACCATCTATAGGACCGATGACCATCTCGTGCTCCAGCACCCTGCGAAATTCATTCACCAGCCTCGCATTTCCCTCTCCTCTTCGTTGCTGTAACCGAAGCCATGGAAAAAAACCAACGCCGGTGAGCCGCCCAAAGCCAGTAGACTCGATGCCAGTCTCTCCAACCAAATCCAACCAAGGAGAAGATGAATTCCTGCTGGCAGAAATATATATTAAGATAAGCACTCCAAGTGCTCGAGTAAATGCATGAAAGGCCGTTAAAATGGTTGGGACTTGTTTCGGGTTTGGGTATAATAGACAGTTGATTGGTCGCTGCTTTTAGTAGTTAGGGTAAGGCTTAGGTATATTTCTTAACCTTCATTTGTTTGAATAAATATATATATATGATAAAAAGAAATATATATACAAATATAATTCGGTTGTGTTTGATTTGGTATTCGTTGAAATTTTGTTTAGGATCTGTAGTCAAGTTGTGTCTCGTCTTGCTTGAGAATATCCAAGTTATATATGTGTGTATGTGTATGTATATAAATTGATTTGAGTTCATCACATTGGATACCGAGTTCGCTTAACCCTTTTGTCAGTTTCATAGTCACTTTCTTGCCTCGAAAGTGAGTTTCCCTCATTCACGACGAACTAATGATTAAGTGAATTAAAACTTGAAATGCTAGATGAAATGTTTGATTGCTCCAAAAATTTAAATTTTCTTGTTATGTGATTTGTGCACATGTCACACACACAATATCATCATATATAACACGTTTGGATGCTATGTGTATTATACTATTTTTTGTATTTGCTCTCACCATGCAAGTTCCCTATAGATTTAGAAAGAATCACCATGGGATGAAAAGATACCCAACTGATTGTGTAGATTTGAGAAATAAATTAGAATCGATTTGGGAAGCGGGTTGAAATGGTATATACTTATGATTCAAATTTCCTTAAAACGGATTGAAATGATACATATCTGTTGCACTAACCATGTGATATAAAATTATATACAGATGTTATGGTCAATAAAAATATATTTTCAAAAATGCTATGAATATGTATCAATTTTAATAAATAATTTTTAAAATGTAATTTTGTAAAGGAAAATGTTAAAAAATATTCTCGAATTAAAACTTAAGTAAACACGTTTTAATATAAAGGATGTTTAAATTATAGTTGTAAGGGTTAAATATTTTGATGTAAGATTTCAATAAGACTTTTAATAAACTTTGATTTTATATAATATAACAAAGTTTTTCTATTGGTGTTGGAGAATGAAATGTTGATGATGTTTTGATGACAACAACCTTGTTTTAATCATTATCATTATTTATTATAAAATATATACTAACACTTTTATCAAGAATATATATATATACACATATGTATATGCAGGATTTATAAGCAAGTAATAGATATTGAGACTGTACAGTTAAGGGATTCAAGATTTCAAAGGAGAATCATGACTCATGAGTATCAAGATATCAAGAGTTAAAGAGTCAAAGACTATCAGGGTAATGCAGTCTAGATATAATGCAAAACTTTGAACAACACTCAAACTCTGTTTTCAAATTATTTCTTTTCAAATTGATTTTAAAATATTTTCAAATTGATTTCAAACTCCTCTCAAAAATATTTTTAATCATCCAAGGATTTCAAACGTATGATTTCAAATATATATTTCCTAATTTATAAGTTTCTTATTTTTATAGTTTTATATATTAAATCATTTATCTAAATATTTTATATACTGAGTTTATATTTGATTATAATTTTAATTATTTTATTTAATTTTAAGTTTTCATATAACTTTTTATGTTTATATAGTTTATATATATCTCTTCATAAATTGCTATATATATGTATGTGTGTGTGTGTTTATAATTATATTATATAGTTTTTAAATCACTTATATATATTAATCATATGTTTAAATCATATTTTATTATGTTTTTATACTTGAAAAATAATATTTTAACAAGTTTTATTTCATAAATTTCCAGGATAAACATATTAGTTTAAATACTTTAAAAATCATTTAAAAATAAAATATAAAGGGGGTATGTCGACATACACCTTTATGTATGTCGACATATAACTGTTATATTTTTATTTTAAAAGTTGTGTGTTTTCATTTTTGAAATGTTTCAGAAATGGTTATACCCTTTGGAGCACTATAAAAAGGCCTTAAATTCAAATATTTTTTATAATTTATTATCATCTTTTTCCTCCCTTAACATACCACCATTATTATTCTCAAAATTCCAAGTTTATACACTTATACTAAGCCGATTTCAAGAAAAACTATATCATTCTTCTTCTATTTTCATTCTATATCTAATACTCCCTGTTTGGAAGTGCTACTTAATATTTCTAGGGCAATTGTAATCATAAAGAGTGTGGAAAGGTGCGGGTTTGTTCCTCGTAGCCTGTGAAATCAAGGAAAGAAGGGGTGTTAACCTAGTAGCCCGTGAAATCTAGGGTGTTGTAATTGGAATGTGATATTAATAGAACTCTGCACATTCCTACGTTGTGCGGGACTGGACGTATGAGCAATCTGAACCAATATAAAATCCGGTGTGTTTTTCCTTTTCTGCATTTTACTTTTGTTTATATTTGCAGCTGTGATCATTTCTGTTATAATATTCATTCTGTGATTCATATGATAGTTCGAGTAATCGATATTTGGTTAAGATTTCTATAAATTCTTTAAAACACTATTCACCCCCTCTAGTGTTTGTTTTACCGTAAGATCCTCGATCCTCAACCCTAACATTTGGTATCAAAACATAGGTTTTTAAAATTTCATCATCTTAATTTTGGAAATATTAAATGGAAAATTTTGAAATGATTAAATTCTTGCATTGTGTCAGTATTAGATGAGTCTGCATTCTATTCAGTTGAAAAATCAAGTTACCTACTGAATTGTTTTTTATATAGGTAAAGGTGTGTTACATGGCTGTTGAAAATTCAAATCTTGATGGTTAAATGGTGGAAATCAAAAAGGATAAATGGATATTGGATTTTGGCTGTTTAAGACATATGATGGGAAATCTAGAACTACTAAACATTCTAGTATATGAAGACGGAGGAATGGTCAATTTCGATGATAATTTTAAAGGATATGTGGTTGGCATTGGCAACGTCAGTAATTCTGAAACTCCTACTATTTCTGATGTTTAATTAGTTAGGAATTAAAACATAATTTACTAAGTATAAGTCAACTATGTGATAAAGGCTATAAAATCAAATTTGAAACAGACAAATGTTTTATAGAAGATAAAAACTCAAAAATAATATTCAAAGGAGATAGAAAGAAAAATATCTATATACTAAGCATGAATTTTTTTAACGATAATTTATGTTTTTTATCCAATACAAGTGACCCTTGGATTTGGAATAAGAGATTCGATCATATAATTTTTAAACATATTTCTAGAATTTCAAAATTAGAATCAATTAGAGTTTACCTAAAATGAATTTTAAAGTAAGTAATTTATGTAACACTTGTCAATTTGGAAAATTGAGAATAAGTTCATTAAATCAAAAGAAGAAATTACAACCTCAAAACCGTTAGAATTAATTCACATGGATTTATTCGTTCCATCCTAAACACAATCGATAAATCATAACAGATACGTTTATGTAATAATTGACGATTTATCTAGATTCACTTGGACACTGTTTCTTAAAAATAAAAGTGATGTTTTTGATCAATTAAAAACCTTTTCTAAAAGAATTCAAAATTTATTATCTTTAAGATTTTAAACGATACATTGTGATCACGGTGAAGAGTTCGAAAATGAAAATTTTGTAATAGAAAGGGTAACCCATAAATTTTTGTTTCACTAGAAACCCTCAACAAAACGGAGTAGTTGAACGTAAAAATAGGTCGATTCAAGAATGTGCGAGAACCATGTTGTCAGATAGTAACTTACCAAGAATTTTTTAGGCTGAGCCAGTTATATATTAAATAGAATTTTAATAAGGCCCTTAACTCATAAAACACCATACTAACTTTTATATAATAAGAAACCAAAAGTATCGTATTTTAAAATATTTGAAAGTAAATGTTTTATTCTTAACGCTAAAGAAAATTTAGTCAAATTTGACTCAAAATCTGATAAAGGAATATTCATTGGACATTTAGAAAGAAGTAAAGCATATAGAGTTTTTAATTTAAGAACTAATACTACAGAAGAGACATTAAATGTACCTTTTGACAAAAATTATAAGAATATAACACAACATAACGAAGATGAATGTGAAAATGAGATCGATGAATTGAATGATGGAATTAATCAACCAAATAAAAAGTTAGACTTCCAAGAGACCATCCTGTAGAAAATATCCTAGGGGGTATTGAATCTTTCGTTAGGACTAGGAAACCAATTAAATAATATAAGTAGTTTATCTTTTATTTCAGCTATTGAACCTAAGAATCCAAAGGAAGCATCATCTGATGATTCGTGGATCCTTGCTATCCAAGAAGAATTGAATCAATTTACCAGGAATGATGTATGGGAAATTGTTCCTAGACCCGAGAATAAGACTGCAATTGGAACTAAATGGGTTTATAAAAATAAAATGAATGAACTCTGTAAGGTCGTAAGAAATGAAACTCGATTAGTTGCACAAGGATATAGTCAAGAAGAAGGAACAGATTATGATGAAACCTTTGCTCCCGTAGGAAGATTAAAAGCAATTAGAATTTTACCAGTCTTCGCTACTTATAATAATTTCAAACTATTTCATATGGATGTTAAAGGTACCCTTTTTAAATGGATATGTTAAAGAAGACGTATATGTATAACGACCTCCTCTTTTTGAAGACGAAAAATTTCCAAACCACGTATATAAATTAAAGAAAGCATTATACGGATTAAAACAAGCTGCTAGAGCCTAGTATGATAGGTTAAGAACTTGTTTATTACAATCTAACTTCGAAATTGGTAAAGTAGATAATACACTTTTCATTAAAAGAAATAAAGATGATATTCAATTAGTACAAATTTAAGTTGACGATACAATTTTTGGATCAACAAATAATAAAATGAATAAAGAACTCTCAGATATTATGACACGAGAATTTGAGATGAGTCATATGGGTGGACTTACATTCCTCTTAGGCTTACAAATAAGACAACTAATGAACGGAATATTTATTAATCAAGAAAAATATGCTAGATATTTAATTAATAAATATAATTTAACTACAACTAATGGAAGACCTACACATATGGCAACAAATACAACCCTATGTGAAGATGATATGTCAGAGATGTCAAGCAAAAATTATATAGAGGAATTATTGGATCGCTATTATAACCGCTAGTAGACCAGATATAATGCATATTGTATGTCTTTGTGTAAGATATCAATCACAATTTAATGAAACTCACTTAAAGGCCGTAAAATATATTCTAAGATATGTAAAACATACATTAGATTTTGGATTATTTTACGCTAAAAATAATTCCTTTGATTTAATCTCCTATTGTAACGCTGACTATACGGGATGTAAATCAGATCCTAAAAGCACTAGTAGAACGTGTCACTTCTTAGGTCATTCCCTAGTCTCCTGGTTTAGTAAAAAAGCAAAATACAGTATCTTTATCAACAACTAAAGCAGAATATATATCTGCTACTTTAGCCTATTCTCAAGTAATATATATGCAACAAACTCTAAGGGATTTCAGATTAAATATAAATAAATCATCAGTCTATTGTGATAATATAAGCGCCACAAATATATCTAAAAATCCAACACATCATTCGAGAAGTGAACATATTAATATAAGACATCATTTCCTAAGAGATAACCCAAGTAAAGAAAAAATTTCATTAGAATTCATAGAAAGAGAAAAACAATAACATATATATTAACCAAGCCTTTAAACGAAGCAACATTTACTAAATTTAGAAGAGAATTAGGCATTTGCTCTTTAACCGAAATAGAGTAATTAAATATATTAATATAAATATAGTATAAAATATAATAAAATTCTAAAAAATCAAAAATTTTGTATGTATGTCGACATACACAAAGTTGCATGTCGACTTATAACTACTATTTTCAAAAATTGAATTTTCCACCAAAAAGTAGTTATAACTTATATTTAAACTCTTAATTTCGTAATTTTTTCTTCTCCTCTTCATTTTCTTTCTGATTAAACTTTGAAATAAATTAAATAATGGCCTCCTCTCATAATACAAACCAAAACAACTCCATTTCATTCCCTGGACCCTCTGATGGTCCATTCCAACGTACTACGTTAGCGAGAGTGATGAAATTAGAAGGATCAATGAAGGATTTGCTGCAAATGATAACTAAGAAATGGATAATCAAACTAATCCTATTATCATTGAGGATGATAATCAAGCAAGTCAAATGGAAGAAGAAGAAGTAGAAATGGAAGAAGAAGAAGAAAATAAGAAGAAGAAGAGGTACTAGACGAAGAAATGAAATAAGACGATCAAATTATTTATGTAGGAGAGGTGTGTTTCGATAAAGTTGGGAATGTGATCGAAGAAAATAGGGAAATCTCCAATCATTAAGAAACATTAATCGATTAGGATTTTGTTTATTCATATATTCGTGTATTCGTTGTACATAAATACGTGTTAAGATTGTTTTGTAAATATTTTCTAAATTGATTGTTGGTTTTAAATTATACAACGTTTGTATTACATTCTTGTTACAACAGCGTAGTCATAAATTTTGGGAGAGTTGTAGAAAATTATAGATTTAGAGAAAATTATAGATTTAGGGATAGTTATAGATTTAGGAGGAGTTATATATAGAATTAGTCACTAGGATTATTTCAAGTTTAAATAGATATACTTTTTGTTGATGAAAAAAGGGAAGAAATTATAAAATAGGTATAGTTTAAGGGGAGTTAGAAGGAATTCATGGTGAAAGGGGGAGTAATCGAAGAATCATATTAACAGGTAATATCATGTATGAATGTTTTATAAACCAAGTTTGTCATCACCAAAAAGGGGGAGATTGTTGGAGAATGGAATGTTGACGATGTTTCGTTGACAACAACCTTGTTTCAATCATTATTATTATTGATTATAAAATATATACAAAAACTTTTATCCAGAATATATATATATATATATATATATATATATATGCAAGATTTATATGTTGGTAATAGATATTGAAGACTGTACAATTAGACATTCAAGTTTCAAAGGATAATCAAGACTCATGGGTATCAAGATATCAAGTCCAAGACTATCAGGGTAATAGAGTCTATATATTATGTAAAACTCTGAAAAGTACTCAAAATCTGTTTTTGAATTATTATTTTTAAACTATTTTCAAATTGATTTCAAACTCCTCTCAAAAAGATTTTTAATCATCCAGGGATTTTAGACTTATGATTTCAAATATATATTTCCTAATTTATAAGATTCTTATTTTTATAGTTTTATATATTAATTCATTTATATAAATATTTTATATACTGAGTTTATATTTGAATATAATTTCAAATATTATGATTTAATTTTAAGTTTTCATAAAACCTTTTATGTTTATATAGTTTATATATATATCTTTATAAATTCCTATATATATGTGTGTGTTTATAATTATATTATATAGATTTTATATCACTTATATATATATATATATAGTTTTTAATTATATGTTCAAATCATATTTTATTATGTTTTTATACTTGAAAAATAATATTTTAACAACTAATTTTATTTCAGAAAATTTTAGGATAAATATATTAGTTTAAATACTTTAAAAATCATTGAAAAAAAAGTATAAAAGGGGTATGTCAACATACACCTTTATGTATGTCGATATATAACTGTAATATTTTTTAATTTTAAAAGTTATGTCTTTTCATTTTTGAAACGTTTCAGAAACGGTTATGCCCTTTGGAACATTATAAAAAGGCCTTAAATTCGATTTTTTATAACTAATTATCATCTTCTTCCTCCCTTAACATACCACCATTATTATTCTCAAAATACCAAGTTTATACACTTATACTCCGTCGATTTCAAGAAAAATTATATCATTCTTCTTCTATTTTCATTCTCTATCAAATACTCTCTGTTTGGAAGTGCTACTCAAGAGTTCTAGGGAAATTGTAATCAGAAAGAGTGTGGAAAGATGTGGGTGTGTTCCTTGTAGCCCTGAAACAAGGAAAGGAAGCGCGGGGGTGGGGGTGTTCCTTGTAGCCCGTTAAATCAAGAAAATGAGGGGAGTTAACCTTATAGCACATGAAATCAAGGATGTTGTAATTGGATAGTGATATTAATAAAACTCTGCACAATCGAGCTTTGTGCGGGACTGTGCGTAGGAGCAATCTGAACTAGTATAAAATTTGGCGTGTTCTTTCCTTTTTTGCACTTTACTTTTGTTTATATTTGCATATGTTATCATTTCTGTTATAATATTCATTCTGTGATTCATATAATAGTTCGAGTAATCGACAATTGATTATGATTTCTAAAAAATCTTTAAAACACTATTCGCCCCCTCTCTAGTGACTGTTTTTCCGTAAGATCCTTGATCCTCAACCCTAATCGCTGGTACTATTTAGAAGTATTTGTGTGACGACCCATTATCCTGATCCTAAAAAAAAAACAGATAGTTATTGGAATATAACACGTTAACATAACATCATAAGATAAAACATTGCATTAAAATACATAATTTACATCGTATTACATTAGAAGTTGAAGTCAGAGTTTAATACATCATCATAGGATTGTAATTATATAACAGTATCAAACAAATAAGTAGATGCACAACGGAATTAACGATAATCAACATAATAGAGTCTTGGAGAGTCCAAAAGAAACATCCAAATCCTGTTCTATCTCCAAACCCAAAACCATCTTCCGTACGCAACTTCAAAAGAGCGAACCTAAAGACCTATATACTAGGCTGCCCTGTGAAAATATGGGCACCTGAGTTTGCAAGGGTAAAACAAATTACGAGTCAGTTATGAGACTGGTATGAGAAACCCTATAGTTATTCTTAACTTATTTTTAAGTGATATCACGAAACCACGCCGTATAACATAGAACGGGTTTCCTCCACATGAATTTCAGTGCATAAAACCGCGTAATGCTTTTTGAAAAAAATGAAATCATTACAAGGCTTAAGTCCCATCACACATATCCATTTACAAGTTCATTCTAGGTCTGAACGAAACCGAAAGCACCTTATTCCTCGTCCAACTAAGGAGAGAGGCCCTAGTGGATCTGGACAATCAATAAGTACGTCTAGACCACTGCCACTTTAACCCTTCAAGGGAGCTATCCATATCCAGGGTATCAGTAAGCAGTCCATTTGCAACACCCCGTGAATTTTAAAACACTAAGCTTCACAAATTAAAGTATAATTAATTCTAAATGAAAGAATTAAGGGAAATAGGTCATGCCATTGCGTTCGTCACGAAATTCTGCTTAAGATAGAGTCCGAGTTTGCGTGAATCGGACTCCGTATGAAGGAGTTATGGCCTTCGGAAGTTTCAGAATCAAATTTAAATTCAAACAACTCAGTTTAAAATTCGAATTTCAAAAACAGGTTCAAACTGGACTGGGTGGGAAAATTCCCGCCCAGAGACCAGGTCGACCATAGGGTCGACCATGGTATCGACCTGGTCACCCCAGGTCGACCACAGTGTCGACCTGGCCCCCCCAGGTCGACCATAGTGTCGACCTGGGGGTCGACATGCCTGGTCGACCTGGCTGGCCAGGTCTGGCTCTGGCTCGAATTTCTGTGGCTCTGTGTGTCACTAGGGCTGACGTGTCACCTCTTGATTGGCTCTTTGAACTCTGAATGGTCTAGATTCCTCCTGTCTTCATCTGACGGCTCAAAACAACTTAAAAATCTATAAATACACCCTAAGTCTCAACTGAAAATTCACAAAAAAAAATTGAGAAAGGAGTCGTCATGCTGCTAGGGAGGAATTGAACATAGCCGTCAAGAGAAAAGCCTAGAGACGAATCAAATTAAGAAGAAGATTAAAGTTTAAATCAAATTTATCAATGCAACGTTAGTCTACCCAAAGGAGCGCATCTTAATTTCAGAATTTAGAATCTAGAATTCAAGATTCTGCATTCGTTGTAAGTATAGTGACCTTTCAGAATATGAATAAGAATTGTGATGTGATTCGATGTAAATGAAAATAGAATTGTGTTATTGTATTGTATGAATTCTAGGTATTGTGATGGTTCTATCATGACTTGTGTATTGATGGTTGTGGCATAAATTGATTGATGCAAGCCTATTGAACAATTGTATATGAAAACAATGGCACTTGTAAGTTTGTGGCAAAAACTAGAAATTGATCCCTTTTTGTTTATGCCTATGACATGGACCTTATACATTCATTTAGCCTAAATTAAGGCTTATGTAAACATGATTTAGACTTGAAAATTTTTATGCCTACATGACCCAAAACCTATGATATCACTTCCATGTTTATTTGATAGTATAATTGGATCTATGTTAAGTATCGTTTGTGTTTCATAAACTATGCAAGCTCATGTTTATTTGCAAGTGTAATTGGATCTATGTTAAGTATCGTTTGGGTTTCAAAAACTATGCAAGTTCATGTTGAAATAGGCTATGTGATTGAATGTTATAATCGGACCTTTTGGTGAATATACATCATGCTAGTTTTGTGTTTGACATTATGCCAAGTTAAACATATTTAAACACAAGTTGTGTAAGCCTAAACTATGCCATTTCATATGCCACCTACTTAGTTATACATTGATTTGAATGCAATTTCACATGACTCATATTATATGTTAGTTGAATCGCTAAATTGCAAGTTCATGCGCCACACACCCTTATATGTTGTAAAATATTACATGTTCTCGATTTCCCCTTTTCCTCACGTTTATAAAGTTGGGCTGAATTGACAAGCCCAACACATGTTATAACATTGCGAACAAACGGGGGTAATAGCGTTGGGTGTAAAACATTGAAAATATATGTTGGCATGTTTGGCACATGCCAACGACAATGACATTTAAAGCGGTATGAATTGCTATACCCAAAATATAAAAGATATGACATTTACATATATAATTGAGAAATAATAAAATATGTAAATTTAGAAAACACGATAATCTTAACCCGAGGTTGGATTGAGTTGTGATGTAAACCTGTCCGGACCCACCCGGTTGTCCAGTAGTCACAACAATACCTATCCAATGTGGGTGGTTAAGCATTGAGCCCAATAGGGACCCGAGGTTAGACTGAGCTACGGTGTAAACCTGCCCGGAACCGACCGGCACATCCAGTAACCGTTGTAATACCTTTCTAATGTGAGTGGTCTGGTGCTCCTAAGAGGCTAAGGACAGATGGTAGGGTTAAGTCAACTATAACACTTAACCAAATTCAACATGTTAACAAGAATTGATGGGTGGGGTTAGGTTAATACAGACACTTAACCACTTAACATGTTTGACTAGAAAATCCTGGTAACGAGGGACCCATTTCAGCAGTAACCCAACTTAGGTATCAACGGTACCCTGAAACTAGGCAGGGTGGGGCACGATTACTGGGCTGATTGTAAGCGGTCAAACGATAGTGGTGGGTGCACAGTGCAGGTCTAACGGGGTGCGGGCGTGCACACACTCTGGAGCAGACAACCAGGGCACTGGGGACACCAGTATCATAACCTATGCCTTCTAGAATTTGTGTCGGGGGCCGCCACCATGGGTCTTGATACACCCCATGGTGGGACCAGCATTGTTATCTACAATTCTTGGGGTCGTATGACACATGTTAACGCGAGTAGGAGCCGATCTTTCAATAAAGTTGGGGATCACTTTACCCTCACCATGGGGTGCCAGTTAGAGTAAACTCAAGTAGATGCAGAGATATAGTATGGGTGCGATAGTACATTCGACACTTCCTTAGCTTGTGACACTATCCTATTTTCAGCATATATCTATCATGCCCTTTTCTTATTCACATACTGAAGAGTTACTAGATTTACTTAGACTTTATGTCTGACCCTATTTTCTTTTCGTCTTCTTTTCTTTCGTCCCCCCCCCCCCCCCCCGAGGTCCACAGGGAGGAAACAGCTCAACTCAGTCAGCCTCTTTACAAGCACCAAGAACGTAGATGTATGATTTGGATCTTTCTTGCTCGGATGATGGCTTTGGATATCACTATGGGATTTTTGTCAATTTATTTTTGTTTTCATGCTTCTTTAATAATCAAGACAGTTATGAGGTTGTACTGTTGGAAGTATATTGAGACAATTATGGAATCTTTTGTTTGACACACATATTGATGAAATAAAATTTTGCTTGGTTTCCGCTGTTTTAAAATATGTGTATTTATATCTGTCTTGAGTTTATCTGTGGCTTTTACTTATAAACCTCCACCAAAGTTAAGGCGTTCTCTTTGTGAGTGACCTTAATGGAGGTGGGGTGTTTCACTTGATATCAGAGCCGAGGTTTACCAGATAGGATAAAAGTTTTTGAAAATTGTTTTCAAAAAGAAAGTTTAAAGAAGCATTTTTTTTAGAAAAAGTGTTATATTTATAAAAAGACAAAGTCCCCCAAAGCCATGTGCCCTGTCTATCTCTCTCTATCCTTCATTTTGAAAGTTTCCTTTCTGTTTCAGCATGTCTGGAGACCATAACCTTCCAGAAGGATTGCCGATTCCCGGCTGGTTTAGGAGGTACTTAGAAGCAAGGGCCAATGGCGCGGGCCCAACAGACATCCCTCCTCCAGTGGTCGTGGTTCCTCCTCCTCCTCCTCCGCCTCCTCGTGGAAATGCCTTCGCAAAAACATGTAGAGACTTCAAGGCTATGGGTGGGAAAGACTTTTATGGGACAGAATCTTTTGTAGGAGCAAGAAACTGGTTAAAGGAGACTGAGGATTTGTTTGTCATCTTTGGAGTTGACAGGCAAAAGATACAACTAGAGGTATGGTTGCTTAAGGATGAAGCTTCCTATTGGTGGGAAGTTACCAATGCTCAGAGGGCGGTGGAAACATAGGAAGAAGACTTCAGGACAAGGTTTGAGATGAAATTCCTCTCCTAAGCCGAAAGAAGCCTGCAAATGGAAAAGTTTCTAACTCTGAAACAGGGAAGCACAACGATCAGGGAATATGTTAATCAGTTTAATCAGCTGGCCATATTTGGGCTAGACTTAGTAAACACCCAACACAAGAAGGCACTTCGCTTCGTCAAGGGTTTGAATGAGCCTCTACACAGCCTTGCCATGACCCATGTATCCATGGGAGCGACTTATGAAAGCTTGGTGGACATGGTGTTGCTACACGAGGAAGGCCACGGCAAGAAAGAAACTAAGGTGGAAGAGAAGAAAGAGGGTCTACAAGCAAAGAAAACAGACTTCAAGAAAGGAGGGAAGAACAATAAGCCCCGTGAGAAGAGAAGGTGCAATTTCTGTGGCATTGTGGGCCATATATCAAAAGATTGCCGAAAAAGGAAGGCGAAGATGGGTGGTTGCTTCCATTGTGGAGAGACTGGGCACCAAGCAAAGGACTGCCCAAAGAAGAAAGGGCAGGGACAGAAAGCTGGATCCACTTCAGGAGGTCAGGTTCATGCGCTAGTGGCACCTCAGCAGGAATGAGGTAGTAATATTTCTGTAGAAAGTGTAGTCTACCTTTATGATCATCCAGTTCGTACACTTTTTGACTCTGGCGCATCACACTCTTTTATTTCATCTGCCTTAGTAGAATCTCTGCATCTAGACACTAGTATGGTAGAATATCCCTTAGTAGTTTCAAATCCGATTGGGGGCTCCTCTTACTTGTCAATGGTTTGTTTGGATTTGATAATCTCTATTCTCAGCATTGAGTTTAGTTGTGATGCTTTTGTTTTGGGCTTCTCGGGATATGGTTTGATCTTAGGCTTGGACTGGTTATCCAGTAATAGTGTCATTCTTGACTGTGAGAAAAGAGTAGTTAGACTCTTAACTCGGCTTGGTAACACTCTAGAAATTCCTTGTAATCCCTTGAATGCTATTATGCTTAGTTATCTAGAGTTGCTTGATGCTTCTGATGAGAATTTGCAATCAGTTAGAGTAGTCCAGGAATATCCGGATGTCTTCGAGGAGGTGAAAGGCTTACCTCTGAGGCGGGAAATAGACTTCCGCATATATCTTATGGATAACGCAAAGCCTGTAGCTTTACCTATCAGACACATGGCTCCAAAGGAGAGAAAGGAGCTCAGTAAGCAGGTTAAAGAACTACTCGAAAAGGGGTTCATTAGACGGAGCATTTCGGAATGGGGTGCTCTAGTGGTATTCGCAACCAAAGCGGACGGTTCGCTTCGCCTTTGCGTCGACTATAGGGAGTTAAATAAATTGACCAAGAAAAATAGGCACCCTCTTCCCCGAATCGACGATTTGTTTGATCAGCTTGTAGGTGCGACGGTCTTCTCCCAACTTGATCTGGCAACTGGGTTCCATCAGCTAAGAGCAGCTGAAGATAGCATTGATAAAACAACGTTCATAACCCCAGATGGTTTCTTCGAGTGGCTTGTCATGCCTTTTGGCTTGACAAACGGACACGTTTATTTCGTAGACCTAACGAGCAGGGTGTTCAGAGAATTCCTCAACAAATTTGTAGTTGTCTTCGTAGATGATATCTTAATCTTCTCAAAGAATAAGGAAGAACATGCTCAACATCTGAAAGAAATCATGGATACTCTCCGTGCACATCAACTAAAAGCCAAATTCTCCAAGTGTCACTTCTGGAGAAAAGAGGTAAGATTTCTGGGGCATATAGTGTCCAAAGAAGGGTTGGCCGTGGACCCCGGGAAAGTGGTGGCAGTACAAGATTGGAAGACACCAAGAAATGCAACCGAAATTTGAAGCTTTCTGGGGCTAGCCGGTTTTTACTGAAAGTTCATTAGGGATTTTACGAAAATCTCAGCTCCACTCACAAGGCTAACAAAGAAGAATGTGACGTTCACTTGGGATTTGGACTGCGAGTTTGCTTTCAAAAATTAAAAAGGGCTCTTACAACGGCCCTAGTTCTAACTCTGCCTGAAGGAAGCAAAATGTTCACAGTATACACGGATGCATGTGGAACGGGGCTAGGCGCTGTTCTAATGCAAGAAGGAAGGGTAGTAGCTTATGGCGGAAGACAATTGAAAGTTCATGAAAAGAACTACCCAACCCATGATCTTGAGTTAGCCGCCATTGTCTTTGCACTTAAATCTTGGCGCTATTATCTCCTAGGTGAGAAGTTTGAATTATACACTGACCATAAATCGTTGAAATATCTCTTCTCGCAGAAGGATCTTAACTTGAGGCAACAAAGATGGATGGAGTTTCTTGCCTCATATGACTTTGAAATTTCCTATACTCCCGGAAAAGGCAACGTGGTAGCAGACGCGTTGAGCCAAAAGAAACTGACCCTAAGCCCTCTGTTTGTGGAAAGGCAAAGCTTGGAGTATATAGCCAGTTTTAACTTTAGGCCCTCCTCTGATTTTGTACCGGGTTTGCTAGCATCTCTCGAAGTCCGCCCCACTCTCTTGGACTCAATAGGGGCTGCACAACGTGAAGACCCTCAGCTTGTTAATGTGATTGATAAACTTATTAGGGGTGAGACTTCTAGTCACCTCGGAAGATACGCCATCGATGATAAGGGTTGGCTGAGGCGAGATGGAAGGTTATGCGTCCCACAAGCAATGGAGTTGACAAAGAAGGTTCTCGACGAAGCGCATCACTCCAAGATGACTATACACCCTGGCAGTGATAAGATGTACAAGGATATAAAAAGAACTTTCTTTTGGAGCGGCATGAAGCAAGACATGGCAGATTTCATTTCTAAGTGCATGACCTGCCAACGGGTCAAGGCGGAACAAAAGAAGCCTGGAGGACTACTTCATCCCTTAGAGGTCCCACAGTGGAAGTGGGATAGCATTTCAATGGACTTCATTGATGGACTGCCTAGGTTGAGAAGAGGCAACACTAGCATTTGGGTAATAGTGGATAGGCTTACTAAGAGCGCCCACTTTATACCTATCAAAAGTAGAAGGACTGCCGCATCTCTAGCATCTCTTTATCTCAAGGAAATAGTTTGACTCCATGGGATACCCTCCAGCATTGTTAGTGACCGAGACCCTATCTTCACAAGTGAGTTTTGGCGGAGTCTGCAAGAAGTTGTAGGCACACAGTTTTGTTTGAGCACGGCCTATCACCCCCAAACCAATGGCCAGACGGAAAGGGTGAATAGAGTTTTAGAGGATCTTTCAAGAATTTGCGTTCTTGACTTTGGAGGGACATGGGAGGACCACCTTCCTTTAGTGGAATTTGCCTACAACAACAGCTACCAAGCTACCATAGGCATGGCACCCTTCGAAGCCTTGTATGGAAGACCGTGCAAATCACCAACTTGTTGGTGGGAGTCTACAGATAAGCTTATACTTGGGCCAGACATGATTCGAGAGACTTTGGAGAAAGTGGACTTGATACGTAGGAGAATGAAGACAGCTCAAGACAGACAGAAATCCTACGCCGACAAAAGAAGGACCGACCTTGAATTTGAGGTTGGGGAAAGGGTCTTCCTTAAGGTATCACCTTTAAGGAACATCGTTCGCTTTGGATCCGCAGGAAAGCTAGCACCAAGATTTGTAGGACCATTTCCTATCATTGAGAAGATTGGGAAGATGGCCTATAGATTAGAGCTACCCGAGAGACTGGCCGGAGTTCACAACGTCTTTCATGTTTCTCACCTCCGGAAGTGCTTGCATGAGTTTGCGGAAGTGGTGGAACCTAGCATTCTAGAAGAAGCCGAAGTGGAACGTGAAGCAACTGTGAGGAAAGTTCCAACCCGCATCTTAGGAACTGAAGTGAAAAAGCTACGCAACCGCGAAGTCAAACTCGTTAAAGTTCAGTGGAGCGACGCCGAGGAAGACGCGACTTGGGAAACTGAGGACAGAATACGCGTTGCCTACCCTCTCCTTTTTGAGGGTACATCTTTGATCTTTCTTTTTCCTTAAGTTATGCTCTATCTATCTTTTTAAGTATATCTCCTCGGTCCTTTTCCTAACTCTTTAGGTAGAAAACAAATGGATGCAAACATGTATTTGAAAACATGTTATGGATGATGGCTGCAAATGGTTGCTAGTGGTTGCTTGTGGATGCATACACACACACACTCTAGGTTATAGATCGGCTCAGTCACTTCATATTGCATATGCATATATGTATTCTCATTTGTATATGGTTGAAACTTGATATGTTGTCATATGGTCGTTGCATTTGTATGAATAGTTGTGCACTCATGTAGAATTATGAGTAGGAAAAAAAATTGCATACATAATGGATTCATGACACTTACATGATTCGCATTAAGGAGGTCAACTGAATCAGTAGACCGCCTGATTTCTGCATTAGATAAGGACATGTACACACACTATGCATATGATCATGAAGCATTAGAAGTCTTTTAAGGACAGTGGATGTCTGTGTTTGTTGGTTGAGTAGATGGACTGTTGGATGGTAGGATATACATTCTTCCTAACTTGGAGATTTCGGGGACGAAATCCTTTTAGGGGGGGAGGGGGGAATGTAACACCCCGTGAATTTTATAACACTAAGCTTCACAAATTAAAGTATAATTAATTATAAATGAAAGAATTAAGGGAAATGGGTCACGCCATTGCGTTCGTCTTGAAATTCTGCTTGATATAGAGTCCGAGTTTGCGTGAATCGGACTCCGTATGAAGGAGTTATGGCCTTCGGAAGTTTCAGAATCAAATTTAAATTCAAACAGCTCAGTTTAAAATTCGAATTTCAAAAACAGGTTCAAACTGGGCTGGGCGGGAAAATTCCCGCCTAGAGACCAGGTCGACCATGGGGTCGACCTGGTCACCCCAGGTCGACCACAGTGTCGACCTGGCCCCCCCAGGTCGACCATAGTGTCGACCTGGGTGTCGACCTGGGGGTCGACCTGGCTGGCCAGGTCTGGCTCTGGCTCGAATTTCTGTGGCTCTGTGTGTCACTAGGGCTGACGTGTCACCTCTTGATTGGCTCTTTGAACTCTGAATGGTCTATATTCCTCCTGTCTTCATCTGACGGCTCAAAACAACTTAAAAATCTACAAATACACCCTAAGTCTCAACTGAAAATTCACACAAAAAAATGAGAAAGGAGTCGTCATGCTGCTAGGGAGGAATTGAACATAGCCGTCAAGAGAAAAGCCTAGAATCGAATCAAATTAAGAAGAATATTAAAGTTTAAATCAAATTTATCAACGCAACGTTAGTCTACCCTAAGGAGCGCATCTCAATTTCAGAATCCAGAATTCAAGATTCTGCATTCGTTGTAAGTATAGTGACCTTTCAGAATATGAATAAGAATTGTGATGTGATTCGATGTAAATGAAAATAGAATTGTGTTATTGTATTGTATAAATTCTATGTATTGTGATGGTTCTATCATGACTTGTGTATTGATGTTTGTGGCATAAATTGATTGATGCAAGCCTATTGAACAATTGTATATGAAAACAATGGCACTTGTAAGTTTGTGGCAAAAACTAGAAATTGATCCCTTTTTGTTTATGCCTATGACATGGACCTTATACATTCATTTAGCCTAAATTAAGGCTTATGTAAACATGATTTAGACTTGAAACCTTTTATGCCTACGTGACCCAAAACCTATGATGTCACTTCCATGTTTATTTGCAAGTATAATTGGATCTATGTTAAGTATCGTTTGTGTTTCATAAACTATGCAAGCTCATGTTTATTTGCAAGTGTAATTGGATCTATGTTAAGTATCGTTTGGGTTTCAAAAACTATGCAAGTTCATGTTGAAATAGGCTATGTGATTAAATGTTATAATCAGACCTTTTGGTGAATATACATCATGCTAATTTTGTGTTTGACATTATGCCAAGTTAAACATATTTAAACACAAGTTGTGTAAGCCTAAACTATGCCATTTCATATGCCACCTACTTAGTTATACATTGATTTGAATGCAAGTTCACATGACTCATATTATATGTTCGTTGAATCGCTAAATTGCAAGTTCATGCGCCACACACCCTTATATGTTGTAAAATATTACATGTTCTCGATTTCCCCTTTTCCTCACATTTATAAAGTTGGGCTGAATTGACAAGCCCAACACATGTTATAACGTTGCGAACAAACGAGGGTAATAGCGTTGGGTGTAAAACATTGAAAATATATGTTGGCATGTTTGGCACATGCCAACGATAATGACATTTAAAGCGGTATGAATTGCTATACCCAAAATATAAAAGATATGACATTTACATATATAATTGAGAAATAATAAAATATGTAAATTTAGAAAACACGATATGCTTAACCCGAGGTTGGATTGAGTTGTGATGTAAACCCGCCCGGACCCGCCCGACTGTCCAGTAGTCACAACAATACCTGTCCAATGTGGGTGGTTAAGCATTGAGCCCAATAGGGACCCGAGGTTAGACTGAGCTACGGTGTAAACCTGCCCGGAATAGACCGGCACATCCATTAACCGTAGCAATACCTGTCTACTGTGAGTGGTCTGGTGCTCCTAAGAGGCTAAGGATAGATGGTAGGGTTAAGTCAACTATAACACTTAACCAAATTCAACATGTTAACAAGAATTGATGGGTGGGGTTAGGTTAATACAGACACTTAACCACTTAACATGTTTGACTAGAAAATCCTAGTAATGAGGGACCCGTTTCAGTAGTAACCCAACTTAGCTATCAACGGTACCCTGAAATTAGGCAGGGTGGTGCACGATTACTGGGCTGATTATAAGCGGTCAAACGACGGCGGTGGGTGCACAGTGCAGGTCTAACGGTGTGCAGGCGTGCACACACTCCGGAGCAGACAACCAGGGCACTAGGGACACCCGTAGCATAACCTATGCCTTCTAGAATTTGTGTCGGGAGCCGCCACCATGGGTCTTGATACACCCCATGGTGGGACCAGCATAGGTATCTACAATTATTGGGGCCGTATGACACATGTTAACGCGAGTAGGAGCCGATCTTTGAATAAAGTTGGGGATCACTTCACCCTCATCATGGGGTGCCAGTTAGAGTAAACTCAGGTAGATGCAGAGATATAGTATGGGTGCGATAGTACATTCGACGCTTCCTTAGCTTGTGACACTATCCTATTTTCAGCATATATCTATCATGCCCTTTTCTTATTCACATACTAAAGAGTTACTAGATTTACTCAGGCTTTATGTCTGACCCTATTTTCTTTTCGTCTTCTTTTCTTTCGTTTTCCCCCTCCCCCAAGGTCCACAGGGAGGAAACAGCTCAACTCAGTCAGCCTCTTTACAAGCACCAAGAACGTAGATGTATGATTTGGATATTTCTTGCTCGGATGATGGCTTTGGATATCACTTTGGGGATTTTTGTCAATTTATTTATGTTTTCATGCTTCTTTAATAATCAAGAAAGTTACGAGGTTGTAATGTTGGAAGTATTTTGAGACATATATGGAATCTTTTGTTTGATACACGTATTGATGAAATAAAAGTTTGCTTGGTTTCCGCTATTTTAAAATATGTGTATTTATATCTATCTTGAGTTTATCTGTGGCTTTTACTTATAAACCTCCACCAAAGTTAAGGCATTCCCTTTGTGAGTGACCTTAACGGAGGTGGGGTGTTTCACCATTTGATGTGAAGATTCCCATCTTCCATTGTCTTCAATTTCCTCGACTTTAATTCGTCGTGTAATTATTGGAAATGGGTTGAACCCAGCCTTTTCGAATAATTAGCGTCAAAACAGAAATCCTAATAGGATTATCAATCCACCAATTACGTCTCCTTTAATTGGTAATCATCTTATAAGATGTAAATATTATTCTCAAACTTGGTTAAGTTATCTGGCATCCAAAAATCATCTTTTTAACCGTATAAAAGGTTTACTAAGCATTAGATTCGGTTTACGAATTAAAAATCCCTATTTCAAAACATATCTTGAATTTCAATATAACAGGTGTTACACAAATAGCCAAATTTCTACTTAACCAGGTTTATCATTCAAAACCATATATAATTGGTTTAAACCTGTTTCAAATCATTTATAATATTTTATAGTAATTTTTGCCTATTTTTATTTATATAAAAATAGTTCATATTCACATCTTTCGATTATAGGTCATTATAAGTTCTGGTGTTGTTTTTATTCAAGTTTGATTTGAATATTTCACAGAATCTAACCGTTAGATTTCAAAACACTTCTTATTATTTGAAAACTCTTTTCATTGTGAACCCAACGGTTCCAATTTCGGGAAAATTCGATTGTCGGATCTCCCGATACATCAGTCTGAAGTTATAGGTCTATTTGACTATAATTCGATGTATAAAATAAAATACGTCGAATAACATCAAAAACATTTTATTTATTGTATTATATATAATAATTTCTGGAAACTATAATTTTAAATTTTTAACTTCAAATTCAATTACCATAGTATTTAAGTATTATAATAACGTTGAAATCATTAAAATAATATTATTTTCCAAACTTTGTTAATTTGAAACCAAATTATCCTAACATTCTTTATAAGAATAAATAAGAAAGTTTTGTAAAGGAAGTCTTTATAAAACATTTCCTAGATATCCTAACCAAACTTCACTTTTACCAGTTACAATTCATTTTAAAATAAAAGCTTGAACAAGCCATTACTATATGAAAATTAATTCAAATCAACTTATTCCAGTTACGAATACAGGAAACTTGTATGAAGGACAAAAAAAGAAAAAAGTTTGCCTAAAAGGGCAAGAAACAAAAAAATTACTCAATAGGCCAATTTTTAGGGTAAAGTGGAAAAACAAGGGCCCCTCTGAATTCAACCATTTCCATTAGAAAATGTCCTTTTGAGCAAAAAATTTGGCTCTTGTCCTTTTGAGCGAACTTTTTGCTCTTTTTGTCCTTGTGGCAAAAATCCCCTTACGAATATTCATCGTAATTTTATAAACTTTATGTCCATCTAAAATCAAACATTAAATTCAAATCTTTATTTTTAGCCTATTATAATATTAATAAAAAAAATCCATTAAATCAATTTATTTGATAGAGACTTAACCAATGGACTAATAATCACATCTAATGGTCATATTCAATTAGCATATCATATAACACTATATCTATATCAACCATCAAATATCATCCATTCCACATATATAGTGGAATACATCATATAAGCCTTAAACCATTAATGCTTATATGGGTTTGTCAATCAACAGATTAGCCGCAATATCAACCAATGTCAATCAATCAACATTCCAATACCCAAGTGAGGCTCATATCAATATCCATAAACCAGTAATTAGTGAATTACTTTCTCTTGACCATTTAAGGTTCAAACATATTCCAAGTCAATACTATTGATTCTTAAGCTCCATATACCCAAGAAACTACACATATATCACTTAAAATGATATATTTTTTCTTACTAACCATCATTAAACATCATAATGAACTTGTATTATAAACCAATAATCATCATATAACTCAGAATAATTAACTAACTATAGTTAATTGTAAACTAGCCCTTTGCGAGTATCGGTTCTCACCGCGGGTTCCACTCTGTCAATCTTTCAAGCGGAGGGTATGCAGAATTACTTTCACACCGCGGGTTGACCCCGTACGCGTTTATTTTTCGTATGCTCACATGCTAACTCCAAAAATTATGAAATTTGAAACCTTGCCGTTTTTAAACTTTTCAGATTCCTAGATCGTTTGAAAAATGTTCCTTTTCTAAGCTATGGAAATAATATTAAATTATCGAATTTTTAAAATTGGCTATAAGTCCTTGTAAAATTAATTAAAAATAAATTTTAAATTGGTTTAAAAATTTCATCTCATTACAATCACCCTCACTTAAAAAAGAATTTCGTTCCCGAAATTGAAGATGGAGATGAAGGTCGTTTACTTAACTAACTCAACCTTCGTTCTCACTTACTCAAGTTCTGTAACGTTTCTGTTTTTAAGAACTTCCCAATTTCTCGAAAGTTGGCTAACGCCCTGAATTTTCAATTTTTTAACCATAATCTTCTTTGTATTTGTCAATTGGTACAACTACTACTTGGCTCTCTGGGCCTTTCTCAATCAAAATGAAAATTCAAAACAATCAAAAAGGAAGTTGATAACGGTAATAAGAGATAGACACTCTGTAAAGAGAATAAAGGTTGATGGACACTCCTATTGGATTTCTAATGCAAATGGGTTCTTCAGTATATTTGAGTTTTAGATTTATTTCTTTAGTCATCTTAGCTGATATAAAACACTTTAACTGGAATATCTTTATTGGTAAGCGTACCTTCTAGAACATCTGGCCCTCCTCTATCGGCTGAGGGTGTTGGAGCATCTGCCACGTTATAGACATGAGCTGCTTTGGCCTTCTTTAACATCAGACAATTTCTTGAAATATGACCAATTTTGTGGCAATTGAAACATTCCCTGTTTTCTTGGGATTTATTCTTCTTCTGTTTCTTTGGGAATTTACAGTCTATTGACAAGTGTCCCACTTTGTGGCAATTGAAACATGTGGCAGTCTTCACCAATCCTCTTTAGATTTATCCCCTTAATCACTCATTTCTGTTTTCTGGTTCCAAACCTTTTCTTTTTCCCAGAATTACCTTTTTTTGTCCTCCAAAGAATTATGTTTGTCTATTTCACATAACGGCAAGCCATTTCCACCCTCTCAGCAAAAGGGGGCTTCACATGAGAAGTCACCCTGCTCTTATACTTCCCTTGAAGTCCATCAATAAATATCACGTTCTTCTTCATTGGAACTTGAATTAGCTCTGGGCCAAAGAGGGAAAGCTCATTAAATTATTCAGATACTCATGATTAGTCATATCCCCTTGTTTCAGATTGGAGAACTCGTAATACAAGCAAGATATTACTTTGGACGGCGTGAATCTCTCTTCAAACCCTCTTTAAAATGATCTGAAGTAAAATCTCCTTTTGGATTGTTCATGTTAATTATCTCCCGCTAGAGCTTCGTCTTTGAGTAACCAAGAGGCTATGTACCTTTTCTGATCTCCACCCAATCTTAAACCAGTGAAAATCTTTTCGTAAGAGCACAACCATGCTGGTCTATCACAAATTCCATTCCCAGGAATGGAACCCCTCCCAAATTCTTATATTTCTGGCTAAAAATTCTAGATTTGGTTCTAGCTGTAGGGACATAGCTTCCTTATTCGCTGCTTCTATTGGGTTTGGCTGTTGAACTTCAGCTTGAACGTTACCCCTTACTCTTCCTCTTCCTCCACCTCTTCCTTTTTCCTCTTCTACCACTAATTTTCCACTATATCTACACAGTAAGAAAAGAGTTAACAGATAGAAAAGATATATTAAGGAAATTGCAAGAGCATAGAGACATATATGAATAGAAATGTGTCTATTAGGGGTGTGCAATTATGTTGTACTATGACGACCTATTCTCCTGATCCCCGGAAGAACCGATAGTTATCGGAATATAACACATTAACATAACAACAGAAGATAAAACATTGCATTACAATACATAATGTACATCAGATTACATTAGAAGTTGACATCAGAGTTTGATACATCATCATAATCGTAATTATACATAACAGTTTCAAACAAATTAGTAGATACACAACAGAATCAACCATAATCAACATAATAGAGTCTTGGAGAGTCCAAAAGAAACATCCAAACCTTGCTCCAACTCCAAATCCAAAACCATCTTCCATACATAACTCCAAAAGAACTAAGCTAATAACCTGTATACTAGGCTGCCCATTTGAAAATATGGGCAAGCCGAATTTGCAAGGGAAAAACAAACTACGGGTCAGTCATGAGAAACCCTATAATTATTCCTAACTTATTTTAAAGTGAGGCATATCATGGGACCACGCCGTATAACACGAAATGGGTTTCCTCTACATGAATGCCAGTGCATGAAACTGTATAATGCTTTTTGAAAAAATGAAGCCATTATAAGACTCAAGTCCCATCACATAATGCAATGCAAACTGGAGGTTAGATTTTTTTCCTTATAATGGCCAAACATGCTTGATAGGAGAAAATCATTTGATATTATTATTAGTGTCCAAGTGTGGAAAATATTTTTGAAAATAAATGTATCAATCTTAGACAGCATAATACCCCATATTATTATATCGCCATATAGGTTTACAACTGAAAACGCAAAGCTCGTATTGGAAGTTGAATTCCATCAATGAACTAAGGCAAAGGGTCTTCCTTATCTGATTTGAAACCATTTCTACAAGATTTCCAAGACTCACACGCATGTGAACCTAGATCGGCAGAGCCGACCAGCACTGAACACGACTGATTAGTCTCTTTCCAGAACATAACGTACTGGGTCATATTTGAAAGTCGTCCTGGTTGTTGATTGACCATATTCCGAGGTGCTATAGTTCCATCATCCACATAAGATGCCTGAACTCCATACCATGGCATCACTTTTTTCTAGAAGGAAACGTTAGTCCTCTCTACGATCTTTCATCCTATTTTTGGCTCTTCCCAGGGTGTAAGGCCCTAGAGTCATGTCCGATGAAGTTCTGCTTTCCAACAAAAGCTTTGATCTATCTACTAGCAGCACTTGGCATGCCATATTACCAATTCACATATGATCGGTTTCTAATAATATTATATAACCTTTGAGTTCATACGTCTCAAAGAAGGGCGTTAAGCTAAGAGAATAAATTATCCTCCACCACAAATATATCATTAACAACAACTAATGAATTATGTTATGAAATACAACGTCTGACACACATCCATTTACAAGTTCGTTCTGGGTCTGAAAGAAACTGAAAGCACCTTATTCCTCGTACAATTAAGGAGAGAGGCCCTTGTGGATCCGGACAATCAATAAGTACATCTAGACCATGGCCACTTTAACCCCTTCAAGGGAGCTATCCATATCCAGGGAATCAGCAAGCAGTCCATTTGATGTGAAGATTTTCGGTCTTCCATCATCTTCAATGTCATCGACTTCGATTCATCGTATAATTATTCGAAATGGGTTGAACCCGGTCTTTTCAAAATAGCGTAAGAAATCCTTATTAGATTATCAGTCCACCAATTAAGTCTCCTTTAATTGGTAATCATCTTATAATATTTAAATCTTATTCTCAAACTTAGTTAAGTTATATAGCTTCCAAAAATCATCTTCTTAACCTTATAGAAGGTTTACTAAGGATTAAGTTCGATTTACGAATTAAAAATCCTTATTTCAAAACATTTCTCAAATTTCATTATAATAGGTGTTACTCAAATAGCCAAATTTCTACTTAACCAGGTTTATCATTCAAAACAAAATATAACTGGTTTAAACCGACTCCAAATCATTTGCAATAATTTATAATGATTATTACTATTTTTATTTATATAAAAATAGTCCACATTCACAACTTTCGATCGCAGATCATTATAGGTTCTAGCGCTTTTTTTTTCAAATTTGATTTGAATATTTCTGAAAATCTAACCATTAGATTTTGAAACTTTTCTTATCATCTGAAAACTATTTTCATTGTGAACCTAACGGTTCCGGTTTTGTGAAAATTCAACGGTCGGATCTCCCGATACATCAGTTTGAAGATACAGGTCGAAGTTCGCGAACTATCACTACACGACGAGTTCTATTCTGAACATGATTCGATGTATAATATAAATACGTCAAATAACTTTAATTTTTTTATTATATAAAAAATATATAATAATTTCTAGGAACTATAATTTTAAAATATATAACTTTAAATCCAATTATTATAATATTTAAGTATTATAATAATATTTAAATCATTAAAATAATATTATTTTTCAAACTTCGTTAATTTGAAACCAAATTCTCCTTACATTCTTTATAAAAATAAATAAGAAATTTTTGTAAAGGAAGTCTTTATAAAACATTTCCTAGATATCATAACCAAACTTTACTTTTACCAGTTACAATTCATTTTAAAATAAAAGATTGAACAAGCCATAACTATATGAAAATTAATTCAGATCAATTTATTCCAGTTAAAAATATTCATTGTAATTTTACATACTTTATGTCCATCCAAAATCGAACATCAAATTCAAACCTTTATTTTTAGCCTATTATTATATTAATAAAATTTTCATTAAAATACCCATTAAATCATTTTATTTGACAGAGACTTAACCAAGGGACTAATAATCACATCTAATGGTCATATTCAGTCAGTGTATCACATAACACTATATCTATATCAACCATCAAATATAATCCACTCCACATATATAGTGGAATACACCATATAAACCTTAAAGCAGCAATGCTTATATGGGTTTGTCAATCAACAGATTAACAACAATATCAACCGATGTCAACCAATCAACATTCCAATACCCAAGTGGGTTTCATATCCATATCCATTAACCAGCAATTAGTGAATTACTTTTTCATGATCATTTAAGGTTCAAACAGTTTCCAAGTCAATACTATTGAATCTTGAGTGTCACATACCCCAGAAACTACACATATATCACTTAAAATGATATTTTTATCTTACTAATCATCATTAAACATCATAATGAACTTTTATTATCAACCAATAATCATCATATAACTCAGACTAAATAACTAACTACAGTTAATTATAAATTAGCCCTTTGCGAGTACCGGTTTCTCACTGCAGATCAATCTTTCAAGTGAAAGGTATGCAGACACAACATTTCACTTGAGTTGATTCACTTATATTAGAATGTTAGTCCTGACTCGAGTTTTTTTTTTAATTCCTTGCAAAATGCTTGGGGTCTGACCTAGTATTACAACTTGGAGATTTATCTATTAGAACTTGAGATTTGTTGGAGATCCGGTCACCTATCTATTATTACATATGCAGTTATCCCCACTTCCGTCAGTTATTCGTGTATTTGTAAGTTTATGTATTCAGACTTCTGTTGTATCTGTTTTTATTTTTGTACTCTTATATCATGTATGAATTTAAAGATTTTGTAATATTATATAAATTTTACTTCCGCTGTGAGATATTCAGTATTCTGTGTTTGTGATGGTTTATATTTCAACCTCATAAGAAATAACAATCTGTTGTTTCGAACATGTTAAGTTGGTTTAATTATTGAGTTGAAGCGGTCAAAAAAGCAGGTCGTTACATTCAGACAACAATAAATCAACTAAAAAAAGAAAAGAAAGCAAATGCTATGCCAAAATCTGATCAACATCAAAGCATCAATGGAAGCTTGGTCGCAGCATGCCTGTTTTCTGTAGCTGAATCCCTTATTGCCTTCAAACTACAACTAATAATTCGTTCTTTGATCTAAGTTTTTTCATCATAGCTGAAGATGAAAATTCAGCAACTTCTGGAGATATATCTACCAAACAAAACCAAACTGTAATAGCAGTAGAAAATATTGTTAAATCTATCATTAGTCCTCAAAGCAAACTGATTACCATCCACGTCAAAGAAGATAATTATCTTTTGTGGAAATTACAAGTTGAAGCCACAATTGAAGGATATGGTCTTGAAGGGTTCTTTCTAGGAACCTTACCAATTCCTTTAAAATATGTAATTGATCAAGAAAACGAAACCATCAATACTAAAGATGTAAAGTATCATTGACAAGAAATACTTTTAAGTTCGTGATTGCTTTCCACCAAAAGTGAAAATTTATAATCATGGGATACAAAACTTTAAATGAAATCCAGATTACAATTGAAAACGTGTTCAATAGTTAAACTACTGCAAAACTAATGCACTATAAAACAAAAGTCGGGAAAGATAATTACACTATGAGAGATTATCTTTCAAAGGTTAAAACCACATATGAATCTCTGATTTACCAAAAGCAGCAAGCAAAAAGATTTCCCATTCAGGAAATTTTTTGACAATCTTGAATGGTCTATGTGATGAGTGTGAACATGTTGTTGCAATCATATTATCAAACAAAGTCCTACCCCAGAAGTTCATTTAATTCTTCTTACACAGGAAGCAAGAATTGAGAACAAAAATTCTCTAGATTCAGATTTCTTCATTAATTGTACAACCGGTTTTGAAAACAGATATCATAAAATAACAAAATTAATCAAATACCACAAATAGGAGGATATTCTAACAAGTCCAAAGGCATCGGTATGTGAAACAACAACGATGATCAACCAAAACATCTAATTTGTGAAAGAATTGGCCATACATCACTAAAGCATTACTTTGGATGCAATCACGATTATGTGGGAAGCCAAGACTCCAATAATTAAAGGAATAACAATCCCAGTGTGAATACTGTTCAGGTCCGGCATGACACTTACAATCAGTAAGACGTTAACATAAACAATAACTAAAGTGAGATAGCAAGATCACAACATATGCAAGATGAAAGTTGATATCCATATATAAGGGAAACCAATAACATAACGTAACACTCCCCTCCCCTCAACATACCCTAATGGGTCATACCAAACAAAGTGGAGCATCTAATTATACTAATTCTTTGTCATAAGGCATTAAAGAAATTAAAACGAAAACAAAATACCTTAGTTAAGCTTTCAAAAAAAATATCATTTCATTATTGAATAAAATGTCATTACATCAAAGTTTCAAATTTACTATAATATCAGAGTATAAAAAGTATCAAAGATCTCTCTCTCATTCAATCACACTAAATAAAAAAGAACCGAAATAAGTTGTAAACAAGTATGGAGTGTCCATGAAATGCTCCAAACCCTATCAAAAATCTACCACTTTCCTGTATGCATATGGGGAAAGAAGGAAAAGGAGAATGAATAAACATAAAATTTCAATGAATAGAAAGTGACTACTAACAAGAGAATATTTAAGAGAAAACAGACTTAGAAATAGTTCTAAGTATTACAAGAATTAGTGTCTCCGCTTTATTAGGGATGATTACTTACTTGCTTTGAAATTTTTACTATATAAGTACTATTAAGACTGATTTTGCTTTTACTCAAATCGTCCTCTACTGTCTATCATGAAGCTAGCATGGTATTTGATTCCCTTACACTAGATCGAAAACCCTCTCGGACGTGAATTTGGTCGAAAACATCCATTCAAGCCATATATATATATATATATATCAAAACATTTCTTTTGAGAACCATATGTATATCAAACATCCTTTTGAATCATCATCCGCAAATTCACCATTCACATGGACATCTATCTAGCGCTACGACATAGCAATGACTTATTTATCCTCTTCGACATCGCACACTCAGTCATCATCAATACTCACTGATCGAGGTCCCCCCACTATTGGGTCACTTATTTGCCTACTTCCAGCATGCATGTATGATGTGGCGATAGTACGAGCCCCTCTAACAATAACATAATTGCGCTCCCATCCCAATCCCCTATAACTGAGCCTTATGTATTGGTCACATATTCACCTACTTTCGGCATGCGTGTCTGGTGTGTCTGTGGTACGTGATCCCACTATGCTACTATTATTTTAATATTCTAGTCTTTTTATGTTTTTTCTTTCTTATTTCATGATAGTATCTAATTTAAAGGCTGTTTTTTTCTACCATGAACTAGTATTATAATAAGTTTCCTCTTTTTCTTTAATTATAACTTATGTTAAATTTACCTATAAGTCTGAAAGATTCGCTCTTTTTAGTTCATTTTCTTTTATTTTGGATTTACGTGTACTTAATTTTTCTAACAATTATATGTTTTCCATTTTGCATGAAATCTCCCTTTTTTTCTTATTATTTCACATAATCTGAATGGATTTACAATTGCTTTTAAATCTAAACTCATAGAACAATATCCCTTCAATACATACAAAAGAAATATAATAAAAATTGTAAATCAGTTGGACTTAATTTCAAAACTGTAACTTTACTATGCTTAATTAAAAAACTGTTGGTTGTTTGTTTTAAATGTAAAGTTGTAAACTTATTTACTCACAAGTATTAAAAACTTGTTCCTTTGCTACTTTTTATCTTTTTAGAATAGTACATTTTATTCTATCATAGATTTACATAAGTTACATGTGTGTCTGTTCTTTTCTGTAAATTATGTATTATCTTTTCAAATCCGTGTTACATGAAATTTCTATCTTTTCCACTACTTTTTTACATAAGTTAAAAAGGATTCAAAATAATTTTTTAATCCAAAACTGCAGAAACATAGACATTTTAACACATGTTAAAGAATTGTATAATAGCTATAACCAAACTACAAATTTTAAAGAAACCATATTAATCAGTAAAAATAAAGTCAAAAACTAAAACTGTAAATTAAAATTATTTTTAATTCTATTTCTTTAATTTTTATTTTTTAAATAGTAACTTCCCACTCCTGTGGTCCTTTGCTGATATCCCTCGGCCTTCCTTGTTCCTCTTTCTCTAAATCTTCTAAATAGTATTTTATTTATTATCTTCTAAATAATATTTTATTTATATTATTCTTCCTTAAAAAATATATTTAGTTTTAAGACTCACCTCCAAAAGTTAAGAAGGAACCTAGAGGAAGAAGAAATGAGTGAAATGAAATTACTAAACTAGGGTTCTATTTATATGTGTACTAAGGGATCTTGGGTCACTGGATCATCAAGATTAAATCTGGAATTGACATGCCATAGGTAAACATCTAACCACTAATCTCAAATCTGAATGGGTCAAGTTTTACATCTCTTAGATCTATTTATCTTATTATGTACTTGGTCATAAAACTGGCCAAATACAAAGCTTGTTAGGCATTTTAGCCTCCAACGGGTCGACCCGACACATTTTTTCTCTTCTTAAAACTGTACATTCTGCTTTCAATCTATTCTTCATAACTTCATCATTTTTACTCGGATTTGGACAGGTTATACGCGGAAATTGTCTAGAAAATCGCGACAGCCACAATGGAAAAGTTTTTGTAGCCAAACTCAGACATCTTAGTTCTTTTCTTAGTGAACTCATATTTCTTTATTGATCATATTATACAAATATCAGGTGTTACGTTCTTGTAACAACCCGTATTTTCAATAATCTGTTATAACATAAATCGAGGCAGAATTTAATTTTAAAATTTGAATCAAGGGAAACGGGCTATGCCATTGCGTTCGTCTCGGAAAAATACGCGAAATAGAGTCTGAGTTTTCGAAAATCGGAGTCCGTATGACCCGATTAAGGCCCAGCGAAGTTTTCAGAAAACTTCTAAGTAAAAACAGATTTCAAATTCAAATCTGAATTTGGAAAATTGGGCCAGTTTGGGCCAGGCGGGAGAATTCCCGCCAGAACACCTAAGTCGACAGCCCTGTCGACTTGGGAGTCGACTTGGTTGGACCCAAGTCGACAGCCCTGTCGACTTGGCTGTCGACTTGGTCCAGCCGGGCTGTTTAGCCTGGTGCACCATTTTGAGATTGTGTTGAGCTTGGGGGCCAGATTCGGTTTTGAGGTCTGAGATTGGAATTATGGTTTAATCCTATGGCCTAAAACACTTGCCTAATCTATAAATAAGACCCTAACCTACCCTAAATCATCATTAATCTATCCTACAACTAAACTATGGCAAAATCAATCCTCTCATGGCCTCCACTCTCTTCATAAATTCCTAAATAAATTTCTAAGTGATTTTCCATGCATACAAGTGTTTTCAAACTTGTATGAGCATCATTAGCTTGCATTCAAGTCAAGTTTTTATATTAGCATCATAAAGAAAGAGTTTTGGATCATTTTGGCTTGCATTTTGGGTTTGATTGATTTCATAAGGGCTTTGTCATATTTTTGTGACTTCTTAAGCATTGTAAGCCCTATTCTACTTTCATACTTAAACTCTAAAGTTAAATGTATGATATGCAAGTTCTCTATGATGTAATATGCAGGTTTATCATGTTATACAAGTTTGCTATGATGTAATATGCAAGTTTATCATGTTATGCAAGTATGCTATGATATGATATGCAAGTTCATCATGTTATGTTATGCAAGTTTGATATGCAAGTTGTCATATGATATGCAAGTTGTGTTATGCAAGTTTGGATTGAACATTTTGTTCATGCTATCATGTTATGCAAGCTTATCTTGGGTTTATGAACATAAAGCTTCAAGCTTTATGCTAAAAGGTTGCATTTTGGCAACATGTAAGTTATCATATCTCTTATGATAACTTGCATGTGAGGCTAAATGCGAACTTATGGCCATTTCTATATGTCATTTAGCACCATGTATCACCAATATGCCAAGTTTGGTTTTATGCATGCTTTTGGGGCCTAAAATGTAATATGCAAGTATATGAATATTATGTACATTTCATATGCCACCATGTTGAACTTGTGGCTTCAACACCTTTTATGTCATGATTATGCCAAGTTCCCTCTTTCTATCCTTTATGCGCTATTGCGATATGTAAGCGATGGGATTGCGTTTGGGGTTGGGTAAAAGTAAAAGACATAAAAACATAAGCTTGGGAATTTACCTATTAAGTTAGGTCTACCCATTGGGAATTTACCTATTAAGTTAGGTCTACCCAATTGCTTGAAAACTTGTAACATGTTTTGGAAACATGATGGACATAACACTTAGAAAAGATAAGTGTGACCAACTCGAGGTTGGGTTGAGTTTGTAGCGTAAACCTACCCGGAACCGACCGACTTAACTAGTTGCTACAAACAATAGGACCCAATGTGAGAAGTTGGTCATGTTGTACCTTGGACCCGAGGTTAGACCAAGTTGTGGTGTAAAGCTACCCGGACCCGCCCGGCTTAACTAGTAACCACAACAAGGTCTAATGTGAGAGGTTAAGGCGCATTAAATTAATTAATGCCTCGTGATTAGGGTTAAGTCATGGTCCACTTAGTACTTAACCAATTTGGGCTCGGTAGATTAATCGGGGTTAAGTCGTGAACTCATCGTTACACTTAACCAAGTTAATCCATGATTAGCAAGGGGGTTAAACCGTACTTAACCCACTAGAAAAATCCTAGCAATGGGGGCCCACTCCAGCAGTAATCCCAAGTTAGTATCATCTTGACCCTAGGGACTAGGCTAGGGTGGGGGCACGATTACTGGACTGGAGATAAGTGACCAAAAGCGACGGCAGAGGGTACGCCGATGTAGTTCCAGGCGGACTCTGGTCGTGCACATAGTCCGTAGCCGGAGAAAACATGCACGGGTACCAGTAGATCGGGACTGTGCACTCATGTTCATGGTGTCCAGGGATTGACACTCTAGGGTTTGATACACCCGAAGGGTGGACCCGGCACAGTTCGACTACAATTATGTTTGGGCCGTATTGACACCAACACGTGACGAGTTAGGTTTAGGGAGCCGATCGACTAGACCGTTTGGTTGGACCTCGTATTAGGGTCATTTCATGTTATTGGACCGCGGGTTAGGGTCACTTCATGTTAATGGGCCAAAGTTTGGGCCAAGGGATCAATACTTGTTTATTCAAGTCATGTTAATTTGCTAGTACACCTGTGGTGCAAAACCTTAATCCTGATTATGCGATGACACCTTTATCTACCTTGTTAGTTAATCATCATACTAGTATGTTGTTATCCTTATGTTCATCCCTGCTGCCCATGCCAGTTAACTTTATCAGTTTACATTGATTGTAGTAGGGCTTACTCAGTCTTTTTGACTGACCTGTTTTCTTTCGCCTCTTTTCTTTCGTTCCCCCCCCCAAGGTTCTCAGGGAGGGAATATTGGAGCTTAGCTGGATTTCTGACTGCTTGCTTGTGGGATTTAGCTCATGTACGGTTTGACATGAAGCTAGTTGTGGCTATCACTTCTTTTGGGGATTAGTATTTATGTATTTCAGTTTTCAGTTGATGTTGTTTTATCTAGACTGGTTTATTGGGAAAGTTGACATTATGATGTAACAGACTTGTTTTGAAATGGTTTGAAATCTTCCGCTGTTTTATCTATGATATTTACTCTGTTTACCTATATACATATGTTCTTGTTCTGCCTTGATATATCATTATGCATGTTTACCTGATTCAAACGCCCCTCCAAAGTCAGAGTGCTTGCAAGAGTCACCCTGGCGGAGGCGGGGTGTTACAAATTTGGTATCAGAGCATATGGTTTACGAGAAGGAACAAAAAGGTTTTTAGAAAATTTTTGGAAAACTATTTTCAAAACCAAGTATAAAGTATTTTCCAAGGAAAAGTCTAGTTTATTTTAAAGGCTATTCCCCAAAAAGCCATTAGCAAAATTCCTTCGTTTTTCTCCATTCTGAATCTGTCTTTTTCTTCGTTTTCAGTATGGCCGATAATTTTGCTATTCCGGAGGGAGTGCACGTACCTGTTTGGTATAGGAGACTTTTGGAGGCTTGGGCGACCGAAGCCGGCCCCGCAGATGTCCCGCCTCCTCCTCCTCCAGTAGTTAATATTCCTCCTCCTGTCGCTAATGTTCCTCCTCCTATTGTCGCTGAGGTTCCTCTTCCTCCTCCCCCTCAGCATCCTCAAGCTGACTTCGCAAAGACTTGCAAAGATTTCAAAGCAATGGGTGGCAAGAACTTTCAAGGCACTGAGACTTTTGTAGAGGCCAGAAATTGGTTGAAAGAGACCGAGGATTTATTTGCTATCTTTGGGATAGACGATCAGAGGGAGCTCTTGTTGGCGGTTTGGCTTATGAAGGATGAAGCCGCTTATTGGTGGGAAGTCACAAATGGTACTAGGCCTGTTGAGACTTGGGCCGATTTCAGGGCAAGGTTCATGCTTAAGTTTCTATCTTCTGCTGAGGAGAATCTGCAAATGGAGAGGTTCATAACTTTGAGACAAGGAGATATGTCTGTCAAAGAGTATGTGAATAAATTCAATCAGTTAGCTCGTTTTGGCTTGGATATGGTTAATACTCCTCAGAAGAAGGCTCTTCGTTTTGCTAGAGGATTGAATGAGACGTTGCAGGGATTGGCTATGTCACATATTCCCCATGGGGCCACATTTTAGAGTTTGGTTGATATGGCATTACTTCAGGGAGATGTCAAGAAGGAGATCAAGGTGAATGATACTCAAGCCAAGAAGACTGATTCTCAGGGAAAAGGAAATCAGGGTAATCCAAATGGTCAAAGCAGTCAAGGCAATCAGAACAAGAACAAGAGTCAAGGCAACAAGGGGAACAACAACAAGGGCAATAACAACAAGGCAAGAACAACAAGGGGAAGTGCCATTATTGCAGTTCAGTTGGGCATCTTATTAAGGATTGTAAGAAGAGAAAAAGGAAGAATGGTGAATGCTTTTTCTGCGGTGAGACTGGACATTTTAGTAAGGATTGCCCGAGGAAGCAAGGGCAAGTCCAGGGCCAGACTCAGCGTGCTGGACCTTCAGGAGGGCAAGTTCATGCTCTCAATGTCGCTCCAGTTCCCGATCGAGGTAGTATTTCTGTTAAGAGCCTTGTATATATTTCTGATTTTCCAGTTCGTACCTTGTTTGATTTTGGTGCATCGCATAGCTTTATCTCATCTGATCTTGTTGATAGTTTGCACCTTAGTACTAGCTTGGTAGATGATCCCGTCTGTGTCTCAAATCCTATTGGGGGTTCCGCCCATTTGTCTATGATATGTGGGGATTTGAGGATCTCTATACTGAGTGTAGAGTTCTTGTGCAGTGCTTATGTTCTTGGTTTTAGGGGATACGGATTGATATTGGGCATGGATTGGTTGTCCAGATATGGAGCCATTCTTGATTGTGAGCATAGGGTTGTGAGGCTCGTGACTCGCCTCGGAAACACCCTAGAGATTTCTTGTGATCCGAGAGGTCCCTTCATGTTGTGCTATCTGGAATCACTCGACTCGTCAATGGAAACTCTTCAGTCTGTGAGAGTGGTTCGAGAGTATCCGGATGTTTTCGATGAAGTTAGGGGGTTGCCCCCTAAGCGAGAGATTGATTTCCGCATCTATCTTGTGGATAATGCAAAGCCGGTTTCTTTGCCTGTTCGGCACATGGCTCCGCGTGAAAGGCGGGAGCTAAGTAAGCAAGTGAAAGAGTTGCTTGAGAAGAACTTCATCAGACGAAGTATATCTGAATGGGGAGCACCTGTGGTATTTGCTACCAAGGCAGATGGTTCTCTCCGACTTTGTGTTGACTATCGAGAGTTGAATAAGCTGACTAAGAAGAACAGACACCCGTTACCGAGGATTGATGACCTCTTTGACCAGCTTGTCGGTGCTTCTGTTTTCTCTCAGCTTAATCTTGCTACTGGATTTCATCAGCTCAGGGTAGCTGAAGATAGTATAGACAAGACTGCGTTCAGGACTCCAGATGGATTCTTCAAATGGCTTGTCATGCCGTTCGGCTTGACTAATGCACCTGCATATTTCGTGGACTTGATGAGTAGGGTGTTCAGGGAGTTCTTGAACAAGTTTGTCGTGGTCTTCGTAGATGATATTCTGATCTTCTCTAAGGATGAGGAAGAGCACGCAAGGCATCTCATGGAGGTGATGGATTCGCTTAGAGCGCATCAGTTGAAGGCCAAGTTCTCCAAGTGTCACTTTTGGAGAAGGGAAGTTAGATTCCTTGGGCATATAGTATCTAAGCAAGGCTTAGCGGTGGATCCCGCTAAGGTAGTTGCAGTTCAGGATTGGAAGACTCCAAGGAATGCAACCGAAGTGAGAAGTTTTCTAGGTCTTGCGGGTTTTTACCGGAAGTTCATCAAGGACTTTGCGAAGATTTCTGCTCCTCTCACTAAATTGACGAAGAAGAATTTAGTTTTTGCTTGGAGCATAGAATGCGAGCTTGCTTTTCAGAAGCTCAAAAGAGCCCTCACATCAGCACCCGTTCTAGCTTTGCCCGATGGAGGGAAGTTATTTACAGTATACACCGATGCATGTGGCACGAGGTTAGGAGCTGTTCTTATGCAAGAAGGAAGGGTGATATGCTTTGGCGGTAGACAACTCAAAGTGCATGAGAAGAATTATCCCACTCATGACTTAGAGTTGGCAGCAATAGTATATGCACTCAAGGCTTGGCGCCACTATCTTCTGGGAGAAAGATTTGAGCTTTATACCGATCACAAGTCATTGAAGTATCTCTTTTCTCAGAAGGATCTGAATTTGAGGCAACAAAGATGGATGGAATTCTTGGCGTCCTACGATTTTGAGATAGCTTATACCCCTGGCAAGGGGAATGTGGTAGCAGATGCATTGAGTAGAAGAAGGTTGACCCTAAGTCCTCTATTCGTTGAGATGAAGAATTTAGAGTATGTGGCAACCTTTGATTTCTCTTTGGCGGTTGAGTCGATGACCGGTTCTTTAGCATCTCTGGAACTCAGACCTACCCTTCTTGATCAAGTTGGGGCTTCGCAGAGAGAAGACCCTCAGATAGTTGAGATTATGGATAAGCTGATTCGAGGAGAGGCATCTAGTCATCTCGCTCGATATTCTATTGATGATAAGGGTTGGCTGAGGAGAGACGGAAGGTTATGTGTTCCAATGGTAGAAGATTTAGTAAGAAAAGTTCTTGAGGAAGCGCATCGCTCTAAGTTGACTATACATCCAGGCGGAGATAAGATGTATAAAGATATGAAGCGCATTTTCTTTTGGCCTGGGATGAAGAAGGATGTGGCAGAGTTTGTCTCTAGATGTATCATTTGCCAGCAAGTTAAGGCCGAGTCGAAGAAGCCTGGTGGGCTATTGCATCCTCTAGACATTCCACTATGGAAGTGGGAGAGTATTTCCATGGATTTTATCGATGGGCTACCAAGGTCAAGGAAAGGGAATATGAGCATTTGGGTTATTGTGGATAGACTTACGAAGAGTGCTCATTTTATTCCGGTGAAGAGCAAGAGGACCGCATCTGGGCTAGCGTCTGTATATCTTCGTGAGATTGTGAGACTACATGGAGTCCCTTCTAGTATAGTCAGTGACCGTGACCCAATCTTTACAAGTCAATTCTGGAATAGCTTGCAAGAAGCCATGGGCACGAGGTTGAATCTAAATACTGCTTATCACCCACAGACGGACGGTCAAACCGAAAGGGTGAATAGGGTACTCGAGGATCTGTTGAGGCTTTGTATTCTGGATTTTGGTGGTACTTGGGAAGACCATCTTCCTCTTGTTGAGTTTGCATATAATAACAGTTATCAGGCAAGCATAGGGATGGCACCATTCGAAGCTTTATATGGAAGGCCGTGCAAGTCCCCTACATGTTGGTGGGAGACTACAGATAAGCTTATACTTGGGCCTGATCTGATCAGAGATACATCCGAGAAGATCGAGTTGATTCGGAGACGGATGAAAGCAGCCCAAGACCGACAGAAATCCTATGCTGATAAGCGAAGAACTGATTTGGAGTTTGATGTTGGGGATATGGTTTTCGTGAAGGTTTCTCCTTTGCGGAATGTGGTCCGATTTGGAGCCGTTGGGAAGTTAGCACCGAGGTTTGTTGGACCATTCCCTATTATAGAGGGGATCGGGCAGATGGCTTATAGAGTGGAGTTGCTCGAGGAGCTTGCCGGAGTACACGATGTTTTTCATGTCTCGCATCTCCGGAAGTGTTTACATGAATCAGCAGAGGTTGTTGAGCCAAGTGTTCTGAAAGATGTGGAAGTGGAGAAAGAAGCTACCTTGAGGAGAGCTCTGATTCGTATCTTGGGGACGGAGACCAAGAAGCTAAGGAATCGAGAGGTCAAATTGGTGAAGGTTCAATGGGGTGAAGCCGAAGAAGACGCGACTTGGGAAACCGAGGAGAAGATGCGTGGGCTTTATCCATTCCTTTTTGAGGGTACACTCTCAATCTCTTTTCTTTGATTAGCATATCTTTCTCTTTGCTATCCATGTTTATCTAGTTTATCGTGTTAATCTCGTCATGAGAACCTTAGGTAGAAACCCTTTGGACGAAACATGTGTTTGAAACATGTTATGCTTGATGGTTGCAAGTGGTTGCAAGTGTTTGCAAGTGGTTACTCGTGGATGCATTATACACGTTAGGCACTAGATCGGCTCACACACTCCTCATATTGCATATGCATGAGTGTTTATGCTTATTCATGGATGAAAATTTTTGTGTTATCACATGGATGTTGCATATGGATGTATGTTATGTGCACACATATAGATGTTATACATTATGTTAGAAATTGCATACATATGGATTCATTTCACTAACATAATCTGCATTGATGATATTTACATTAGATAGGTACATATACACACACCTTTGCATATGTTCATACAACATTTAGAATCTTGTAAGGACAATGATTGCTCGTGGATGATGTTTTGAGTAGATGGATGTTGGATGGTAGGATACGTTCTTCCTAACTTGACGATTTCGGGGACGAAATCCTTTAAGGAGGGGAGAATGTAACAACCCGTATTTTCAATAATCTGTTATAACATAAATTGAGGCAGAATTTAATTTTAAAATTTGAATCAAGGGAAACGGGCTATGCCATTGCGTTCGTCTCGGAAAATACGCGAAATAGAGTCCGAGTTTTCGAAAATCGGAGTCCGTATGACCCGATTAAGGCCCAGCGAAGTTTTCAGAAAACTTCTAAGTAAAAACAGATTTCAAATTCAAATCTGAATTTGGAAAATTGGGCCAGTTTGGGCCAGGCGGGAGAATTCCCGCCAGAACACCCAAGTCGACAGCCCTGTCGACTTGGGAGTCGACTTGGTTGGACCCAAGTCGACAGCCCTGTCGACTTGGCTGTCGACTTGGTCCAGCCGGGCTGTTTAGCCTGGTGCACCATTTTGAGATTGTGTTGAGCTTGGGGGCCAGATTCGGTTTTGAGGGCTGAGATTGGAATTAGGGTTTAATCCTATGGCCTAAAACACTTGCCTAATCTATAAATAAGACCCTAACCTACCCTAAATCATCATTAATCTATCCTACAACTAAACTATGGCAAAATCAATCCTCTCATGGCCTCCACTCTCTTCATAAATTCCTAAATAAATTTCTAAGTGATTTTCCATGCATACAAGTGTTTTCAAACTTATATGAGCATCATTAGCTTGCATTCAAGTCAAGTTTTTATATTAGCATCATAAAGAAAGAGTTTTGGATCATTTTGGCTTGCATTTTGGGTTTGATTGATTTCATAAGGGCTTTGTCATATTTTTGTGACTTCTTAAGCATTGTAAGCCCTATTCTACTTTCATACTTAAACTCTAAAATTAAATGTATGATATGCAAGTTCTCTATGATGTAATATGCAAGTTTATCATGTTATGCAAGTTTTCTATGATGTAATATGCAAGTTTATCATGTTATGCAAGTATGCTATGATATGATATGCAAGTTCATCATGTTATGTTATGCAAGTTTGATATGCAAGTTGTCATATGATATGCAAGTTGTGTTATGCAAGTTTGGATTGAACATTTTGTTCATGCTATCATGTTATGCAAGCTTATCTTGGGTTTATGAACATAAAGCTTCAAGCTTTATGCTAAAAGGTTGCATTTTGGCAACATGTAAGTTATCATATCTCTTATGATAACTTGCATGTGAGGCTAAATGCGAACTTATGGCCATTTCTACATGTCATTTAGCACCATGTATCACCAATATGCCAAGTTTGGTTTTATGCATGCTTTTGGGGCCTAAAAATGTAATATGCAAGTATATGAACATTATGTACATTTCATATGCCACCATGTTGAACTTGTGGCTTCAACACCTTTTATGTCATGATTATGCCAAGTTCCCTCTTTCTATCCTTTATGCGCTATTGCGATATGTAAGCGATGGGATTGCGTTTGGGGTTGGGTAAAAATAAAAGACATAAAAACATAAGCTTGGGAATTTACCTTTTAAGTTAGGTCACCCATTGGGAATTTACCTATTAAGTTAGGTCTACCCAATTGCTTGAAAACTTGTAACATGTTTTGGAAACATGATGGACATGACACTTAGAAAAGATAAGTGTGGCCAACTCGAGGTTGGGTTGAGTTTGTAGCGTAAACCTACCCGGAACCGACCGGCTTAACTAGTTGCTACAAACAATAGGACCCAATGTGAGAAGTTGGTCATGTTGTACCTTGGACTCGAGGTTAGACCAAGTTGTGGTGTAAAGCTACCCGGACCCGCCCGGCTTAACTAGTAACCACAACAAGGTCTAATGTGAGAGGTTAAGGCGCATTAAATTAATTAATGCCTCGTGATTAGGGTTAAGTCATGGTCCACTTAGTACTTAACCAATTTGGGCTCGGTAGATTAATCGGGGTTAAGTCGTGAACTCATCGTTACACTTAACCAAGTTAATCCATGATTAGCAAGGGGGTTAAACCGTACTTAACCCACTAGAAAAATCCTAGCAATGGGGGCCCACTCCAGCAGTAATCCCAAGTTAGTATCATCATGACCCTAGGGACTAGGCTAGGGTGGGGGCACGATTACTGGACTGGAGATAAGTGACCAAAAGCGACGGCAGAGGGTACGCCGGTGTAGTTCCGGGCGGACTCTGGTCGTGCACATAGTCCGTAGCCGGAGAAAACATGCACGGGTACCAGTAGATCGGGACTGTGCACTCATGTTCATGGTGTCCAGGGGTTGACACCCTAGGGTTTGATACACCCGAAGGGTGGACCCGACACAGTTCGACTACAATTATGTTTGGGCCGTATTGACACCAACACGTGACGAGTTAGGCTTAGGGAGCCGATCGACTAGACCGTTTGGTTGGACCTCGTATTAGGGTCATTTCATGTTATTGGACCGCGGGTTAGGGTCACTTCATGTTAATGGGCCAAAGTTTGGGCCAAGGGATCAATACTTGTTTATTCAAGTCATGTTAATTTGCTAGTACACCTGTGGTGCAAAACCTTAATCCTGATTATGCGATGACACCTTTATCTACCTTGTTAGTTAATCATCATACTAGTATGTTGTTATCCTTATGTTCATCCCTGCTGCCCATGCCAGTTAACTTTATCAGTTTACATTGATTGTAGTAGGGCTTACTCAGTCTTTTTGACTGACCTGTTTTCTTTCGCCTCTTTTCTTCCGTTCCCCCCCCCCCGGTTCTCAGGGAGGGAATATTGGAGCTTAGCTGGATTTCTGACTGCTTGCTTGTGGGATTTAGCTCATGTACGGTTTGACATGAAGCTAGCTGTGGCTATCACTTCTTTTGGGGATTAGTATTTATGTATTTCAGTTTTCAGTTGATGTTGTTTTATCTAGACTGGTTTATTGGGAAAGTTGACATTATGATGTAACAGACTTGTTTTGAAATGGTTTAAAATCTTCCGCTGTTTTATCTATGATATTTACTCTGTTTACCTATATACATATGTTCTTGTTCTGCCTTGATATATCATTATACATGTTTACCTGATTCAAACGCCCCTCCAAAGTCAGAGTGCTTGCAAGAGTCACCCTGGCGGAGGCGGGGTGTTACAGTTCTCCTCTTCAAAAAATATTTCATCACCGAAATCTCCAAGGATGGAAAAATTTAATTAACAACCAAAACCAAAACTACAGGCATAAAAATAATTCATTGCATCCATTATCTTAAAAATTTATGATGGCAAATATGTTGTTATTAGGGCTGTCAATGAATACCCAAAAAATCCGAAATCCGTCTGAATCCGTATCTGAAATATCCGTTATCCGGCGTTATCTGAAAAGCAGATACGGATAACCGATATTCGAAAAGTTTTCGGATACAGAAATGGTTATAGTGGTATCCGTATCCAAAAAACATCCGTCCGACTAATTGACGTAATATATATAAATCAAAAAAAGAAAACAGAGTTAATAATTATTTTGTAACTGTTGGATGTTACTGTGATATAAATTACTGTCCATTTTTAGTGAAAAACGGTAGTCTTAATGTTTAATTTTGGAATATTTTTGGATATGGTTATGTGCATTAGTATAAAGCACTATTTCATCATTACATTCCTTCATTTTTTGGTTTTTTTATAAACATTAGTATAAAAATTATTCTATGTTGATCCAAACATTTTTATTTATACTCTTAAAAATTCATTAATGACTGGCGAAGTGGATAAATACCCGATATCCTTCCGTATCCGAAAATTAAGCGAATACGGATATCCGATATCCGAATATTAAACGGATACGGATATCCGATATTCGAAAATAATTCCAGATACGGATATGGCACTATCCGTATCCGAAAGCATCCGTTGACAGTCCTAGTTGTTATGCACTCGTGTAGTGTATATGTCCCTAAATAAGGCAAAAGATTAGACGGTCTACTGGTTCATTCGACCTTTCGTTTATGCAATTATGCTCATATCGTGCTTTAAATGTATGCAAAAACCTTAATAATGACTGATAATTCTATATGCATGCTGCAACAATCGTCGATGTGCAACATCCATATGCTATTCTTCTATTTGTAGCAATCATAAAATTAATAATGAAATGCAACTCACATCCATATGCATATGCTTTCGTGAGCTATTTGGCTGATCCTAAAAGATAAAGTGTATATATGTGTCCATTGCATCCACTAGAAAATACTTGCAACCACTTACATTTATCATACATAAAATTTCCTAATAACATGTTTACATCTAATTCTACTATCCATTTGTTTAATCCTAAGATCTACTCTCCTAAAGGATACTAGAAGAAAGATCCTAATCAAAGAAAAACGCTAATGATAGAACATCAAAAGGATGTTTGTCAAAAGGATATGAGTAAGAAACTTGGATTTTCTCTTAAGGCGCCAAGTCACTGCATCTAAAACTTTTCCTTGTTGAGACGAATAATCTTGTTGTAGGATTGTTTGATGTTATACCCTATAACGACAAACTAATGACTCATGCTCTTTCTTTATCTCTTCTAACTAAATGGCTCCTATAGTGTTTATTGAGTCATTATTGCTAAATTTATTGGAAAGCTTTACCATCGTATTTATTCTAGTTATTATAAGAAAATCCTTACAAGTTTCGGAGCAATTTCCATTAGTTTATCTCTACAAAAAATCCATTCGCTTCCAACTCATCTGTTCATTTATCTCCTTAAAGTATTGAACTCATTCTATCTAGTCTGGTATAACCCACTTGTTGTTACAACTTGGCCTAAAATTCTAGAGTCCACTCCACCCTCTAAGTAGAGTCTTGTTGACCTCATTAATTTTATTGTATTCATGCTCTAAATCCACAGCTTTAATCCTTTTACTTATAATTCCTATATACGTTCCACTTATATTGTCAAATTCCTATAAGAGTACTTTTTTTAAAATTCTCTATTTATTTTTCAAAACTCAATTTACCCCTTAAAATATTATTTGAAAAATACTTGTAGGAAAAGCTTAATATTTATAGAGTTATAAAAATTTCATTTTGAAATAAACTATTATTTATGAAGTTTCTAAAAGTATGAATATTATATCAAAGCTTACCATCTTTATAGATTTCCATTCCTAATGCCACGCATATGGGGTTATACCCAAAGTAGATTTACAGTTTTTTTTCTTACTAAAATTATTTTCTTTAAATTTATTTTTTTATCATCAATGTTTATCCTGTTATTCTTATGGAATCTCTATTTCCATACTAATCATCACATATGAATATTCAATCATTATCTTGATAACTAAATTTATTGCATATTCCAAATTGGTGGTCATATGCGAACCTAACACTCTTGGGTTCTATTAACCCAATCTGGTAACTATGTAAAAATTCATCTATAAGGACCTTCCATATGTTACTATTCTATAACAGGGTTTCTAGGATTTACTAAACTCATTTCATGTCCAAATGCCGAAATCTTGATGAACATCAACCTCTCATCATCAAACTTTACTAATGGTGAAGTTTATTCCTATGTCCCATCATAATCAAAACACATTTTTACGATAAATCATCTAAAGTCATATTTTCTCCTTTTTGTTTCAATTATTTTTTTATGATTGATAAACTATGCTTAGATTTAGCCTTGGTTCCCCTAAGTTACAAGAGATTATTTTAAAACACACTGAGTCAAAATGAGTCTTAACTGCTAATTGTACTAATGGGAACCATATATGGTCAAATGTTCCTCTTCATATAGCGGGTTTCTACTAATGTAGCTGGGCGTATTCAGTCAGCCTAAAACTCAGTTTCGCTTATATCCTTTCTCTTAATCGGGGTATGATAAAGATCCATAGAAATGCTTCCTTCCTCTTACGATGGAGTATTCCAAAAAAGTTACATATACACCAAATGCTTTCATTCCAAGAATTCTTAACGCGCCTTCTTTCTATTAATGCATCAATTACATCCTTACTCTTATCTAGAATATATGAAACACCCAAAATCATAGGATGACTAAAAATCCATCTATCTTTATGTTCTTAAGTTCCAATCCCTCTAAGAGGACAAATAAAACAATGACTTATGGATAACTAACAACTCAAACTACCCTCATAATTGGTAATATTTCCAAAACTTAACGGAAAAACTAATGAAAATTATCTCAGTGTAGTTCCTCTCATGAGTCTCTAGTACTTAATGTCACTAGATAGGACTGATACTGATGTATTAGCCAAAACTCTTCCTGGTGGGGTATGTTAAGGGAAACTGACATCTTAGAATTCTTTTAGTAACATTTTTATAGTAATCCACTAATCTAAAAAAACTTCCTACCTCCATAATTAGCTCTTAGAAAGCTTGGTCTACGGTCTATGTACTTCAAGGATATTAAATAACTCTACTAAATACCAAACATTTTCCTCATCACCTTTCGGCCCATAAAGACTCCTATAAGTTTATTCACAAATCATCCTACTCATCAAGTCAACGAACTATGCTGATGCATTACTTAGTCCAAAAGATATGACTAACTATTCATAAAATCCATTAGGTGTTCTAATGGATGTCTTGTCTATATTACCTTCTACTACTCAAGACTGATGGAAATTACAGCAAGGCCTGGCTATGGAAGAATCTCGGTTCCTACTAACTAGTTAAAGACACCATCCATATGAGGCTAGGGATTGTAACAGCCCGTATTTTAGGTATCGGAGGATCATAAAATATTTTTATTTTATTCCCTGAGCGTTGGATCATTCTCATATTTTAATATGTTGCTTATGAGGATATAAGACATGTCCATAATTTTTACCAATTTCGTCTATGTCCACTTTCCCCTGTCAGTCTTGTACAGGGTATAACTTTTGACTTGGGTCGAATCAGGTGTTGAGATCTGTGTCATTGGAAAAGAAATGACGATTCCCTTTCCGTAGAGTAGTCACGTTAAAGATTTGGATCAGCGTTTTGGGAGAAATCGTTATTTTAAGATTTTTCATTTTATTGTCCAAGTTTTGGGAGCCATAACAGGCTGATTTGTAGAGGCCCATTAGTGGGCTGGTGGAAAGCTATAAATAGGGGGTGAGAGGTATGGAGAATAGATACTTTCTCCATTCTCTCATTTGGTAGCCTTGTGTTCCTCCTTCCTCTAACACCTTTCCACCATTAAAATCGAGATCTAAGGACGGGAATCCAAGATCTATAACATTTGACGCTAGATCTACATCATTTGAAGTGAGAGTTCATAGAACTGAAGGATTTGGATCAATTTCTTCGGTGTCCAAAATCTAATTTCATCATTTTTACTTTGATTTGGAGAATTGGTGAGTGATATGCCTCTCTCACACGGATTCAATCTAGTATATGAGTGATTGATCCTGTTTTTCATCAAATTCAAGTTGTTTTCCTTATATCTACATCATAGTAAGTTCAATTTCATATGAATCACCATAGGATCTAATTTAGCAACTTAAAACTGGTAATTTCTATGCTATTTCATATGTTTATGCAAGTTAGTTCCATAATTATGTTCATATGTTCATTTATTATGATTTTAATGAAATTGCATAATTTTGGTGAAAATCGTCATATTCATGTTGTTAGTGATTTCATAAGTGATTATGGTTGTATGTGATGAATAGATTTCTTCGAGATAGTCGATTGGCGGAGTTTTGGTAGAAATTGGACTTGGATTGGACATGTGCAGGTTTTGGTCGGTCTGTAGTACGAGTGTAACACAAGTGGTAGTACACGTCCCTGATCGGTCGGTCAAAAGAGGTCGGGTCGGTCCGAAGTAGTCGGGTCGGTCGGATGGAGCTTGGGTCGGTCTCCTGTTCTGGTCGGTCGTGGTGGAAGAAGCCTGGTCGGTCATGGAGTTGAAGTGGTGAAGCTTTTGGGTTGGTCGGTTAGGGAGGAAGCTACCGGGTCGGTCGCAAGTTGGGTCGGTCGGTCGGGTCAGTCGATAAGAACCATGACAGTATTTGTGTCAAAATATGCCTCAAATCTGTCGCTAAACAGGCATTAGCGACGGATTTCCTACGTAAATGTATGGTCGGTAAGAACCATGACAGTATTTGTGTCAGATTTTGCAATGGAATTTTGCAAGAGGTTTCCGACATTTTTCCGCCATTTTACTAATTTTTCAATAAAAATAAATTTTATTTATTAATTTTAATTTAATTTAATTTATATATTGACTATTTACCGATGGATAATTAAATTATAATAAAATATTACTTACATAAGGAGTTGGAAAACCCTTGCTAAATAGTAAGGGATTAGCGACGGATAATTTCAACTTCTTATTCACCTTAAATATTTGTCGGTAATTCGTCACAAATCGCTACAACAAAACTTGTAAAGAGCTATAATATAAAATATTTGTGAAAATTAATATGTTTAACTCAGAATTTCTAATTTTAAATACATATTTTATTCAAACAAATATTTTATTACACATTTGAATAGTACACAATTATGTTTCTCTTTGTTACAGAATAACTATACAAAATGCTTATTTGTAAAAGCATTGGCTCGCTACATACACTCAGTTACACTCACTCAATATGTTCATCTACAGTGGTTAATCCAGAATTTGCCTCATCGTCCGTTGTACCTGTCAAAATAGAATAACACAATAAACTGAAAAGGAAACAATTTATAATTATTTGTATGAATATTATAACTAAAATATGATTTCACTTACATTGCTGGTATTGTAAATTAGCAAATGCAAAAAGGGGCAAATAGATAACTACATGCATTTATATAGCTTGACACAAGGAAATATGTACTGTACTTGTTGCTTCAAAATACGATAGAATTTTACCACTTTTCCATTCACAATATATTGTTATACTTCAACCTTATTGTTCGGAAGAAGATGAACATATGCAATAAACCACGTAGCCATTAATCCATCAAAGGTAATACATAATCTAATAAGCAATAAAACCATGTGGGGAATTATATTCTAACACTTACTGCATTCACAGTGATAGGCTTCGCTGCAGTTAAATCTATGACTGGAAGAAGCAGCCGGTTTTGCTATCATCTCAGCTGCAGCTTTCATTTCATCTGGACACGAAGAGGAAGCAGACTCCCCTTCATCTAAATTTAAGTCATGCTTATGAAAGTACATAATAGAACACGAAGGCCACTTTTTTTCAGAACTGTTGTGAATAGTTCAGGACTCTTATTAATTGTGCAACTTGTGAGCTTTCTGTTTTGAATTAGCACTATCAGAATGCTTTGTATATAAATCTTATTCAGCTTTATCTGTAGCTACTTTATTCTAACTATTTACTTGCATGGAGTCCATTTGCATAACTTGGACTTGCTCTTTTGAGTATGGTCTTGGGATGGTATTTGAGCGGAGTGAACTGCCACACATGTCTGTTGCCACTGACGTGCCGATGGCGGACAGAAATGTGTGCCAATGGCTGTGTTTGCAGTGTGATTTTGTGCAAGTTTAAGAAGATGATATCAAAACACCAGGATTAACAAATGTAAAATGTTGAACCTACTAGCATATACACACTGCAAAATGTTTGAATTTGAATTTGTATTTGAGCGATAGAGCATTGCTCTTGCGCTGGTTGACTAGTTATCCATGAACAAGCACACTAATCGAAATAGAGATCAACTTCTATTCATTAAAAGAAACACATGAACTTGTAAATTATTACAACTATATGGAGTATTTATTATTTATAGTTTAATGCGTGATCTACTACTATTTTCCATGGAAAGGATTAGTATATTTTAGGTGCTACAACAGACATGATTATTTGAGCTTGCAATTTACTAGTTCAGAACTTCATAACAGTGGTTGGCAAAATATTAAATATGGAATAGTTGTTATCTAAAAAACTATGTAAATGTGCAAACACAAACCAAAAGAGAAAGAGATAGTGAACTACCAAACTCCTATGAATTTTTGCTTGATTCCTTATTGAGATAAGTTTAGAGATCTCTTGCTTATAGCAAGAGAATATATGATCATAGAATACTGAAGGAATGCCAGGACGGGTAAATATATATGCATATCCTTGCATTTCTTTGCCAGAAGGGAACCTCCAGTGACCCTGCAAGAAAATTTTATGATGATTATGTATCATTAAATTCTGACATCAGGTGATTACATGTGATTGATAAGATTGGAAGAGTGGTGTTATTTAGTATTAACTTGGTAATGATAGAGACGAACTAATTTTGTTTTGCTTCACTAGTTATTATTTAACAAAAGTCAAAACTTCATCAGGGGATTGAATTTTCAATATATTATTTAACAAAAGTCAAAACTTCATCAGGTCTGTTTGTCTGACACTATATTAATCTTATGTATTGTGTAGTTGACTTTTCAATATATGTCTGACACTATATTAATCTGTTTATGATGTTAATATAGATCCATAATTTTACTCAAATTGGATACTAAAAATAAATATCTACCATTGGCTCATACTTTCTCTACATGGGTTATCTTTAGCGCATTGTCCTGTATTCTACGTGCTAATACATATGAAACTTAGTCTCTTGCACAATTGTAATGTCATTCTAGCTGTTCACCGATACATATGAAACTTATCATTATGTAAACAATTAAACATTTAGTCTGTTTAGTTTAGATGTGAGGGAATGGTGCATTGACAGTCTGCAACCATAAATGATGCTTGCTTACTTATGCTATATTATCATGTAAAAAATGTTCCTTAGAAACATTCATTCCCAATTTACTGCCGTAAACAATTATTTTGATGAAATTAGTTCATCCGTGTTTGCCTTTTCTGTCGGTCATTATTGTATATGCTTGTGTTTTCCTTCTGTGTATATATGCATGTCTGTATTCGCTTAAGATTTTGATAACAACCTTTCATTTGTCTGTCTACAGTAACTTTTCTACCACGGTTCCTGTAGCTGTTGATTTATTTATCAAGTACGCTTTTGTCTCATACTGTTGAACTGTTTTATTGTTCATGGACACGCACCTCAGTATAATTTATTGATACACATGTCAACTAATTGTTCGCAGCTGAAACTGAGATTAATAATCAGGTTTGTTTTATGGTTAACTCAAAACTGTATTATGCCAATAATCTCAACCCTCACTATGAAACTGTATTCATGGTAAACCAATTAATATACAAATTGGTTTTACATCAGTTTTAATGCGAAAGATGGTACTTTGTCAATATTGTTGATTTCAGTGGTAGATCACTAAATTGTTAAATTATAGGATGGAAATTTACACTGGAGAATAACAGTAAATGTTTTAATATTATCAGTGGATGTACAAATACTTGTTTGATAATTTATTTCTCATTTATTATAGGAATGGAAAAAGCATTTATGCACCGCTTGTTATGTACCTTTTTGTGCCTTCGTGCATTGGATAGTTAAGCAAACATTGTTGAACAAACAAATCTCCTTTGACATTTCTGATGATTAAACCAACCATTAAAAAGATTTTTCCATGTCAATCTTGCAAAATCAAATTCTGTAAATTCAAATAAATAAGAAACGTGTTTTTAACTTGTCTTTATAAATCTTTTCCACTATATTCAATTTATTCTCTTTATAAATATCAGCATATTCAGACTATGTCGTATTTAAATATCGCTCACCACTTTCAGTTGAAACTAAATTCAGACTATTCTACTTGCATAGAGTTTGTTTGCATGATGGAATCCAAGATCTGATAAAAATACATTATCATTCATTGTGACCAAAACACCCACATTTTGAACATTTAATAAGGTTCCATTCATATGTGATTTCCTGCCAAATATTATTATTATCTGCACCCAGTATAAGAACTTTTTAGGTAAAGAAAACTTAGCATCTATTTCAACAACCACCATAGCAAATGATATACAGACCATTCCTTTTCTAACTTGGTCTGTTTCAATTCGCATGCTAAGAATCAAAACGATTCGACCAATAGCTTCCTCTATCCAAATAATTTTACAGTACAATAACTTAATGAATTATAAATTATTACTAACTGCTAGCTTACTGTGACCGAAGAACTTCAGATTGAAGAAGAAGAGCAGCTTGGAATTGGATCGTCGGCCTCTGCCTAGCGCCTGTACCCTGCTCTTGATGTGGATCTTCTGATTCTTCGAATCGCTTTTTTTCTTCGCGATTTCGATTTTTGAATCCGCATCAGCTTTAGCAGCTTCGGGGAAGGGCCGAGCTTGTGTGGAATTAAGTAATTTTGTGGATTAACTTTTTGATTGAGAAAGATTTGATGAAAACGGGCTCTTGTTACAAAGAGGAAATAAAAAGAGGGGAGAAGAAATGGGGAAAACTGGAAAAGAACGCCTGACTAACGAAGTGGGTATACAGAGATCCGAAACTGACGTTGTCAACCCTTTCTGATCGTTGGATCAAATAGTATTGAACGATGATGAATGGGGTGGTTTTATAAGCGCGGATCAGTGTTTTCTCATTCCTGTACACCCTTCCAGACTTGTAATATATGATAGATTAGTTTTAATTAGTTAAATTAGTTCAGCCATTTACTAATTGTTAACGTTTAAGAATAATAAATATAAATATAAAAAGATTTGTTAATTAAATTAATTCAACCAGTGTTTCCTCAAATACTTTTGTAACATATGAGTAAAAGAATTTTTATCATAATGTTGTGATATTTACGTTTAAAATTTTATTTTTGAATTGCAATATCCAATTTTTATAAACTTTACGATTTATTTAAAATTTATTTAAGATGATTTCAAAATTTCAAAATTTTCAAAATATAAAATATAATTATCAATTATAATTATAAAATATCAGTATCACCTATAATTGCAACTGTAATTATTAAATACAATTATATAAAATTAATTATTGAATACTAGATACCAATTCATAATTATTAAATTTTATTATTAATTATTAAATAATTATTATAATAAACTGAAATTTTCATCCCTTGTGAATCAGCTAGAATTCTATTACAAAATAGTTTCGATAATTATTCGTCGGTATTCTGCCTGTATTTGCAGCGGAAAATAGCGACATCAATTTTTTGTCGGTAATTTGATGCAATTTGCAACGGATTAGTGAGGGATGACAAAAGACGATGGTAATAAATAAAAGTAAAAAAGTTTGAAAATACAAAAAACTATCTCTTGCAAATCACATGGAAATCCGTCGCAAATTAGCGACGGAAATTTCCGCTTCTAAATATTTGACGCTAAATCAGTGTTTTCTTGTAGTGGGTGGTATGTCAAACCTAGTCGGTCTGTTTATTTTGGGTCGGTCGGCTCGAAGAGGATGGGTCGATCACATAGGGTCATTTCTGAAAAGAAAAAAAAATTCAGGTACGACCTAGATTTGAACAGCGCAGTGCAGTAAATATACGAAGTAGGAATATATGAAGTGTTGAATGTGTTCGTTGATCGGTGTGGAACAACGAATGAGATGACAACTCAAAGGTCGTGAATTGGTGGATAATAGTTGCTTGAGAAGGTTGCTTAAGCTATGAATGGTCATTGGATTGGATGACTAGAGATGCGAAGGCCAAGAGAATATCGTTGTCGTAAGTTCTAGCAGGCTCAAAGCAGAGGTACAATGGGGGCACCCAAAAGACTGGATGGTTGTTGGTCGAGTACCCTGGGTATCATTAAAAGGCCTAGTTGTCAAGGTTAAACAAACATACATATCGTTGAAAGGTGTATGGATTTTATGCTAGAAATGACGTTACCATTAGCCCTTGACGTATGACAAGGTTGGCTGTAACAACCCGCAAATTCTGAACCAATTTAAAAAATTTATTTTAGAAAATTTTAATGAATTTTGAGGTTATAATATAATTTATATGGATAATAATGGCTAGAATTTATTTTAATCGAAGTTAAAACGAATATAAATTTAATTTAAATATAAATGGAGTTAGAAATAGCGCGATAGTATAAAATTTTAATTTTGAACTTTAACTGAATGTACAGGACTCATAATAAATCAGAATTGAGTGAAATTAGAAATATTTAAATCTGTTTAATCACATCTTTCTAACGAATCTGAAAAATTGAAATTTCATAGCGGAAATCAAAAGTTATGGCCAATTCAATTTTTAGAAAGGTCGCTGTAGAATTTATATATATTTATATATGGCCCAAAGGGCTACTTTTCACATATGAAGGAATTTGGACTCGAAACCACTTCCATTGAGTCCGGAATAATGTTTCTGCATTTAAAAAGTATAAACACTTATATATTTTGAGTTTCGGAATTTATTTGTTTAAAAATGTATTTTTAATATTAAATACATTGGCCTTGAAAATAGTCATTTTTCAAACGACCTCCGTTTTCGACGAAACCACTTTTGTTGGAACCGAAGTGTCAAATTATAGCTAGGTTTCAATTTTCAGAATTTTTCGAGTTAATATGTGAGCGTGGCAAAAGAAAATGTGTTTTGACTATTTTAGTTAAATTTAAACAACTTGAAAATAGCCATTTTTCAAACAGTCTCAGAATTCGACGAAATTAGTCTTGTTAGAACCGTATCGTCATAAGAAAGCTTAAAATAATTTTTCTGGAATTTTCTGAGGTCATATGTGGCCCCGGGATATTTAAATGTACGATCGATATTTAATTAATTAATTTTTAATGGGATTTTAAATAAAATTTCTATGGATTTCGGAATTGGTCCCCGAGACCTGTCCCATTGTGTTCAAAAGGCCTCAAAACGTTAAGATCGACAGTAAGCAAGCCCAATTCGGAGACAGCCCGCATTTTCACCTTTATAACACGTTTTACGAAATTTAATAATAAAATAAATCCGAAAATAAAACCCTAACCCTAAAAAAAATGCAGCCGCCGCCTATTGCTTTCAAAGGCCTGAAATTTCCCAAATTCAAACGTCAATTTCTCTCAATCCGTTCAACGAAAATCTACAAACTATATACCAAATCGAAGAGAATTCAGAGAGCTTCGAATCTATACGGTTGAGATCGGATTTTGGTGCACGGATTTCGCGAATTCTGGCGAGGAAGTGGCCGCGTTTGGGTTCGGATTTCGAGGCGAGGAGGGGGCCGAGTTGGCTGGGCTTCTGGGCGGTGGTGGCTCGCGGGCAGAGCTTCGGAGTGGTGATGTTTGATCGGCGCCTGGGTGACCATAGGGGGGTGCGACTCGGAGGATTGGAGAAGGAATTGGGTGCGGCCGAATACGTTAAAAACGAGGAAGAAGGTCTTTATTTTATTATTATTTTATTAATTTAATATTTAATTTATGCAATCTTTAAAAATCGATATCTCTTTCATACGAGGGCCGTTTGACGAACCGTAAGTTGCGTTGGACTACTCTTTCCGAGATCTTCGCGACGGCGCAGACCAGAGCTGAATCCGAGATAGTCGAATTTTCAGCCATATCAATGTGAGAATTCTGAATTTTATTATTTAATTAATTATCAATTATTTTCTCACTTTAAAATGATTGTATTGTGATGTTAGTTTGGATCTGAGATGTTCTGTATTGTATAAATTATTGATTGTCGCTTGTGGTGTGTTCTGTTGTCCATGATTGAAATTGCATATATTGTTGAATTTTATTTGCGATTGGATCTAGTTGTTCTAACTTATTTTATATTGTCAAAATATTATTTTTATCTGAAATTGAACAACAGAAACTGGTTAACAAATAAAATCTTACATTTATTTGTTTACATTAAGAACAGATTTGTGAATTACAGTAAAAAATTTCTTTTTACTGTCACCTTAAACATAGGATATCATTGAATTAGAATAATTATGAAATATTAAATTTCATTGTTGATATTAAAAACATATTTACAAAACAAAACTTTATTTACATTGTATTTGTAAATTAAAAGTAATATTTGAGAAAACACATAAGTGTTTACATTTTATTTGAGAAAAAGAAGCCATTCTTTTATTTGTGTTTTTCGTCACAAATAATAACATAGAAAAAGAACCATTCTTTTATTTGTGTTTTCAACATAAATATATACATAGAAATGAATTATTATTTTTATTTGTGTTTATCAACACAAATATAACTCAGCAAAAGAATTATCTTTTTATTTGTGTTTACCAACACAAATAAAACTTAGAATATGAATTATCTATTTATTTGCATTTTACAATGCAAATATTACATAGAAAATAAGATCACAAATGAATTATCTTTATATTTGTGTTCTTAACATAAACATAGAACATGAATCATCTTTTCATTTGTATTTTTAACACAAGCATAAACATAAGAAAAATAAATGTCTTTATATTTGTGTTCTTAACACAAATACACATAGAATAATGAATGTCTTTTTAATTTTTGTCCCTTAACACAAATATTAACATTGAAATTGAATTGCTTCTTTTATTTGTGTACTCAACACAAATATTAACATAGAAATTGAATTGTTTCTTTCTATTTGTGTTCTTAACACAAATATACACTTAGCAAATGAAGTATCTTTTTATTTGTGTCTCTCAACACAAATATAACTTAGAAAATGAATTGTCTTTATATATGTATTTTTCAATACAAATATAACATAGAAATTAAGTTCATCTTTTTATTTGTATTTTTCCATATAAATATAACATAGAAATTAAGTTCATCTTTTTATTTGTATTTTTTTCCATACAAATATGACATAGAAATAAAGTCCATCTTTTTATATACATGATGCAACACAAATATGAACTTAGAATTTGTTGCACAAATAAAATTCACTTTTTATTTGTCATTTGAAACTCAGAATTTATTAGACGAATAAAATCTACTTTTTATTTGTCATTGAAAAATTAGAATTTTATTATACAAATAAAATTGACTTTTATTTGACATTAGAATACATAGAAAATGTTTACATATAAAATATTCTTTTATATGTTATTAGAATGTATAGAAAAGTATAAACAAATAAAAGGATTCTTTTATTTGTTATTAAAACACATAGAAAAGTGTAAAACGATGAAATACCCTTTTTATGTTATTCTAGAATTGAAATTTTGAGTTCAATCTTTTATTTGCATTCACTAATGCAAACATACATTGAAAATAAAATTTACCCTTTTATTTGCATTCACAAATGCAAATATATTCAGAAAATAAAATTTGTTCTTTTAATTGCATTCTTTAATGCAAATATACATTGAGAATAAAATTCTTTCTTTATTTGCATTCACGAATGCAAATATATATTGAAAATAAAATTTGCTCTTTTTAAATTCACAAATGTAAATATACTTTGAAAATCAAGTTGTTCTTTTATTTGCATTCCACAATGCAATATAACTTCTAAAATAAAAGCTACATTTTTATTTGCAAACATAAAAATGAGATAAACATCTTTGTCAAACTTGATTTAGTTAAAATGAAATAAACATTTTTGCCAAACTTGATTAGTTAAAATAATTACTTTTGTCAATTTATACTAGTTGAAATAAAATAATCACTTTTATCAATTTATACTAGTGGAAACAAAATATGCACTTTTGTCAAATTGATTAGTTAAAATGAAATAAACACTTTTGTCAACTTATACTAGTTAATAACAAAATATTCACTTTTATCAATTTACATTTGTTGAAAAAAATTATTCATTTTAGTCAATCTATATTAGTAAAACCAAATAGACATTTTGTCAAAATATTCATTTTTGTCAAAATGAATTACTTGAAGCAAGTTATATATACATATACATATATATATATATATATGTTATGTTTGGCAAGTTATATATTTGTCAAGATGGGTTAGTTAATACAAAAATTATCATTTTTGTCGCATTAAAATTGTCAGAACAATATAACAATTTTTGCTTGAGCTTAAACTAGCAAAGTAGAAATTGTCAATAGAGATGAAGTTATTATACATATTCATTCATTGCAATAGAGTTATTTTCTTGTCATGGTTATATATTGTGTATTACACTTCCATTCACAAGTTACCCGACTTGTGTATGTGATTGGGACGATTATTTTCACACATCGCCCAAGTGCACAAATTAGTTTATCATTTGTTTGTTGGTTGAAACCCCACACGGGTGTTGGGATGAAAATTCACATACACTAATCCCAATATTTAGTTGAATGTTGATCGTTAGATCGACAGGCTGCGATGAGCGTTATTATTTAATTTTAACGCTTATGCAGTGGAAATTACACTTTGGATGTATATGGATGATTTGATGATTATACTGATATTGTCATATATATGATGTGTGTGTGAAATCCATATAATCCAAATTATATGGTAAATGTTTGAGACGCATTTCGATTTAGGTGTTCTTTTAAATAAAATATTTTTACATTAGAAATCCATTTTATATAAAGTGTATATATTTTCATAAAATATATTTTTAATCAAGTATATGTTAAAACATAGAATATTTGGAAAAGATAAGAATTTGTAATATAAAGAATACTTCCCATTAGAATCTTTTATATAAAGAATATTTTTAATGATTATTTTAAAATATGTTTTTAAAAGATTACTAGCATTTGCAATTATAATTTTTGATATGGAATAAATTGAGCTGTGAAGTGGATTTATCGTGGACGGTGTTTTAAACGACATTTGTCCTTTAATCCAATTTACATTGAAATTATTATTTGGAATTTATAAATCTATTTTATAGATTTGAAATAAATGATCTTGTAATAATGATTTTTGATAGTAAATCAAAACTGGAGTTTTAATAAATCTTTTAAAAAAGATTTAAGATTTTATTTTTTGAGTTTATCTTTGATAAAATTAATGAGAATCTTTTAAAGCGAATATCTTATTAAAAGAATATTCTGAGTTGGAATGTGGCGTAATGTGTGATTTTCCAATATTTGTTTTTATTCACAAAATACGCGCGTTATTCAGAAAGACCGGGTTTAACCCATTCTGAATAACCATCACGACGATCAACTGTCGAAGATGAAGATGGTGATTGAAGACCGAAGGTTTTCACATCGTTGGGATGATGATGACTGGTATCTTGAATCGGGATTGGCCTTCCAAGGCAAGGTATTTAGTAATGATCATCCAAACGCATTTGGAGATCGACGGACACGTTGTTTCGCTCAGACCCAGAGCGGACTTGTAAATGGATTGCGTGTATGACATTGTATTCCTTCCTGCTATATATGTTGAACACTACTGATTATATATTTCTGTTTGGTGGTGAAGAATTTATTCTTTACTTATCACCCTTCTCTAAGACGTATGAGCTTAGAGGTTATATATATTGGTAGATGATCAATAATATGGTAGGGTCTGACAATGTGACATGCTAAGACGCAAATGATCACTACAACAAAACAGATCTATTACAACGTCATTTTACAACGGGCGTTTTCTGCCCGTTGTAATAGACTACTATTACAACGGTCATTTTGTGGACCGTTATAATAGATGCCTGTATAAGACCCTTTTTACAACGGGCATATAATGCCCGTTGTAATAAGTGCTATTACAACAGTCATTTTTATTCCCGTTGTAATAGATATCTTATTTACAACGGTCACAATATGTCTGTTGCAATAGATACTATTTTACAACGGTCACAAAATGTCCGTTGTAATAGACACCAATTTTTGACAGTCCATAATTAATAATTACAATACTTCCATAAAATTAATTTTGATTATTTAATAATTAATAATTAATCATATATTACTTATTATTAAGTATAATATTATATAACTAATTACTAATCGTTAATAATATTATATTATTTATTAATATTTAATAATCATTCATTAATAATATTATATTAGTCATTTATAAATTATAATAATTAATGATTATTAATAAATAATCACTAATTACTAATTATTATATATAATCAGTATTCCAACAAACTTAATTTTACTTTCCAATTGTTAGTAAGTAATATATATCCAGTAATCAATATCAATAATTTATAATTAACAATAAACATTAATAATTTATGATTAATAATATTACTACACTGCATGAAAAATACCATTTTACAATATTGAATCTGCATTAAATCAACGAAGTGTTGTAAAAGTTCCTTATCTTTCACGATATTTAAGAAAATAATATTGCAATAGGATTTCCATGACAACGTTTTTATTTAAATGTTGTTAAAGTAAAAAATATCTACAATGACGGTTGGGATCAAAATATGTTTTTTCATTTTAAATAATCACCACTAATTGATTTATACAACATTCGATTTTTTAGAGCGCTTCAATATATAATCACATCTTAAACGAACCTCATTTACCCAAGATATTAATTTTAGAAAATCATAGAAATTTAGATATAATTTTAAAATTATTATTGAATAACTAATATCATTTGTAAAGCCACGCGTGTGAAAACATGCGATCTTTCGGATATATGAACTTTCGGTTTTAAGAGATGTCACTTTTGCAACGGTCACCCTGTTGTAATAGGTGCTAATTTTCGACAGTTAATAACTAATAATTACAATACTTCTGTAAAAGTAGTACTGATTATGTTTTATTTAATTAATCATTAATCGTATATTACTAATTATTAACTAAAATATTATATTACTAATTACTAATCATTCATAATATTTATTAATTATTAATATTTAATAATTAATCATTAGAAATAATTATTAACAATAATATTATATTATTTATAGGGAAAGTCTATAGAGACACAAAATTTTGACACAAATGGTAACACAATTGTTTTACACCATTGGATCACCCAATGAATTACACCTCTCCATATAAAGACAAAAAGATCCAGTTGTTCAGGCTCTGTGTCTCTCTCTTGTGTCCAATTTTGTGTTTAAATAGCTGGCTCCTTATTTATAACATCATTGTAAAAGTAATAACATCGATAATGTCTACCCAAACAGCTGTAAAAAATAGTTTTAAATAATGACTTTTTTATATTATTGTGACAAAATTAGCCAAGGATTTGCGACAAAATTTAATACAATGGCCAAATTTAACAATAAAATGTGATGAAATTAAATATGACAATTTAATAGGACAGTCGACTTGGATGATAGTCGACTTAAATGGCCGACGCCTCGTCACGGTATATCTTATTTGTTTTTTATTTTAAAATAAATGGAAAAAATTTAAACATGATTTAAATACTGTATAAATAATAATATATGTGTACAATAAATTTGCTTTTGTCAAATAATTCAAATATGATTAATAATTACTTATTTGTATTAATAACTTATAATTGATAATTTATTATATAGTGTATAAATAATAATATATATGTAATGGTGTACAATTTACATTCAGTACATAATTATGATGATTAGCGATTATAAGTAATGGACTAATGGTAATGGAGTGTTAGTGTACACATTTGGGAATGGCTTCCTGCTTTGCGTTTTCATTCCTACTACAGGAATTTGTTGATTTCCCTGTTCCTTCCTTCACTTCAAACTAACGATAAAAATAAAAAACCAAACGCGATCCCCAAATCCCTCTATCTTCCCGATCCCTAAATCGCGAAAACCTAGATCAAAATCCTAGCTCCCTGTAAACAAATTCCTCCATCGCGAGCTCTCTCTCCATCCTCTTCTCTCTTCGTCTGCTCCGAATCCAATGCCGGAGCCTAATCTACTTCAGAAAATTCACGGATTCGTCCCTTTCAGAATTTGTGAGTTCAGATATATTTGCTAAATCGAGTTTCAAATATTAGTTCCAGACTTCATGAATCTCGAGTATAATGACCAGATCGAGTTCCCAGACTTCATAAATCGCTATTGTAATGGATGTTGAATTGTAAGTAATGGGTTGGTTCTCTGGTTCATGTTCACGAAGGGACTTTGGATTGGATCCGCTGAACCTGTTTGTTAATGGGGATGGAGTTTGGATTACGATCTGCTGGTTTGAGTCACGAATTCAATTTTCTGTCAAAGCAGGCTTGGATGGATTTCAGATACTGGATAAAACACTCAGTAGTTCATTTTCTGTCAATCTTTTTTGCATTCTTCCATGATTCACTAGGTTATGATGGTACTTTGGTTATTCGGGGTGTTCCTGCATCTCAGTTTTTTCTGAAGTTAATCATGGCAAGAAGTCTCTAAACATAGTAAGTTGTTTTTCGTCAGCATTTCTTTATATAATCGGTTTATAGCTCTGCCTGATATTGACAACATCGATATGATAGGTTTTGAGTCTTCTTATATTGTTGATAAGCATTTGAGTTTGGTCACTTTTGGTTATGTTGAGAGGATTGTGGATTGTCGATCTACTATCAATTTTTTCTGATATAGTGATTTGGCTTGGATGCTAGGAGACACGAACTAGATTGGTAAAACAAAATTGAAGTTTGCAAATGTTAACCTAGAGCTTGTGCATAATGCATCCTGGATGGAAAAGGTATCTTCCATTTTTGTTCTTTTATACCGACCACACCCTGTTTTATTCTTTATTGTACAGTTGAGTTTAATTTGAGTTACACATGCAGGTAGTTAGGCTCTATATACTTATAACAGTTAAGGAAACTGCGACAAACATACCAACAAACTTGGATGCCTGAAGACGCATTACTTTCTTTGTGAATTCCCTGTTTATGAACATGCAAAATACTCCAAAAGTTCTTAGCATGCTCTCTTTTAGGTTTGATTTGTTAATTTCTCTATATAGAACCATGATATCCCCTAATTTAGGTCAATAATAGTTCTTAACATGCTCCTTAAGTTCTTAACATGTGTATATAGGGTAATATATATATAAGTACACTCTCTATGAAATCCCAGAGGACCAGGTTTGTGTTTGTAAACTCTTTTAGTAGATACCCACTAAAACTTAAACATATACTCTAAGTACTAGATAAGAATAGTTGTTTTTACATATATTTTTGCTTGACTAATTCGTTACATATTTAAATAGGCTCGTGCAAGTTATAAAATAATATGAGTAGCATTTCTAGAAACTACAAATAACCGTCTCTTATTTATTTTTCACAACTGAGCTTTGAATCCCCGAATCCAGTCTGTGCGCAAGATATTCTCTTTGTGATTTATTCCTTACACCTTTCGCTGTAGCATACAAACTGGTAAGGCTAACAATTTGCTATGTATTGTTTGATCTGGTTACTGGTATATCTATTGGTTACTAGTATATCTATTTTGCACGCCATTCGATGCTCAGATAAGATTCTGGGTATCCATAATATATTACTTAATCAAACGAATATAAACAATGATCCTAGATTGCATAAAATTAAAATGACTAATCTTGTATGGATCAAACATCCTCGTGCACTTACTGTAGTTTGCACTTGTATCCTCTACTGTAAGATTAACTTTTCGTACATATTCCGAATTCAGTGCAATGCTGTAAGGTTATAGCAATGAAAGACTTAAATGTTGTATAATAAGTTCTAAATGGTGTATAATAATATATTCTTTTTGCATCTGGTTAACATTTTTTTTTGCAGTCATACCGTGCTAGTAACAGTATGCAGGCTCAAGATCGACGAGATCGTGTTACTCTGGAAGCTTTTTTGTTTAGGCCAAATTCGGAGATGTCCACTATAAGACAGGCCGTTGGATCTACCGTCGCGTGGCACAAAGATTACGTTTCCTTGGTCTGGTGTCGGTACTTATGAAACTAGTTATGTAATTTATGTTAGAACTATGTCAATGCAACTTATCTAAATCTTTTGGAATGTAAACTTATCTAAATCATTTGGATGTAAACTTATCTAACTTTTTGAAATGTGTTGGAATTTTAAGACTTTTGCTTTAGTCTTTTATTTTGTGTTATTATGTGATTTTGATTTTTGCATCACAATATTTATTGCACGTTAATATATATATATATATTATTATGAATCTATATGGTAGCAATTATATATAAATCTTCATTTATTTCGCAATGGGTAAAACCTGTTGTAATATAATGTATTACAACGGGCAGAAGCCGCTTGTAATTAATAAGATATTACAACGGGTTTATAGCCATTGTCATAGAGTCCGTACACGTGACAGAGCACGTTATTACAACGGTCTTTTACAACAGTCACTGACCATTGTAAATTACAAAGGACCTATTACGACGACGCATATTAGGACATACTTTTGCCCGTTGTGAAAAGCATATAACAACGGTTTTTGCCCGTTGTAAAAGGGCTGTTTTGTTGTAGTTGATCAAGGCTTTGTTGAAAAGCAGGCCTTGTGGTTGATGATCAAAGCACAGTCTCTTTAGGCATAGCTTTGTGTATATCGTAACTTCGCGAGCCTCACACACCGGTTGAGTCTAAAACGGGAGAAAGGAACGCAGGGAGTGCACACGTTTCTTTCTAGCTAGAAGTGGTGTTGGGCTTTAACACGGCCCGACATTTGCTTATGTGGTTGATGGAATTTTTGCGAGGCCTCAGTTTATTCTTATCGGTCGCCCTCGGCTGATTTGTAGGTCCAATCGGATCGGGGAGCGTGTGTTCAGGCATAACTAATCCACTAAAGTATTTGTGGACCGGCCCTGCTGTATCCAAGGGTTCGCCAGCGTCCGAATCCTGAGGCATTGCTAGAGTGTCTCGAATCGGTCAGGAGCTCCTCCCTAGCCTTGATTCATGATGGAAACCCAATTTCCAATACGCCCTTGTGGTTTTGATTGTATAACTAGTATGGCGACATAGTAGATGGTAGCTATGCCGTCTAGGATTGATATTATATTTGAAATGTTTTATATATATACACACACTAATAATAATATCGTATTTTACGTATCAAGCATCTTTTGACCATTATAAGGTAAAACCCTATCCTCTGGTGTGTGTTGCATTGTGTGATGGGACTTGGGTCTTATAATGGTTTCATTTTTTTCTAAAAAGCATTACGTTATTTGACGATTTACTTTATTTATGCACTAGCAATCCAATGGAATAAACCCGCTCCGTGTTAGCGGCATGGTCCTGTGATTAGCCTACTTATTAGATAAGTTAAGTATAGAATTCTCACACCAGTCCCACGACTGACCTGTAGTTTGTTACACCTTGCAAACTCGGGTGCCCTCTTTCCACATGGGCAGTCGAGTAGCTTTTTGCAGATATAGTTAAGCAGGATCCTGGATTGAAGCCTGAAGCTGGGTCCCGAATATTGATGGCCTTCCGCTGAGATTAGTTCCACTGTAATGTATTAATCTATTGTAATTTGTCTTCCGCTGTAATTTATCTTCCACTGTACTTTACAAAGTGTACTCTGATATATTATGTACTCTGATGTAACATTTATTATTGATGTTATAAAAGTCTGTGTTGTTGTCCTGATGTGTTGTATGCCCAAAGTTAACGTACAAGGGTTTTGAACGGTTTTGATCGATCTTGCGATCGATTGGGGTCGGGCGAAATCCGGGTCGTTACAGCTGGTATCAGAGCCAGGTTAGCTCAAATCTTTGGGGTACAACTCGTTAGAACTGAACTGAAGACTCATCAGAGGTTGGATTAGTAATATCCAATAAGATTACTCATTAGAGATAGGATCAGCAGTATCCCGGAATGAGAATACTCATTAGAGCTGGGGTTAGCAATGCCCTATAATGAGTCAGAGTGGAGAAGAATTTATAATTAACGTACTTGTTATTCTATATAATTCGATTTTAGAAAATATGATTTTGAATATATAAAAGTTATATATTTTTGAAAATTTAATCAACTAATTGATTGATGATTGTGTTGTGTGAATATGAATTCAACTAATAAAAATGATTAAACAATTAAAGAATGAAAATTAAACTAGTTAAATAAACAACTTTAGCTTCATTTCCTTTTCGAGGACGAAAAGATTTTAAGTGGGGGAGATTGTAACAACTAGCAAATTCTGAACCAATTTAAAATTTTTATTTTAGAAAATTTTAATGAATTTTGAGGTTATAATATAATTTATATGGATAATAATGGCGAGAATTTATTTTAATCGAAGTTAAAACGAATATAAATTTAATTTAAATATAAATGGAGTTAAACATAGCACGGTAGTTTAAAATTTTAATTTTGAACTTTATCTGAATGTACATGATTCATAATAAATCAGAATTGAGTGAAACTAGAAATATTTAAATTTGTTTAATCATATCTTTCTAACGAATCTGAAAAATTGAAATTTCATAGCGGAAATCAAAAGTTATGGCCAATTCAAGAAAGGTCGCTGTAGAATTTATATATATATTATATATGGCCCAAAGGGCTACTTTTCACATATGAAGGAATTTGGACTCGAAACCACTTCCATTGAGTCCAGAATAATGTTTCTGCATTTAAAAAGTATAAACACTTATATATTTTGAGTTTCGGAATTTATTTGTTTAAAAATGTATTTTTAATATTAAATATATTAGCCTTGAAAATAGTCATTTTTCTAACGACCTCCGTTTTCGACGAAACCATTTTTGTTGGAACCGGAGTGTCAAATTATAGCTAGGTTTCAATTTTCAGAATTTTTCGAGTTAATATGTGAGCGTGGCAAAAGAAAACGTGTTTTGACTATTTTAGTTAAATTTAAACGACTTGAAAACAACCATTTTTCAAACAATCTCAGAATTCGACGAAATTAGTCTTCTAGAACCGTATCGTCATAAGAAAGCTAAAAATAATTTTTCTGCAATTTTGTGAGGTCATATGTGGCCCCGACATATTTAAATGTACGATCGATATTTAATTAATTAATTTTTAATGGGATTTTAAATAAAATTTCTACGGATTTCGGAATTGGACTCCGAGACATGTACCATTGTGTTCAGAAGGCCTCAAAACGTTAAGATCGACAGTAAGCAAGCCCAATTCGGAGACAGCCCGCATTTTCACCTTTATAACACGTTTTATGAGATTTAATAATAAAAAAATCCGAAAATAAAACCCTAACCCTAAAAAAAAATGCAGCCGTCGCCTATTACTTTCGAAGGCCAGTAATTTCCCAAATTCAAACGTCAATTTCTCTCAATTCGTTCAACAAAAATATACAAACTATATACCAAATCGAAGAGAATTTAGAGAGCTTCGAATCTATACGGTTGAGACCGAGTTTTGGTGCACGGATTTCGCGAATTCTGGCGAGGAAGTGGCCGCGTTCGGGTTCGGATTTCGAGGTGAGGAGGGGGCCGAGTTGGCTGGGCTTCTGGGCGGTGGTGGCTCGCGGGCGGAGCTTCGGAGTGGCGGTGTTTGATCGGCGCTTGGGTGACCATAGGGGGGTGCGACGTGGAGGATTGGAGAAGGAATTGGGTGCGGCCGAATACGTTAAAAACGAGGAAGAAGGTCTTTATTTTATTATTATTTTATTAATTTAATATTTAATTTACGCAATCTTTAAAAATCGATATCTCTTTCATACGAGGGTCGTTTGACGAACCGTAAGTTGCGTTGGACTCGTCTTTCCGAGATCTTCGCGACGGTGCAGACCAGAGCTGAATCCGAGACAGTCGAATTTTCAGCCATATCAATGTGAGAATTCTGAATTTTATTATTTAATTAATTATCAATTATTTTTCTCGCTTTAAAATGATTGTATTGTGATGTTAGTTTGGATCTGAAATGTTCTGTATTGTATAAATTGTTGATTGTCGCTTGTGGTGTGTTCTGTTGTCCATGACTGAAATTGTATATATTGTTGAATTTTATTTGCGATTGGATCTAGTTGTTCTAACTTATTTTATATTGTCAAAATATTATTTTTATCTGAAATTGAACAACAATAACTGGTTAACAAATAAAATCTTACTTTTATTTGTTTACATTAAGAACAAATTTGTGAATTACAGTAAAAAAAAATCTTTTTACTGTCACCTTAAACATAGGATATCATAGAATTAGAATAATTATGAAATATTAAATTTCATTGTTGATATTAAAAACATATTTACAAAACAAAACTTTATTTACATTGTATTTGTAAATTAAAAGTAATATTTGAGAAAACACATAAGTGATTACATTTTATTTGAGAAAAAGAAGCCATTCTTTTATTTGTGTTTTTCGTCACAAATAATAACATAGAAAAAGAACCATTCTTTTATTTGTGTTTTTCAACATAAATATATACATAGAAATGAATTATTATTTTTATTTGTGTTTTTCAACACAAATATAACTCAGCAAAAGAATTATCTTTTTATTTGTGTTTACCAACACAAATAAAACTTAGAATATGAATTATCTATTTATTTGCATTTTACAGTGCAAATATTACATAGAAAATAAGATCACAAATGAATTATCTTTATATTTGTGTTCTTAACATAAACATAGAACATGAATCATCTTTTCATTTGTATTTTTAACACAAGCATAAACATAAGAAAAATAAATGTCTTTATATTTGTTTTCTTAACACAAATACACATAGAATAATGAATGTCTTTTTAATTTCCCTTAACACAAATATTAACATTGAAATTGAATTGCTTCTTTTATTTGTGTACTCAACACAAATATTAACATAGAAATTGAATTGTTTCTTTCTATCTGTGTTCTTAACACAAATATACACTTAGCAAATAAAGTATCTTTTTATTTGTGTTTTTCAACACAAGTGTAACTTAGCAAATGAAGTATCTTTTTATTTTTGTTTTTCAACACAAGTGTAACTTAGCATATGAAGTATCTTTTTATTTGTGTCCCTCAACACAAATATAACTTAGAAAATGAATTGTCTTTATATATGTATTTTTCAATACAAATATAACATAGAAATTATGTTCATCTTTTTATTTGTATTTTTCCATACAAATATAACATAGAAATTAAGTTCATCTTTTTATTTGTATTTTTTTTCCATACAAATATGACATAGAAATAAAGTCCATCTTTTTATATACATGCTGCAACACAAATTTGAACTTAGAATTTGTTGCACAAATAAAATTCACTTTTTATTTGTCATTTGAAACTCAGAATTTATTAGACGAATAAAATCTACTTTTTATTTGTCATTGAAAAATTAGAATTTTATTATACAAATAAAATTCACTTTTATTTGACATTAGAATACATAGAAAAATGTTTACATATAAAATATTCTTTTATATGTTATTAGAATGTATAGAAAAGTATAAACAAATAAAAGGATTCTTTTATTTGTTATTAGAACACATAGAAAAGTGTAAAACAATGAAATACCCTTTTTATGTTATTCTAGAATTGAAATTTTGAGTTCAATCTTTTATTTGCATTCACTAATGCAAACATACAATGAAAATAAAATTTACCCTTTTATTTGCATTCACAAATGCAAATATATTCGGAAAATAAAATTTGTTCTTTTATTTGCATTCTTCAATGCAAATATACATTGAGAATAAAATTCTTTCTTTATTTGCATTCACGGATGCAAATATATATTGAAAATAAAATTTGCTCTTTTTAAATTCACAAATGTATATATACTTTGAAAATCAAGTTGTTCTTTTATTTGCATTCCACAATGCAATATAATATCTAAAATAAAAGCTACATTTTTATTTGCAAACATAAAAATGAGATAAACATCTTTGTCAAACTTGATTTAGTTAAAATGAAATAAACATTTTTGCCAAACTTGATTAGTTAAAATAATTACTTTTGTCTATACTAGTTGAAATAAAATAATCACTTTTATCAATTTATACTAGTGGAAACAAAATATGCACTTTTGTCAAATTGATTAGTTAAAATGAAATAAACACTTTTGTCAACTTATACTAGTTAATAACAAAATATTCACTTTTATCAATTTACATTTGTTGAAAACAGTTATTCATTTTAGTCAATTTGTATTAGTTAAACCAAATAGACATTATGTCAAAATGAATTACTTGATGCAAGTTATACATACATACATATATATATATATATATGTTATGTTTGGCAAGTTATATATTTGTCAAGATGGGTTAGTTAAAACAAAAATTATCATTTTTGTCGCATTAGAATTGTCAGAACAATATAACCATTTTTGCATGAGCTTAAACTAGCAAAGTAGAAATTGTCAATAGAGATGAAGTTATTATGCATATTCATTCATTGCAATAGAGATATTTTCTTGTCATGGTTATATATTGTGTATTACACTTCCATTCACAAGTTACCCAACTTGTGTATGTGATTGGGACGATTATTTTCACACATCGCCCAAGTGCACAAATTAGTTTATCATTTGTTTGTTGGTTGAAACCCCACACGGGTGTTGGGATGAAAATTTACATACACTAATCCCAATATTTAGTTGAATGTTGATCGTTAGATCGACAGGCTGCGATGAGCGTTATTATTTAATTTTAACGCTTACGCAGTGGAAATTACACTTTGGATGTATATGGATGATTTGATGATTATACTGATATTGTCATATATATGATGTGTGTGTGAAATCCATATAATCCAAATTATATGGTAAATATTTGAGACACATTTCGATTCAGGTGTTATTTTAAATAAGAATATTTTTACATTAGAAATCCATTTTATATAAAGTGTATATATTTTCATAAAATGTATTTTTAATCAAGTATATGTTGAAACATAGAATATTTGGAAAAGATAAGAATTTATAATATAAAGAATACTTCCCATTAGAATCTTTTATATAAAGAATATTTTTAATGATTATTTTAAAATATGTTTTTAAAAGATTACTAGCATTTGCAATTATAATTTTTGATATGGAATAAATTGAGCTGTGAAGTGGATTTATCGTGGACGGTGTTTTAAACGACATTTGTCCTTTAATCCAATTTACATTAAATTATTATTTGGAATTTATAAATCTATTTTATAGATTTGAAATAAATGATCTTGTAATAATGATTTTTGATAGTAAATCAAAACTGGAGTTTTAATAAATCTTTTAAGAAAGATTTAAGATTTTATTTTTAGAGTTTATCTTTGATAAAATTAATGAGAATCTTTTAAAGCGAATATCTTATTAAAAGAATATTCTGAGTTGGAATGTGGCGTAATGTGTAATTTTCCAATATTTGTTTTTATTCACAAAATACGCGAGTTATTCAGAAAGACCGGGTTTAACCCATTCTGAATAATCATCACGACGATCAAGAGTCGAAGATGAAGACGGTGATTGAAGACCGAAGGTTTTCACATCGTTGGGATGATGATGACTGGTATCTTGAATCGGGATTGGCCTCTCAAAGCAAGGTATTTAGTAATGATCGTCCAAACGCATTTGGAGATCGACGGATACGTTGTTTCGCTCAGACCCAGAGCGGACTTGTAAATGGATTGCGTGTCTGACATTGTATTCCTTCCTGCTATATTTGTCGAACGCTACTGATTATATATTTCTGTTTGGTGGTGAAAAATTTATTCTTTACTTATCACCCTTCTCTAAGACGTATGAGCTTAGAGGTTATATATATATATTGGTAGATGATCAATAATATGGTAGGGTCTGACAATGTGACATGCTAAGATGCAAATGATCAAGGCTTTGTTGAAAAGCAGGCCTTGTGGTTGATGATCAAAGCACAGTCTCTTTAGGCATAACTTTGTGTATATCGTGACTTCGCGAGCCTCACACACCGGTTGAGTCTAAAACGGGAGAAGGGAACGCAGGGAGTGCACACGTTTCTTTCTAGCTAGAAGTGGTGTTGGGCTTTAACACGGCCCGACATTTGCTTATGTGGTTGATTGAATTTTTGCGAGGCCTCGGTTTATTCTTATCGGTCGCCCTCGGCTGATTTGTAGGTTCAATAGGATCGAGGAGCGTGTGTTCAAGCATAACTAATCCACTAAAGTATTTGTGGACCGTCGCTGCTGTATCCAAGGGTTCGCCAGCGTCCGAATCCTGAGGCATTGCTATAGTGTCTCGAATCGGTCAGGAGCTCCTCCCTAGCCTTGATTCATGATGGAAACCCAATTTCCAATACGCCCATGCGGTTTTGATTGTATAACTAGTATGGTGACATAGTAGATGGTAGCTATGCCATCTAGGATTGATATTATATTTGAAATGTTTTATATATATATACACACACTAATAATAATATCGTATTTTATGTATCAAGCATCTTTTGACCATTATAAGGTAAAACCCGGTCCTCTGGTGTGCGTTGCATTGTGTGATGGGACCTGGGTCTTATAATGGTTTCATTTTTTTCTAAAAAGCATTACGTTATTTGACGATTTACTTTATTTATGCACTGGCAATCCAATGGAGTAAACCCGTTCCGCATTAGCGGCGTGGTCCTGTGATTAGCCTACTTATTAGATAAGTTAAGTATATAATTCTCACACCAGTCCCACGACTGACCTGTAGTTTGTTTCACCTTGCAAACTCGGGTGCCCTCTTTCCACACGGGCAGTCGAGTAGCTTTTTGCAGATATAGTTAAGCAGGATCCTGGATTGAAGCCTGAAGCTGGGTCCAGAATATTGATGGCGTCCGCTGAGATTAGTTCCGCTGCAATGTATTAATCTATTGTAATTTGTCTTCCGCTGTAATTTATCTTCCGCTGTACTTTACAAAGTGTACTCTGATATATTCTGTACTCTGATGTAACATTTATTATTGATGTTATAAAAGTCTGTGTTGTTGTCCTGATGTGTTGTATGCCCAAAGTTAACGTACGTGGGTTTTGAACGGTTTTGATCGATCTTGCGATCGGGCGAAATCCGGGTCGTTACATTGGCTGTCATACAGTTAATGATGGTTTTGAAGTAGGATTGGCGGTGATAGCCAGAATCTGTCATGGATGATTAGTTGCCTTGTTTGTACCGTCTCACATAGATTGTCCAACGTCAAAGGAGACGTTTCTTGGGTGCTTGTCTGATATTGGTTTCGGCCTCTAGGGCTTGTGCTTGGGAAATGCTGAATTTGATTAGGATATTTTACGTGGAGTATATAATCTGGATACTATAAGTGCTATAACTGACTGTTCTATTGCCACGAATGGATTGTTATTCCTTTGGTTGAATGGATTGTAAAGGCTATCACTGTACGATGTAGGGAAGACAAGGTTGAGTCCTTCTCTGATATTGTGGGTAGATTAGTTTGTTATTTACCCATTCTCATATACTTTTTTGATGGTGCTAGATAGCTATTTTATTACTCACTACGACTGTTGTCTGACTCAAGGTTTTATGTTTCCTCTTATTAGCTTGGGCTGTTCATCTAGTTGTGGATGTGCAAACTGAGTAGTATGTGGCAAGTGATAGTTTGGTGAGACGATGATGCTGATCGATGGCGAGTTGAGGCTCACGTACCAGTTTTATTAATATCTAGTACTTGTTTCCGCTGTTTGTTGTTTCTTCTCTGAGTGTTGTAGTGAGGTAAATCTGTACAGATTTATGTTGAAACCCTGGTGTTGGATATACTTTCTAGTTGTTTGAAAGTTTGGCATTTCTGTTCAAGTATGCTTCACTATATATTACCTGTTGTATATGTTTTATTATATTTTATCCTTGTGCTATGATTTTTACGATAGGTTTAGCATGTGTTTACCTACTCTGATGATCGTCCATAGCTACCTAGCACACCACATTATTACACTTGTTTAGTGCAGGGGTTGTGGGTGGTCGTCACAGGGATAATGGTTCTTCAATATTTTACCTAAAAACTCTTTTAATCTGCTTACTTAGCTCGCATCTTTCCTTTGGAGCCCTATATCTTACTAGTAAAATTACGGGTCTTGCATTATAAGATATATCATAAATTGAATCTCTCTGTGAGGTTGAAGTTTAGTGACTTCCTCAAAATATCTAGAAAGCTTCTAGTTAAAATATAGGTTTAGGGGAGTACCTTATCTTATCCTCTTAGTTCGTAGGAAAACTCTAGGGTGTATGTATTATACATGACTAAGTAACTACCCTTCCATCAAAACTTGGGATAACATGTATATGGCCAACCAGTATGAACTCATAATCCACCCATACCTAGAAATGCCTAAAAACATAAACATTACTCTATATCTAAAATCTAAAGTTTTGAACTATGGCCTATCATAAATAACTTTGTCAATCCTTTTATGAGGCTAGAAACTACTACTAGGTCTATAACTAGAGAAATGTCTAAGTGCAAACAACTAATAGGGTGGTAAAGATAAAGGAGTGGAGTGCTTCAAAATTGAATAGAGCTCAGATGGAAAACTAGAAATAGAAAGAATTAAAGATAGATACTACACTCTTTAGTCAACCTCTTTTTTTTGTTCTTTCCATCTTAATATTTGATCCATCTAAACATAAATGCAACACTTTTCCTTTAAGTGGTAAAACTTATAATCCTTAGCCTAGTGCTCCCTTTTGTTAATTCAACTCTTTTTCTTTTGGATCTTTTCCAAATCTAGTTGTCCTAATTCCTCCTTTCTCTTATCCTTCCAAATATATTTTCTTTTCATCTTAAATTTCAACGGAAATATTCTTAAGTCATTTTAGCATCCTTGGTTTCCAAAGTTTTTCTTAATAGTTTCTGAGTAGTAGGTAATCTCCTAACTTCGTACCCACAAAGGAGTTTCAAATATTGCTAGAACTAAGCGGGTTTGTCAACATCCAAAAATAAGTTTAACTTAAAAGGATATGGAGTCTCTATTTGTGGGTACGCTTAGGTAGGTTATACTGTAAATAGTATAACGAAGGAAGGAGAAAATTGGAAAAGGAAGGGATATGGATTTGAGGGATTTTTGATACAATTTTTTTTATATTTTATAAATACTTTACTTTTTTGATAACCTTTTTGAAAAATACTATACTCATTTTCAAACCGTTTTTAGAAATCTAGTAACCTTAGACTATAATACCAAGTGTGACACCCATATCCCTTAGTATACCCCTGGTGAGTTATACCAAGGAATATAGAGAATCTAGGTATAACTAAAAACTTTACAAAGGCTAAAATTCACAAGACTTAAAAGAAATTACAGCAGAAAAAAATATCTTACTTAAACTTTTCAGAAAAAATATCATTTCATTACTGAATAAAGTATCATTACATTAAATTCTCAAATTTACTATAATATCAGATTACATAATGTATCAAAATATCCCTTTGCTAAATACAATCACATTAAAAAAAGAATTTAAATAAGCCATATACAAGAATGAAGTGTCCATGCAATGCTCCAAGCTTGTCAAGAATCTACTACTTTCATGTATGCCTATGGGGGAAGAAAGGAAAGGAGAATGGATTATATATAAAAGCATAATTAATAAAAATTCACTACTATAAATGGAATGATTAAGAGAAAATAGACTTAAGAACAGTTCTAAATGTTACAAGTATTAGTGTATGTGCTTTAGTTAGGATGATTAATTAAATTGATTGCTTAGTTGATTGCTTGCAGTGAAATTTTTACTATAGAAGTACCATTAGGGTTGATTCTTACTTCTACCCAGATCGACCTCTACTCCCTACTATGAAGCTCGTACGGTATTCGATACTTTTTACACAAAATTGAAACCCCTCGGATATGAGTCGGGCCAAAAACATCCCTTTGACGACCACATAGATCAAGACATCCCTTCGAGAGCCATATATATCAAAACATTCCTTTGAATCACCGTCAAAAGATTCATTGTTCAAATGGACATCTATTTAGCATTAGGACACAACATTGACTTGTTTACTATCTTCGACCCCGCACACTTGGTCACCAGCAGTACGCACTGATTGGGGTCCTCTCTCTATTTGGTCACTTATTTACCTGCTTTCTGCGTGCATGTCTGAACCGCTGGTAGTACGGGCCCCTCAAATGATAATCTATTTGTGCTTCCATCTCAATCCTATATGACTGAGCTTTATTTACTCGCCACTTATTTACCTACTTCCAGTATGCATGCCTGATGTGCCAATGGCATGGATATGCTGCTTAATATTATGATATTCTAGTCTTATTATTTTCTTGTTTCCTATTTCATGATAGTCTCTGCTTTCAAGGCTGTCATTTTCTACCATGAACTAGTACCATAATAAGTTTGATCTTTTCTTCTTTTCTTCTTCTTCTTTTTTTGGCAAAGTTGACAGGTTTTTAAGGTGACCGCAAGCACCTTTTTATTATAACCAATAAAAAAGTACAAAAAGTACAAGTGACTGTGGTTGTCAGTCAGCTAAATTCGATTTTTAAGTTGGACCTTCCACCGCTTACGACATTTATAGTGGGCTGTACACTTAATCTAAACTAGATAACAGTCCAAGAGAAGTTTAAGTACCTAGACTACTATATGGCTCCACGCAGGGAGGTTATTACATGTTAAATTACATACTTCAACAAGACGTTGGGTTACATCAGTACAAACAAGACATTAAATAATGCTTATTGCGTACAATTACATGGGCAGCAGAGGAACAATAGAACTTCATAGCTGCTACAGAGAATACATGTGCTCCACACCAAAATGTAGCTGCACGATTTGACATTAGCAATAGCTCCTAGCCAGTCTGCAAAGCAAAGGCTTGAAGAACCAACAATTGACCAAAAATGCAGAATCCAGCGTAGGAGGAAATGAAGATCACCATCATCTCGAGTACCTTAGAATCACCAATGTCGTTGACAGATCTTGAACACGAAGTACCAGCTCACCATACCCTCGACGTCTCATTTTGAATCAAAAAATCCATTACAAACCGCAAGCTAGTGCACATTTCCACAACCTATTGCAAAAGTAAGCACACCACCGATAATGCCAGCAAAAATTAGTGCTTTCGCATCTCATATATTGCCAACAGACAGGGTGACGACCCAAATAAGCATGAGAAAACCAGTCATGAATAGGACACCAACTAAGACCATAACCAACAACCCGTTCTGTTCACTTCTCCTCTTTCATCCAAACAAGTCACAACGCACCCAACAATACAAAACTATTTTTAAAAATAAATTAAATGCTAAAATTGTAAATTAAAACTATTTTTAACCTATTTCTTTAATTTTTATTTCTAAAATAGTAACTTTCCACTCAATTGTGGTCCTAGGTTGATGTCCCTTTTATCCTACCTTAATCCCCTTTCTTTAGATCTTCTAGATAGGATTTAATTTATTGTTTATATTCTTTTTCCTCAAAGAATATTTAGTTTAAGGTCTCGCCTCAAAAAGTTAAGAGGGAACCCAGAGGAAGAAGAGCTAAATAAAATGAAATGGTTAGATTGAGGTTATATTTAACGGTGTGCTAAGGGATCTTGGGCCATCGGACCATCAAGATTACATATGGAATTAATATGTCGTAATCTAATAACTAATTTCAAATCTGAATGGTTAAGGTTTTACAACTCTTAGATCTATCTTTCTTATTACATACCTAATTAGAATATTGGCCAAGTACAAGGCTTACTTGGCATTTTGCCTTCGACGGGTCGACCAAACTGGGGGGAGGGTCAACCTGGTCTGTTTTTTTCTTTCCTTAAAACTATAAATTCCGGTCTTAATTTTTTCCTAATAACTTCTTCATTTAACTAGGATTTGGACAAGTTATATATGAAAATTGTCCAGAAAATCGTCGTGAATTCAGCGGAAACTTTTTTGTAGCCAAATTCGGATATATGTATATCTTTTTTCAATTCTTTTCTTATTGAATTCATTTTTTATTAATCTTATTATTAAAATATCAAGGTGTTACACATAAAAGTAATCTTAATAACTTAAATCTTAGAAATAAAGAGTACAAAGATAAACTACAATTATGCATGTGTAATGGTGAGTTGATTGGGACAACACATACATGTAAAGCATACATCAAAGTTACAAGGTAGTTATTTTTAAATAAGTTGTTAAGAGTACCTGGAATTAAGAAAAACTTGTATAGTGTATCTCAATTTGTTAATGACGGTCAAGTTTATTTTGAATTTTATCCTGATTACTATCTTTTAAGAGACTCATTTTCTAGAAACACTCTTTACTTGGGTAATCAAAACAAGAAATTATATAAGTTTAATCTCATCAACTACAACAATGATTCAGTGAAAAAGAAAGATACCATGATCTTTTTGAAGTTAAAACTGAAAGATATAAAAATATGTTTGGCCTATGGCATTGTAAAACTAGTCATCAAGTTTTGAAGTATTGTAAAGCAGATTTTTTTCTGGAAATAAAATTACATTTGGTAATATTGCTTTGCTATATGTTTACCCTTGCCAAATGGGGAAGAGTCATAAATTAGTATTTACCGAGTCCACAATAAATATATTAAGCCACTTGAATTAGTGGCTATTTATTTTTGTTGTTCAATACTAATAAACTCATTAATTATCAATATTATATACTAGTTGTTGATGCTTATACAAGATATACTTTCTAAGGAAAAAACCCGAAACTTATAATGCTGACATTCATTTTATTATCCATGCTAAAAGAAAATTTGACTAACAACTTAAGGTTTTGCAAATAGAAGGAGAAATTAAGTACAAAAATCTAAGTGATTGTTTTACCATGAAAGGAATAGTTCATAGAACTACTCCCCCTATGCTTTAGAACAAAATGGTCTGGTTAAAGGGTATGAAAACTACTAGGTACTAAACCAAATTATTTGAGTCTACAAATTTACGACCATAAAATGCAAATAAACTAACACTTTTGATCAAAACTGTATACCTTTTTCGCTTATAGTATTCGTCAAAAGGGATATACAACAATGGTAAAATATTTTTAAGTAGACATGCTGTATTTTATGAGCATATTTTTCTTTTTAATAATGTAGATATGAAGACAGCCAAGAAGATATATAACACAAAAGAGCCAATTCCAGTAATATGTGTTAACACAAGAGGGGTGGAGAAGATTGCTGGAGAATCTGGTTCACAATGCTATATAATCAATGAATTAGGTCATAAATCAATAAAATCAACCATTCAACTTTCTCCTTCACATGTGCAACAAATCAAACATAGAAAAAAAACTAAAGGACAATCGAAAAGTGATTCAATTGAAGAATCATCGATGAGTTACCAGTACAATGAGGATATCCAATGATTACAAGATCAAAGAGTGGAATTTCTAAACCAATTTTTTTGTTGCAATGGCATTGTACAAGGAACAAAACATTTTTGAAGATGACTTCAAACATAAAGAATGAAAAGCAGCAATGGATGAAGAATTTAATGCTCTAAAAAAAAGGGGATCTTGTTCTACCACCAACAAATAAAAATATAGTAAGGAGTAAATGGACCTACAAATTAAAAGGAAATGCAGGTGGATCCATATCCATATACAAAGAAAGACTTGTGGCCAAGAGATTCACTCAATAATATGAATTGATTTCTGTGAGATATTCTCACTAGTAGTTAAAGCCACAATCAACAAAGTTGATTTTACCATTGCTCTAAGAAAAAAATGGAGCACTGGACAAATAGATGTTGGCAAAGCCTTCTTAAATGGCATTTTGTAGGAAGATGTCTATACGGAGCCGCCATAGGGATATAAACAAAGCAAAAATTATGTATGAAAATTAAACAAGGCTATGCAGGGGATTAAATAAGGGGTCCGTTTGTCACAGGTCCCTAATAAGTTTCAAAATTAGGCTCACATCCGGTACTAAACTTATTGTAAATTAGGTCCATATTTTTCAAAAACATATAAAAAAATATCAAAAAAAAATAAAAAAATCACGAAAATTCATTATTAAATAAAACACCTTCACGCCAAAAAATTCAGGTGGAAAAACAATCAAAAACCACGTCAAAACTCAAAATAACACAAAATCAGCGAAACAACGGGTTTTTGCATCAAAAGATGTACCTATTTGTAAATAGTTGCATACATTCATGCTTATATTTCAGTGTTGCGCCCAAACTGCAGTATAAATGCATACATGTATGCAGCTAAACTGCATTACATGCATCCTTTTATGCATATATTCAAATTTGGCCTGTTTTTTAAAGCATTCGCCGTTTTCAGACATTGTTGCACACATTTATGCTCTTGTATAGAATAAATGCATGCATTCATGCGCATATCCGCAAGCCGTCGCCCCTTTTAAAATTGTTGCACACATGCATGCATATATACATAATAGTTGCATTCATGCATGCAACTATTCGTTACACGTGAATCTCAGTTCAACTTTGTATGCATAAATGTATGCAGTTATTTGCTAATAGTTGCATACATGTATGCGTATATTGGTCCAGATTTTCAGCATAAATACACTATATAAATATATGCATACATATATGCTACTATAAGCAATAGTTGCACAGAAGTATGCAACTTTTTTTTTAATTTGCGTGGACTCCTGGGATTATTTCCAGATTTTAGAATTTTTTTTTTTTTAGTGTGTGGAGCATTTTTTTTTGGCAGAATTGGAAAAACACGTAACATGGCATGGGACAAGGCGGAAGGGGATGAAAATTTTGGGCGGCACCTTAAAATAGGGACCGGAAATGCATTAAAACTTTCACTGGATGTGGCGTGAATTAAGTTCCATTTTAGGGATGTGAGCCTAATTTTCACTTAAATAAGTCCCTAGTGCCTGGTTTGATAGACTGAAAACACACTGGGTTATCAGTCCACCAAATCAAGTAACTTTCTATTTGTCAATGTTAGTAATACATTAATGATCTATATACTAATATATGTAGATGATATTATTATTATTACAAGTAATTTTGAAACAAAGACTAGTTAACTAATTCAACACATAGGCAAGCAATTCTCCTTCAAAGAGCTTGGAAACATAAATTAATTCTTGGGCATAGAAGTTAATAGAAAGCCAAATTCATATTATACTTTCTCAAAAGAAATACATAACAGAGCTTCCGATAAAGTCCAAAATGGATGGTGTTAATCCATATACAAAACCAATGATCGGCAATCAACAATACTCCAAAAATGGGGAGAACCATTAACTAGTGTTAAACTATATAGGAGTATTGTTGGTGCTTTACATGAAATTACTATTAGACTAGATATACCATTTACAATTAACAAAATCTATCAATTTATGCAGAATACACCTGATGAGCATCAGAAAACTATCAAAAGAATTTTATGATATTTAAAGAGGGCAATGAACTATGTACTATCCCTAAAAGCAATTAGAAACTTCAATATAAGCACATTTCCGATGCAAACTAGGCAACAAATTTAGATTACATAAAATCTATCACTGGGTATAACGTTTACAATGGAAACAACCCAATTTCTTAGTGTTCAAAGAAACTGCAACGACTTGTGTTTGACAATTGAATATTTAAATATTTTATATAAATGTTAATTCATTAATTGATAGGTCCAAAAATATGACTTTTCACATATGATATAATCAAGGCTTGAGATCATTTCCATTGAGTTATTATGGCTCATTAGGTGAAGACAAAGTTTAAGGATTGCCATATTTCGAGATTTGGTGTTTCAGGGGCAAAATTATCTAGATCATACGAAAATAGTCGAACCTTGACGCAATGTTGAATTTCGATACAACTAATATTTTTTGAAGTCATAGTGGTAAGATAATGCACGCAGTCAAGTTTCGTTATTATTATCTTTACCTGTTTGGTCATGTGAATTCTAAACGCATGTCAATTTCAATTCTAGAAAATTAAATGTTCAAAAAACGGGTTAGGTGTCATAGAAGTTGGAATTTGGTCTAGAGACATATTCTATTGCATTCAAAAGGCATTTTTATGTATTGATCGCCTATCGACACGTGTCAATTGGAGTCCGACCTATTCAGCCCATTTTGGACCTTCAAATATAAATATGGGCATGCAGTAAGAGGATAGTGTTATTTTATTCTCGAATCCAGACCGTTGCCGCCATGGAACCCTGACATTCAATGGTTCATGTTGCTCCTCCTAATCGTTCCATTGTTAGCAAAAACTCTCAGCATAAAAGTTGTTTGTATCGTCGATATGAAGTCATCCATGGTCTCCTTTCGTCAATCGTACCATCTAAGTGCACGAAAAATCGAGGTAGTACAAGCTCGGTTCCATTTTAGTATTACATGAACCTCGACCACACCGTCAAGAAGTAGCTCTTAGCAGCAAAAGAAAAAGTGTGGAGAATTGAAAACGAAGAGATTGACATTGGTTTGAGGTTTGTCGGAGTTCGTATGAGAAAGAAATACGTGCTTTCATTAACTTCATTATCCGACTTTTGCATGCAAAGTAGGTGGTTTAGGCGACCATCTTTTTAGTGAAAGTAGCCTGCACAAAGATGCTTCAGATGGCGGTCGTTTAGTGTTCGTTGAAGGCAGGCGTTGTAGTTGGCCAACTGGTTATGCTATTTTGAACGTCCGTTCAAATCTACAAAATTCTATATAACATAACTTTTGCATACGAGACCCATTTTGAATACGGTGTTTTTTCATTGGACTCATATTATAGAGCTCTACGTTTTGGAGCTAGTGTGGATCGCTCTGGCTAAGGTGGTGATACTATCGCTTACTAAATTATAATTGATTATATGATAAGTAATTGACATATCAAAGTTATTTATAGTCTTAAAATATAATTTTTAGGATAGTTGAACCTTCTTGTAATCAAAAGTAAAATATAACAAAAACTCAAGTGGGACTGCTGGTCATTCTTTGTATCCGTCGTGTCGTATTCCACGGTTCCTTCGCATTTGTCATTGAGAATCAACAACACCACCGCAGAACTAAACTTTGCAATTTTCATCCCCAATCCGCGTTTAATTCCATCTTCCATCCAGTCTTTTACTTTTCCCAAATCCAATTGCTATCTTCGCTCAAACAATAAAAAACACGGATGCTTCCACCCGCTTTCACCATCTTCCACACCGATTGCCTTCTCTTCCGTCCGCTCCCTCCCGTATTGGATATTTCAACAGTCGTTCGTTCGGTAACCCATCAGTAGGTCGACCCGTTCTTGAGTGGTCCATCTATCTTCCACTTCTGCGCTTCCTGCTTCCAGTCAAGCAACGTTATTATGCACATCCTTCTTCTTCTCCAAGAATTGCTAACCTCAAAGGTCAGTCTGTATAACCGTGCAACATATATTAGTTTCTAACTATACACATAACAATCGATTTTTTGTTTTCCTTTTTATGCAACTCATTGAATTTCGGTTTTAATTTAGGTTATTTTGATTATCAAGTATTCATGTTTGAAAGAACTGCTATACAAATTGTCAATCGCCCCATTGTAAAAATAAGTAGGGTCTACCTGTTGATGATGTGTGTGCTATATATATTGTTTGGGGATTGTTAATGACACACCATTTTTTGTTAAGGGGGGGAGGGTCATTTTTTTAAAAAAGATTTGTGTTAAGGGGAGGTTAACCCAAATAGTCCCTCCTTAACAATATAAAATAAAATTCCCAAAATGCCCTTTTTTCTACTGTGGTAAAACAACGTGATTAGTAAGATGAAGATTAAACCCTAATTAGTTTCTAATCAACTTCTTAATTCAACAATGGATGATCCATCAAATCAAGATTCAAATATGATTCTTACGCAAGAAAGTGAACATCATGTTGAATATATGGAAGAAATCGAGCAGGTGCCTTTTTTTTTTAAAGGTTGAAGGGCTATACGTCACGTATCATCGTCGAGCGACATCCCGACATCGTTTAAAGGCACTTTGTACGACAAAACTACGTCGTATAACAAAATACGATGAGGAATATAAAGCCTTACTTATACGGTAAGCAAATATCGTTCTGAATTACTTTATACGACAAAAGTATGTCGTATAACCTAAAACGGTGGCTTTATGTCGTATTATTTTAGTATTGTAAATATTTTGATGTTCCAGCTGCTTTTGCAGAAAATAGCAGTCACCAATGTACAAACTGATGATGGTGTCGACATTCAGCTTGACATTGTGAATGGCATTGAGAATGACAATGAGGATGGCAATGAGAACGGCAATTGGAACATGGAGGTTGACATTGAGAATGGCAGTTGTAACAGTGAGGATGATAACAATCTGGATGCCAATAAGAATGACAATTGTGACAATGAGGATGACAATGAGAATGGCAATTGTAACAACGAGGAATATCCCGATTTAACAACTTATTTCACTACGGATATGGTAAGATAAACATATATTTCAATTAATTAATTGAAGCGCGTTTGAGTTTTTGTTATTTGTTTTTTGCAGATGTTTGATTCTAAAGAAATAGTACGAGATTGGTGCGTAAAACGTGGCATCGCTGCAAATTGTGTTGTTGTGACAAAAAGAACTAGACTGCGAAATTTGCATGCAAATGGAAAAGGATCGTTGATGTATCTTGTTTGCGAAAGAAGCGGGGAGTATATTGATCATAAGGGAAAGAATTATGTTCCGATATCTGGAAAAAAGGTAAACGGTCGGGAAGTAGAAAATGCTCATGTCCATTTAGTCTACATGCTCGATGTCTAGAAGATGGAAGATGGACATTGAAAGTTATTAATGGACAACATAATCATAGGATTCGAAACGTATTAACCGGACATCCTTTTATGGCAAGGCTAAAAGATGAAGAATTTAAAACCGTTGAAACAATGACGATTAGCAGTGTTAGGCCTCGAAATATTTTAAGTGCTTTAGAATTGACAACCCGGAGAACAAGTCGACCATAAGAACTGTGTACAATGCTAAAATGAAAATTAAACAACATAATACAGAAGGTCGGACGGTTATGCAGCAATTTATGAAATTGGCCTACAGCCATTCTTATTCCGTTCAACATAGAGTTGATGAGAAAAGTAATGAAGTTACAGATTATTCTTCAGTCATCCAAGATGCATCCTTCTAGCGCATTGTTTTCCTCAAATATTGTTTTTAGATTGCACGTTCAAAACGAATCGATACAAGCTTCCGTGCTTCCATATGGTTTCTCAGACATCGACAGGGGCATCCTTTACCGTTGCACTTGCTTTTCTTAGCCGAGAAACCACAGAATCATATATATGGTCTCTTCAGTGCGTAAGACAGTGTTATAGAGAAAAAGATATTCCAAGTGTTATTATCACGGATGCCGAAATCACACTTATAAATGCAGTAGCTAATGTATTTCCAGCAGCTCGACATATCCTATGTGCATGGCATATTTCGAAGAACGTTCAAGCAAACTGTAAACCCAACTTTGTGAAAAAGAAGCGAGTAATGATTCAACAAAAAGAGGTTGTACTTGACCATGATGAAGGTAAAAAGGAGTATGAACGTTTTTGGGAAGTGTAATGACCCGCATTGGCAGAGGTATTATAATTAATTGATTTAATGAAATGGTGGTTTAGGAATTAAATGGTCATGGAATTTAATAATGGTTAATATTTAATTTAAAATAATAAATTAAATAATATATTTAATTCTGAAATAATCAGAATTGGCTGAAATGGCGATATGGTGTGAACTGGATCATCTGTTATATTTAATTCAGTTTGGAATTGAATTTGAATAACGAATATATTATATAAACGACAGTTTGAACGTAAAGTTATAATATAATTATAAACGAGCTCGAAATGGCGCGGCAGTTCGCCATTTGGCGATTTGGACTTCAACTGAATGTACGGGATTTGTTTTAAATCGGATTGCTGTGCAACAAGAAATGTGTGGAGCTGGTGAAGTATATCTTTCTAGTGGAAGAGAAAAATCGGGATTTCGTTGTGTAGATTTTGAGATATGCCCAAATCAAATTTTAGAAAAGTCACTGTGGAATTCCTTTATAATTTATAAAGGAATTAATTATATTTAAAAAAGGAATTTCAATATAAATCGAATATCGATTTAATCGGGATTTGAAATATCAAGTTATAAATCCCAGTAGAGCTGTATGGTATTCCACTGTGAATATAGACGATAATATTAATTTATTTATATTTTATTTAATTATATTTAAATATATTTATATGGGTCATCCAGAGCTTTAAAAATAGCTAGTTTTGCAAACGGAGTCGAAATTCGACGAAACTAATTTTGTTGGATCCGCAATGTCAAATAGTTGTTAGATTTCCAGTTTCGTGATTTTTGAAGTCAGTATGTGGCCGTACGTATTTTTAGAGTGAAAAACAGTCAGTATTTTGACAGTAAAAAATACACTGTGAACATACAGAGTCGGAATTCGACGAAACCAGTTTCGTTGGGACCGTAATGTCGAATTCTAGCAGCATGTCAATTTTCGTGATTTTTATACATGGTATGTGGTCGCAGGGATTTTTAAGGACCAGAGAAGAGTATAAAATCAAGAAAATAAAATAAAAATAAATAGAAAAAAATATCCTAACTTTTCTTGGTCAAAACAGAGACCACGCCTTCACTACCCTCAGCCACAAACGGCACCTACCAACACCAGTCTATATAAACCGTATAAAATCATAATCAGGAAAAGTTAGAAAATCAAAACAATTCCATTAAAATCCCATAAATCTCAAAACATATGTCGATGGATTCACAGAAGCATTTGCTACAGCCTGGTATGCATTTCGTACAGCTCGCAACACTTTGTGGGTTCGCTGGAAGGTATCGCGACAGCTAGGTTTGGGTATCGAGAGGTTTTTGGTGCATCGATGTAAGGGTTGAGTTCGGATTTGGATTGGGGAGTGAAAACCGCGCCTCCTTGGAAACTCTGGTGGATTCCGATTATCGAAAGTAACGCCCTGGTCACTGTGTAAACGCGAGATGGTGAACGTCGGATTTCGAGTGGAGGTTGCGAATGGGGATTCAGGGTGCTAGGTTTAAGGAGTCTTCGAAGAGATGAATGCTGGTGATTTCAGAAGTGGGAACGACGAAGTAATAATGGAGAAAAGTGCGGATGTACGAATGGGAAATGGTAGGAGCGACGGGTTCAAGCTTTTTGGCAAGAAGAAGGATATGCGGGAGGGAGATGGGCCTGGTTGGAGCGGGCTGAAATGAAGAGGGTGAGCCCAAAAACAATTAATTAATTTAAAGTTGGTTTTAATTTAAATAATATATGAAGTTGTAAATTCAATAACTTTATCATACATAATCGAAATTCAGCGAAACAAGATCCGTTAGGATCGTGTGGACGGGAGCAACACAATGAGACTGACCGGGAGTGAATCCGAGCTCGTTACAATTTATAGTGAAATAAATTGTCTAAATCTGAATCAACGACAATTATCGTTATCTAACGATGATAGTCCAACGTGAGTAAATCTCACTAACTATGAACAGTTTAAAATTTCATGTTGTATTTTTAGAACTGTTAAATATTGATTGATTGATTATGTACTGACTGTTTGATTAAACTGCTAGACAGTTAGTTGAATTTCTATATTGATTCTGTTTAACAGAATATAACATATGGAACTGAAAGTGATGTTATCTATATTGTTTAACATCTGCGATGCAGGGAGACAGGTTGGAGGAATCCGGCTGGATTCCTCAACATTTATTTACTGTTTTCATATATTGTGATATATGATGTGATGTATATCTTTTATGGATTATGTGTGTTAGAATGATGTTGATCATTATTATTCGATATTTTAAATATCATAAAAGACCCTGGGATGTTAAAAGAATTATTTCAATGTATATTGAAATAAAGGGATTTTATAAAATCAACAGATTTTATAAAAGGAAATATTTCGAAAGTAAATAAAATGGAAAATGTTTTTAAAACAAATAGAGTTTTATAAAAGGGAAATCATTCGTAAAGTGAAGAACTGTTACTAAAAGTAAATCTTTATCAATGAATAGTTTAATCGAGTTAAAAGGAGTTAATCGATGTTAGTTTAATCGGAAGGAGTTAATCGATGTTAGTTAAATCAAAAGGAGTTAATCGATGTTAGTTTAATCGATTAGAGTTAAAGCAAATGAGTTAATTAAATATTAGTTATTTGAATAGAGTTAAATCGAACATGGTATTCGAAGGGAGTCAATCGAATATTGTATTCAAAAGTTAGTAAATCGAATATGTTATTCGAAAGGGGTTAGTCGAGTCGAGTTGGTTAGATAGAGTTAAACCAGTTAGAGTTAACCAGTTAGAGTTAAACCAGTTAGAGTTAAATCGATTAGAGTTAAAGTAAAAGGAGTTAATCGAATAGAGTTATTCGAATAGAAGCAAATGAGTTAATCGAATATAGTTTATTCGAATAGAAGCAAATGAGTTAATCGAATATAGTTTATTCGAATAGAAGCAAATGAGTTAATCGAGTATAGTTTATTCGAATAGAAAGTAAAATGAGTTAATCGAATATAGTTTATTCGAATAGAAGCAAATGAGTTAATCGAATATAGTTTATTCGAATAGAAGCAAATGAGTTAATCGAATATAGTTTATTCGAATAGAAGCAAATGAGTTAATTGAGTATAGTTTATTCGAATAGAAAGTAAAATGAGTTAATCGAATATAGTTTATCCGAATAGAAGCAAATGAGTTAATCGAATATAGTTTATTCGAATAGAAGCAAATGAGTTAATCGAATATAGTTTATTCGAATAGAAGCAAATGAGTTAATCAAATATAGTTTATTCGAATAGAAAGTAAAATGAGTTAATCGAATATAGTTTATTCGAATAGAAAGTAAAAGGAGTTATCGAATATAGTTTATTCGAAAGGAGTTAAGTGAAATGAGTAAATCAATAGTGTTAGTCAAATAGAGTTAATCCAATAGCGTTAGTCCAATAGAGTTAATTGCTAAGGGTTAATCGAATAAAGTTAAGTGAAAAGAGTCAATCGAATATAGCTATTCGAAGGAGGGTTAAGTAAGGAAGTTAGTAAAAGGAATATAAAGTGAACTTTGCCTATTTCAAAGTTAGAAATGTTGTTCAGTTAAGGTCTGAGAGGTAGTTCTACCCCAACTTGATTGGCTTCGTTTTAACAAAGGAATAGTTAAGGTTCGGCAGTAAAGGAAATGGTTTGAGTTGGCATAGCGATGTTTGTTTAAACATCTGTCTAAGTCCAATAAAGAAGCTTTGGAAATGTTTTCCAAATAAGAAACCAGAAATGTTTTCTAATAAAGAAAACAAGAAATGGAAATGTTTTCCATTGTTAATAACGCATATTTTCCAAATTTAGAAAATAAGAAGTATTGAATATAGGGAAACAAGAGATAAGTAAATTAATGAAATAAAGAGATAAATGTCGAATGATGTTTGATCGATATAAATTTCCATTTGGAAATAATATCGTTGTTTGCACACTTGTTTTTATTTGATAGTTAAATCACAGACTATCAAAGTTTTGACCATTTTAACGTTGTTAATATGGAGAGACCGGTTGGATTATTATCCAAAGAACCACTCTGTATTGGCATAAGCGTTGCGAATCATATATGCCAAAGGAAATTGAAGATGGAGTTATGCAAGGGCTATCCTGTTTACAGAATAGTGCCTTCGGTTCATCATGTTCCTGGGTGACTTGTATGGATGGATGTCTGACAGAGTATTTCCAGACGATCACGTACATTGATTTCTCCAACCGTACCAAGAGTGGAAGCGGAGAAGGAAACTTCTTTTAGCTAACACATAATGTATGGTTGAGGACGTCAATCGATGATTTGATGGATTTGACAATGTGACATTCGAAGTAAATCTGATGTGATGATGAAGCGTAACCTCAAGTCTCATCAATCGGTAAATGACAGAAATCGGGCAGGCAGCATGGCTAAGTCGGTCGCACCGAAGTAGGGTGTATAATCACCTGATCTAGAGTTTCATTTACTTCTAAAAATCTATTGTTGATGTTGTCCCATTCGGGAAACGGTTGCTGATCCCAACCGTTGGTGATATACATTCGATACACTCAAGCGAAATGAGTGGTTGGTCATGTGTGGCTGGGTTGCAAGATGTTCTTGTTGAACCCAGTGTATTCCTCTCTAGAGGTACACAAGTGAAAGGTGGTCCCATACATTGTCATAGTTGGAAATCCATTACCCAATACGTGCTTGCGGTTTTGATTGTATACTATATATGTAGAACGTGAGATGAAAGCGTTCCTGCTAGATGATTATTATATTGTGTTGATAGACATTATTATAATATCAAAAGGTTTTGATATAAAGATATTTGGATTCTCATAAGGGAAAAATCTGTTCCGTTATACAGCGTGGTCTTATGAGATATCGATTACCTGCTTGAACTGTTTTAAATTATTTTACTCACACCAGTCCCATGACTGACCCGGAGTTTATTTTGTTGTTTTCCCTAAACTCTTGGGTGCCTAAATTTGTATGGGAAGTCAAGTAATCGGGATTTACAGATATACTGGAAGAGCTTGGAGCAGGAGGCTTCAGGATCATATAGCTATAGTTATTTCCGCTGTGTTGTAAGTGTTGTACTTTGATAATGATATGTATATTCAAGTACAAATTTGTATTTCAAAGTTATGTTATGAAATATATTTATTCGTTCCGCTGTGAGATTCGTGTTACTCTGATATTGTGTTCTTCTTATTCTTCTATTCTAAGTTTCTATCTTATCTTTCCTCATCCTCTAATTTCTTTCATTAATGACCGATATTTTTCAACATTTGGTTAGTCATCATTGAGTTTATGGCGATAACCAAAGTCGAAAAAAATCCCGGGTCATTACAGGAAGGTTGGACAAATATAATAAACTCACTTTCCAAAGAAGAGTATTGTCGCAATCTTAACTTGTTTCGTCTTGAATGGGATGGGAAGCAAAAAAAATCCGTCACGTATGTGATTAAAAATTGGTTAAATAAATATAAAGAAATGTTTGTTTTGGCTTGGACCAACAAAATAAAACACTATGATAACGTGTCTACGAGCATTGCAGAAAGTGCACATGCCCGTTTGAAATTGTACTTTGACACGGCTGCTGGAAGTTTTGTGCAGTGTTGGAATAGTGCCCATCTGTGTTCTGAAAATGAATTTGTCGGAATAGAAAATGCATTCGAAATAAGCACATCGAAGGCAATGCATCGATTTCGAAAAGAACCCATGTTGAATGAGTTAATTGGGTTTGTGTCGCATAAAGCATTGGACTTGTTACTAGATGAACTAGGAAGCATTTCAACAGTTGGTTTGACTGCTGACAACTGCGGTTGTGTTATGTGGAAAGTAAATGGTTTACCCTGTGGTCATATGCTCGTGGACTTTAGACACACGCACGGTTTCATACCTCTAACCGCTATAGATGCTTATTGGAAGCAGTTATCCTGTACTCCCCCTGTGTTACATCGATCAACTCTAGATTTTTATGACTTGCCTGAAATCAAGGCCTTGAAGAGCAGGTACGATGATTCCGCTAATAACGTTCAATTAGTTATGTAACAAGGTTTGAAAAAGCAAGCGCTTCCGCAAACAACCGATATTTTAGAACCTCCTGTGGCCATGATTCGAAAAGGAAGACCGTCCAAAAAAGATAGATCAACTAAGCGAGATCCTTCTTATTACGAACATGTTGATGCTCAACTGTCATGTGGCTCACTTCGGTTAGTCGGTATCTAAAAAAACTCGGTGTTTCTACTAAAAAGGGGTACGAGAACAAACCATTTGAGCACAAATATTTGTCGTAAATTCCAAAACATATGGAACCATACATACTTGATATACAGGACATGCCAAGTGACGGAAATTGTGGATATTGGGTTGTTGTTGAACACCTAAATCTACATAATCGAAGACCAGATAATCCGTGTAAGTTTGTCCGCGAGTCAATGCTTGACAACCTATCACAAAATTCGGAGATGTATAAAAGAATGTGGGATGAATGTGGTTTCGACGAAATTAAAAATAGAATACAAGATACATATTTTGTTGGGGTTGATAAGTGGATGCAGATGCCAGAGTCAGGATTTATAATAGCAGAAACATTTGGCACCGTGGTAGTGCTGATAAGTAAATAGATCTGTTGTACCTTTGTTCCGACTACAGTTCGTGTAAACCATATGAATGAAAATAGAATGGTTGTTATGGGCTACGTAGACGGTTCGCATTTTGTTGGTCTAAAACTTACTTCAGCAAGTCCATTGCCTCCTCCACCGTAATTTCAATACTTTGAGCAATTCTACAACATTAATGCACAAGATTGGGTCCGACGAATCAGTGACCGAATCAGCATGTACCGCGCGATTGCTAAAGACTTCGAAGATGAGGACAATAGTAAACCAGTAGATTTGTCTTCCTGCTAGTATCATGTGGTAATTGGGTATTTTGTAATTATTGCTGCTTGTAATTGATGACTACGGTATTTGTGATTACGGTAGCTTCTAATTGAATATGGTATTTTGTGACTATGGTATGTTCATGTTAATGGTATGTTCATGGTTACTGTGTTCATTGTTAATGTTTATGGTTAATTTTCATGGTTATGTTCATGGTTAATGGTAACGATAAATGTTTATGGTAATTGAGAGTCTTCTTATTGACAAATTTCAAACGACATATGTATGTCGTATAGGCCTATACGAAAGATATACACTGTATTAATATATTTTATACGGAACCAGGAAGTCGTATAATTGCAGGAAAAATTACAGGGTTGGTATATAACATAATACGAAGGCCAAACTGCGCATAAAAAAAATTTATATGACAGGGAAAGGTCGTATAGTTGCAGGAAAAATTACAGTAATCCCATATTACATGATACGACATGTATCCGTCGACTGGAAAAATTTTATACGACGCACGAGTGTCGGGTTATGTTTACTAGGATTACTGTAATTTTTCCTGCAACTATACGACCATTCCCTTTCGTATAAACTTTTTTTATGCGCAGTATGACCGTCGTATTATGTTATGCCAACCCTGTAAAATTTTTCCTGCAACTATATGACAGTGAGCACTCGTACAAAAAAATACAGTCCGACATTTACTCTTCGTTTTGGCCCATACGACATGATTTCATCGTGTAAAAATTGTCTGTAAGACGAGTCAAATTCAGACCTTTCTCACCATTCTCAAATCACACCATTTTCATACCACTCATATTTATATTCACACCATTCATATTCACACCATTTTCATACCTCTAATAAATTCTTAACATTCATGTATTCATACCATTCACAAATTCAAACAAATCACAAATTTTCAGAAGTCCTAAAATTCATACCATCGACCAAAAAATCACCAGTCATAACAAGTCACAAGTTCTTAACCATCATACCGTACACAGAATTAATTTCATACCAAAACACAACAAGTCAACCCACCACAAAACACTGTCACCTACGACAAGTACATAATTAACAAATACATATTAACAAGTACACAAAATAGTAATGCAACTACTTCCTCTTCTTCCCTGGTTTCTTTTTGGTTGCCACCTTCTGGGTTACTTTCGTCCGCATTGCCTTGCTAACACTTTGTTCCCCACCTGCAATATCCTCTCCGTATAATTCCATTGGCTCTGGCCCCTCTATCTGTGCAATCTTTCTCTAGTGTTTGCTTCTTCATTGTTTCATCAGGAGCAGAAGAGCTTATGAACTCAGTAATGTGTCGCAACCTCTTTTGCTGCATGACGACATATGAAATTGATTAACATCAAAGTGGAAAGTACGTAATAAAAAATGAAAAAAATACAGCTTACAATACGACGAAGTAGTTCAGGTGCGTCACGTTCATTCCTTCGTTCAGTTAATCTTTTTTTAGGATTAGCCACGAGAGGGTGGGAAGCAGAGCTATACCATTCCATGTAAGTGTCGGCACAATCCCAAGGACGTATAGCTTTTGTAGACAGTAATCTCTCGTTCAACAAATGATTCGACCATTCTTCCCAACTACGATCTTGGATATTAGAGCATGTTGCTTTATAAAATGTAGTAGACAGCTTGAACTTCTTACTATTGACAAAGAGAGTAGTCGAAGGGATGGGTTGAAAGTAACCAAATTGACGAAGTTCCCTTTGCGGAAGATATAGCTCAACGGTTTCAAAACAAACAATTGGGCCAATGTAAAAAGAACATCGCTCTAATTTGTAGATGCCACGCTTGCCTTGGTAACAGTCCCACACTACATCACACTGTGTTAAATCATCAATCTTCTCTCTCAAATTAATTAAGTCGGACGACAGATTTTTAGCTTGATCAATTGCAAAGTAGAATGATGCTCTCACATCTCCCTCAACTGCCCCAACACATCTATTATGTCGCCTTAAACAGGAAAGTGCTCATAAATCCATACCTACAACATGTCATCATTATGAATTAGTAATTACACGTAAAGGATAAACAAGACGAATTACGAACACATACCTGCAGCAACGTCATACAACCACATAATTGTTGCACATCTTTTCTGCTGCACTGACCTAAATTGTAGAACAACCAGCTCAAGCAAGCTGTGGCCCATGAATACGTATGCACCGAACTCAAATCATCAAGACACTGTAAATACTGAACGGATACTTTGTTGCCCGACTTATCACCACACACTAACAAACCAATGGTATACAAGAGATACGCAGTTGCACATTGTTTTTTTCGAACATCAGAGTCGTCCTCTTTCGAACCTGCAAACGTCTTTCTCAACCATTCCAATCGTATCTTTTTTCCCCCTCCCATTATAAAAATAGCCTCTGGCCTATCTATCCCTAGATATTTTTCCAAGAGACCATAAACATGATCAGGACTTATAGTCCTAGAACCACCAAGAGATCCTGAAACAACTCGTCCTTCTGCTGGCAAACCGGTAATGTGAACAACTTCGTCATAGTTATCATCATTTCACCGAATGGAAGATGAAATGTATTTGTTTCTGGATAATATCTTTCCACAAAAGCATTGATAAGCACTCTGTCGAGTTTGTCGTGAGAATGTAAAATTAGCTTATATAAACCTGACCCAATTACGACATCTCGCACAAACTTATATTTATCGTCTAGCACCCACTGTCGATGTGTTCCCACGTGATTGTGAATTCTTACAATTCTAGCTTTCCCTTTCGACGCCTTGCATAAGAATAAGTAAACTAATCAAGATATGCAAGTTATTTGTATCGTTTTACTAATAATCAAGATAATCGTGCTACTAATCAAGATAATCAATATATGCAAGTTATTTGTAGACTTACCGTGGAATTCCATATTTTATGAGCAATATGTCCTTCGAAAGCAAAATGGAGGGACGGTTGAACGTCTTTTCCTTTGTGTTGAGTGGATGATTGTTTACTCTTTCTCTTCGTAATTTTTGAACTGCTTTCCTCTTGTTCGTCATCGTGGGATTCTTGTTCCTTGCTACTCTCTTGTTCTTCGTCAACGCTACTTTCATTTTCTTCCTCATTGCTTTTTTCTTCTAAACCAACATTACTTTCTTCGTCGTCGCTACCTTCATCATCTTTACTTTCTTCATCACCGCTACCCTCTTCATCATTGCCCTCCTCATCATTTCCCTCCTCAGTACCCTCCTCATCTGTGGCGGCCCGCCCCGCACTAGCCGGCATTTCCTCCAAAAGTGCGTTGTACACATGCCCAACTGGCACGGGACGGTCGCCAAAGAAAGAAAAGAAGAGAATGAACTAACAAGGAACCTGTAGAATGTCTCACAGCGCATGGAATCGAAATATAATAATAACATAATCTTGACATAAAACAGGCGAGACATTGCATAAGCTGAAAACTAAACCAACATAGCAGCGGAAATCCAAATACAGCTTATTACAACTTTCCAAATTTACCGTCTCTAAAACAAAAGAAAGGTAAAGTAGAAGATGCACGACTAATGCCCAAGCAGTGATCTTCAACAACACAGGGAGAATACTATATATATCATATGTGGAAGCCTCCTGCTCGTCTCCAGATCAGCTACCCGTGCATACCCAGCTAACCTGTCACTAGTCTGCTCGTGTGAGCACCCAGAGTAATAAGAAGAGACATAAAATTCTGGGTCAGACAAAAAGTTTGGTATGAGCGATAAGCAACAAAACAAAACAATAACAGGTATAATCCAATCATACCTGAACCTGGACCTACAACCAAAGAGTTAGCACTACATACTGTACAACCCTCTAAGGTGCCTTTTACATATGGTGTAAGAAATACGGGGGTGGGGGTGTGCATGTCATAGTGATGGCAAACAATCAAGCATAGCAACCATCCTCACATCTCTCACTCGGTGCGTAAAGCATACGATATCCACTACCTTGGTCACCTAATTCTTTGGGCCATAACGGAGTCTAACCCCATACGACTATCACTACAAGCCCACTATCCATCTCTCAGCGGTGAATCAAAGTTATGAATACCGACAACCCCTTTGCACACGTCCCGCAGCAGAGTCCAATCATGAAGTGGACTCGTTGGTTCCCAACTGAATCATGAGCTCTACTTCCTATTTGGATTTCCTTTGCATCTCGCGTTTTTGGTCTTCTCCGGATCGGTCTTTATTTGGTTCGTAATCCATGCCTCACGTCCAAACTTCCATCCAGTCCTGGTTCGATTTGTGACTCGTGGATCGCCCCATGACGTCAGCTCATGCTCCCTCCATCGGATCGGATCGCGGTGTGTCAACTCCATCGGATCGCGGTGCTCCAACTCCATCGGATCGCGGGACTCCATCGGATTGCGGGACTCCATCGGATCACGGAACTCCATCGGATCGCGGAACTCCATTGGATCGTGGAATTTCATCGGATCGCGGAAGGAGGGGCTATCCGTTTTCTGCACAATTTCCTGCATTCTTCCAGCAATTGTTTTACGCCATACGAAGGCGTTTTCGACCATTCTAACTCTTCTAGTCAATCACAAAGCATACCATACAGTCATAACAACATGTAGTATCGACCACAAACACCAAAACATAAATCATAGCATGTAAAATGGATCAAACATAGCCAAAACCCCATATTTTCCCTTAAGCATGTTTAACAACAATTAATGGTATGATTAACAAAACTTAACCAAATCGGTCCAAACTTCTAACAGAGGCATAAAATGGTGTTTAAGAATTATAAGTATTTTTCTAGAATTTATTAGTGTATTAATTCGCTAATCTTCACTAATTACCCTTAATTAACCGTAATTAGTGCAAAACTATGCAAATCACTCACCTTGGCCACAAATAAAATACCAAATCTGAAATGAATCTCTGTTTGGTGTGAATACTGATGTCTAGCAGCAGCTCTAACCTTGCCTTGGTGTTAATCCTCTTTGATTTGGTGTTGCTAAGCTCAATCCTTGATTAGAAAGTGATTTGGAGATGTTTTAGAGGTTGGAGGCCATTATTAGGGTTTCTAAGAGGTAAATGACGGCTAGAAAACTGAAATAGAATGAAAACCTAACTCATTTCAGCCTCCCCTTAACCCTAATCCCGAAATGGGTTATGGGCCCATTTGCTAATCACTTCATTTGGCCCGGTTAAGCAGTTTTTCACCATCTGAAACTTGTTTCAGCCATATCTCCCAAACGGTGAGTCCGTTTGGCTAGTGTGACCACTCTACAGAAAGGTAAACCATCAAACGAATCTAATGGAAGTGGTTTCAGATCAAAATTCCTTTCCAATCAAAAGTTATGGCCAAAACAATATCGGCTAGGGGCAAAACAGTCATTTAAAAATCGACAAAAATCATGAACATGGGAAATGACTCTAATGGTTGTTTCCCAAGGTTACACAACCATACGACTTCATACGAAAAAGAAATAAATATTCTACGATCCTAGATACGTAGAATGCGGGTTGTTACATTCTCCCCTTCTTAAGAAATTTCGTCCCCGAAATTCCTTAACCCAAAACATACAAAGGATCCCGCATGCCTACCAACCGTATACAACAATCAAACATGCAAAATAAATAGAATAATTCTGCCCTAACATGCGGTTTACTAACAAGGGAAGAATCATCGCCACTAAAATCTTACCAGGCAAAGAGCTTTGGATACGACTTTCTTATGTCATTCTCTACTTCCCAAGTACAGTCGTTCTCTCGCCATCGATTCCCATCTCTACCCTAGAGGTAACTTCTAATAGGTTGGGATCGTCCCTCTAACTGGAACCGATCCACTTAATCAAGATCGATCTAATCGTCAAGCTTACTAGCGTTTTTGAATCCAATTCACACTTAGGTCTGAAGTCATGTCCCTTGATATACTCTAGTTGCTTCCATTCCAGAAAAATAACCTCTAAACTGGCATGTCTCATACTCAATGCATCAGCTATCGCACCCAGTCCGATACTATGGCATTCGTCTATACTGTCATTTTCTTAGGTAATCCAAACCTATATGCCAAATTTTCAACTACATTCCAAATGTCCTTTCAAGTCCAACTTGAGTCCTTACATTCGTATTGCACGTCCAACGTACATTCACTTCCTAGAGGCAGACTAGACCCATCCAATGACCCTAGGCACTACACCAATATCTGCACTGTACGTCTAACGTACATTCACCTTCTAAAGGTGAACTAGATTCATCCAATGAACCCAGGTACCCTACCCATATTCATACTGCACGTCCAACGTACATTCACCTTCCAAAGGTGAACTAGACTCGTCTAATGAATCTAGGTACTCTACCTATATCCGTACTGTACGTCCAACGTACATTCACCTTCCAAAGGTGAACTAGACTCATCCAATGAATCTAGGTACTCTACCCATGAGTCCAAGTCCAACTGAAACTCCTATATCCGTTGGATCTCCAAGACAACGGACACTCCACAATGCCCAACATACTTCAAGTCTAACGTAAAGTATCTTACACTCGTCATATCACCATGATCAACGAACTTACCCTATTTCCATTCAACAGGATCCTACAGGTGATACTCAAGAGAAGAAAGGTAAGAACAAACACAACAACCATAGCATCCATCAAACAAATCCTATCTATCACCTGCTAAAGCCATGAATACGTCAATACCTATATGTCTGGTCCAACCAACATCAATAACTAATGGAAACTCTGCCTCCAAACAGACTACCGTAAGTCCAACGTACGTTTATCCTCCAAGGATAACTAGATCACGTCCAACGGATCCAAGGTAAGTGGGCGTCCCCAGATACCCCTGCTTTTAGTCTGCCTGAAACACTCGAGTCCCACCCAAGTTTATCCATTATCTTGCTGTCCTCTCGAGTCCAACTCGAGTCAATCCAATTCTTTGCAGCCTTCTCGAGTCCAACTCGAGTCAATCTATTACCCATAAACTCAGACCCAGTCTTGAGTATCCATTACCTATCAACCCTAGTCCAACATGAGTCGTCCCCCTATTCGTTGCAGCTCCTAGACCAACGAATACCTATTTTCTTTTACGAGTTCAAGTCCAACCTGAATCGTCCTAACCTTCGTTGCATCTTCCATGATCAACGAACTCATCCTATTCCTTCAAAGTTCTACTATCCAAAGAGAACATCAGCATAGAGTCCTAAATAATCCATTACTTTGCATCTTTCTCGAGTCCCAGTCGAGTCATCTCATAACCTTATCGAGTCCAACTCGGGGCAGTCCATACCATCGAATAGTCTAATCCTGTCACAGCTGCCCATCACTCCTTGAGTAAACCAAGGTATCATCCAATGAAAATCACAACGACTACTTATCCCGCACGCAAACCATCCTAGTCAAACTCGACATTCCCCAAGCGCAAGCCCCAAAGGCCTAAACCAATATCAGACAAGCACCTAAGGAACATCTCCTCCGAATTTGGACAATCCACGTGAAGTGATATTAGCAAAACAACTAAGCACTGGAGCACTCATTTGCCTCCCAGAGACAACTAGGACTTAATACAATGATAACCTCTCAGCTTCCTTGACTCCAGTTACTATCGCCATCACTAGGTAGGTACCTAATACCACCCCATTCCTTTAGAGTAGATCGACTCCCCAAATGATGCTAAACCAAGTAAAGCCCAAAAAAAATAATCATAAACAAACATACATCCATGGCTCGATAAGACCACGTTACGGTAAATCATACTGAGGCTAATCGGACCACCAATCGGGTTCGTCACTACTACAGGTCTATCGACTAACTCAGATTTGTCAAACAAAACTCGATCAAAACATCTTAAATAGAAAGCATACCTCGAATAACAACACCTTTTTCCTTCTGCGCCGCAGTTGGGGCATTCGATGAAGAAGGAACAGCGTTGATAGCGTATGCTCTCATGATCTGCTTCTCCCTAGGAGGTTGTGGACATTCATTCTTGTGATGTCCCGCTTGGCCACAATTAAAGCACTTCCTTTCCCCAGGCTTTTCCCGACAATCTCTGGCATAGTGGCCCTTCTTGCCATAGCTAAAGCACTCGCCATCTTTCTTACTTTTCTTATTCTGACCATCCATGGCTTGGTCTTGTTTCCTCTTATTCTGGGAATTATTATTGCCTCCATCGCCTGCTTGCGAATTTGGCTCATCCGCAGATGTAATAGCAACCTCGGTCTTTGGCTTAGGGTAAAGACTTTCCGATCTCAAAGATTTCCCCACGATCGACTCAAACGTCTCATCGATGTGGTTAATAAGCATCTCCCCCAAGTACTGATCCAAGCTAGTTATGAATTTCTCATTCTTCTTCTCGGCAGTATCAATAAGAGATAACCCATACTTGGACAAAGTGTCGAATTCGGCAATATACTCCGAGACAGCTCTGCCATTCTACTTGAGTTCCAAGAACTTCCTAAACAATTCTGACTTCTGAGCAGCTAGGATAAACTTATCACTGAAACGAGTTCAAAACTGGTCCCAAGTGACTTGATCCTCTGGGGTAGCTGCCTTAATAACATTCCACCAATTCATTTCCCGTCCTTGCAGTTGACGGGATGCTAGTCTTCTCTTCATCGCATCCTCGATACCCAAGTCGTCGAAGATACGATCACAACTATCCAACCAATCCTGAACATCCGTGGCCGACTCCGTTCCGTGGAACGGCTTCCCACCAAGATTAGTGTAATCCTTGCACAACTTGGCGAAATCGGCCCTAAGCGCCTGCACTACTGGACCACCACCATTACCGGCATTGGGGGCTGCCCTCTGCACATCCCTAAGCCTCTCTCTCATGAGGTCAGTAAACATCGTCCTCATGTCAGCAACATTCCCATTATTGGATCCTCTACCGGTACCCCTTACGTATCAGCTCATCGTTAAATTTGCACAGAGAAAATGATTAACCATCCTCTTTGTGGTGTGAGTGGAGTGCGACTTCATCCTTAGCTATACTAATAGTATATATATAGCTTTTGAAAACCAAAATAATCACAAATACGCGCTCTCATATACGTATACTATCTCTCCCTGGTGTCTTTCCCTAGGTTAACTACGCAACCTAGAGCTCTGATACCAAATGTGACGGCCCGCCCCGCACTAGCCGGCATGTCCTCCAAAAGTGCGCTGTACACATGCCCAACCGGCACGGAACGGTAGCCAAAGAAAGAAAAGAAGAGAATGAACTAACAAGGAACCTGTATAATGTCTCACAGCGCATGGAATCAAAATATAATAATAACATAATCTTGACATAAAACAGGCGAGACAGTGCATAAGCTGAAAACTAAACCAACATAGCAGCGGAAATCCAAATACAGCTTATTACAACTTTCCAAATTTACTGTCTCTAAAACAAAAGAAAGGTAAAGTAGAAGATGCACGACTAATGCCCAAGCAGTGATCTTCAACAACACAGGGAGAATACTATATATATCATACGTGGAAACCTCCTGCTCGTCTCCAGATCAGCTACCCGTGCATACCCAGCTAACCTGTCTCTAGTCTGCTCGTGTGAGCACCCAGAGTAATAAGAAGAGACATAAAACTCTGGGTCAGACAAAAAGTCTGGTATGAGCGATAAGCAACAAAACAAAACAATAACAGGTATAATCCAATCATACCTGAACCTGGACCTGCAACCAAAGAATTAGCAATACATACTGTACAACCCTCTAAGGTGCCTTTAACATATGGTGTAAGAAATACGGGGATGGGGGTGTGCATGTCATAGTGATGGCAAACAATCAAGCATATCAACCATCCTCACTTCTCTCACTTGGTGCGTAAAGCATACGATATCCACTACCTTGGTCACCTAATTCTTTAGGCCATGACGGAGTCTAACCTCGTACGACTATCACTACAAGCCCACAATCCGTCTCTCAGCGGTGAATCAAAGTTATGAATACCGACAACCCCTTTACACACGTCCCGCAGCTGAGTCCAATCATGAAGTGAACTCGTTGGTTCCCAACTGAATCCTGAGCTCTACTTCCTATTTGGACTTCCTTTGCATCTCGGGTTTTTGGTCTTCTCCGGATCGGTCTTCATTTGGTTCGTAATCCATGCCTCACGTCCAAGCTTCCATCCAGTCCTAGTTCGATTCGTGACTCGTGGATCGCCCCATGACGTCAGCTCATGCTCCCTCCATCGGATCGGATCGCGGTGCTTCAACTCCATCGGATCGCGGTGCTCCAACTCCATCGGATCGCGGGACTCCATCGGATCGCGGGACTCCATCGGATCGCGGAACTCCATCTGATCGCGGAACTTCATCGGATCGCGGAAGGAGGGGCTATCCGTTTTCTGCACAATTTCCTGCACTCTTCCAGCAATTGTTTTACGCCATACGACGGCATTTTCGACCATTCTAACTCTTCTAGTCAATCACAAAGCATACCATATAGTCATAACAACATGTAGTATCGACCACAAACACCAAAACATAAATCATAGTATGTAAAATGGATCAAACATAGCCAAAACCCCATATTTTCCCTTAAGCATGTTTAACAACAGTTAATGGTATGATTAGCAAAACTTAACCAAATCGGTCCAAACTTCTAACAGAGGCATAAAATGGTGTTTAAGAATTATAAGTATTTTTCTATAATTTATTAGTGTATAAATTCGCTAATCTTCACTAATTATCCTTAATTAACCGTAATTAGTGCAAAACTATGCAAATCACTCACCTTGGCCACAAATAAAATACCAAATCTGAAATGAATCTCTGTTTGGCATGAATACTGATGTCTAACAGCAGCTCTAACCTTGCCTTGGTGTTAATCCTCTTTGATTTGGTGTTGCTAAGCTCAATCCTTGATTAGAAAGTGATTTGGAGATGTTTTAGAGGTTGGAGGCCATTATTAGGGTTTCTAAGAGGTAAATGGCGGCTAGAAAACTGAAATAGAATGAAAACCTAACTCATTTCAGCCTCCCCTTAACCCTAATCCCGAAGTGGGTCATGGGCCCATTTGCTAATCACTTCATTTGGCCCGGTTAAGCAGTTTTTCACCATCTGAAACTTGTTTCAGCCATATCTCCCAAACAGTGAGTCCGTTTGGCTAATGTGACCACTCTACGGAAAGGTAAACCATCAAACGAATCTAATGGAAGTGGTTTCAGATCAAAATTCCTTTCCAATCAAAAGTTATGGCCAAAACAATATCGGCTAGGGGCAAAACGGTCATTTAAAAATCGACAAAAATCATGAACATGGGAAATGACTCTAATGGTTGTTTCCCAAAGTTACACGACCATACGACTTCATACGAAAAAGAAATAAATATTCTACGATCCTAGATACGTAGAATGCGGGTTGTTACATCATCATTACCCTAGTCATCGTTTTCCTCCTCAGTACCCTCCTCATCATTACCCTCCTCATCATCATTACTTTTTTGATCATCGCTACCCTCCTCATCATTGAACTCAGCAGGTTCTTCTTCCATGACAATTTTTTTCCTTTTTAATTGTTCTTCTTTGGACTTAATAGGTTCTTCTTCCGTCACATTTTTTTTCTTTTTGATTGTTCTTCTTTTTGTCGTTCGGTTTGAAGCTGTTTCCGGTTTGATGCCATCATCGGCTGACGAGATGATGCCCCTGTCCCTTGTTTACTGCACAAACAAAACATGAACCAAAAACCAGATTAAGTTAACCTCTTTAGTAGAAACACCAAACACAAATTACTGTTTGTACGGCACAGAACGGTCGTACGGGCTAAAACGAAAAGGAAAAATCGTATAAAAATTATTAGTACGACAACATGGAGTCGTATACTTTTGGTAAATAGAAATCATCTGTACAAAAATTTATACAACAGCTGGCCGTCGTATAAATTCATACGGAATGTAAATATCGTATAATACAACCACTACAACATTTGTACGTCGAATGAACTAACTATGGAAATGTAAATTTTTGACAAATGGCGACATCTTTCCTTCGTATAACTTACACTAATACGACACAACTGAGTCGTATAACTCCATACGATAGCTACGTGCCAACCGACAATGTCAAACTACACATACATGTACACCTACGCACCACCACCCTCAACTCTCACCAAATACCCCACATTTTTCATACCTCTTGCCGTGAAAATCAAAATTGGACAACACGCAGTGATTAGAACAAAAATTTTCATACCTCTCCAGCTTCTTCTGCATCGGATTAGGATCGACGACGTTCTTCTTCCCCGTTCTCTTTGATCGTGGCATCGCTTCCGGTTTTAAATTGAAATTCTACGGTGTGTTTTGATTTCAGAAATTTCGAACGAGAAATTAGGGTTTATGCGATTGAAGTTTGAGTGAGAAAGGGTTGCGTATGAGATAGGTTTAGGAGTTTTGAATTGAGGGTAGTTTGGGAAAAATAGAAACAAATATTAAAACACTCTGACTTCCCCTTAACAATCAACTTAATGTTGGTGTGCCCTTAAAATTTGACCCCCCCCCCCTTAACAAAAAATTGGTGTGTCATTAACAAACCCCTATTGTTTACCATTTCAAAATACTATATTTCTATGTTTTCCCCTTTTTAAACAAAAAAAGCGGAGAAAATCTATTCCTGGCTCCTGCTTTCATTGCCAAATGACACTCCCTTTTTGGTTAAGGGGTAACACAAATTTTAGTTTTTTAAATTTTGTTAAGGGGAGTAGAGTACAGTCTAAACTCCCCCTTAACAATACACAGTAGTAAGACAAAATTACCCTTAATCTAAAGAAGAAGCACGGCGGAGTGAAATTCGGTCGTGAGTCATCATTTTCCGAAGCACGACGTAGATGTGAGAATACGAAAAACGGCCTGCAAACACCGAACAATCATTATAAAAATAGAAAATCATGAACGTTTTCAGTGTGTAAACACGGTAGAGTATAACCATTTTCGTTGTTTTTGTTAAGTTTGTTATAGAGATAGAAAAGATGTTCTAATGCCACCGTTTTTATTAAATATAAATGATATACTCTTACCGTTTTTACCGGTTCGAGTGCGAGCTTTGAAAAAACATGAATTTGATTGGAAAACAATACGTTACAGCAAGGGTAATTTTGTCCCTTAAAAGTAATATCTGCGTTGCCCCTTAACATAAACAAATTGACACGGTATGTACTTAAAATTTGTCACCTCTTAACCAAAAAGGGAGTGTCATTGACAATACCCTTCAATTATATCTTTCACACCGACTAATTAGCATACAGTTTTGCTCTAAGTAATTTACCAATGAGTTGATTCACATTCAAAGGTCGGCAGTCTTTTATGGCTTCTATGCTTATTTTTTCTTTTGTTACCGGCTCTAAATGGCTGTTAATGGATGAAATAAGTTAAAAACGAACCACCGTAAATAGATGTTCACATATTTACTCAACTATCATTAATGTTTGCCTCAAATGTTGTACTGCGTTATACTCTTAATAGTTTCTTAAAAATCCTTACTAATTTTCTCAAATTTAAAAGGGAGTCATGGACCATGCCTCTTAAACTGTTAGTTAGATACAAATGACAGTGGAAATGCTGCTTTTGCTTTACGTCGGTAAAGATAGAATTGATTTTATGCTTTTTAATGACCAATTTTCCTATGCTTTTCAAACCTAAATTTGATGGATGTATGTTTTGGTGATAAATCAAAATATGCAACCACTTTTCCTAAGAATTTTCACAAATCATATATTTAACATTAATTTATGCTGTAAAATTCTGGGAATGCATATGAATATACATTGTCTCATTTAACACAATACATATATTAATCTTTCTAACCATGTCTATATTTAGACAACAGTGGCAAGAATTTTATATATATATATATATATATATATATATATATATAGAAAGAGAGAGAGAGAGGTTCAATGGCACATCAAACCGTGGAGCACCCCTTTGGCCTCCCTCTTTTCCACCATACAATCACTTTCTCTCTCCTCCCACTAACTCTCTCTCCCCCACTATCTTATTTAATAATAAATGAGTAGTTCTCATTAATGGGCTTTAGGGGTGCTACAAATTTGGGGTGCTCTTGATCCTATTTTTCTCTCTCTCTCTCCCTATATATATATATATATATATATATATATATATATATATATATGAGGCAAGTTCGAGGGCACCCCAAACAGTGCAGCACCCCAAAAGCCCCTCAACCACAACCAAGTATTTCACACTTTTCCTCCTTCTACTCATTCTCTTACTTCCCACTCACATTCTTTAATATAAATGAGTGGATGTGGTTTGGGTGTAAATGGGAGGCTAAAATTCAGGGGGCTCCCTGATCCTATCCCATATATATATATATATATATATATATATAGTTTTTTGTTCGTTTGATTTAATCAACAATTAGTATGAATTAGTCTTCAAAAATGAGAATTCTGACGACGCGAAAGCAGCATATAGATCCTGCTAAAGGTACTTTTTATCATGTAGTAAATATTCGTTTATTGTTGGATTATTCCCTACTTTTCCAATGTTTTCCCTTTATTTTGGTTGCATGAAATGTTGGTTTCTGATAGCAAAACCTGTATTTTCTTCATCTTTTGCTATAAAATTGAATTAAATTTTAAAGTTAGTTTAATTATTACTATATTATAATAATATATATTTGCTTTCCATTTGGTAAACATGAGTAACTGCCAATCCATGAGTTTGATTATGCTTTGGCTACATTATTTAAGGCTGATAATGTACATGTTTGCTTGCATCATATATTAGTCAAACCTTTACGTTTATTTATTTGCAAATGAGTTTGAGTTTGTTGATTTATTGTCGAATTTGACAAATGAATGAAAGGTCAACTCGAATAGAGTCCCCAAAGCTGTTGGACTATATGTATAGTTTAGCTTAATGTTTGGTTTATTAATGCCTTATACATCCATACATATATTCCGCTGATAGTATGATAGGAATTACAGGGGGAGGAAGGGAAGAACAAGGTTAGAATGGGGAAGACATAGCAGAAGAAGGTGAAGATAAAACAGAGAGAGAATTGCAATAACTTTTTCCATATCTTTCCATTCGATTCAGGTACATTATATAGGCTAACAACTTTTCACATGACTAATCCTATGCTATTCTAGAAGCATCTTTTTTTCATCTAACGGTAGCATCTTTTTCATCTACGGTTTTCATATCAGCCAACCAAAAAAGTAAAACTTACAAAATATAAAAAATAAGCAAAAAGTGATAAAGCACGTATTGCATGTGCCATGATAACAGAATGTGCCTGCTAACCGAATTGCAGAATGATATTTCTTTAGTCAAGTAATCTCCTTGGTATTTTTACAGCCCTCTTTGGGCGTGCACTACTTTCTGGAGCATCTGCATGTGGTGCTAGTGGTGCATTAGTATTGGTGGACGCATCAATGCCCACCCCTTCAAGATCGACCTTGCCCTCAAGGTCGCTTGTACTAGTGGTATGTGGTAATGGCAGCAGTGTGGCTGAAGCTGGGTTCGGACAAAGCTTGAGTAGAGACACGTGGAATACTGGATGGCTGTGCGAGTCTTGTGGTAGTAGAAGCTGATATGCTACATTCCCTATTTTGGCAGCTATTTGGTATGGTCCAAATTTTTTTTTTGAAAGTTTGTGGTGTGAGTTTCGAACTGATGTTTGACGATAAGGTTGTAGCTTGACATAGACCTATGAACCTGGATCGAATTGTTTGTCCTGACTATTTTGATCAGCCTGCGACTTCATCCTTGCCTGGGCCTTTTTGAGGTTTTGTTTAATGCTGTCTAACAGTTGATCTGGAGAGAGTTTCCAGTCATTTAGCTCGGGTAGGGGTGAAGGAGAGTTGATGTAATTGGCGATTGTAGGAGGTGGTCTTCCAAATACAACTTGGAATGGAGACATTTTTAAAGATGTGTGATTAGTTGTGTTATACCACCACTCAGCCCAAGGCAAACACTTCACCCACTTTGTTGGCACATCTCCGACGACGGCTCGCAAATACGTCTCTAAGCATCTATTGACCACCTCTGATTGACCATCTGTTTGTGGGTGGTAGGCGCTGCTCATTCGCAGTTTGGTACCGTGAAGACGAAATAGCTCTTTCCGAAACATACTTGTAAATAAACGATCTTGATCCGAAATTATTGAGCGCGGAAACCCATGCAGTCTAACATATTCTTGTAGGAAGTGGACAGCTAGCTGGTTAGCTGATATTGATGGTGGCAGAGCACAAAAATGTGCGTATTTGGACAAGTGATCTACAATTACCCACACGGTAGTCTTCCCTGTCGATGGTGGAAGGTGTGTAATAAAATCCATTGTAATATCTTCCCAAATTTGCATAGGAATTGGAAGTGGTTGCAATAGTCCTTTGTAGCCTGTATTCTCTGGTTTTGTTTGCAGACAAATGTTGCATTGCTTCACAAATATCTGGACTGTTGAAGATAACTTGGGCCAATAGAAATTGCTGGAAATTCTGGATATAGTTGCCTTAATTCCCGAATGACCGCCAATTTGCGAATTGTGAAATTCGTTGATGATTGCGGCTTTTAGGTCATCATTGTTGGGCACAAAGATTCTATTTCCCCAAAACAACAAGTTGTTTCGAAATTGGTAATTAGGGTTGGAACATGTACCTGCTTCGATTTTCTCTATGATTGCTTGTGCTTCTGAATCTTCGGCCAGTGCGCGTTGGATGTCTGTCAGGAGGGAGAATGATGGACCCGAAACTGCTGCCATAGTTGCTTCGCTGGAGAACCTTGATAACCCGTCTGCCACCAAGTTCTGCTTACCTGGACAATAATGGATAGTAAAATCAAATCCCAACAATTTAGTTAGCCATCGCTGCTGTTCTGGAGTTTGTATGGTCTGCGAATTCAATTCCCTTAAACTTTGATGATCTGTGATAATTTTAAAGGGACGGCCGAGCAAATAATGCCGCCATTTCTTTACGGATGAAGTTATTGCAAACATCTCTCTTGAGTACGTGGAGGCTTTTTGAAGGTGGCGGGGTAATTTGAGGCTAAAATAGGCAATTGGATGATTGGATTGGGATAAGACTGCGCCGATAGCTATGTCTGAAGCATCGGTTGCGATAGTGAAAGTTTCAGAAAAATTTAGGAGAGATAAGGTGGGGGTTGAAGAAACAGCCTGTTTTAAGGCTTCGAACGCAAACTGCGCCTGCTCATTCCAAAGGAAATTGTTTTGCTTGAGTAGATCTGTTAATGGGCCTGCAATTTGTGCATAATGTTTGATAAATCTGCGGTAATACCCAGTCAAGCCCAGAAATCCACGGATCTCGGTTACTGTTTTGGGAGTTGGCCAGTGAATTATTAATTTGATTTTTGCTGCGTCTACTCTTACTCCAGCATGTGATATAAAATGGCCTAAATACTCAATTTCATGTAGGCCGAATTTGCATTTGTCATAGTTAGCAAAGAATTTGTTGCGGTCAAGGATTTCTAATGTAGTTCGGATATAGGCTAAGTGTGTGTTCCAAGATGGGCTATAAACTAGAATATCATCAAAGAGCACTAAGATGAATTTGCGTAAATGAGGTCGAATTTTTTTATTCATTGTGGCTTGGAAAGTTGAAGCGGCATTGGTTAAGCCAAATGGCATGACTAAAAATTCGTAATGACCTTCATGTGTACGGAAAGCAATTTTTGGGATATCGGGTTCATGAACGCGGATTTGGAAATATCCGCTTCTTAGGTCGAGTTTAGAAAAAAAATTGGCGCCATTTAATTCATCTAATAACTCGTCAACCGTAGGGATTGGAAAACGGTCTTTTATGGTGATTGTGTTGAGTGCGCGATAGTCGACACAAAAGCGCCACGAATCGTCTTTCTTTTTAACCAACAAGACGGGGGAAGAGAAGGGGCTAGTTGATGGTTGGATTATTTTCGAAGTGAGCATGTCTTGTATTTGGCGTTCGATTTCGTTTTTTTGGTAGTATGGATAACGATATGGGCGAGTGTTGATAGGGTTTGAATTCGGTATTAGGTTGATGTGGTGTTGGTAGTCGCGTTGTGGAGGTAGATTAGCTGGCAAGGAGAAAATATGCGAAAAGGATTGAAGTATATCATTCAGTGTTGGGTTGGGGTGTGGGGAGATTGTGCTTTGGGCCGATTGGGAAAGAGGCTGGATTTGGAGGAACAAATAGGTTGAAATGGCTGATGTTGTTTCTAATATTTTTAACTGCGGAAGGGAAATGGGAATTGGGTTGCAAGCTGGGCCAAGCCCAGTTAGAGTGATCGGCCTGTTGTAGTGATTAAAGGACATTGTCATTAGTTTGTGATCCATGGTTATTGGGCCTTGTTGCTCTAACCATTGTATTCCAATGACACCATCAGATCCCACAATTTCAAGTAGATGAAAAAAATTCGTGTCCTTGAATATTAACAGGCACACTGGAGCAACTTCCTGCACTTTTAAGTTTGTCTCCATTGCCCACCGTGACCAAGAAAGCTGATGTTGTGTCGATTTCCAAGCCTAGGAACTTGGCTGTTTTTGGGTGGAGGTAGTTGTGTGTTGAGCCCGTATCTACCAGGATGGAGAGTGGTTTATTGTTAATTGTTACTGGAAGACGAAGCGCTCTCGGGTGTGATGAGCCGGTAAAGGCCTGAAACGAGATTTCTTGAGGGTTATCAACTATCGGGGGAGGGATTTCTTGTGTAATTGGTTCGTTTGTGGGTTCAATGGGTGGTTCGGTGTCTGGTTCATCGTCGGGATTTGTGTCTGGAAGAATCATGAGTATGTGTGTGGGCTTACAACGGTGACCAAACTGGTATTTCTCATCACAATTAAAACATAAGCCTTGTTGTTTCCGAATATTCATTTCCGCCTGGGACAACTGTTTGATAGGAACATTAGGTTTATGGTTTTGTAGCTGAGGTGTTTGTGAAAATGTTTGTGTGGCGGATGGGTTGGTGTAAGGCTTGGAGTAGGACTGGCTGGGTTTGGTATATGGAAATTTGGCAAAATCAGTTAATTTTTTTTCTATGAGTTTTGCCCCATCGATGGCGTCAGAGATGTTTGTTGGGTTGATAATGTGGAGTTCATTTTGTATATTGGTTTTGAGGCCGGAAATAAAACACTGGAGTATTGATTCATTGGAAAGTGTAGTGATTCTGTTGCATAGATGTAACAACCCGAAAATCTGGGCCAGTTTAAAATTTTTATTTTGGCAATTTTAGCGAATTTTGATTATTTAAAATGAATTATTTTAAATAATATCGACGAGAAAATTTCTTTTGAATAAAATTCAATCGTATATATTATATTCATCGACGTTAGAATATAAATATTTATATATATTTATATATAATTATATATAGAATTGAAAATGGCGTGGTAGTTCGATAATTCGATTTCAAACTTCAATTGAATGTACCGGGTGCAAAACAATCCGGATTTTAGTGAAACCGAAAACATTAGGATCTAATGGATGATATCTTTCCAACGAATCCGAAAAATCAAGATTTCATAGCGGGAATCAAAAGATATGTCCAGTTGAAAATTCTGAATAGTCGCTATGGAATTCGGGCCCTTAAAATGGAAATTTTGCAAATGACCTCGGATTTCGACGAAACCAGTTTTGTTGGGTCCGTGATGTCGAGTTATTGCTAGATTCTAATTTTCATAATTTTCTGAATTAGTATGTGAGCGTGGCAAAGGAAAACGCGTTTGACCAGTTTCAGTTGATTTTAATCGACTGGAAAATGGCCATTTTTCCAACGGTCTCAGAATTCGACGAAACTAGTTTTTTTAGGATTGTATCGTCAATACGAAGCTAGAAAATATTTTTCGAGAATTTTTAGAGTTAGTATGTGACCCTGGTAATTTGAAATGTACGTTAAAAATGTAATATAATGATTTAAATGTAAATTTCAACGGAAACTGATTCAAACGATCATATCAGCTTGCGATACATATCCCATTGGGTTCGGAATGGGGGTAAAACGCTATGGACGACAGGCGGTGGGCCTCGTTTCGAGGTCGTATGTGAAAGTCAACTTTTTGCCAAATAAAATAATTAAATAATTAAAATAAATAAAAAAATTCTCCCTTTATCTTCTGGCCCCCCTATTCTTCATTTACGTTCAGATTCAAAAAAAAAAAAAAAAAAAACCTAAAATCTAAAACCGCTCAGCCGACGCCTCCCTCCACTGCTTCGCCGACGTCGAGCTACCACCGGAGGCGCCCACCACCCTTCCACCGCACTGAAGACCGAACCACCACCTCCGCAACTCCATCCCCAAACCGTCCTCCCTCCTCTCGATTCACCCTCCTCCTTCAGTTCGAGCCACGGAGCCGCGACCCCGACGCCCGCACCCCCTCCTCCGCCTTCCTTTCTCCCCTTCCTCCCTCTTCTCCTCCGACCAACGAGCCGCTCCACCCCCTCAGCCTCGTTCGCCCCTTTTCAAAAACTGCCTGTAAGTTTATTCTATTTTTTTATTATTCAGTTAGGTATATAAAAGTTTGATTTACTTAAAGTTTTATCTTTAAAATCTGATTTTTATAAATTAATAGAGATATGATTTTTATATAGTGAAGATCATAAAAGAATGATTTTTAAAAGATAAAGTAAATAAAATTCGATTTTTATTTGAGTAGCGAAGTAAAGATTTGATCTTTATATATGTAGTGAAAAAAATATGATTTATATATTTTTAAAAGAATTAAAAATATGATTTTTATAATTTTAAAGTATTAAAAATATAGTCTTTACTATATAGCGATTATAAAAATATGATTCTTATATTTTTAAAGTAGTAAAAATATAATCTTTTATATTGTAGAAAGATAAAAATATGATCTTTGCATAGTAGGAACTATAAAAATATAATCTTTATGAGATATAGATGTAAGAATGTGAAAAGGCGATATTTTAAAATGTGAAAAGGCAATATTTTAAAATGTGAAAAGGCGAAATTTTTAAATGTGAAAAGGCGATATTTTAAAATGTGAAAAGGCGATATTTTAACATGTGAAAAGGCGATATTTTAAAATGTGAAAAGGGCGAAATTTTTAGATGTAAAAATGCAAAATCATATTTTTTAAAATGGAAAAGATCATATTTTTAAAATGGAAAAGATCATATTTTTAAAATGGAAAAGATCATATTTTTTTTAAATGGAAAAGATCATATTTTTAAAATGGAAAAGATCATACTTATTAAATGGAAAAGATTGGATTTTTAAAATAGGAAAAATTAGATTTTTGAAATGGGAAAAGGCGAAATCCTTGCAAAGTAAAAATGTGATTTTTATATATTGAACATCGAAGTAAAAATGTGATTTTTATATATTGAACATCGAAGTAAAAATGTGATTTTTATATATTGAACATCGAAGTAAAAATGTGATTTTTATATATTGAACATCGAAGTAAAAATGTGATTTTTATATATTGAACATCGAAGTAAAAATGTGATTTTTATATATTGAACATCGAAGTAAAAATGTGATTTTTATATATTGAACATCGAAGTAAAAATGTGATTTTTATATATTGAACATCGAAGTAAAAATTCGATTTTTATATATTGAACATCGAAGTAAAAATTCGATTTTTATATATTGAATAGCGAAGTAAAAATTCGATTTTTATATATGTAGTGGTTACGGGCAACGAAGACGACGAAGATGCGATAGCGATGAAGATTTCTATCAATGAAGTGCCGTGGAGCTAGGATAGCTATCTGTGAGAACTTCTCACCTTTCTATTTAATTTTTCTAGTTATATATATATATATATATATATATATATATACACACTAGGATGCAGACGGTGTTTAGTAGCACCCGACACCCGTCATCCACAGACCATGGATGGCTTGTTTGTTAAATTGTCTGGTTGAGTAGTTAGTTAGAATATTTGATTGAATGGAATTGTTGGGTGAAATGAAATTGATTTGATTGATGTATGAATGGCGTGGGCCTTCACTAGACCGGGGATAAGGCTAGGCCTCGTCCCGTTTCTAGTATCGTGCCGTTATGCCGCCGAAATTTTCTAAAATAAGTTAGAAAAATAAAAATACCATTTTATTTGAAGAATGAACTGAATAGAAATTCATATGTTGGAATAAAATGTTTTGTCGTTAAAAATATAATTTTTAACGTGAAAGTGAATAAATAGATATTTATAGACAAATCGGCCGATTTGTTTATATGCACTGATTTGATGGATATTGATTGGGTCGATAAATTTTACACATCGCCCAACTGCACGAATAAAAATCTGTGTTTGATTGTTTGAAACCCCACACGGGTGTTGGGATGAAATTTGAAGTTCACTCATCCTGATTGATTAAATATGTCGATCGATCGATTGACAGGCTGTTATAAGCGTTAGATATCTATATTTGATGCTTATACAGTGTAGTGCACTTTGGTTGATGGTTGATTATTTTTCAATGCTATTATATGTGTGTAATGTATGAAAATCCATATAATTAACATTATATGGTGATTGATTGGGCCTCATTCCAATTTAGAAAATAAAGATCAATATAAAATAAAGGTTCATGTGTTGACAGTACTCATCTATTGAGATTGGTCATGTGTTGAACGAAATATTTTAGTAATAAAATTTACATCTTTATCAAAAAAAAATAACGGTTCATGTGTTGACAGTACTCATCTATTGAGATTGGTCATGTGTTGAACGAAATATTTTAGTAATAAAATTTACATCTTTATCAATAAAAAAATAAAGGTTCATGTGTTGACAGTACTCATCTATTGAGATTGGTCATGTGTTGAACGAAATATTTTAGTAATAAAATTTACATCTTTATCAATAAAAAAATAAAGGTTCATGTGTTGACAGTACTCATCCATTGAGATTGGTCATGTGTTGAACGAAATATTTTAGTAATAAAATTTACATCTTTATCAATATAAAATAAAGGTTCATGTGTTGACAGTACTCATCCATTGAGATTGGTCATGGGTTGAACGAAATATTTTGATAATAACAACTATTTTGAAAAAGAAATATTTGAAATAGAATATTTGAAAATAGAAATTTATGAAGCTGTGTTGATTAGATTGACGCCATTTTGACGTGAACGATATTTATATCGATTTTATTCATTTTGAAATGAATTGAATTGAAAACGATTTCGAAATGAATTGAATTAAAAACGATTTCGAAATGAATTGAATTGAAAACGATTTCGAAATGAATTGAATTAAAAACGATTTCGAAATGAATTGAATTGAAAACGATTTCGAAATGAATTGAATTAAAAACGATTTCGAAATGAATTGAATTAAAAACGATTTCGAAATGAATTGAATTAAAAATGATTTCGAAATGAATTGAATTAAAAACGATTTCGAAATGAATTGAATTAAAAACGATTTCGAAATGAATTGAAAACGATTTCGAAATGAATTGAATTGAAAACGATTTCGAAATGAATTGAATTGAAAACGATTTCGAAATGAATTGAATTGAAAACGAATTCAAATTGAATTGAAAGCGAATTGAAATGAATTCAAATTGAATTGAAATTTGAATTGAATAGAAATGAATTTTAAAACGAATTTATAAAGAAGAATTCAAGTTTGATTTGAATTGAAAAATAAGTTGAAATTGCTTTTGAAACGAATTTAAAACTATTCATATAATTCGTTTTAAATAGAAATCGACGGAATATATATTATATATATTATATATATAATATAATGGCCTGAATAGAACGCGCTGCGCCGCGGCAGTTCGTGAATTTCGACCATTTATTTCAGACGGACATTACGGGAGATCCGACCGTCGGATTCTCCTAAAACCGGAACCGTTGGGTTCGTATCGAAAAGAGCTTTCTAACGAATATTTGAAATTTGAAATCTAACGGTTGGATTTGGAGATACGTCCAAATCAAATTGGAAAAAGGTCGCTGTAAGTGCAGTTCGATGGCCGTTGATGGAAATCGACTGTACGGGCCTTGATAAAATTATTAAAAATAGTAATAATTTGTGTAAAATCATAAGAAATGATCTAGAAAGAATTGGGATGAAAAACTTCATATTTGAAAAGATAAAAATAGATTTTTATCGAAATGAACTAGTTTTGAACTAGAATTATAATTCTATTTATTTTTAAATAAATAAATTGGATTTGAAAGGGTTTTAAAAATAACCAGAATTTCCAATGATTGCATTGGAGTGGAATTGAATCGAAATTGTCTTCGGAATATTTCGATGTTGGAATTCGTGATTATACGGATGTTGTTATGGAAAATTTGAAAGATATATATTTATATCGTTATTTCCAATACGACATTTGTTAATCGTAGAATTCGATATTGAATATAAGCCGATATATTTTCTATTCAGAGCCTTATATTGAATATCAAATGCGATTTGGGTTTGTCGTGAATGGTGTCTTCACTAACACTGTTCTTGAACCCAGTTGAGAAAAGATTAAATCTTTTTATTTAGATTTAATGAAGTGTACCAATTAAACAATATTTAATTGGAATTGAATTGATATTGATTCTTGGGTTTATCGTGAACAGTGTTTTAAACAACACTCGTTCTTTAACCCGATAATTAATGAATGTGATTTTGGGTTTATCGTGAACTGTGTTTTTAAATGACACTGATTCTTTAACCCAGTTAAAGATTAAAACTAAGTGGAGTTTTAATGAATCTTTAATTAGATTGAAAAGATCGAAAATGGAGTACCACCAGTTTTGCTCCAGGCGATAGTTAAATCTTTAATTAGATTTGAACGTGAAATGGTAATTGAATTTACCGATAACACCGTGGTGTTAGATATGAAGTATTACCAGTTTTACTTCATGGGATGAATAGGTTGGGATTGGGAAATTAAAACCAATGATTACTACGGTAAGGTTCGCTAATTCCGACTAGTTGAATCGAAATTCAAAGGAAGATTAGAGAATAAATTCAGGAAATTATCTTGGATAAAATTAATGGGAACCTTTCCCTATGAATGTGAAATCAGAAACTAACTGTCGGTTAGCTAAGCAGAATGGTTTTCTGGATATTGATCTGATGTTGGTTTCGGCCTTCGGGGTTAATATTTGGGGAATTATTCTCTTGATTAATTTACGGTTAGTGACTAATGAATTGGAATGAGGCGTATGTTGTGTTGGTGTAACACTTATTTAAAATATACGCGAGTTATTCGGAAAGACCGGGTTTATCCCATTCTGAATAACTGATACGACGATAAGTCGAAGATGAAGACAATGGTCGAAGACCGGAAGTCTTCACGTCGTTTGGGTGATTACTGATGATCTTGATTGGGCTGTACACCCAAGAAGATGGAAACAGTTGGTGATCGTCCAGACGTGCTTGGAGATCGATGGATATGCGGGGTACTAGGTGCCTCCGGTTTCGTTCAGACCCAGAACGGACTTGTAAATGGACTGTGTGTCTGACATTGGATTTTAGTCCGTGTGATTGATCTCTGTTAAATATATATCTGTTTGGCGGCGGAGAATTTATTCTCTTGCTTAACGCCCTTCTCTGAGACGTACGAGCTCGAGGGTTATATATTGATGGATATCAAACGCATGGAGTGAATTGCCTGTGTGGCATGCCTAAGTGGCAAATGATCAAGGCTTCTGTTGAAAAGCAAAGTCTTTTGGTTGATGATCAAAGCACGGCCTTTGTGGCGTAGCTTTGTGTAACGTTTACTTCGCGAGTTTCACACCCGGTATGAACCAAAAACGGGAGACGGACCTCGGGGAGGGCATGCGTTTCTTTCTAGTTATAAGTGGCGTTAGTGGTTTTACACGCCCTAACGAGTTTGACTTATGTGGTTGTTGCTGTTGCGAGGCGCCTCGGTTTGATCGGACGATCCGGGTCCGATGGAGTCATTCGTTGGCTCATTTACGCCCCATAAGGCGGGGGAACGCATGTTCAGGGTTTAAGTTTAATCCACATCGGTGGACCGGCCCTGTCGCTCCAAGGTCACTCGAGCTCTGACCTGTGGCTCGGGCTAGAGAGTCACGAATCGGTTGAGGACTATCTTTTGCCTCGGTTCATAGATGGAAATCCAATTTCCAAATACGTGATTTTGCGGTTTTAATTGTAGAACTAGTATGGTGACATGATATATGGTACCCATGCCGCCTATGATTGATACTTATGATTTGAAGTTGTTTTATACACTATGCACTTATAGTAGTATCAAATGATTTGTTTTAAACGTACTAAGCATGTTTGGCTATTATAAGGGAAAACCCTATCCTCGGCTGCGTTGCATTGTGTGATGGGACCTGGGTCTTATAATAGCTTCATTTTTCTCTATTTAGCATTGCGCTGTTGTTTTATGCACTGGTATTCTTGGGAGGAAACCCGTTCCGTGTTATACGGCGTGGTCCCTTGATTTACCTAACTTTAAAATAAAGATTAACTGTTTTAGTTCTCACACCAGTCCCATGACTGACCTGGAGTTTATTGTTTTAACCTAAACTCTGGGTGCCCCTATTTTGACACGGGCAGCTAGTAGTTTTGGTTTTGCAGATTTATATTCACAGGATCCTGGTTTACAGCTGGAACGATATCCGGAAAGCTTTGTATCCGTATATCTCTTCTAGTTGTGTATTGTATTATTTTCCGCTGCTATGTATTTAAATGTAATTTTAAATCTCTGATATTTCTGTGTAATATTTATTCATTTATACTCTGTATATTCTTGTAATCTGATGCATTGTTGTAATATACAATGAAATGTTCTTCTGTATGTGTTTTGTTGTGGCTTGTTCTCGAACTATCCGACACTTTCCTTTTCGGGGAAGTTACGGGTTTTCACAGTTGGTATCAGAGCTTTGGTTTACAAAGCTCAGAGAACAAGGCACATTAGAACCATACGAAAGAATTCATCAGAAACTGGATTAGTAATATCCAACGGGAATGACTCGTTAGAGATGGGATCAGTAGTATCCTAGAACGAGTATGAAGAGTATATTTTTCAAATGAAAACAAATTTTGTTTTGAAAATTTAAATCAACTATTCGTATTTGATTATTTATTTATATTGATTTTGGACAGTCCAGTATATAAAGAATTTGCATATACGCCTTGCAAACGTATATTCAAAGTTTTAATATATTGGATAGATATAGCATCACACTCTAGTCGCCCGGAGATGATAGCGATCGCATCATCAACATTTATGTTCGAGTTTCGAAGGTGGGATTCCTATATATTTCCATTAGACTGGTGTGAGAACCAAAATTAGGTAGGGCTTATTGTTGTGATTTGGCATCAAAAATGAGATTTTTGACTATATATCAAAGTTATGAATTTGAAACTCTAATTCACTAATTGATTGATGCTTGTGTTGCTTGTTTATTTGGTTGATAATTTTGAACCATTATGCCTAATTTGATCGGATAATGAATTGTATTGAAATTTGGTCGCATTTGCTTGCATATACATGTACTTACATTGAACAGGTCATAGCAAGGAGGCTAGAGCAGAGAATAAAATTTGTTTGCCCGACAAATAGGTACATGTTTACTACATAATTTACTGTTTTGTTTGGGTGATGATGATTTTATGAGCCTATTGGCTAGCCGCTTGGCCTTTTCTTTTTCTTTTTGAGATCTGAAGGACCGGGGAAGCTATTTGAAATTCCCCGATGCTCCCGGTGCAGGGGAGGTTATGGCGAAATTTTTCAAAAATTTAGGGTGTTAGCCAAATTTTTGAAATTTTTGAAAATTCTCAGAAACTGAAAAGTTGGAGAATGGAAGCCAGATCGAACGTAGAGTTGATTAATCAAACCACTTTCGACTTTGTTCCTTTTCAGGGATGAAAAGTTTTAAGTGGGGGAGATTGTAACAACCCGAAAATCTGGGCCAGTTTAAAATTTTTATTTTGGCAATTTTAGCGAATTTTGATTATTTAAAATGAATTATTTTAAATAATATCGACGAGAAAATTTCTTTTGAATAAAATTCAATCGTATATATTATATTCATCGACGTTAGAATATAAATATTTATATATATTTATATATAATTATATATAGAATTGAAAATGGCGTGGTAGTTCAATAATTCGATTTCAAACTTCAATTGAATGTACCAGGTGCAAAGCAATCCAGATTTTAGTGAAATCGAAAACATTAGGATCTAATGGATGATATCTTTCCAACGAATCCGAAAAATCAAGATTTCATAGCGGGAATCAAAAGATATGTCCAGTTGAAAATTCTGAATAGTCGCTATGGAATTCGGGCCCTTAAAAATGGAAGTTTTGCAAATGACCTCGGATTTCGACGAAACCAGTTTTGTTGGGTCCGTGATGTTGAGTTATTACTAGATTCCAATTTTCATAATTTTCTGAATCAGTATGTGAGCGTGGCAAAGGAAAACGCGTTTGACCAGTTTTAGTTGATTTTAATCGACTGGAAAATGGCCATTTTTCCAACGGTCTCAGAATTCGACGAAACTAGTTTTGTTAGGACCGTATCGTCAATACGAAGCTAGAAAATATTTTTCGAGAATTTTTAGAGTTAGTATGTGACCCTGGTAATTTGAAATGTACGTTAAAAATGCAATATAATGATTTAAATGTAAATTTCAACGGAAACTGATTCAAACGATCATATCAGCTTGCGATACATAGCCCATTGGGTTCGGAATGGGGGTAAAACGCTATGGACGACAGGCGGTAGGCCTCGTTTCGAGGTCGTATGTGAAAGTCAACTTTTTGCCAAATAAAATAATTAAATAATTAAAATAAATAAAAAAATTCTCCCTTTATCTTCTGGCCCCCCCTATTCTTCATTTACGTTCAGATTCAAAAAAAAAAAACCTAAAATCTAAAACCGCTCAGCCGACGCCTCCCTCCACTGCTTCGCCGACGTCGAGCTACCACCGGAGGCGCCCACCACCCTTCCACCGCACTGAAGACCGAACCACCACCTCCGCAACTCCATCCCCAAACCGTCCTCCCTCCTCTCGATTCACCCTCCTCCTTCAGTTCGAGCCACGGAGCCGCGACCCCGACGCCCGCACCCCTTCCTCCGCCTTCCTTTCTCCCCTTCCTCCCTCTTCTCCTCCGACCAGCGAGCCGCTCCACCCCCTCAGCCTCCTTCGCCCCTTTTCAAAAACTGCCTGTAAGTTTATTCTATTTTTTTAATTATTCAGTTAGGTATATAAAAGTTTGATTTACTTAAAGTTTTATCTTTAAAATCTGATTTTTATAAATTAATAGAGATATGATTTTTATATAGTGAAGATCATAAAAGAATGATTTTTAAAAGATAAAGTAAATAAAATTCGATTTTTATTTGAGTAGCGAAGTAAAGATTTGATCTTTATATATGTAGTGGAAAAAAATATGATTTTTATATTTTTAAAAGAATTAAAAATATGATTTTTATATTTTTAAAGTATTAAAAATATAGTCTTTACTATATAGCGATTATAAAAATATGGTTCTTATATTTTTAAAGTAGTAAAAATATAATCTTTTATATTGTAGAAAGATAAAAATATGATCTTTGCATAGTAGGAACTATAAAAATATAATCTTTATGAGATATAGATGTAAAAATGTGAAAAGGCGATGTTTTAAAATGTGAAAAGGCGATATTTTAAAATGTGAAAAGGCGAAATTTTTAAATGTGAAAATGCGATATTTTAAAATGTGAAAAGGCGATATTTTAAAATGTGAAAAGGCGATATTTTAAAATGTGAAAAGGCGATATTTTAAAATGTGAAAAGGGAGAAATTTTTAGATGTAAAAATGCGAAATCATATTTTTTTAAAATGGAAAAGATCATATTTTTAAAATGGAAAAGATCATATTTTTAAAATGGAAAAGATCATATTTTTTTTAAATGGAAAAGATCATATTTTTAAAATGGAAAAGATCATACTTTTTAAATGGAAAAGATTTGATTTTTAAAATAGGAAAAATTAGATTTTTGAAATGGGAAAAGGCGAAATCCTTGCAAAGTAAAAATGTGATTTTTATATATTGAACATCGAAGTAAAAATGTGATTTTTATATATTGAACATCGAAGTAAAAATGTGATTTTTATATATTGAACATCGAAGTAAAAATGTGATTTTTATATATTGAACATCGAAGTAAAAATGTGATTTTTATATATTGAACATCGAAGTAAAAATGTGATTTTTATATATTGAACATCGAAGTAAAAATATGATTTTTATATATTGAACATCGAAGTAAAAATGTGATTTTTATATATTGAACATCGAAGTAAAAATGTGATTTTTATATATTGAACATCGAAGTAAAAATTCGATTTTTATATATTGAACATCGAAGTAAAAATTCGATTTTTATATATTGAATAGCGAAGTAAAAATTCGATTTTTATATATTGAATAGCGAAGTAAAAATTCGATTTTTATATATGTAGTGGTTACGGGCAACGAAGATGACGAAGATGCGATAGCGATGAAGATTTCTATCAATGAAGTGCCGTGGAGTTAGGATAGCTATCTGTGAGAACTTTTCACCTTTCTATTTAATTTTTCTAGTTATATATATATACTAGGATGCAGACGGTGTTTAGTAGCACCCGACACCCATCATCCACAGACCATGGATGGCTTATTTGTTAAATTGTCTGGTTGAGTAGTTAGTTAGAATATTTGATTGAATGGAATTGTTGGGTGAAATGAAATTGATTTGATTGATGTGTGAATGGCGTGGGCCTTCACTAGACCGGGGATAAGGCTAGGCCTCGTCCCGTTTCTAGTATCGTGCCGTTATGCCGCCGAAATTTTCTAAAATAAGTTAGAAAAATAAAAATACCATTTTATTTGAAGAATGAACTGAATAGAAATTCATATGTTGGAATAAAATGTTTTGTCGTTAAAAATATAATTTTTAACGTGAAAGTGAATAAATAGATATTTATAGACAAATCGGCCGATTTGTTTATATGCACTGATTTGATGGATATTGATTGGGTCGATAAATTTTACACATCGCCCAACTGCACGAATAAAAATCTGTGTTTGATTGTTTGAAACCCCACACGGGTGTTGGGATGAAATTTGAAGTTCACTCATCCTGATTGATTAAATATGTCGATCGATCGATTGACAGGCTGTTATAAGCGTTAGATATCTATATTTGATGCTTATACAGTGTAGTGCACTTTGGTTGATGGTTGATTATTTTTCAATGCTATTATATGTGTGTAATGTATGAAAATCCATATAATTAACATTATATGGTGATTGATTGGGCCTCATTCCAATTTAGAAAATAAAGATCAATATAAAATAAAGGTTCATGTGTTGACAGTACTCATCTATTGAGATTGGTCATGTGTTGAACGAAATATTTTAGTAATAAAATTTACATCTTTATCAAAAAAAAAAAAAAGGTTCATGTGTTGACAGTACTCATCTATTGAGATTGGTTATGTGTTGAACGAAATATTTTAGTAATAAAATTTACATCTTTATCAATAAAAAAATAAAGGTTCATGTGTTGACAGTACTCATCTATTGAGATTGGTCATGTGTTGAACGAAATATTTTAGTAATAAAATTTACATCTTTATCAATAAAAAAATAAAGGTTCATGTGTTGACAGTACTCATCCATTGAGATTGGTCATGTGTTGAACGAAATATTTTAGTAATAAAATTTACATCTTTATCAATATAAAATAAAGGTTCATGTGTTGATAGTACTCATCCATTGAGATTGGTCATGGGTTGAACGAAATATTTTGATAATAACAACTATTTTGAAAAAGAAATATTTGAAATAGAATATTTGAAAATAGAAATTTATGAAGCTGTGTTGATTAGATTGACGCCATTTTGACGTGAACGATATTTATATCGATTTTATTCATTTTGAAATGAATTGAATTGAAAACGATTTCGAAATGAATTGAATTAAAAACGATTTCGAAATGAATTGAATTGAAAACGATTTCGAAATGAATTGAATTAAAAACGATTTCGAAATGAATTGAATTGAAAACGATTTCGAAATGAACTGAATTAAAAACGATTTCGAAATGAATTGAATTAAAAACGATTTCGAAATGAATTGAATTAAAAACGATTTCGAAATGAATTGAAAACGATTTCGAAATGAAATGAATTGAAAACGATTTCGAAATGAATTGAATTGAAAACGATTTCGAAATGAATTGAATTGAAAGCGAATTGAAATGAATTCAAATTGAATTGAAATTTGAATTGAATAGAAATGAATTTTAAAATGAATTTATAAAGAAGAATTCAAGTTTGATTTGAATTGAAAAGGAAGTTGAAATTGCTTTTGAAACGAATTTAAAACTATTCATATAATTCGTTTTAAATAGAAATCGACGGAATATATATTATATATATAATATAATGGCCTGAATAGAACGCGCCGCGGCAGTTCGTGAATTTCGACCATTTATTTCAGATGGACATTACGGGAGATCCGACCATCGGATTCTCCTAAAACTGGAACCGTTGGGTTCGTATCGAAAAGAGCTTTCTAACGAATATTAGGAATTTGAAATCTAACGGTTGGATTTGGAGATACGTCCAAATCAAATTGGAAAAAGGTCGTTGTAAGTGCAGTTCGATGGCCGTTGATGGAAATCGACTGTACGGGCCTTGATAAAATTATTAAAAATAGTAATAATTTGTGTAAAATCATAAGAAATGATCTAGAAAGAATTGGGATGAAAAACTCCATATTTGAAAAGATAAAAATAGATTTTTATCGAAATGAACTAGTTTTGAACTAGAATTACAATTCTATTTATTTTTAAATAAATAAATTGGATTTGAAAGGGTTTTAAAAATAACCAGAATTTCCAATGATTGCATTGGAGTGGAATTGAATCGAAATTGTCTTCGGAATATTTCGATGTTGGAATTCGTGATTATACGGATGTTGTTATGGAAAATTTGAAAGATATATATTTATATCGTTATTTCCAATACGACATTTGTTAATCGTAGAATTCGATATTGAATATAAGCCGATATATTTTCTATTCAGAGCCTTATATTGAATATCAAATGCGATTTGGGTTTGTCGTGAATGGTGTCTTCACTAACACTGTTCTTGAACCCAATTGAGAAAAGATTAAATCTTTTTATTTAGATTTAATGAAGTGTACCAATTAAAGAATATTTAATTGGAATTGAATTGATATTGATTCTTGGGTTTATCGTGAACAGTGTTTTAAACAACACTCGTTCTTTAACCCGATAATTAATGAATGTGATTTTGGGTTTATTGTGAACTGTGTTTTTAAATGACACTGATTCTTTAACCCAGTTAAAGATTAAAACTAAGTGGAGTTTTAATGAATCTTTAATTAGATTGAAAAGATCGAAAATGGAGTACCACCAGTTTTGCTCCAGGCGATAGTTAAATCTTTAATTAGATTTGAACGTGAAATGGTAATTGAATTTACCGATAACACCGTGGTGTTAGATATGAAGTATTACCAGTTTTACTTCATGGGATGAATAGGTTGGGATTGGGAAATTAAAACCAATGATTACTACGGTAAGGTTCGCTAATTCCGACTAGTTGAATCGAAATTCAAAGGAAGATTAGAGAATAAATTCAGGAAATTATCTTGGATAAAATTAATGGGAACCTTTCCCTATGAATGTGAAATCAGAAACTAACTGTCGGTTAGCTAAGCAGAATGGTTTTCTGGATATTGATCTGATGTTGGTTTCGGCCTTCGGGGTTAATATTTGGGGAATTATTCTCTTGATTAATTTACGGTTAGTGACTAATGAATTGGAATGAGGCGTATGTTGTGTTGGTGTAACACTTATTTAAAATATACGCGAGTTATTCGGAAAGACCGGGTTTATCCCATTCTGAATAACTGATACGACGATAAGTCGAAGATGAAGACGATGGTCGAAGACCGGAAGTCTTCACGTCGTTTGGGTGATTACTGATGATCTTGATTGGGCTGTACACCCAAGAAGATGGAAACAGTTGGTGATCGTCCAGACGTGCTTGGAGATCGATGGATATGCGGGGTACTAGGTGCCTCCGGTTTCGTTCAGACCCAGAACGGACTTGTAAATGGACTGTGTGTCTGACATTGGATTTTAGTCCGTGTGATTGATCTCTGTTAAATATATATCTGTTTGGCGGCGGAGAATTTATTCTCTTGCTTAACGCCCTTCTCTGAGACGTACGAGCTCAGGGGTTATATATTGATGGATATCAAACGCATGGAGTGAATTGCCTGTGTGGCATGCCTAAGTGGCAAATGATCAAGGCTTCTGTTGAAAAGCAAAGTCTTGTGGTTGATGATCAAAGTACGGCCTTTGTGGCGTAGCTTTGTGTAACGTTTACTTCGCGAGTTTCACACCCGGTATGAACCAAAAACGGGAGACGGACCTCAGGGAGGGCATGCGTTTCTTTCTAGTTAGAAGTGGCGTCAGTGGTTTTACACGCCCTGACGAGTTTGACTTATGTGGTTGTTGCTGTTGCGAGGCGCCTCGGTTTGATCGGACGATCCGGGTCCGATGGAGTCATTCGTTGGCTCATTTACGCCCCATAGGGCGGGGGAACGCATGTTCAGGGTTTAAGTTTAATCCACATCGGTGGACCGGCCCTGTCGCTCCAAGGTCACTCGAGCTCTGACCTGTGGCTCGGGCTAGAGAGTCACGAATCGGTTGAGGACTATCTTTTGCCTCGGTTCATAGATGGAAATCCAATTTCCAAATACGTGCTTTTGCGGTTTTAATTGTAGAACTAGTATGGTGACATGATATATGGTACCCATGCCACCTATGATTGATACTTATGATTTGAAGTTGTTTTATACACTATGCACCTATAGTAGTATCAAATGATTTGTTTTAAACGTACTAAGCATGTTTGGCTATTATAAGGGAAAACCCTATCCTCGGCTGCGTTGCATTGTGTGATGGGACCTGGGTCTTATAATAGCTTCATTTTTCTCTATTTAGCATTGCGCTGTTGTTTTATGCACTGGTATTCTTGGGAGGAAACCCGTTCCGTGTTATACGGCGTGGTCCCTTGATTTACCTAACTTTAAAATAAAGATTAACTGTTTTAGTTCTCACACCAGTTCCATGACTGACCTGGAGTTTATTGTTTTAACCTAAACTCTGGGTGCCCCTATTTTGACACGGGCAGCTAGTAGTTTTGGTTTTGCAGATTTATATTCACAGGATCCTGGTTTACAGCTGGAACGATATCCGGAAAGCTTTGTATCCGTATATCTCTTCTAGTTGTGTATTGTATTATTTTCCACTGCTATGTATTTAAATGTAATTTTAAATCTCTGATATTTCTGTGTAATATTTATTCATTTATACTCTGTATATTCTTGTAATTTGATGCATTGTTGTAATATACAATGAAATGTTCTTCTGTATGTGTTTTGTTGTGTCTTGTTCTCGAACTATCTGACAATTTTCTTTTCGGGGAAGTTACGGGTTTTCACAATAGACTTTCAAAAGTAGCTATATAGTTGTCTACAGTGGTTACCTGCTTTAACTTAAACAAGGTAGCCTGCGGATTTAAAAATGTAGGCGGACCAAACCTTTTCTCCACTGCTTTTGTTAGGGCTGCCCATGTTGAGATCTGATTATTTCGGTGCATCCATTGAAACCATGAGAGCGCCAAGTCTTGCATGTGGAAACTCGCGAGATCCACTCTTTGATCCTCGGGTGTGGAGTAATAGGCGAAAAACCTATCGGCTTGAAATATCCAGTCATGAGGATTGGTGCCGTCAAAAGTGGTGAGTGAGCATTTTGGGATTCGAGCTGGTGTAGGTGTGGCTAGTAAGGGGGGTTGTCGGATTATTGGAGGAGCTTGATAAGTGGAAGAAGATTGGTTGGTTGGTGAGATAGGTTGTTGGGCATCTAACTTGCGATTTATTTCGGCTAAGGTGGCTTTAATGTCGATATTGTCAGCTGTCAAGGTTTCTAACATGGAGTTATGGTTATTTTGTGTGGCTTGGATGGTGTTTTGATTGGTTGGATTGTATTAATGGTTTGTTGTTGTTCGGCTAATTGATGAAAGGCATCATCAACTCCAGTCATGGCTACTGGTGATGTGTTTGGATCTTAGGGAAGAAGGAATAGTGTTGAGATAACAGTGAAGAAATTTGAAGATAAGGTTCAGATGTGAAGATTTGGCTGGAAAACAAACAGAGAAGGTGAGAAAATCAGTGAAAGCACCAAATGATAGGAATTACAGGGGGAGGAAGGGAAGAACAAGGCTAGAATGAGGAAGACATAGCAGAAGAAGGTGAAGATAAAACAGAGAGAGAATTGCAATAACTTTTTCCATTCGATTCAGGTACATTATATAGGCTAACAACTTTTCACATGACTAATCCTATGCTATTCTAGAAGCATCTTTTTTTCATCTAACGGTAGCATGTTTTTCATCTACGGTTTTCATATCAGCCAAGCAAAAAAGTAAAACTTACAAAATATAAAAAATAAGCAAAAAGTGATAAGGCACGTATTGCATGTGCCATGATAACAGAATGTGCCTGCTAACCGAATTGCAGAATGATATTTCTTTAGTCAAGTAACCTCCTTGGTATTTTTACAGCCCTCTTTGGGCGTGCACTACTTTCTGGAGCATCTGCATGTGGTGCTAGTGGTGCATTAGTATTGGTGGACGCATCATAGTAGCATTTCAAATGAATACTAACACTAACCTCATGCTTGATAATATAATATATCAGAAACTATTTGCTTAGTTCATATTAAGATGTTTGGTTATCAACGATTGTATAGTTGCACATATATGATTGGCAATAGTATTATATTATGAGTGTTAATGCTAATTTCATGACTAACAATAATATAGAAAGGCAGTTTGTGTGATTTAGCCAGTGATTATGTTTTCATGTAATTTGCAGAACATTATCTTAACGGTTGAATATAATGTGAGATCTTATCTTTGTATTTTATGCCTTATGTTCCTATTTTTGTCTTTTTAATACTAAAAAGAGTTGAATAGTCATTATTTTCTACATTAATCATGTTTTGATTAAAAATATCCTTTTTGGTATTTAGCCTGCTTACGGTATAATTCAGGTGAAATAATGTCTGTGTTGAATACCCAATTACTAATGGAGATATTGTTATGCATTGTTGTTGTTTTCGTGTTAACAAATATTGTTCATTGATCATTGTTAGCGGTGCTGAATGATATACCGTGTTTTTCGCATATGTGCGAATGTCAGGAAGGGGCAATGAATGGAATTTTTTATACCTTATTTTGCTACAACAATATTTAATAAGTTGATACTAATACCTTCACTTCCCGTTTTGTCTTGCTTGAGAAGTGTACTTCTTGAAATAAACTGTGTGAAAATTTACGTTCGAAAATTTCCAATGTTTAGCGTGCTGACTTACATATACTATTTATTAATTACAACTATGCCGATATCTCGCAAGTGTGGCACGTTAACTTTCTACTGTTATTGAATGCATAGTTGTTATGCAAATAATAGTTGGGTTTCTAATTATTTTAAGATACACTATGCATTCAAACTGAAAAAAAATGCATTGTGGTAAAAAATTTGAATTTTTAAGGCAACATGCTAATTTTTTGCACATAACAGATTTTTGCATTTTTTTTTGAACTATATCTCTTCAAATATTAAACGTCTATTGGAATATTTGTTTATGGTTTGTAAAATAGATTGTTGTCAGTTGGATAACTTTCAATCGTAAGTTGGTAATTTAACTACAAATGTTACTTTGTAGATTTGAAACATGCATGATTTAAATGCAGACTTTACCTTCGAATAGAACAAGCAAAAAAAAAAAAAAAAAAAAAAAAAAAAAAAAAACAAACAAACACGATCAGTGTAGGATATGTGAATACTCCTTAATGTTTTTATGTGCATCATGGGAATTGGAGAAATAACAAAAAACGTACTGATTTTTTTATCTAAGGTTTTGAATTCCACAAACATGTCTCTATTAACGTCTGAAAGGACGAAGGTAGCGAACCGAATTATCTAATGAAAATGAATATAACTTGAGCGCTTCAGACATTGAAAAACAAGAAGAGATAAAGGCTTGGAGAACTAGAGTTATACATTTGTTTTATTTTTCAAATGTTGGGTGGACACATGCCTACCCCATTTGCAATTGGGCTCCGCCCCAAACTGCACCTACAAGCTTTATGACTGTAGAATGGGATCATTGGTAAATATGCCAATAACCATTCACTACAGTAGATGGATTGCTCTAATTTTATATGTGTTTGTCTATGGCCACAATGTATACAAAGACTATTAACTAAAAACTGGGCTTTTCTCAGTCAGCCAACATGGGAAGAGTTCTACATTTGTATGTTTTTGTTTAATCCTGTGTAAAAACTTCTGTTACGTCCACACATTATAGGTTTAGGCTCCATGAAAGAAATTTTGTACTACTGCACAGGACTGACCGCATCATCACTTATAGCACTAAAGACTACTTTGATAAAGATTGAATAAACTATATCATCTGCTTTCAAAATATTTTCCCCTCACACAAAATACAACGCTTTTTTAAATTTTCCATATAATTTCAGATTTATTTGTACCACAAATTGGCTGTGTCCTAAGCACGGGTCTCAATCTGTAAACTTATTTTAGTGCAAGATAGCACGTCTGATCCTTACCTTTTACAACAATCATTCGTATAGCCCGAAAATTACGAACAAGCGTAAAGTTTGTTTAATCCTCAATTTGTTTTTACATATTTTTCATGTGATATTGTTTCATGCTCTACTTCTATGTAATTGAAATATATGAGAAACATTTAATATTCTGTGATTACTACCATTTTTCTATACTGTAACGGGTGAGAATGAAGCGTAAATGACTATATTATACTGTTTCTAGGAGAAAACAGAGATCGTGGCCTCTTTAAACTCCTAATATGTCTGAAATAATGAGCAGCTTGAGTGTTGAATTTAGATTTGATTAAAGACTGGAAATATAATAAAGTTCTAATAATCATTGTTTTTGGGGGTTATGTTATACAATATTTTCTTTATAATGCAAGACATCAAATCTTATATAATCTTTATAATGCAATATTTTCAGTTAATTGATGATTCAGAGTTTCTATATGTGTGTATTTTGGAGAAACGGATAATTGATCATTTTGGAGAATGGTTCACCGAATGTTTTACATCCCACGTTGTCCGGATCATTTACCTTTTATTCTGATTAGTGTATTCTACTTTGTAAAATTTTCGATCACAGGACAGCATGAAACCAAAAAAGAACGTGGCAGATAAAGCAAACATAAATTGGAAAGTCAGACATATATGCTGACCCCATTATCCAATTTATATACCTATTCCCTGTATACTTACTTGACAATACCCATTAAGGACGACACAACTGTAGGTCATACACAGCTCTCAGATTTTTTTTTTTTTTTTTTTTTTTATACAAATAATTTTCATTAATAAATGTGTATTACTCACAAAAAAGAGCTGGACGCATTTAAATAACCAGCGTGCAAACAAGGGCAGTGCAATATCAGAATGGGAAACACCTCCCACCAGGGCCACCACACAATACAAGATTTGTACTTCTTAACTTTATGCCCCACGTCTTTTTTTTTTTTTTTTTTTTTTTTTTTTTTTTTTTTTACTTCTATACGATGCATATGATAACTGATGATGGGTGAATGTGTAAAGAAAAATAACGCAAAAATGGTTATGAACAATTTCGTATTTTTTAATTTCATCTAACTGAAGTAGATGACGTCTGTGATTTACCTGCTATTGAAACTGACTCTTACTTGCTACCGTTAAGTTACTAAACAATTAGATTAAATATCATGTACCGTTCAAGCTGTGTTGCAATGAATCAAATCTTTCATTACCAATGCGCCAAGTCACGTTTCCTGTCTTCAACCAACGTTCTGACCTACAGTAACACAGTTCATACAACTACGGGTTCATTTTATGTCAATTTGTACACATATACAACATAGTGTTCATCATCTGATAATCTTAAGCATTGCTTTTATTCTTCTGTCAGTATGCTCAACCATTTCAAAAATTTGAGTTGTTTAGAACGATATGTAATCATATACAAAATTTTGATCATTTTTTAACCTTTCCTTTGAAGTAATTTATTTTGGTTTCTCCCCAAAAAACAAGGAAGCAAATCGCTATATTTATGCAAACTTATTAGATTACAAAATAAAGTCATTTATAGTATAGTTTGATTATCTCCTTCTTGCCCAAATAGTGGATTCTGCTTTCCTGTCGTATTCATTTATTTACTATGCACTTTTTTCCATTTCGGATTTGATTCTTTTACAGACAACAGATTAACACAGTTAATCATATTTACCATTTTGGTTTGGTATTATGATTGGAAAACTAGCTTTGACAAGATATTGTAGCTTTTATTTGCTATTCAATCTAAATAATTATTACGGCAGGGTGTTCTTGCTGGTAAATATGATTACCCCATCATTTTAAAAAGTTGAAGGCATTGCTAAGGTCATAGCCAAGGCTGAGAATATAGGAAAGGAATCCACCTGTTAGAAAAAATCAATTTTTACTCACGGAAAAATAACAATAGTTATAAGATTTGTAGTTATTGGAGCTATTAAGGTCCTAACTTCAGATTTCCCTCTTTGGTGTTTATTTGAGAAGCATATCCAGTGTCATTTTCTGCTGACTATTCCAGAAATCTGGGAATAATGTAATTATTTAATTAAATACATCCACGATTATGTGAAAATTTGTCAATGCTAAACAGATCACAAGTCAATAAGTTGCATTCCAATGATGTACTTATGGATTTATTTATTTGGTTTGGAATGGGTGGAAAACGGGAAAGATTAGAATAAGTGATCATCAATGCAGCCTATGCACAGTCAAAAGAAACAGCAAATTTGGATCCAACAGTGAATTGAACTTGGACACTACTTTCCTAAAATCTGTTAAATCTGATATGACAAAATTCAACAGGCAACATATGGGCAGTGACAAGCAAATTTGTATATTCCAAAAATATACATTAAAAAACTAGTACGCTTCCCTCCATATCTTCGTTGACGGACCGGTAAGCTTCCCTTTAGATTTTTCCAAAAATCTTCCATGCATTGAAAGATGATCGTGTGGGGAGACGATGACAAGATTAAATGGAAATAACTAGCTGAATTGTCGAAGGCTGGAAACCGAAAGTTGATGCAATGGAGAGTAAGAGAATAATTGAAGTTTTTAAAACACAGAAGAGAAAATGATACACCTAGGTAAATTGTCTCTGGTTTTATATGCGTTTAGTTTTTATTGCATGTCTGTATAACATAGCATAAAGTACAAGTAACAGACGTTATTACTGATATATTTAAGCAATTTTAAAAACTTGATTTAGGAAGTTTTTTATTTTCGTCGTGCATAACTTTTGCATTTAATAATGCCTTTAATTTACGGTACGTTCAGCATTTGGAATTCTTATCTATGATTGTAAGATATTGGAGGATGTTCAACTACAAGTACTGAGATCTACAATTTCCCTTAAAGATTCATAATATTATATTATGCGGGCATGCTTTTTTTTTTCCTAGCTGGCATTAAAAATTTACAATTTATAATGCCAAATGGTGTATAATTCATCTTAATTCTAGTTCTATTTTGATATCTTAGATGATCTATTTTCAAGTAATGTGATCTGCTACTACATTATGTTTCTTTCATATCCCTATATGCGAGTTTTAGAGGATGAACTGCTTTTATTCAATCACGAGGAAGGTAGAACGTGGGCGATCACTAAGGGGAACATGGCGTACGACATTGCGTTCCAAATTACTACAAAAGGATGGAACACATTCTGATAGGATAGTTGCATAACGAAGAAATTACATATTAATTTCTCACAAAAATTTTATTTTAACTTTTACTCGGTTAACTTTCTGTATGGGTTCGGTTCCAATTTCGTGAATCAATGAAAAGACATTGAATAAAACATACTGTTAATGTGTGCCTTCTGTTTCATTTTTTTTTTTCTAAATTGTTTCTTTATACCATCCTTTCTACGAATTTTCAAATATGACATGCGTTTTATTATTAAATTTTTCGTCAGTTTTTCATATAAATACAATACATTTCTATATATCATTTTATTAATGTTTAATGCTTCATATTGCTATCATTATCTATGTCTTGCCAATGTATTTCAAAATTTTGTATCTACTATTATAGATCATCAAAAATAACAATTGTTGAAACTCAATAGCTATTGTTGGATTCATAATTTCAACAAGTTCATGGTTCCTTATCGTACTCTATATTTACTTGCTAAAATAAATTAGTTATAAACTGAACATAAGCCACACCATCGTCTAGTTAAAAAGACTCTGATCTGCATATCTGCAATAAATCAATTTTTTACTAAGTCGCTAAAGTATGATTTGTCTACACCATCATTCACAGTGGACAAATTTGTACTGTCTGACAACGAAATACGCAGATTCCAATTATGTATTCTAAACCATAAAATTACTCCTAACAGTTCATTACGGAGTAATGTCAGAATAATAAAAATTAACAGATTTATAATCTCACTCTACACTTACATATTACCGATATCATTCCATCTGCTTACATGCTTTTCTATTGATTACATTAGCTCTTATAGATTTATACTGAAAATAAAATCATAAATTTACACACTTCTACACAAATACGTAATAGTTAATTGAATTAGCAAAAATTACAGCTATCATACTTTTTATTTCACATTACCCATTTTAATGGATGCTTTTCTATACGGATACTCCTGCGCTTATACTGTATATTTATATGCTAGTTGATCTACAAAAAGAAAAAGAAAATACCCATATTTTGTTTTCTACATTGCACAACATAAAAATTATATACCATTTACTCTACTAAATTTCAAATTATAGCTTGAAATACTTTTTGAATGTCCCCTTAACTGACGTGAATGACGCCAGAAACACATTTCCTCCTGAATTTTTGTCTATGTTTACATAACCCACTAAATTTTCTTATTTAACTGAACCATTCACATTACGCCTACACACACCACACACTACTTTTACGGCCCACCACGATACCGACCACCCCTCTAGCCTACGATATATAACTACAAATTTGTAGTAATTTCCAATTACATGTCCAATGATTTTAAAAAAAAAAAATCACCTTTGTTGCAAAGAACTAATTTTCAAAATACCACATAATGCTTCCTCCCTTGCGCCACCAGCTCTCACCTATGCTTGCTTAATTAATACACATGTCGGTTCATTTTATTTCACCCTGTACACACTAACAACAACCACAACCCAACTCTAAATTGCTTCTCCTTCATACCAACGATCCCTTATTTGTCCATGTGCGAAGCACAGGTTCCAAACTAGTAGTAAATAAAAGAATATAAAAAATTTAATTTTGTCGGCTTAAACATGAATATCATGTTTTACCAATTGGCTCGCTATTTCGTGCTATTTTGACACTATTGTTAATCATACCAACCACATTAGACAGGTTTTATTTATGTTGTGAATGCTACCATGGATGTTTATATGCTATTTTAGACAATTTTAGGATTTTTGGTAGCATGCTAACTTGTTTGCATTTTTTGGTTGTAAATGTCGTTCGTAGGTGATTTAGGTCTAGGAAAATGTCATCTTCTAGAGTTTGGTGCCTCTCAATCAAACACAAAAAATGTGTATATTGATTTAGCAAAAAAGTGATGATAGACTTGAACAAATGAGCTAGATTCACAAAGGTGTATCAAAACATAAAGATCAATTTTAAAGACAAAGGAACATTAAAGCATATCTGCAGATTCGACGATGGAGCGTATCTACGAACTCAACAATGGAGTAACACTGGAGCTTGGAAACTCATTAGAAAACCGAGTAATGCTGGAGCTTAGTGAATGATTATAAGATAGAGCAATACTGGAATTTGGCGATGAATTTGAAAACAGGGGAGCAACGAGCTTGGGTTTCGCAACGGATGCTAAACGTTTTCACTGTATGCATATTTAACCAGTTTTGGTCAAATATATGACCAGAGTGGTTTTTATCAATTAATACAGAGTAACCTATATCAACTACTACTGTTATTGACCACTTTGGTCTATTCTACATAGACGATGATGCGGTTTCAAGGAGCAAGATATGATGACTCGTTCGATGGCGGTTTCTACATGGTGGCTCTTTGATGTGAGGAAAGGTTGTGGTGCTTTGACACAGTGATTCGTCATTCTATAGTGGTAGTTATAGGAAATGAGACTTTGATGATGAATGGTTGCTTTCCCCAGATGTATATCAGGTGACGGTAAACCAAAAGGAAGCTACTCAAGAGGGTTGAGAATATGTGCTTGAGCTTGGCAACACGTTGGTTGTCCCAACCGAGGTCTTCACGTCGGAAGTTATTAGAGTGGTTTCAGGGATATGTCTACTGGGGATGACTTATGCAAAGGGATTATGCATACACAAGGATTTCGCAATTACTTGTGAAGAGGAGGCAGTGGATATCTTTCCATTTGGCATCATGTTAGGTTCCTTATATTCACGTCGAAAGAACTATAACATCTACTCATACCACATCAGATCCTTACAATGGGTTGTGCATATCGTTACAACCTAATTCCTAGCCTATTGAGCGACATAGATTTGAATATCATGGAAATGGGGATTATTGTGTATACAATGCACTAAGTGAGTGAATGTGAGGATGAATGTTATGTTTGCTTAATCATTTATCACCTTAGGTGTGTTATGTGATGTGGATATCATCAATTTGGATATTCGAATACCTATTATTCTAACGTAGGATACACCCATCATGATTATCATACAGTAATATGTATTTTTATGTCTTGACTCTATGGATGCAAAGACATGATAGGTATGACTCTCCAATCCTCTGTGCTATATATTATTATGACTTTTACAGTATTATGGGATTTGATTATCACTCACACCAAACTATTGTTTGACCCAAGGTTTTATTTTCCCTGTTATTACATTGAGTGTTCATCGACCATGCCGATGAGTAGGCCAAGTGGCATGTTTGAGCATTATTTGGAGTTGTGCTGGTGGGTTAGCTAAAGGTGACGTGAGATGATCATCTCAATCCTTCTGGTTTGCACAGGAGACAAATCGGGAAAACCGAATGGGTCATCTTATTTGATACCAAAGCCTTGGTTTATCGAGTATGATTATCGTCTAATTACTCTATTGGAGTAACTGGGTATAAATGAAGTTAGTAATACTGTAGATCGAGTTTTCTAAGTGTATATATGAGAGCATACTTGCTATTGAATATTAACATGTTTTGTATTGTTTCAAATATGGTAAATGAAACAATTTCGCTAAAATCTTCTTATATTTTTATATGTAAAGGTAAATTTTCGAACTAAGTATTGTTTTTATGGATGTTTAGTTTGATAGGAAATGATGATATGTAATTATTATCATTTACTGATTGATTGGTCATGCTCATCCACTTTTGGGCATTGACTTTTATTGATTGGGTGGTAGTTGTACTGACCAATTTGTGAATATTGACTGCTTTGTTTGAATAAGAGTAATCTTATTATTTTATTATATATGTTGAATAAGAGTGTAACTAAATAAGGTTTTTTAATAATGAACTTAAACAAGATGAACATAAATGGTATATTCGATAATTTTGGACAGTGGAGCCTTTATAGTGTTATGTATTTTATTAGAGACAGTCTATCAGTTGAGTTTATTTATCTCTTATATAAACTATGTTAACAATCTGGATAACTGTATGAACACGTATAATTTGATTATGTGATTTATATAGTTATTACTGTCTCATCTGTTTTTATATTTGCGATTGTTATTATTATATGTTATCTGATGTGTTGTGAGATATATGACAGGTTCTGTGTTTAGATCCTATGTGACTGAATTTAATTCCTATGCTCCTCTTATTCTTCTCTTTCTTTCCTATTTCTCTTATTTCTTCCTCTTGACAATTGACTTTGCACCAACTAGGTGATTGCACAATGCGATATTTGGTTATATAAAACTGGCGGCGTATGATGGTCGTCACTGTGGTATCAGACCCAAGTTGTGTTATTTAACCTAAGAAGTACCGAATTTAAGAGTTAATCTATGCAAGAGAGTGCATATTTGTATTTATTATTGGTTTTCAAATTATATAATAGCAGTATATATAGGTTGTTTTGCACATGAGTGCCATTTTAATAGTTTTCTCTATAGCAACTGATCGTGTTAACTGATTATCTGAGATGATCTAGCAAAAAAAAAAAAATACTGATTACTCCATCTCTCTAGTAGAGAATTTGGGTAGGATCGAGGACCACTAGCCTCATTTACATAATATGTTCTCAATGGTGATATGAATCACTATTTAGGTGTCATGATTTCTCCAATTCGTTTTGGTACTCAAGTGGTGGGAGTCTACCAATCCGAACTGTATAGATAGCCAACTGTCTGTGGGGTGAACTATTCCTTAGAGTAAAGTCGACTGCGTAAATGCAAGATTGGTTTAAGTTATTACAAGGAGTTCTTCGAAGACTTGGAGTGGGAGGTTGAGGTGAAGTAGGAGTTTACTCCTAGAAAAACACCAAGGTTGGTTGGTCGAGAGTTCGTGTAGCTTTGATTCCATGTAATTATCGCTCGAGATCAGTTCATTGTTTGCTTTGAAGAAGTTTGTCTTGACTTTATAGAAGTCAGTACTGGATGAGGAGTTTGCCAATTTGAGCATGGCGATTTGCCTTTGTTAGAGTATGTAGTCGAATTCAACATGCAGTCAAAATATAGTTTACTTTCCCAGTTGTTACCCTAGTAGAAAGGTTGGGTGGAAGGTTGTGAGTGGGTTGAGAGACTAGGCAGAGAGTAAATTGTCTTTGTTGTAGGAGAGTGTTGGCCTTGACTAGCAGATATCGAAAGCTCACGATGTTCTTAAAACGCCTCACACCCCTTAATGTCACCCATAAGAGGATTTCTCTTAGGAATATGAAGCGTATAGGTATAAATATGCATAACATACATTACAGAGGCTAAAATTCACAAAACGTAATATAAAACACAGCAGAATTTAAAACTTAATTTTCTATAAAACCATGATACTGAATATGTAAAATATGAACCTTGAATTTTGTTTGTTAAATTGCTGTTGGAAATGTTTTGTTTCCCAACAACTGCCATACCCATTCCAGTAAATAAAACTAGTTTTAGGTTAACCAGTAAAAAAAACCAACTTGCCAATAAACATCCAGTGATTGATGCAATTTGTAAGTTGTAACAATTTTTGAATTTATAGGCTGGCAACATGCCATTCAGTATAGACAAAAAGTGGATAAATGAATTTAATCAAAGATCTCCATACTATATTGATGGGGTGAAAAAGTTTATTTGTTTTGTTGAAGAAAACGGTGGTAAGAAAGGGGTGTATTTATGCCCTTGCAATCGGTGCCAAAATATGAAGACGTTCAAATTAGATGAAATTAATTTTCATTTGCTTATATGGGGTTTTATTCAATCATATAGCGTGTGGTATTTTCATGGGGAAAAAAGGGTGGAGATGGGAAAACAGTAACCAATTAGTAATTCCACAAGTACTGATGAGGCTGAACATATTGTGATGGAAGATCTAGTTAATGATGCAAATAGATTTCATGATTTTCAACCTGAAAATCCGTTGTTTGATCATGCTAATGTTGGAGAGCAGTGTACGGATGATGGCAATTGGCAGGCCAATGAAAGTAAGAAGTATACACCACTTTATGTAAGCGCAAAAGATCCACTGTATCCTTCATGTCCAAAAGGGATAACGAAGCTGTATGCCATTGTGAAACTGAATAGCTTGAAGACCTAATACAGCTTCTCAGATAATGGTGTGACTACACTACTCGAACTAATAAAGGAGTTACTCCCCGAAGGTAACACGCTGCCGACAAAATACCCCGACGTGAAAAAGTTCATTAAGAAAGTTGGGATGAATTACACAACTTATGACGCATGCATCAATGATTGCATGTTGTACTGGAAAGATGATGCGAATAAAATTTCTTGTACAAACTGCAAAGAACCAAGATATATGACATCTTTTAACAACGAGAGAAAAGGAACCAAAGTAGCACGAAAGACATTTTCCATTAATTTCTAGATTGAAGAGATTGTATACTGTGCCATGGATAGCAGATGCAATGACCTGGCATGGTCGTGCCAAGTCTGATCCAAACGCAATGCGTTATCCATGTGACACTTCTCAATGGACAGTCGTGGATTCCTTTGACAAAACATTCGCATTCGAGCCACGAAATGTCACACTTGGAATAGCAACAAATGGTTTCTGTTCGAATGCTTCTCTTACTAACCCTTACAGTTGTTGGCCAGTAGTTGTAGTACCGTATAATCTTCCTCCGTCTATGTGCATGAAACGGGAGTTTTCAATGTTAAAACTGTTGATTTCTGGGCCAAAATAACCGGGGAAGGATATTGATGTTTATTTAGAGCCGTTGGTAGACAAGTTAAAGCAGTTATGGGAAGGAGTTGTTACATATGATTCATCAAGTAAATCCGAGTTTACAATGAGAGCTAGGGTGTTGTGGGCGATCCATGATCACCCTGCTCTTGGGACTTTATCGGGATGTATAACTCACAGTTACTTTGCATGTCCCATTTGTGGGGAAAACACTTGCTCTTATCATCTTCCTGAAAGTAAGAAGATGTGTTTTATGGGACATCGAATGTTTCTTCCTAACCGACATAGGTTTCGATACGACAAGACAAATTTCAACAATGAACAAGAACTTAGTCGTCCTAAAAGGACATTGAGTGGTTTTGAAGTTGAAAAGAGAGTAGCGAATGTCAAAATGAAAATCAGTAAAAACTAAGAAGAAGTTGGTCGAAAAAGGAAAAAGTCGGCCATTGAAGAAGGTGACAATGTTTCTGCTTGGTATAGGAGGTCTATCTTTTTTGATTTACCATATTGGAAAGCAAATATGATTCGACATAATATTGATGTTATGCATACGGAGAAGAATGTCGTAGAGCATCTCATCAGCACCATTATGGGCCATAAAGAGAAGTCAAAAGATGGCATCAATGCATGCAAGGATATGAAAACCATGGGTATAAAACAAAAGTTGTGGGTGAGGGTAGATCCTGAAAAAAAAAAAAAAAATCATAACAAAGGCAAATTTCACCTTGAGCAAAGAAGAAAAGATAAGATTTTGCACCATATTGAAAAATTTGAAAGTACCTAACAAATTCTCCTCTAACTTCTGCAACGTGTGCATCAATCCTCTCGAACTAAGAAATATGAAGTCACATGATTACCACGTCATAATGCAACATCTAATTCCGGTATTGCTTCAATATACTTATACACAACATAAGGATCTACGAAATGCTATTCATCGTATTAGTCTATTCCTTAACATTTTGTGCTCGAAGGTTATCAATAGGGAACACCTTATAAAAGCAAAGGCTATATTGGTGGAAGCAATGTGTGTTTTTGAAAAACATTTTCCACCTGCATTTTTTGATATCAATATCCATGTTATGGTTCATTTAGCCGATCAAGCATTAGTTGGTGGCCCTGTTAGATATAGATGGATGTACCCTTTCGAACGTTAAATTACTAATTTCAGTTATGTACATTATTATTCGGTATAAATGGCTACCGTGTGCAAGTTATAATTGATCACAATCATAGGTTGATGAAAACATATAAAGGGTATGTGCACAACAAAAGGTACATTGAAGGGTGTATTGCAGAATGATATATCATACAAGAAGCTAGCCTTTATTGCATGGAATATATCCCAAACGGAGGTTATGGCAACCATAAACATACCCACGAAGCATTTTTAGACGAGGATGATGAGTCTGCTGGTGAGATACCTTTGGATAATGGTAAAGATATAAGTTTAACCCAAGTGCAATTCAAACAAGTGCGTAGATGGGTCCTAAGTAAGTATGATGGATTGGATCCATGGAAGAAGTAAGTTCATGATATAGGTTTCGAATTTCCATTTTTTAATTCAATTTATATATTCATTTCAATATGTGTTATCTACGTATTAAAGGTACAACTCCTATGTGAAAAGCACTAATTTTCAACCACGAGGCAGAGGTACAACTGTCGAAGTCGCTAAACATTTTACTATATAGTTACGTAATGAGGTATTACATCATCTACAGTATTTCACGTTTTTATAAGTTTGCAATACACCATCGTGAACATGCTTGATTTTTCTTCTTGTGTTTTATGTAGTTGTTGAATTGCAACGATGTAGACCCAACTCTTTGGCGGCTAATACACAGGCCAAATTTCACGGCGCTTAGTTATACGAAGTACCAAGTGAATGGGTTTTTATTTTCCATGAAAATGTACGAAGACCATATGGTAACACAGGATAGCGGCGTATGCATGAGAGCAACTACAAAATTTAGAGCGAATGGCAAAGATAAACATTATAAGGAAGCGGAAACAACGTATTATGGAGTCATTCAGTAGATACTTGAGTTGGATTACATTGATTTCAAACAAACAGTTTTTTATTGCGATTGGGTAAAAGTCGAGGATAAGATCAATGGTTGCAAAATAGATCCCGCTTCAAACCTGATCATGGTTAATTTAGTAAAATTGAAGAACATGGACAACGTGAATGATGAGCCATTTATTCTTGCATCAGAAGTTAGCCAAGTGTTCTACTCAAAAGATTTAGAAAATGACAGCTGGTCTATGGTTTTGCATACACCAAAACGGTTGACTACAAATGTGGATGATATTGAGTCTCCTACCGTCTATCAATAAGCTTTTGAAGACAATGAAAAACTAGAAGATCTAACCAAACTCATGTGTTAACCTATGAATTGTTGAATGCTTTTTTACCAGGGAATCATATGTATTTGGAATGTCATGACTTACACTTTCTGATTGCAATCCATTATACTTTTATTATTTCTTTTAACTGTTTCATATTCATGGTGTATGCATGAGTGAAATTGTAATAGAGAACACGATCAGTACAAATATGAATAATATTCTTATTCATGGTGTTTGTCATGATTCTTAATGTTGCTTCTATCTCGCAGAAAAATACGTCGCAAGATCCAACATCATCATATGCATCATGTTCGAAAGATCAACAAGTTGAACAAAACCTACTTGGTATTCCAGTCTCATAAAACGCTCCAAAAATCGCTACTACGCTTGGTAAACTAGTACGATCTTATGTGCCGATCTCTTACACAGGTTGGGATAAAGTACCCAAAACATATAAGGACGACGTTTGGAACCAGTTGGTGGTAAATTTGTGAAAAATTGCATGTAAATGTTACAGTTTATTTTTACAGTCTCTGACTCTTAGTTTTTGCAGAAAATGTATACGCTTGAGCCGCTTTCAAAGGAAATGTTTTCAAAAAGAATGGCCGAGGCTTTTAGGAGACACAAGAAAAACTTGAGAGCAACTTATTATGACATTTTCGACAATGATGAAGAACAGATGAAACATTGTCCACCTTCAATTGCTCAAGATGATTGGAACGAGTTCATAAAGAATAAAGCAACGCTTGAAGCAAGCGGAAGAAGGACGGCAGGCAAAAAAAATAGATCCAGTCTAAGTTATGCCCACCATGTAAGACGTAAAAGTCACGCTAGAGTAGAACACGAATTGGTAAATTATTTGATCATTTTCTTTCAACAGTAGTAAAAAAACACAATTAAGGGAGAGAATATACATGAACTGGAATATATTGCAGATCATTGCAAGTCCATTTGCAAATATCAACCATCGTCAAGTTTGGGAGAAGACACACAGGAAAAAAAATGGTAGCATATCAGATGCCACGTCTGCGTACTTCGTAAGTTTTTACTTGTATTATGGTTATTACAGTTAACATCGAGCAATCTATTGTTTAGATTTTCATTTCAGGCTTTCCATAATTGTGATTAATTAGTTTCTCATGACATTTTCTTCATTACGTGTTTTTATTGTTATGGTGCTATGTCTGGATTGAATTTATTCAGTTAGGAGTAACATACTATAGTTACAAGCTGTTACAAGTAAATGTTGGTGTAAACACATTTAATTTTTATCCCAGGATCAAATTTCCAAATTGAAGGAAAAGATCACCGATAGTGATGAAGAAAAATTTCCTGTTGATGAAGATATCTTATCACAAGTGTTGGGTAAGGATACAAGGGGTAGGAGCCGCGCTGTTGGGAGCATCATACCAAAGATGCATGTTAAGGCTTGTGCCATTGCACAGAAACGATTCAAACATGTTCGTGAAGACAATGATGAGTTGAAAATGAGGGCGGGAAGCTTGGAGGGTATGATGACTGATATGAAGGGTACAGTAGGAAATTTGTCTGGAAAAATGGAGGTTCTGATCAACATGGTAGGAACTTTGACTGATCAAGGAACTCAGGCACCGTTAACTACGTCGGATGGAGGATGCAGCAGTACACACATCAGTGCATCAAAGGGTGTTCCTTCTCCGATCCAGGATACGACCAATGCGGTGAACAATCAATGATGTGAAATTCTCAATTCTGATCTAGACATAATAGCAACAGGTATGTTTTATTAATAAAATCAAAGGGTGTTGCATATTTTATTGCACTCTGATCTAAAGCGAGTGCTTAAAGTCTAGTGGATACGTACTCCAGTTTTCCCGTTTTAATAAAATTAAGCATATTTTACTGAAACCATCCTTTGAAATTCTCGACTTTATTGCAATAGGTACTGTCTGTCGAGATCCTACGTCATCCAGATGCCATGGGATTCCTGTACCACCTACACATGAAAAAGTGATTTTGGATAGTATACTACTACCAGATGAGAAAACCTCCAAATTGAATCGTCAATTTGCAGAGTCCTTTGTTGAAGTCGGAGTGGGTGGGTTTGTGTGTCATGTGAAGTCCCTGATTCACTATCTTTAGACGTTGGACCAGGTATATATAATTTTATACTTGACTCTTGGTTTACTTATGAAATAAGAATTCCATGACACTTGTGTTTGCATTAGTTTCATGAACTCTCTTCGGTGGCATACACATGAGACACGATATGCACACACGAATATTATTTGCTAATGTTTTTACAAATTGATTAATCCGCTGATAATTCATGTGTGTACATCTAGCTTATGCTTATCAATGCAAGCTTTGAAACATATAAAATTTGTACATTCAATATCAGCATCTGCTCATCATTGCTTTAATTTACAACAACGTGGACCATAGCACGATCAGCATGCTCAATCTTCCCGTTCCGATCCTGCAGTTTTATCACTTTTTTTTCTTTGATTAAATTTGCTACTTTCAATAACCAGCTCAGTTATATCAGACTTTGTAATTAGATGAAACATCTGTGACAGTTTCCATTTAATAATTGTACGACACTCTATAAATTGTGTTATGAAAATTCTTGTTATGCTTTGTGTATAATTTGTGCTATATATGCTTTGTATAAATTGTGATATGGTCTGTGCTATGGAAAATATGTGTTGTAGTTTCTGTTTATATATATATAGTATGTATATGTATATATATATATATAAATACGTATATATAATAAGATACGGTTTAAGACCCTGTCTACCGGACATCATAGATACGGTCTAAAACCGTTTCCAAAATATATTAAAGCAGCGTCCATCGGAAATTAGCTACGGTTTACATTTGTATCTAGCTGCCCTTTAGATATGGCAGTGAGCCGTTTCTATTTTACCTTTTGATACGGCTAGTGGGCGTGTCAAATTTTAAATTAGACACGGCCTATAGCCGTATCTAATAATTAGACACGCCACTTTTTGATACGACTTTTTACCGTGCCCAAGAGCTTTAGATACGACTAAAAACACAGCCTAATCAGCAGATATGGTGTAGTGTGGTTTGAAATTAACCAATAAAACACTGCCAACTTAGAATTAAAACATCACAGGAATAATACACATCACTAGAATTACATGCCAGGCACGAAATTGTGCATTTACAAAGGGATGGGTCGACCAATCCCTTGGATGTGTCGACCCTTAAGTCGACCCATCCATTAGATGTATCGACCCATGAGTCGACTCATTAGATGCATGGGTCGATGCATGTGTCGACCCTTCCCAAGGATAGGCCATCCCAATTTACTTAATTTACTTTAAATTCTTGGTTAACTTCTTCTGCTAACCCAATTTTAGCAAACTAAATATCTTTCTTAACCAGAAAATCGCAATGGACTCAATGGCTCAAGTTTCGTTGCCTAACTCTGATTATTTTATGACTTATTATTTAATTTATCAATCTTTTGTTTAATTGCTATTATTGAAATTTTGGGTTGTTACAGTTTTAGCATTATATCCAGTAAAGATTTGTCCCATTTATATGGATTAATCATGGAAACATATTTATCATTTTCATTTTGTTGATTGCTCCCTCAGTGGAGGAGAAGGGAAGCGACATCGTTACTAGAAACATGCTTTCCACCAATGGTTTCCCATATGTGTTTTGTTTTTACATCGAGGTTTCATTATTCCATCTGACCTTGTAGTTTGATGGGTGTAATTGAAATTGGGACTCGAGATAACTCATTTGCTTGTCTTGATTATGACTTACCATGTCGAGGGCTTTGTTAAATTATATGTGTGTAACATCTTGTATTTGGTCGCTAGGGTTAATACTATGGATAACTGTAGCATCTATATCGTTTAGTTTTGGGCTCGAGGTGAAGGAGTGTTACAACGTGGGTTGCCTACACCTTATAATATACATGGGTCATTAAAACTTAATCTCGTTGTGTCATGTTTGCTTGTTTGTCAGTTTGTTTCCTATTATTGCTTTAGACTTAATTAATTTAGCATTCGAGTTTAGGTATTAACTTGCTAAAGGTTATGGAACATCGATGGTTGTAAGAGGGTGTTTTTGACGATAGTTGGCTGGGACATTTTTCTCTTCATTAGTAAGTTATCTTGGATTTGGCTAGTGGGCTGAGACCATGATCTTCAGTAGGTGAGTTGCTTATGATTAGACAGTAGTGAGCTGAGACGCTAAGTTATCTAATAGCAGTCGTCATCTGAGCTTGAATCTTGAGAATTTCTAGATACATTCAATGAGGTGACCAGATTTCCATTGTAATTGAGTTAAATTCTGTATCGACCTGGTTTTAGGCATTGAACCAATAGATATGCCTCTAGAGCATGTTGTACCCATGGAGCGGGAGATAAGTAGTTCTTAATGGCTTGTCAAATGATCTCTATATTGGAATTTTCGATGATATTTACCCAATGGAAAGTAAGTGTATGGAGAGTGCCGATTATAGTGTCTCACACTATTTTGATTTTTATTGATTGGTTATGCCGTTCAGGCTAACCGGCGAGTTGACACTGTTAACGATAAAAATTGTCAACATCCGATTTGAGAATTAATATAGCATATATAATGGAACTTAGAGGGTGGTCAATCTAGAAGACACCTAAGGATAACTTAGCTCCACCTAGCTCGACTTAACTTGTCGTCTCCTAGATACCAAGAACTTAAGTCCGAAGATTAGTTACTTCTCCTTCAGGAGGTGAGTATCATGCTTACGAGACTTAAAGATCAATAGTTATCTTTGGATACGGGCCTTGTAAGCTTAAAGAAGGTGTGAAGAACCTTGTTACGAAGGTGCACCCTAGATTCAAGATAGAATAATATGCATTATGCTAAGAAGAAACAGACTAAAACGCCTCGACGGTTGCATTTGACGCAATATCATAGCTCTTGATGACAAAAGTTGATACTTCCACATCGATCCAACCCACGAGGGACCTTGGTTGTGTTAGTTATCGTGTCGTAAGGCTATAATAGTCATTAGAGCATCGTGGTATATTAGACATATTAGGGAAAGACTAAGGCATAAGTGTGAATCATAAAGGATGAATCATTGATTTCACTCGATGATTTCCCCTTCCGATACATTTATGCTTATATCTATCACATATAATGTTAGCGATAACTCTCTATTAAATCAATTTGGACACAACATGTTTATCGAATCAAGAATAAGTTTGATCATAATTTCCCTTCTTTCATTTATCATGAATGTATTACAAGTGATGTGGTAATCCCCAATTCAATTTAGAAATCAGGGTTTGATCCCTCAGAAATGAATACAAGATTGTGGAATGAAAAAATTCCCCCCAAAATGTGACCCCTTGGTTCTTATTAATAGATAATTTGGGCCCCTTCGGTAGTGATCAGGCAGGAATCCCGGATCCGCCTCAGTCCTTCAGTACTGACCCTCCTTTGTAACTTTCAGTACCGACCCTCCTTTGTAACTTTCAGTACCGGTTTCTTGGTATCTTCCTTCTTCGAAGGCTCCTAGTTTCGGTGTCGGCTTCTTTCGGTATCCTCCAGTTTCGGCATCCCAACTTCGGTAATGACTTCTTAGGGTAATCCTATTTCCAGGAACTGCTTTTATACTCCTTTCTTTGTGATTTTGGTATTGCTCTTGGCAATGGTATCGACAGTACTTTATTTGCTCCACTATTTTGTTGTCGGCTCCATGCTTCTACCGATATTGATACTTGGCTTCAATGCTTGGCTTCACTTTACTATTCAACATGTTATCTTTTGGCATCGCTTCTATGTTTTAATCCCACTTCCTTGGTATCGACTTTAGGCTTCCACTCCCTTTCCTTTGGTACTGAAACTGGACCAACCACCTCACCCTTTAGTATCGACAGCAAGCCAACTATTCTCAACATGTTAGTGTCTCTCGCATGCTTCTTTCCTTCTTGTCTTGGTATCGACGCCAAGAAGTGTGATTCCCATGTTGGTGCCGGTAGCATTCTTTCTTTGGTGGCAGCTTCGTCTCCTTGGTTTCTACTTTGGAATTGACCCTAATACGATGCCCCTTCGCCTTAGCCTTGGTTTTGGTGTCGAATTCTTATAGTAATATTATCCTCCCCCCAATGAAGGGGTATTCCAAACTTTTCAAGTCAGCACTTTTGTTCCAGTTTCGAATATTTTCATTTGGATTTTTCCCTGTATTTTCTCTGCATAAAATACAACAATATTTTTGCATTAGTCCTTCACTTAGAGTATGACGTGCACAACAATTTGCTTATATTATGTTAGGCATTATCCAGAACGAAGCTTAATGATAAATAAAACATGCGAAAGGATAGTATGATCAACTATTTTTCACATCACAAGCTTAGGAAAACCTCCTTGTATGAGGCGTGGAAAATTACGACATTCCTTAGAAGGTTTTATCATGGAAAACCCGAGATACCAACTAGAAGGATGATTTAAAAATCCTTTTCCCGAAATAAGATAGTTAGCCCGAATCCCATATTTCGGGTATGACAGTAGAAGTCCAGAAACATGTTCCTAGAAAGGAGAAGGGAAAATCTGTAACCCTGATTCAATTGCTTGAATAATAAAAATATAATAATTCACTTTTAAGAGCCTTATAGGTTTAGAATATCTATCTGGAAATATGCGAGGAAGACCTATATCTCCGACTTGAGTCTGTGTAATAGAATCCTTAAAAAACCTATTTTCCCGGAGATAAGATTCATAGTCTTGAGACCCAGATTCAGGTATTAGTAATAGAAGGCCAAAAATCCATGTTTGATAATAATAGACACCCCAAAACCAAGATTCAGGTATTCGAAAGTAGGCCAGAAATTCATATTTGGCAATATAAAAATCTCGAACAGAAATCTTGATTCGGGTATTTAATGGAAGACCAGAAATCCATATCTGGCAATAATAGTCAGAAGACCTAGAATCCAGATTCGAGTTTTAATGATAGATGATCACAAATCTATATCTGACATTAATAGTCAGAAGACCTAAAACCCATATTTAGGTATTAATGATAGAAGACTAGAAATCCATATTTGGCATTAATAGTCAGAAGACCTGATCCCAGATTCGGGTATTAATGATAGAAGACCAGAAATCCAAATCTGGCATAATAGATGTCCTGAACCGAAACCCAGATTCGGGTATTTAATGGAAGACCAAAAATCCATATCTGGTAATGATAGTCAGAAGACCTAAAACCCAGATTCGGGTATTAATGATAGAAGACCAGGAATCCATATCCGATAGTAATAGTCAGAAGACCCAAAACCCAGATTTAGGTATTAATGATTAAAGACCAGAAATCCATATCTGTTAGTAATAGATGTCATGAACAGAATCCCAGATTCAGGTATTAAATAAAAGATCAGAAATCCATATCTAGTAATAATAAATTGAAGACTCGAAACCCATATCCGAGTATTAATGATAGAAGACCAGAAATCCATATATGGTAATAATAGAAGTCCCAAACCGAAACCTAGATTCAGGTATTTGTAGTTTTGGTGCCTATTCCAGGCTTATTCTTTAAAGTAGAGGTGTACGTGCTTTGAGCGTTCCCTTTGAGGTTTTGTTCCTTTCTGCGGGATAATGTGTAAGTAGAGGTGAGTGTGTGCTGAATGCTCCCTTTGATTTTTCGTTCCCTTCTATGGGACGAGAAATAAGCAGAGGATGTACGTGCTTACAGTGCTGCCTTCGATCTTTCATTCCCTTTTGCGGTATGAGACATAAACAGAGGTAGAGCGTTCTCATTCTAAAGCAGAGGCAGGACGTTCTTAGTCGAAGCAAAGGCAAGGCGTGCTCATTTTAGAGAAGAGGCATGGCGTGCTTATTGTGCTCCTCCAGGGCATTCGTTCCCTTCTGCAGGACGAAGACATAAGCAGAGGTAGGGCATGCTTATCTCTAAAGCAGAGGGAGGACGTGCTTACTCGAAGCAGAGGCTGGGCGTGCTTATTTAGATGCTATGTCCTGACCTTTTTTTAGCATGGATCATAGGCTTACGCTTTCGATGCTTTAACCTGGCCCTTTCTAATTTGGACGCGACTAAATGTTTACACATCACCTCTGTAACGACCTGCATTCTACGCATTGGAGGATCGTAGAATATTTATTTCATTCTCATACGAAGTCGTATGGTCGTGTAACTTTGGGGAACGACTATTGGGGTCATTTCCCATGTTCATATTTTTGCTGATTTTTAAATGACCGTTTTACCCCTGATGAATCTTGTTTCGCCTATAATTTTTGATTGGTAAGGAGTTTTGACCTGAAACAACTTCCATTGGATTCAGATGATGGTTTACCTTCCCATAGAGTGGTCACATTAATCAAACGGACTTACCGTTTAAGAGATATGGCTGAAATAAGGTTTGGAAGGTGAAAAACAGCATAACCGAGCTTAATTGGATGATTAGCAGCTAGGCCCATAACCCATTTCGGGATTAGGGTTATGGGAGGGCTGAAAGGGTTAGGGAAAACATTTCATTTCTATTTTCTAGCCGCCATTTACCTTTGTCTAACCCTAACAATGGCCTCCATCTTCTAAAACACCTCCAAATCACCTTCTAATCACATATTAAGCAAATCTACATCATATCAAGTCAAAATAGCACCAAATCATAGTTGGAGCTGCTGCTATACATTGGAATTTGACCCAAATCAGAGATATTTTCAGATCTGAGATTTATTTGTGGCTAAGCGAAGTGATTAGCATGTTTTTACACTAATTACGGCTAATTAGGAGTGGTTAGTGATAATTAGCGAAATTATGACTTAGAAAAATATGTAGAAATTCTAAAATATTATTTTATGCCTTTGTTAGAAATTTGGTTTAAGTTTTCTAATCCTATAGCTAAAACATGGTTAAGGGGATAATCATGGTTTTGGGTATTTTTGATCCATATTAACATGTTAAACCATTGTTTTGATGTTTATGGTTGTTTCTATATGTTGGTATTACTATTTGGTATGATTTGTGATTTCATAGAAAAGTTAGAATGGTCGAAAACGCCGTCGTATGGCGTAAATAGCTCGTTGGAAAACTTGTAGGAAATAGGTAAGACCCCCCTTCACGAGTGCACTTTGCCTTCACGACTCGACCCCTATGGGGGATCACGACCCGACCCCTATGGAGGATCACGACCTGCCTAGTTGATCACGGGTGGAAAGCAAGGTCACGACCCGGAGAGATTGACCAAGAACTGATTGCACATCACGAACTGAATGTGACGCACCGGACCGAAGGAGACCAAAACCCGAGATACAAAGGAAGTCCAGATGGGAAGTTATCACTCAAGATCCAGATGGGAACCAACGAGTTAACTTCATAAGTTAGACTTTGCTACGAGACATGTGCAAAGGGGTTATCGATATCTATAACTTTGATTCACTATTGATGGGGGGCGCTGACTATGGCCCAGTGCGGTGGGGTCAAAGTTGTTTGGAGTCGAACTCCATCAGGGCCCCCAAGGGCAAAGTGGTCGTAGTAAGGTTTGGATGGAGCTGGTCTCCGTCATGGCCCAAATATTTCTGGTGACCAAAGCGGTGGATATCGTAAGCTTTACGCACTGAGTGAGAGATGTGAGGATGATTACTATGTTTGATGTTTGCTATCAGCATGACATGCACACTCCCATTTTCACCATATGTTAGTGATACCTTATAGTACTGTACATCTTGTTGTGCTAACTCTTTGGTTGCAGGTTCAGGTATGATTATTTATACCGATTATTGTTTTACTTTGTTGCTATCTCTCACACCAGACTTTTTTATGATCAAGAGTTTTATGTCTCTTTTTATTACTCTGGGTGCTCCTAAACGAGCAGACTAGAGACAGGTTAGGTAGTTATGCACGAATAGCTATCCAGAGATGAGCAGGAGGCTTCCACTTACTATTTACATATATTCTCCCTATGTTGTTGTTGATCACTACTTTGGACACTAGTAGTGTACCTTTTCTATTTTGCTTTAGAGACAGTATTTTGAAGTTGTAATAATGATGGTTTGGATCATAAGCTGTATTTGGATTCTGCTGCTATGATGGTTTAGTTTTCAGCTTATGCACTATCTCGCCTGTTTTATGTCAAGTTATGTTATTATTATATTTTGTTCCATGTGCTGTGAGATATACTACAGGTTCTTTAGTGATTCATAGGTTCAAATCCTTTTCCTTTGACGACCGTCCCGTGCTAGTAGGGCATTGGTACAACGCATTTCGGGGAAATGTTGGCTGGTGCAGAGCAGGCCGTCACACTTGGTATCATAGCTCTAGGTTGTGTAGTTAACCTAGGGGAAGACATCAGGGTGATGTAGTATACGTATATGAGAGCGCGTATTTGTGATATTTTGGTTTTCGAAAGCTATATATATACTATTAGTATGTCTAAGGATGAAGTCGCACTGCACTGGCACCACTATGGAGAGGGTTAATCGTTTTTCTCTTTACAGATTGAACGATGAGCTGATATACGAGGAGTACGGGTTTAGGGGCCAACAATGGAAATGTCCCTGGTATGAGGACGATGTTTACTACCTTCATGCGAGAGATGCTTAGGGACGTTCAGGGAGTAGTTCCTAATGTTGCTAATGGTGGTGGTGTAGTGGTGCAGGCGCCTAGAGCCAATTTCGGCAAGCTTAACAAGGATTATACTAGTCTTGGTGGGAGGCCGTTGAACGGAACGGAGTCGGCTATGGATGTTCAAGATCAGCTTAGTAGTTGTGAGTGCATCTTCGAGGATTTAGGGATCGATGATGCAATGAAGAGAAAGCTAGCATCGCGTCAACTTCAAGGACGAGCTATGAATTGGTGGAATGCCAATAAAGCAGCTATTCCCGAGGATCAAGTTACTTGGGATTAGTTTAAGACTCGCTTTAGTGAAAAGTTTATTCTAGCTGCTCAGAAATCAGTATTTTTCACGATTTTTTTTGGAACTTAAGCAGAATGGTAGGGCAGTCTCGGAATATATTGCTGGGTTCGATATTTTATCGAAATATGGATTATCTCTTATTGATACTGCTGAGAAGAAGAACGAGAAATTCATAACTGGCCTAGATGAGTACTTGGGGGAGAGACTCATAAACCATATTGTTAAGACTTTCGAATCTATCATGGAAAAGGCATTGAGATCTGAGAGCCTTTACCCTAAGTCGAAGACCGAAGTTGCTATTACTTCTGCAGAGGAGCCAAAGCCGCAGGCAAGCGGTGGAGGGAAGAATAATTCGCAGAATAAGAGGAAACAAAACCAAGTTAAGGAATGTCAGAAGAAGAATAAGAAAGATGTTGAGTGCTTTAGCTATGGTAAGAAAGGCCACTCTGCCAAAGAATGTCGAGCAAAGCCAACGGACATGAAGTGCTTCAATTGCGGCCAAGTGGGACATCACAAGGATAAATGTCCACAACCTCCTAAAGAGAAGCAGATCGTGAAAGCATATGCTATATATGCTATTCCTTCTTCGTCGAATTCCCCTGTTGCGGCGCAGAAGGGAAAGGGCGTCGTTATTCAAGGTATGCTTTCCATTTACGATGTTCATGTTCGGGTATTGTTTGATACTGGGGCTACCTATTCCATCATATCTAGTGACCTGGTAGATAAGTTGGGACTGGAACCCGACATTGTCGATAGACCTTTAGTTGTGACGAACTCAATTGGTGGTTCGACTAGCCTAGTATGATTTGTCGTAATTTGGTCTTATCGAGTCATGGATGCATGTTTGTTGTGAATGCTTTGTTTTGGGATTTACTGGGTTTGGCATTATTTTGAGAGTCGATTGGCTCTAAAGGTACGAGGTGGTGGTAGACTGTGAGGGGTCTTCAGTGACCATTAGAGCGGACGATGGGCAGAGGGTACTATTTGGTTGCCTACCTAGTGATGGGGTACCGTTTGGTTGCCTACCTAGTGATGGGGTGATGACTAGTTTTCTAAATTCCATCGAGATCCCGCATGATGAGTTGTCAGATGTTCCTATTGCTGGCGAGTATCCAGACATCTTCGGGGAAGTGACCGAACTTCCACCACACTGAGAGATTGAGTTTCGTATTGATTTAGTGAAAGATGCCAGACCTATAGTGATGCTTCTTCGTCGTATGGCACCAAGGCAGAAACGAGAGCTCGAAGTGCAAGTAAGCGATCTTTTGAAGAAGGGATTTATCCGAAGAAGTGCTTCCGAGTGGGGAGCATTAGTTGTATTTGCTACCAAGGCCGATGGTTCCCTTCGATTGTGTGTAGACTACCACGAGTTGAATAAGGTGACGAGGAAGAATAAGTATCCTCTTCCGTGAATAGATGATTTGTTTGATCAGTTGAGTGGAGCAAGAGTGTTCTCCCAGTTAGATCTTGCGACAGGTTTTCATCAGCTCCGATAGCAGCTGAGAGTATACCTAAAACCACATTTCGCACGCCGTCTGGATTCTATGAGTGGTTGGTCATGCCATTCGGGTTGACAAATGCACCAGCATATTTTGTGGATCTTATGAATACGGGTATTCAAGGATAAGTTGAATAAGTTTGTTCTTGTGTTCATGGACGATATCCTAGTTTACTCGAGGACAGAGGAAGAACACAAGGAACATTTGAGGACAGTGATGGAGGTGTTGAGGAAACACCGATTGAAAGCGAAATTTTCTAAATGTCACTTCTGGAGGAGGGAAGTGAGGTTCTTGGGCCATGTTGTTTCAGAGAATGGTATCGTCGTGGATCCTGCGAAGGTGGCTACGGTGCAGGATTAGTCTACGCCCAAGAATGCATCAGACATGAGAAGTTTCTTGGGAATAGCTTGGTATTACCGTAATTTTATTCAGGGCTTCTCCAAGATAGCGGCACCGTTAACTCAGTTAACTAAGAAGAATCAAGCTTTCGTTTGAGACGAAAGATATGAGAATGCATTTAAGAGCCTAAAGGAAAAGTTAACATGCGCACTAGTATTGATTATTCCTAAAGGGAACAAAGAGATGGCGGTATACACGTATGCCTGTGGTACTGGACTAGGTGTTGTACTGATGCAAGGAGGTAGGGTTGTAGCTTATGCTAGTTGGCAACTGAAACCACATGAGAAAAGATATCCTACCCATGATTTGGAATTGGCAACGATCGTATTCGCATTGAAGATGTGAAGACATTATCTCTTGGGAGAAAAATTTGAATTGTTTACCGATCATAAGTCATTAAAGTATCTTTTCTCTCAAAAGGACTTAAATCTTCATCAGCAGAGATGGTTAGAATTCCTGGCTTCATATGATTTCAATTTCACATGTACTCCCGAGAAAGGCAATGTGGTGGCTGATGCATTGAGTAGGAGACATGCCAGCTTGGGGGTTATGTTTCTTGAATGGAAGCAACTAGAGTATATCGCAGGATATGATTTCAGATCTAAGTGTGAATTAGATCCAGAGATGTTAGCAAGTTTGACGATCAGACTGACTTTGATTGATCGGACCGGCTCCAGCTAGAGGGGCGATCCTAATCTATTGGAAATCATCTCCAAGGTAGAGATGGGAATAAACAGTGAGGAGATGAATACGTATGGACTTGATCGAGAAGGATGGCTTCGAAAGAATGGGAGACTGGTTGTACCCAACGTAAATGGATTGAGAGATAAAGTGCTTAGAGAGTGTCATCACTCAAAACTGACTATACATCCCGATGGTAACAAAATGTATCAAGACATGAAGCAGACCCACTACTGGGAAGGGATGAAGAGAGACATTGGGAAGTTTATATCCAAGTATATGAATAGCCAACTAGTTAAAGCCGAGCAAAAGAAGCCTAGCGGTTTGTTACAACCGTTGGAAATTCCCGAATGGAAATGGGAACAAGTCTCAATGGATTTCATCGATGGTTTACCAAGGACTGGATCGGGTCATGATAGCATTTGGGTGATTATGGATAGATAAACCAAGAGTGCAAGGCTTATACCGGTCAAGTCGAATAGAACATAAACTAAGTTAGTAGAACTGTACATGAAGTGGGTAGTGAGATTTCATGGAGTACCCAAAGATACTGTAAGTGACCGAGATCCGTTGTTTACTAGTGGGTTTTTGAAGAGCTTACAAGAGGCTTTAGGGTCAGAATTACATCTCAGTACCGCGTACCATCCCCAAACCGACGGTTAAACAGAGAGGGTGAATCGTGTATTAGAGGATCTCCTGAGAGCTTGTATATTGGATTTTGGAGGTTCATGGGATGACCATTTGCATCTGGTTTAGTTCGTATACAATAATAGTTATCAGTCCAGTATTGGTATGGCTCCATTTGAAGCTTTGTATGAGAGATCGTGCAACTCACCATCATGTTGGTTGGAAATTAGTGAGAAGTTCGTGCTTGGACCGAATGTAATAAGAGAGACTTCAAATAAGATCAAGGTTATTCAATAGCGAATGAAGGCTGCCCAAGATAGGCAGAAGAGTTATGCTGATAAGAGGAGAAGAGATTTGAAATTTTTCGTTGGTGACTTGGTATTCGTCAAGATTTCTCCGTTGAAGCATGTAATTCGATTTGGTAGGAGAGATAAATTGGCACCAAGATTTGTTGGTCCGTTTCCAGTCCTCGAACAAGTTGGAAATTTGGCATACAAAGTTGGGTTGCCTGACAAGATGGCAGAAGTTCACAACGTATTTCATGTTTCCCAGTTAAGGAAGTTCGTGCACGATTCTGTTATGACTATTTCACCGGATCAGTTGGATGATATCGAGGTGGAACCTGAGGCAGTTGGGAGCCACAGAACGATTCGTATTGTCGTACATGATACAAAGCAACTTCGAAGGAAGACGGTGACACTAGTCAAAGTCTAATGGAGTGATAATGAACCTGACTATACATGGGAAACAGAGGAGAGCATAAGGAAGTCGTATCCAGAACTCTTTGTCTGGTAAGGTTTTAACAGCGATATAGTTATTCCCTTGCTTAGTAACCGCATGCTAGGATAGGCTTGTTGTGTTATTATGTCTATTTGGTTGTTTGTAAATGGCTGACAGGCATGCAGGGTACCATTGTATGTTTTGATTAAGGAATTTCGGGGGCGAAATTTCTTAAGAGGGGAAGAGTGTAACGACCCGCATTCTACGTATTGGAGGATCGTAGAATATTTATTTCATTATCATACGAAGTCGTATGGTGTGTAACTTTGGTGAATGATTATTGGGGTCATTTCCCATGTTCACGATTTTTGCCGATTTTTAGATGACCATTTTACCTCTAGCGAATCTTATTTCGCCTATAACTTTTGGTTGGTAAGGAGTTTTGACCTGAAACCACTTCCATTGGATTCAGATGATGGTTTACCTTTCCGTAGAGTGGTCACATTAATCAAATGGACTTACCGTTTGGGAGATATGGCTGAAATAAGGTTTGTAAGGTGAAAAACACCATAACCGGGCTTAATTGGATGATTAGCAGCTAGGCCCATAACCCATTTCGGCATTAGGGTTATGGGAGGGCTGAACGGGTTAGGCAAAGCATTTCATTTCAGTTTTCTAGCCGCCATTTACCTTTTTCTAACCCTAGCAATGGCCTCCATCTTCTAAAACACCTCGAAATCACCTTCTAATCACATATTAAGCAAATCTACGTCATATCAAGTCAAAATAGCACCAAGTCAGAGTTGGAGCTGCTGCTATATATTGGAATTCGACCCAACTCGGAGATATTATCAGATCTGAGATTTATTTATGGTTAAGGTGAGTGATTAGCATGTTTTTACACTAATTACGACTAATTAGGGGTGATTAGTGATAATTAGCGAAATTATGACTCAGAAAAATATGTAGAAATTCTAAAATATTATTTTATGCCTCTGTTAGAAATTTGGTTTAAGTTTGCTAATTTAGTTAGAACATGGTTAAGGGGATTAAGGGGATAATCACGGTTTTGGGTATGTTTGATCCATATTAACATGTTAAACCATTATTTTTATGTTTATGCTTGTTTTTAGGTGTTGCTATTACTGTTTGGTATGATTTGTGATTTCACAGAAAGTTAGAATGGTCGAAAACACCATCGTATGGCGTAAATAACTCGCTGGAAAAAGTTGTAGGAAATTGGTCAGACCCCATTCATGAGTGGACTTTGCCTTCACGACCCGACCCCTTTGGAGGATCACGACCCGACCCCTATGGAGGATCATGACCCCTATGGAGGATCACGACCCGCCTAGTTGGTCACGAGTGGAAAGCAAGGTCATGACCCGGAGAGCTTGACCACGAATTTTGCACCAAGAATTGATTGCACATCACGAACGGAGACTAACGAACTAAATGCGACAAACCAGACTGAAGGAGACCAAAACCCGAGATGCTAAGGAAGTCCAAATGGGAAGTTATCACTCAGGATCCAGATGGGAACCAACGATTAACTTCATATGTTGGACTTTGCTGCGGGACGTGTGCAAAGGGGTTATTGATATCATAACTTTGATTCACTATTGATAGGGGGCATTGACTATGGACCAGTGAAGTGGGGTCAAAGTTGATTGGAGTCTCCATCAGGACCCCCAAGAGGAAAGTGGTCGTAGTAAGGTTTGGATGGAGCTGGTCTCCGTCATGGGCTCAATGGTTCTGATGATCATATTGGTGGATATCGTATGCTTTACGCACTGAGTGAGAGATGTGAGGATGATTGCTATGTTTGATGTTTGCTATCAGCATGACACACACACTCCCATTTTCACCATATGTTAGTGATACCTTATAGTACTGTACATCTTGTTGTGCTAACTCTTTGGTTGCAGGTCCAGGTTCAGGTATGATTATTTATACCGGTTATTGTTTTACTTTGCTGCTATCGCTCATACCAGACTTTTGTCTGACCCAGAGTTTTATGTCACTTTTTATTACTCTGGGTGCTCCTAAACAAGCAAACTAGAGACAGGTTAGGTGGTTATGCATGAGTAGCTGTCCGGAGATGAGCAGGAGGCTTCTACGTTCTATTTACATATATTCTCCCTGTGTTGTTGCTGGTCACTACTTTGGGTGAAACACCCCACCTCCGTTAAGGTCACTCACAAAGCGAATGTCTTAACTTCGGTGGAGCATTTTTAGTACAAGATGCAGAAAAATTACAAGACAGACAAATAAAGCAGCGAAAAATAAATAACCTTTATTGATTAAAACGTCTTGTACAAAGATTGTTTTACAACACCAATACTTATTACAAGAAAGCATATGTCTTGTTTAATATATAAGAAGCACAAACTGACAATGATATTCCCCAATAAAGCATGATCTAGCCATAGCAGTGGAAAATGGAGTTCAAAGCAATGCGCTAAAGAATCTTCAAGCTCGGAAAGAGCAACGGACCCAAAATGAGCTGAGCTTTTCCCTTCCTGACTACCTGGGGGGGGGGGGGGACGGAAGAAAAAATGCGAAAGCAAACTAGGTCAGACATAAAGTCTGGTAAGTCCAGTGATTCTTAGTATTTAAACGAGAAAAAGGGTCATGACATGAATAAACTAAATATAAGACTAAACCATAGTAACAAAATAACATGGGGGTAAGCATGGGATATGGCAAGATAAATTGAATGTACCGATAAACTGAATGTACCGATAAACCGAATGCGCTTCTACTCCTTCTCTGCTTCGCAACTACCCTATTATACTGATTTCTATATCTCTGCACTACCTACTAGTGTCCGAACTAGTAATCTATGATCATATGATAACGTGATCCCAATCCCCGTATTTGCAGTTGCCTTCAGGTGTACATCTATTATGGGGATTCCATTTATTACCTAGATCTAATCTAGGGTTTACTATCGAGCGCTTCCTAGATTCAACCAGGGTTTACACTACCCAAGGCCACTGGGGTTTATGCTACCTATTGAACGCTTATTCAGGGTTTACGCGACCTAGGTCCAACTAGGGATTATGCTACCTACTTTGTATTAATTTTCCATGTGTCTGTGTCAGTCGGCCCTCTCTTGCGTGTACATACTCTGTGCTGGCCCCACCATAAGGTGTATCAAGCCTTATGATAGCGACCCGACACGATTCAAGATGCACAGTGTATAACTACTGGTACCCAGTGCCTGCATTTTCTACTCCGGAGTACGTGCACGTCCGTAAACCGTCGGAACCTACACTGACGTACCTCCTGCTGCTATTCTGACCGCTTATGATCAGCCCAGTAATCGTGCCCTGCCCTGCCTAGTTTCAGGGTACCATGATACATCTATATGGGTTAATGCTGAAATGGGTCCCCGTTACTAGGGTTTCCTGCTGGTTAAGTTTGTGGGCCTATATATACAAATATTACCCACCTATACGAGATGTACTTAACCCTCCCACCGATTCTAGCATGTTTTCTTAACGGTTAAGTTTGTGGGCCTATATGTACTAATATTACCCACCTACACGAGATGTACTTAACCCTCCCATCGATCCAAGCATGTTTATATAATGGTTAAGTTTTGTGGGCCTATATTTACTAATATTACCCACCAACCCGACGTGTACTTAACCTTCCCACAGATTCAAGCATGTTTATCTAATTGTTAAGTTTTCTGGGCCTATATTTACTAATATTACCCACCTACCCGACGTGTACTTAACCTCCTACTCGTCAAGTCGTGTTGGTTAAGTGGTTCTTACTAACTTAACCTATCTTGCTTATCATGTTGGATTGGTTAAGTGTGATTTATTAACTTAACCCTGTTCATTCATCAGGTTATATTAGTTAAGTATTTCCCATTTAACTTAACCCCATTCGTTTATCAAGTTATATCGGTCAAGTGTCATTAATTGATTCAAGTTAACTTAACCCACCCACTTGTCACGTCATGTTGGTTAAGTGTTTCTTCTGGTGTTAACTTGACCCTACCTCAAACCATGTTATATTGGTTAAGTGTTGCCCTCTCGTGTTAACTTAACCCTTCACATACATCGTGTTATATAATTGGTTAAGTATTTTCCTCTTGTATTACTTAACCCACCATATGTCATTATATATTGGTTAAGTGTTACTTTAGTTAATTTAACCCTATCATTTGCTTAATTAACATGTTACAACGGTTGAGTGTTCTAAATTTACTTTAACCTCACCCACTTGTCTAGTTAACATGTTATTACGGTTAAGTGTTTCCTTAATTTACTTAACCTCACCCACTTTCCTAGTTAACATGTTATTACGGTTAAGTGTTTCCTTAATTTACTTAACCTCACCCACTTGCCTAGTTAACATGTTATTACGGTTAAGTGTTTCCTTAATTACTTAACCTCAACATTTCTAGCTTGATTTGTTCATGAGCTTTAATTAATTAATTAATGCACCAACCACTCACATTAGATAGATATTGTTATGATTACTTGATGTGCCGGTCGGTTCCGGGCAGGTTTACACCACAACTCAGACTAACCTCGGGTCTTTCTGGGCTTGATGCACTAACCACCCACATTAGACAGGTATTATTGTGGTCACTGGATGTGCCGGTCGGTTCCGGGCAGTTTTACACCATAACTCAATCTAACCTCAGGTTAGACATATTCGTCTTTTACTAAATTTACATATTTACTATTTATGTAAATTTTCCGTAAATCAATTTAGCCTAGATCATATTCAACTGTCATGCAAATTAACATACTTATATTCTATGCCCAAAACTTGATTTACCAATCAATTAACCCAACTTGCATTTTATACCAATTTAGATTTAATATTCCCCTTTTACAATTCATGCCCAATCTAGATTAATATTCCAATTTACGGTTCATGTCAAAACTAGATTTAATGTTCTAGTTTTCCGTTTATGTCCAAAACTTGGTTTACACGCCAATTACACACTTTGCGGCCAATTAAATTTATCAATTTATGCCCAAGTCTAACATGCATGTAAATCATTCAGTATTATAGCAAATTTAGATTATGCCAACATATTTCTTATGCCAAATTAACTTAATTAAGCTACACCCAATCCCCACATCATAATCATACGTATAACATGATTTCACAAGTTTTTCCATGTACTCATGAAATGGCACTAATAAGAAGGAATAAGGGATAAGCACAAGATATAAAAGATTAGGCATGCAAAAATAATGGCTTCAACAGGTTCGATGTACACAATAGTGAATAGGAATAAGCTAGCCAAGTTACACACTAAATATGAGATCCACATAATCAAGGGAATAGGCATAGGTGATTTGGTTCAACATAATGCCAGTTCAAGGTACAACATGATCGGTTAATTGTAACAATGAGAATAGTCATAAGCAACTAACTACAATAGTCATAGGCAATTAACCACAATAGTCATAGGCGACTAATCACAATAATTTCTTAACCAATGTCATAGGCAATAGTCTCATAGTTATGATTCATAGTCGTAGGTAATAATTTCATAGGCGACAGTTCATGGCCATAGTCTTAGACAAAGGTCTCATAGTCATAGTCATAGTCATAGGCAATAGCTTCATAGGCAACAGTTTCATAGTCATAGTCTTAGGCAAAAGTCTCATAGTCATTGTCTTAGGCAAAAGTCTCATAGTCATTGTCTTAAATCAGATCCAAAGACATAGATAACTTTCGATTTAACATAAGCACGAATCAAAGATAATTAACTTGCAAATTGGTATAGTTCTATATCTTGATTCATTACATTCACAATTCCAATTACACGTTCAAATCTAAGGAATAACCGAACTTACAGTGATCAGTTTAGAAAGGGCGATTTGCTATGATTCGAGTGACGTTGCTTGAAGCGGAATGCCTATGGTCCAACTTGAAGCTTTAACTTGATTTGAATCTCCAATTTGAAGAAGAACTATAACTTGTTTTAATGAAGAATAAGATTTATTTTAATGGTGGTGGCTAGAGAGAAACAACATGTAGACGCCTGAAAGAATTTGTGTGGAGAAACCTTTGGTGTAACAACCCGTAAAATGCGAGCCAGTTTGAAATTTTTATTTTGGCAATTTTAGCGAATTCTGATTATTTAACATGAATTATTTTAAATAATATCGACGAGAAATTTATTTTGAATATAATTCGAACGTATATATTATACGCGTCGTCGTTAGAATATAAATATTTATATATAATTATAAATAGAATTGAAAATGGCGCGGTAGTTCGATAATTCGATTTCAAACTTCAATTGAATGTACCGGGTGCAAAACAATCCGGATTTTAGTGAAACCAAAAATAATGGAATCTAATAGTGAATATCTTTCCAACGAATCCGAAAAATCAAGATTTCATATCGGGAATCAAAAGATATGTCCAGTTGAAAATTCTGAATAGTCGCTATGGAATTCAGGCCCTTAAAAATGGACATTTTGCAAATGACCTCGGATTTCGACGAAACCACTTTTGTTGGGTCCGTGATGTAAAGTTATTGCTAGATTCCAAATTTCATAATTTTTCGAATCAATATGTGAGCGTGGCAAAGGAAAATGCGTTTGACCAGTTTCAGTTGATTTTAATCGACTGGAAATTGGCCATTTTTCAAACGGTCTCAGATTTCGACGAAACTAGTTTTGTTAGGACCGTATCGTCAATACGAAGCTAGAAAATATTTTTCTGGAATTTTTCTAGTCAGTATGTGGCCCCGGTAATTTGAAAAGTACGTTTAAAATTCAATATAGTGATTTAAATGAAAATTCAAAAGGAAACCGATTGTAACGATCAAACCAGCTTGCGATACATATCCCATTGTGTTCGGAATGGGGGTTAAACGCTATGGACGACAGGCAGTAGGCCTCGTTTCGAGGTCGTGGATGAAAGTCAACCTTTTTGCGAAATTTAATAATTAAATAATAATAAAAAAAAAAAACTCTTCCCTCCTTTATCATCTTCCTGGCCCCCCCCCCTTTTCATTATTTCAGATCGAATGGCAAAAAAAAAAAAAAAAAAGAAAACCTAACTTATCGCGCCGCCGCCCCTTAGCTCGAGCCGCCGACGAACCCATCGCCGACGAACCCACGCCAGATCGCCCCACCACCCTCGCAACTTCCTCCCTCCAGGCTACGGGACTCGAGACGAAATCGAAGCCCCTCCCGAAACCACCGCCGCGATGCCTCCCTGAACCTCCGAACGCCACCGCGAGCCCCTGGAAGCCGCCGACGACCTCTTCTTTCCCCTCCCCTTCTTCGCAGATCGGTGAGCATTTCTTTTTTTTATTATTTTATTTATTCAGTAAAAACTGTTTTGATTTTATATTTAAAACTGATTTGATTTTATAAAATAAATATTAAAAACTGTTTTGTTTTAAAAAGATAAAACTGGTTTGTTTTTCTTAGATTTTAAAACTGGGTTTTTAAGATGAAAAAGAATTTTAAAAACAGAATTTTTTTAAAAAGAAAATAAAACTGAATTTTTATTTTAAGTTATAAAAACTGTTTTTTTATATAAAGTTTTAAAACTGTTTTTTTTATAAAAGAGTTTTAAAAACAGAAATTTAAAAAGAGAAACTGATTATTATAAAAGAAAATAAAAACAGAATTTTTAAAGAGTTAAAACTGATTTTTTTTCCTAAAAAGGCAAAACTGTTTTTTTTAAGTTGCATAAACTGATTTTTATGAATTTTTAAAACTGATTTTTAGGAGTTTTAAAACTGGATTTAAAAAGAAAGTTAAAAACTGATTTCTTTAAAAAGTAAAAATCATATTTTTATTTATTGAAAGTCAAAGTAAAAATCATATTTTTATTTATTGAAAGTCGAAGTAAAAATCAGATTTTTTTATATTGAATAACATAGTAAAAATTCGATTTTTACATATGTAGAGAATACGGGTGAAAGCGACAAAAGGCGAAGATTTCTATTAAGGAAGAATCGTGTGAGTGGATAGCTATTGGTGAGGATTTCTCACTCTTCAATTTCTTTTTAAAATTTTATATATATGTGTTGAAAGTGGAAGTGAATTGCTATATATAAATATCTATATAGATATATATACGCCCCTCGTCCACAAACCATGGACGATATTTATTGGTTGAAATTGTTGTGAAAATTGATTGATAGCGAAGTGAAATAACATATATATGAAAAGTGAAATTTATATATATAGCGAAGTGAAATAACATATATATGAAGGGTGAAATTTATATATATAGCGAAGTGAAATAACATATATATGAAGGGTGAAATTTATATATATAGCGAAGTGAAATAACATATATATGAAGGGTGAAATTTATATATATAGCGAAGTGAAATAACATATATATGAAGAGTGAAATTTATATATATATATATAGCGAAGTGAATATCGAATATATTGAAAGTGAAAATATCGAATATATTGAAAGTGAAAATATTCGAATTGAAAACAATGTATATGAAATATTCGAATTGAAAACGATATATATATATGTATGAAATGAAAACAATGTATATGAAATATTCGAATTGAAAACGATATATATATATATATATGAAGTGAAAACGATATATATATTGAAAGTGAAAATATCGAATATATCGAAAGTGAAAATATTGAATATATTGAAAGTGAAAATATTGAATATATTGAAAGTGAAAATATCGAATATATTGAAAGTGAAAATATTGAATATATTGAAAGTGAAAGTATCGAATATATTGAAAATGAATATATCGTATATATTGAAAAATGAATATATCGTATGTATTGAAAATGAAAATATCGTATATAGTGAAAGGTGAATATATATATATATATATATATATATATGAATTGAAAACGATGTATATGAAATATATATATGAATTGAAAACGATGTATATGAAATATATATATGAATTGAAAACGATGTATATGAAATATATATATGAATTGAAAACGATGTATATGAAATATTCGAATTGAAAACGATGTATATGAAATATTCGAATTGAACTGAATAGAAAACGAATTCGAATTGAATTGAATAGAAAACGAATTCGAATTGAATTGAATAGAAAACGAATTCGAATTGAATTGAATAGAAAACGAATTCGAATTGAATTGAATTGAAAATTGAATTGAATAGAAAACGAATTCGAATTGAATTGAATAGAAAACGAATTCGAATTGAATTGAATAGAAAACGAATTCGAATTGAATTGAATAGAAAACGAATTCGAAATGAATTGAATTGAAAACGAATTCGAATTGAATTGAAATTTGAATTGAATAGAAATGAATTTTAAAACGAATCTATAAAGAAGAATTCAATTGTGATTTGAATTGAAAAGGAAGTTGAAAATGTTTTTGAAACGAATTCAAAACTATTTATATAATTCGTTTTAAATAGAAATCGACGAAATATATATTATATATATTATATATATAATAAATGGCCTGAATAGAACGCGCCGCGCTGCGGCAGTTCGCGAATTTCGACCATTGACTTCGAACGGACATTACGGGAGATCCGACCGTCGGATTCTCCTGAAATCAGAACCGTTGGGTTCGTATCAAAAAGAGCTTTCTAAGGAATATTAGAAATTTGAAATCTAACGGTTGGATTTGGAGATACGTCCAAATCAAATTCGGAAAAGGTCGCTGTAAGTGCAGTTCGATGGCCATTGATGGAAATCGACCGTACAGGCCTTGATAAAATTATTAAAAATAGTAATAATTTGTGTAAAATCATAAGAAATGATTTGTGAAGAATTGGGATGAAAAACTCCATATTTGAAAAGATAAAAATAGATTTTTATCGAAATGAACTAGTTTTGAACTAGAATTATAATTCTATTTATTTTTGAATAAATAAATTGAATTCGAAAAGGGTTTTGAAAATAACCAAAATTTCCAATGATCGCATTGGAATGGGTTTGAATCGAAATTGTCTTCGGAATATTTCGATGTTGGATTTCGTGATGATACAGATGTTGTTATGGAAATTTGAAAGATATATATTTATATCGTTATTTCCAATACGACATTTGTTAGTCGTAGAATTCGATATTGAATATAAGCCGATATATTTTCTATTCAGAGCCTTGTATTGAATATCGAATGTGATTTGGGTTTGTCGTGAATGGTGTCTTCACTAACACTGTTCTTGAACCCAGTTGAGAAAAGATTAAATCTTTTTATTTAGATTTAATGAAGTGTACCAATTAAATAATATTTAATTGGAATTGAATTGATATTGATTTTTGGGTTTATCGTGAACAGTGTTTTAAATAACACTCGTTCTTTAACCCGATAATTAATGGAATGTGACTTTGGGTTTATCGCGAACCGTGTTTTTAGATGACACTGATTCTTTAACCCAGTCACAGATTAAAACTAAGTGGAGTTTTAATGAATCTTTAATTAGATTGAAAAGATCGAGAATGGAGTATCACCAGTTTTGCTCCAGGCGATAGTTAAATCTTTAATTAGATTTGAACGTGAAATTTAGAAACTAACTGTCGGTTAGCCAAGCAGAATGGTTTTCTGGATATTGATCTGATGTTGGTTTCGGCCTTCGGGGTTAATATTTGGGGAATTATTCTCTTGATTAATTTACGGTTAGTGACTAATGAATTGGAATGAGGCGTATGTTAAATTTGATTGATTGATGGTTTGGATTGTGCTCGACCAGTTTATGAGCAGAATATGCTTTTACATTTAGCATTGGGTTGGGTTGAAAATATCTGTGTGCTAACGCCTTGTGAAACACTTCACGATTTGACGATAAGGTGTTTAGCGATGTTGTGTTCATTTCAAATTTAACGAATGATTGTGAAATGATATTTTTCTTAAGTGAAAAGAAATGTATTCCCGATTTTGGACAGGGAATGTTTTATAAAAATGTTTTATAAAACAGAAAGGATTTCGAGGCCCAAAACCCGATGATTTCTAAAGTGATTTAGAAATGTATTATATGTTACATTGTGATTATTATGTTGTGAAATGATTTTCCCTACTTCGGGATATGAAATGATTTAGTATGTGACTAAAGATTCGGGTAACCCTGAGACTAAAAGTATGGGTGAGAGGGCGGTGTATGCTCTCCTGAGTGGGAGGTGCATCGTCGGTGTAGCCTACTCCTATGTGGGGTAGGTGCACATATATATATCGAGTTGCGAGGTGCGTACCCTTTGCCTTGTCGATGGGGAGCACGATATTTGGTTGCATACTTGTTTGTATGCATTGTTATGTTTTGGAATTCATATTTCCAAATGATTTGATTTGAGATCCCGAAGTGAAATCTACTTTGATATAGAAAGTTAGATATGTATTTCAAATGATTTGAAATAAGAAATCGGGAATAAAATCCAAAGGAATAATTTCTGTAAATTGAATTGGATTTGGAAAATCTAAGTGTGGTGATTAATCTAAATGGGTAGATTGGGATATTGCATGTTGATTGATGCATAGTAGATCCATATATCTATATTGATTGTTGTTTATACACTGGCTTTCATGGGGGTAAACCCGTTCCGCGAAAGTGGCGTGGTCCCGTGATTTGCCTTATTTTTGAACAAAGTTAACAACTGTTTTTGAGTTCTCACACCAGTCCCATGACTGACCTGTAGTTTGCTTTTCCCTTGCGAACTCGGGTGCCCCTATTTTCCACACGGGCAGTCGAGTAGTTTTATTTTGCAGATGTTTTGAGCAGGATTCTGGATTGAAGCTTTAAGCTGTGTCCAGACATTTACAGTCTTCCGCTGTGTAGTTTATATTTCCGCTGTGCACTGTTTTACATTTATGTAAATTTATCTTCCGCTGTGTATTATATTTCGATATACTCTGATATTCTGTACTCTGATGTAACATTATTATGATGTTTATTGAAGTCTTCTGTTATTTGTTCTGATGTGTTGTATACCCAAAGTTAGCGTATGCGGGATTCGAACGGTCTTGGTCGGTTTAACGATCGATTAGGTCCGGGCGAAATCCGTGTCGTTACAACGTGGTATCAGAGCTTTGGTTAAACTCAAATCTTTGGGGTACAACTCATTAGAACTGAACAAAAGACTCATCAGAGGTAGGATTAGTAATGTCCTATAAAAGAATCCTCATTAGAGATAGAATCAGTAGCATTCTAGAGTGAGTGACTCGTTAGAGATGGGGTTAGAAATGCCCTAGAATGAGTCGAGAGTTATTTGTTTATGAATAACGTATTTGTGATTATATATAATCTGATTTTAGAAAATATGATTTTAAATATATAAAATTATATATTTGAAAATATAATCAATTAATTGATTGATGTTTGTGTTGTTGGTTTATTTGTTTGATAATTTTTAACCATTTAGCCAATTGAACCAAATAGTAAACTGTATTGAAAATTGGTCGCATTTGCTTGCATATACATATACTTACTTTGAACAGGTCATAGCAAGGAGGCTAGAGCAGAGAATAAAATTTGTTTGCCCGACAAATAGGTACATGTTTACTACATAATTTCCTGTTTTGTTTGGGTGATGATGATTTTGTGAGCCTATTGGCTAGCCGCTTGGCTTTTTCTTTTTCTTTTTGAGATCTGAAGGACCGGGGAAGCTATTTGAAATTCCCCGATGCTCCCGGTGCAGGGGAGGTTATGGCGAAATTTTTCAAAAATTTAGGGTGTTAGCCAAATTTTTGAAATTTTGAAAATTCTCAGAAACTAAAGAGTTGGAGAATGGAAGCCAGATCGAACGTAGAGTTGAATAATCAAACCACTTTCGACTTTGTTCCTTTTCGGGGACGAAAAGTTTTAAGTGGGGGAGATTGTAACAACCCGTAAAATGCGAGCCAGTTTGAAATTTTTATTTTGGCAATTTTAGCGAATTCTGATTATTTAACATGAATTATTTTAAATAATATCGACGAGAAATTTATTTTGAATATAATTCGAACGTATATATTATACGCGTCGTCGTTAGAATATAAATATTTATATATAATTATAAATAGAATTGAAAATGGCGCGGTAGTTCGATAATTCGATTTCAAACTTCAATTGAATGTACCGGGTGCAAAACAATCCGGATTTTAGTGAAACCAAAAATAATGGAATCTAATAGTGAATATCTTTCCAACGAATCCGAAAAATCAAGATTTCATATCGGGAATCAAAAGATATGTCCAGTTGAAAATTCTGAATAGTCGCTATGGAATTCAGGCCCTTAAAAATGGACATTTTGCAAATGACCTCGGATTTCGACGAAACCACTTTTGTTGGGTCCGTGATGTAAAGTTATTGCTAGATTCCAAATTTCATAATTTTTCGAATCAATATGTGAGCGTGGCAAAGGAAAATGCGTTTGACCAGTTTCAGTTGATTTTAATCGACTGGAAATTGGCCATTTTTCAAACGGTCTCAGATTTCGACGAAACTAGTTTTGTTAGGACCGTATCGTCAATACGAAGCTAGAAAATATTTTTCTGGAATTTTTCTAGTCAGTATGTGGCCCCGGTAATTTGAAAAGTACGTTTAAAATTCAATATAGTGATTTAAATGAAAATTCAAAAGGAAACCGATTGTAACGATCAAACCAGCTTGCGATACATATCCCATTGTGTTCGGAATGGGGGTTAAACGCTATGGACGACAGGCAGTAGGCCTCGTTTCGAGGTCGTGGATGAAAGTCAACCTTTTTGCGAAATTTAATAATTAAATAATAATAATAAAAAAAAAAAACTCTTCCCTCCTTTATCATCTTCCTGCCCCCCCCCCCCCTTTTCATTATTTCAGATCGAATGGCAAAAAAAAAAAAAAAAAAAAAAGAAAACCTAACTTATCGCGCCGCCGCCCCTTAGCTCGAGCCGCCGACGAACCCATCGCCGACGAACCCACGCCAGATCGCCCCACCACCCTCGCAACTTCCTCCCTCCAGGCTACGGGACTCGAGACGAAATCGAAGCCCCTCCCGAAACCACCGCCGCGATGCCTCCCTGAACCTCCGAACGCCACCGCGAGCCCCTGGAAGCCGCCGACGACCTCTTCTTTCCCCTCCCCTTCTTCGCAGATCGGTGAGCATTTCTTTTTTTTATTATTTTATTTATTCAGTAAAAACTGTTTTGATTTTATATTTAAAACTGATTTGATTTTATAAAATAAATATTAAAAACTGTTTTGTTTTAAAAAGATAAAACTGGTTTGTTTTTCTTAGATTTTAAAACTGGGTTTTTAAGATGAAAAAGAATTTTAAAAACAGAATTTTTTTAAAAAGAAAATAAAACTGAATTTTTATTTTAAGTTATAAAAACTGTTTTTTTATATAAAGTTTTAAAACTGTTTTTTTTATAAAAGAGTTTTAAAAACAGAAATTTAAAAAGAGAAACTGATTATTATAAAAGAAAATAAAAACAGAATTTTTAAAGAGTTAAAACTGATTTTTTTTCCTAAAAAGGCAAAACTGTTTTTTTTAAGTTGCATAAACTGATTTTTATGAATTTTTAAAACTGATTTTTAGGAGTTTTAAAACTGGATTTAAAAAGAAAGTTAAAAACTGATTTCTTTAAAAAGTAAAAATCATATTTTTATTTATTGAAAGTCAAAGTAAAAATCATATTTTTATTTATTGAAAGTCGAAGTAAAAATCAGATTTTTATATATTGAATAACATAGTAAAAATTCGATTTTTACATATGTAGAGAATACGGGTGAAAGCGACAAAAGGCGAAGATTTCTATTAAGGAAGAATCGTGTGAGTGGATAGCTATTGGTGAGGATTTCTCACTCTTCAATTTCTTTTTAAAATTTTATATATATGTGTTGAAAGTGGAAGTGAATTGCTATATATAAATATCTATATAGATATATATACGCCCCTCGTCCACAAACCATGGACGATATTTATTGGTTGAAATTGTTGTGAAAATTGATTGATAGCGAAGTGAAATAACATATATATGAAAAGTGAAATTTATATATATAGCGAAGTGAAATAACATATATATGAAGGGTGAAATTTATATATATAGCGAAGTGAAATAACATATATATGAAGGGTGAAATTTATATATATAGCGAAGTGAAATAACATATATATGAAGGGTGAAATTTATATATATAGCGAAGTGAAATAACATATATATGAAGAGTGAAATTTATATATATATATAGCGAAGTGAATATCGAATATATTGAAAGTGAAAATATTCGAATTGAAAACAATGTATATGAAATATTCGAATTGAAAACGATATATATATATGTATGAAATGAAAACAATGTATATGAAATATTCGAATTGAAAACGATATATATATATATATGAAGTGAAAACGATATATATATTGAAAGTGAAAATATCGAATATATCGAAAGTGAAAATATTGAATATATTGAAAGTGAAAATATTGAATATATTGAAAGTGAAAATATCGAATATATTGAAAGTGAAAATATTGAATATATTGAAAGTGAAAGTATCGAATATATTGAAAATGAATATATCGTATATATTGAAAAATGAATATATCGTATGTATTGAAAATGAAAATATCGTATATAGTGAAAGGTGAATATATATATATATATATATATATATATATATATATATATATATGAATTGAAAACGATGTATATGAAATATATATATGAATTGAAAACGATGTATATGAAATATATATATGAATTGAAAACGATGTATATGAAATATATATATGAATTGAAAACGATGTATATGAAATATTCGAATTGAAAACGATGTATATGAAATATTCGAATTGAACTGAATAGAAAACGAATTCGAATTGAATTGAATAGAAAACGAATTCGAATTGAATTGAATAGAAAACGAATTCGAATTGAATTGAATAGAAAACGAATTCGAATTGAATTGAATTGAAAATTGAATTGAATAGAAAACGAATTCGAATTGAATTGAATAGAAAACGAATTCGAATTGAATTGAATAGAAAACGAATTCGAATTGAATTGAATAGAAAATGAATTCGAAATGAATTGAATTGAAAACGAATTCGAATTGAATTGAAATTTGAATTGAATAGAAATGAATTTTAAAACGAATCTATAAAGAAGAATTCAATTGTGATTTGAATTGAAAAGGAAGTTGAAAATGTTTTTGAAATGAATTCAAAACTATTTATATAATTCGTTTTAAATAGAAATCGACGAAATATATATTATATATATTATATATATAATAAATGGCCTGAATAGAACGCGCCGCGCTGCGGCAGTTCGCGAATTTCGACCATTGACTTCGAACGGACATTACGGGAGATCCGACCGTCGGATTCTCCTGAAATCAGAACCGTTGGGTTCGTATCGAAAAGAGCTTTCTAAGGAATATTAGAAATTTGAAATCTAACGGTTGGATTTGGAGATACGTCCAAATCAAATTTGGAAAAGGTCGCTGTAAGTGCAGTTCGATGGCCATTGATGGAAATCGACCGTACAGGCCTTGATAAAATTATTAAAAATAGTAATAATTTGTGTAAAATCATAAGAAATGATTTGTGAAGAATTGGGATGAAAAACTCCATATTTGAAAAGATAAAAATAGATTTTTATCGAAATGAACTAGTTTTGAACTAGAATTATAATTCTATTTATTTTTGAATAAATAAATTGAATTCGAAAAGGGTTTTGAAAATAACCAAAATTTCCAATGATCGCATTGGAATGGGTTTGAATCGAAATTGTCTTCGGAATATTTCGATGTTGGATTTCGTGATGATACAGATGTTGTTATGGAAATTTGAAAGATATATATTTATATCGTTATTTCCAATACGACATTTGTTAGTCGTAGAATTCGATATTGAATATAAGCCGATATATTTTCTATTCAGAGCCTTGTATTGAATATCGAATGTGATTTGGGTTTGTCGTGAATGGTGTCTTCACTAACACTGTTCTTGAACCCAGTTGAGAAAAGATTAAATCTTTTTATTTAGATTTAATGAAGTGTACCAATTAAATAATATTTAATTGGAATTGAATTGATATTGATTTTTGGGTTTATCGTGAACAGTGTTTTAAATAACACTCGTTCTTTAACCCGATAATTAATGGAATGTGACTTTGGGTTTATCGCGAACCGTGTTTTTAGATGACACTGATTCTTTAACCCAGTCACAGATTAAAACTAAGTGGAGTTTTAATGAATCTTTAATTAGATTGAAAAGATCGAGAATGGAGTATCACCAGTTTTGCTCCAGGCGATAGTTAAATCTTTAATTAGATTTGAACGTGAAATTTAGAAACTAACTGTCGGTTAGCCAAGCAGAATGGTTTTCTGGATATTGATCTGATGTTGGTTTCGGCCTTCGGGGTTAATATTTGGGGAATTATTCTCTTGATTAATTTACGGTTAGTGACTAATGAATTGGAATGAGGCGTATGTTAAATTTGATTGATTGATGGTTTGGATTGTGCTCGACCAGTTTATGAGCAGAATATGCTTTTACATTTAGCATTGGGTTGGGTTGAAAATATCTGTGTGCTAACGCCTTGTGAAACACTTCACGATTTGACGATAAGGTGTTTAGCGATGTTGTGTTCATTTCAAATTTAACGAATGATTGTGAAATGATATTTTTCTTAAGTGAAAAGAAATGTATTCCCGATTTTGGACAGGGAATGTTTTATAAAAATGTTTTATAAAACAGAAAGGATTTCGAGGCCCAAAACCCGATGATTTCTAAAGTGATTTAGAAATGTATTATATGTTACATTGTGATTATTATGTTGTGAAATGATTTTCCCTACTTCGGGATATGAAATGATTTAGTATGTGACTAAAGATTCGGGTAACCCTGAGACTAAAAGTATGGGTGAGAGGGCGGTGTATGCTCTCCTGAGTGGGAGGTGCATCGTCGGTGTAGCCTACTCCTATGTGGGGTAGGTGCACATATATATATCGAGTTGCGAGGTGCGTACCCTTTGCCTTGTCGATGGGGAGCACGATATTTGGTTGCATACTTGTTTGTATGCATTGTTATGTTTTGGAATTCATATTTCCAAATGATTTGATTTGAGATCCCGAAGTGAAATCTACTTTGATATAGAAAGTTAGATATGTATTTCAAATGATTTGAAATAAGAAATCGGGAATAAAATCCAAAGGAATAATTTCTGTAAATTGAATTGGATTTGGAAAATCTAAGTGTGGTGATTAATCTAAATGGGTAGATTGGGATATTGCATGTTGATTGATGCATAGTAGATCCATATATCTATATTGATTGTTGTTTATACACTGGCTTTCATGGGGGTAAACCCGTTCCGCGAAAGTGGCGTGGTCCCGTGATTTGCCTTATTTTTGAACAAAGTTAACAACTGTTTTTGAGTTCTCACACCAGTCCCATGACTGACCTGTAGTTTGCTTTTCCCTTGCGAACTCGGGTGCCCCTATTTTCCACACGGGCAGTCGAGTAGTTTTATTTTGCAGATGTTTTGAGCAGGATTCTGGATTGAAGCTTTAAGCTGTGTCCAGACATTTACAGTCTTCCGCTGTGTAGTTTATATTTCCGCTGTGCACTGTTTTACATTTATGTAAATTTATCTTCCGCTGTGTATTATATTTCGATATACTCTGATATTCTGTACTCTGATGTAACATTATTATGATGTTTATTGAAGTCTTCTGTTATTTGTTCTGATGTGTTGTATACCCAAAGTTAGCGTATGCGGGATTCGAACGGTCTTGGTCGGTTTAACGATCGATTAGGTCCGGGCGAAATCCGTGTCGTTACAACTGGTCTAGGCATTCTTTTATAGGTGTAGAGAGTGTTTTAGAGCCCTTAGATCATCATAGAAGCCATCAGGTCTGTCCAACACATCAAAAATCATCATCAGACCAATCAGGAGTTACCACGTAGCCCTAATGACATAACACAAGCCAAAAATTCGTTGCAGATCTGGTCTGGCCGAACCAGGGTAGGTCGATCCCCGGGTCGACCCCCTGGTCGACCCCCTGGTCGACCTGGGTCCTGGGCGGGAAATTTCCCGCCCAGCCCGGCTGTGTGTTTTGAATTTGAACTGAGATGTTTTTAAATTTGAGCTGAAACTTCCGAAGGCTATAGCATCTTCATACGAAGTCCGATTCACGCAAACTCGGACTCTATCTCAAGCAGAATTCCGAGACGAACACAATGGCATAACCCATTTCCCTTAATTCTTCTCTTAAAAATTAAGTATACTATGATCTGTTACATGAACGTTTACAGAAAATACGGGTTGTTACATTAGGCATTTGTAGTGTGCCTTTTCTATTTTTCTTTAGAGACATTATTTTGAAGTTGTAATAATGATGGTTTGGATCATAAGCTGTATTTTGGATTCTGCTGCTATGATGCTTTAGTTTTTAACTTATGCACTGTCTCGCCTATTTTATGTCAAGTTATGTTATTATTATATTTTATTCCATGCGCTGTGAGATATACTACAGGTTCTTTGGTGATTCATAGTTTCAAATCCTTTTCCTTTGAAGACTGTCCCATGCTAGTCGGGCATTGGTACAACGCATTTCAGAGAAATGCCAGCTGATCTGGGGCGGGCCGTCACAACCTCCCTCCGGGAGGTGCCTTTCCCTGGCCATCTTGGCGGTGACAAGTTTTTTTACCATTGTAGGTTGTTTCACCCTTTTCGAGTAGTTCCAGATTTTGAGGAGTTTCCATAATCCTAATCATGTTGATATTCTTAAGAAGATCTTAATTTATCCATTTACCATTGAAAAGTATGGTCTCGGATGTTCTAAGTTCCATGTTCTTGGTACTAGATTACCATTCGGTTTGCAGAGTTGATATGTTCCAAGTATGAGTTCTTGATGAATGAGTAAGGGTCCTTCCTAGTTTGGACCAGGGGTCCCTCCATCGGATTTTTAGTATTTGCGATTACCCTACGCAAGACAAAGTCTCCTTTTTAGAAAGTTCTCATTCTTACTTTTGAGTTATAGTACTTAGTGATTCTTCATTGATATTCAGTTGTTTCAATAGTTCCTACATCCCCTAATCCTTGGATTAGGTTTAAGGATTCTTTTTTCAATTCTTGATTTGGATCAAATGCATAAGCTATTCTTCCGTGTGAAGGAATTTCAACTTCGATTGGAAGCATAGCCTCACATCTGTATGTTAGAAATATAGAGTGTGTCGTGTCGCTGTCTTAGCGGAGGTTCTATATGCACAAAGTACAAATGGTAACTCATCTGCCCAATTTATTTTGGCTTGATTTATATGTTTCTTTAAGATTGTCTTTATGGTTTTATTTGCAGCCTCAATGGCATCGCTTTCCCTTGGATGTGCTACAGAAGAGAAACTCTTTATGATTCCATTTTGTTGCAAAGCCGTGTGAACTCCTCACTTTCGAACTGTATTCCATTGTCTGATATGATCTTATAGAGGATTCCGAATTGAGTGACGATATTCTTTATCACAAATTTTAATACCTTTTAGATGTGATGTCAAAAGCGGTTTTGCTTCTACCCATTTTATAAAGTAATCGATTGCTACCACCACATACTTAGCGCCTCCCTTAGATATAGGTAGGGGCCAATTAAATCTATTCCCCATACATCAAAAGGCCATGGGCTTGAGATGGTGGTTATGTCACTTGGAGGTAATTGGGATACCCTAGAAAACCTTTGGCACTTCTCGCATTTCTTGACACACTCTATTGCTTAACTTGCCATTTGTGGCCAATAGAAGCCTTGTCGCATAACCTAACTTGATTCCATTAGAGTGGTCTCCACAGCACCCTTCATGAGTGTCCTTTAACAATTTGAACCCATCTTCAAGGCTTACACATCTTAAGTAGGGGAGTGAGTACCCTTTCTTATAGAGTACCTTGTCCATAATAACAAAGGTTGGGGGTTGATGCTTAATCCTCCTTGGTAGTCCATTTCGGATTGCATGGGTTCCTCAGTATGGACTTAATCCGTATCCTTTTCGGATTCTCTTGCTAAAGCTTGGGATTTATTTAAAACTAGCAATTCTTTTCCAGGATCGAGCGCCTCTTTCCCGATGCTAGGTGTTTCCTGATATCCTACAGGGATAATTCGAGTTTCGGGAGCTCCTCTAGAGCTAACTAGCTTTCCCAAAGAGTCAGCTTGGGAATTTTCCCCTTTAGGAATTTGATGTATCGAAAAATCCTCTAATTGAGTAAGCATCTTCAATATATTCTTCAAGTATAGTGCAAACTAGGCATTCTTGGTTTGATAAGTTTGTTTCATCTGATTTACCATTAGTTGTGAATCACTAAAGATTCGATTTGGGGATATCTTTAACTATAAGGATAGGTTCAATCCTGCTACCATTGATTCATAATCGGCCACATTGTTTATTGTGGCAAACCCAAGTTTCATTGCATAGTGTAGACGGTGCCCGTCAGGGGTGATTATCACATATCCTTCTCCTGCTCCTTGCTAATTCAAGAGTCCATCTACAAATAACTTCCATTTGGACTTAAGATCATTTTCCTTTGTTGATTGTTCCTTAACATAACTTGTGCATTCATTAACAAAGTCTATTATGGCTTGTCCTTCTATTGCCACTCATGGTTGGAACTCAACTTCATATTGACTAAGCTAAATTTCCCACTTAACTAATCTTCCTGATGTTTCTGGTTTAGTAAAAACTTTTTTGAGCGGAAAGTTGGTTAGACATTAATGGGATGTGGTTGAAAGTAACCTATAAGTTTCCGAGCTGTAAGCATCAAATAGTAGGTTAACTTTTCTATTACTGGATATTAGGTTTCTGCATCTTTTAACCTTCTGCTAACATAATAAATTAGGAGTTGTGTCCTCTCTCTAGCGAGAACCAAGCTAATCGCATATTCCGAAACAACCATGCAAAGATATAGGTCTTCCGTACCTTCGGGGATGGATAAAATTGGAGGTTTTCCCAAACACTCTTTCAATTCTTGGAAAGTCTTTAATCATTCCTCACTCCATTCAAAATTCTTTTTTTTCTTAATTATGTCGAAGAAATGCACACACTTATCGGTGGCTTTAGAAATGAATCAATTTAAGGCTGCTACTTTCCCACTTAAGCTCATGATTTCTTTGCTTGTCTTTTGTTCATCCATATCCTTTATAGATTTAATTTTGCTGGGACAAGCTTCAATCCCATATTCACTGACAACATACCCAAGGAATTTCCAGATTGAATCCCAAAAGAGAATTTCTATGGATTCAACTTCATTTGGTATTCCCTTAAGATGTTAAATATTTCTTCTAGATCTTCCAAATGATTTTCTGCCTTGTTAGATTTTACTAGCATGTCATCCATATATACTTCCATATTCCTCTTTATTTGATCTTAGAACATTCTGTTGACCAGTCTTTGATATGTAGTACCCCTTTTTTCAATCCCAAGGGTATTACCTTGTAGCAATATGTACCCCAATCAGTAATGAAGCTTGTATTCTCTTTATCTGGCTTGAACATAGGGATTTGGTTATATTCTGAGTAGGCATCCATGAGGGATAACAACTTATGTCCACTAGTTTCATATACTAACTGATCTATTCGAGGAAGGGGATAAAAATCCTTTATATATGCTTTATTCAGGTTTGTGTAATCGAGGCAAGTCGTCCACTTTCCATTGGACTTTTTCACTAAAACTGGATTAGCTAACCATCTAGTATAAAAGACCTCTCGAATGAATCCATTCGTAAGTAATTTCTTTACTTCTTATTTCAAGGCTTCTGATCTGTCCCTGTTATACTACCTTTTATTTTGTCGGATGGGAGTTACAGATGGATTGATGTTTAGAGTGTGTCTCATAACAGATGGGATGATCCCTACCATATCTGAATGGGTCCAAGCAAATAAATCTTTAAAATGTCGTAGGAACTAAATAAAATCTGTTTTAATGGTCCTTCCAACCTTTTCCCTATTTTGATGGTATTAGCTATGTCGGTTGGATCCATGCTTATTTCCTCTAAATCTTGTATGGGTTTGATTCTGTTTATATCCCCTCGAGAATCTAATCTGTTATGATCTCTTCCTCCTCGGTTGAGTTTATCTCTTCATACCTATTATTCATATGCTTGTTAGTCTTATTGATTTTTACTATAGCTTTGAATGTCAGATGTAGAAATCCATCATCCAAAGGCTAAAAAACTGTAGAATAATTGAAGTAAGCAATACACTCCCTTTTATACTGATCAAGGGTAGAAAAGTACAATTCACACGAGTTGAATTGTTCTCCTCTGATAGTACCTCAACCCTGCTTTATCAGTAACTTCATCATGAGATACTTTGATTAGACAAAGGCGTCCACTTCATCCAAAGTCGGGAGGCCAAAGAAAGCATTGTAGTGGAAAGGTTAATCAATGATGACGAAAGGAGTCATAAAGATTCTTCAAAGAGGAGGCAATCCAACTAGGTCTAATAGCTTGATTTGCCTAACCGCAGTGGACCCTTTGTTGTTGAAACTGAAAATGGGTTCATTGCTAAGTTCCATCTCCCATTCAGAAAGACCTGTTCAGTCAAAATCAAGCTTGAAGATCACATTGACCACACTCCCAGTATCAATAAGAATTTTAGAGATCTTTGAAATCTCAATTTGTGCTGTTATCATGAGAGGGTCATTGTGTGGATGATGGATACCTTTCTGCATCTCGTTTGGTGACACCAACAAGTTATGTATTTTGATGTTGTATCGGGCATTCTTAGGCGATGAATCTTCTTGGATAGAAAATATCCCTTCATGGGCCTCTCTTAGATATTGGTTTTATGCAGCTTGACCATTCCCGGTAGGATGTGGCCCTCCGTGGATCATACTTATTTGATTTATTGGAATACCCAGATTCAGTTGACCTTCTTCGACATGGATCTCTACCGAGTTAGCCAATATCTTTTGATGTCCATTGGTATGCTGGTTTGCTTACTGTTTGTCCAAGACGAACTCTTTTAAGTGCTCTTCTTGAATAAGTTTCTAAATTATGTCCTCTAGGACTTTGCGCTCGTCAGACTTATGCCTATTTGTATTGTGATACTCGCAATACTTTCCTCCATCGTATTGTACTGGGAAGTTTTTAGAATTGAAAGAAACCAGAAAGTTGTCAACTCTCTCTTTTTCCACATCATATATGAATGAGATAGGTTTACTCAGAGCCACAGAGTTAGTGTTGGAATCTTCCCATTTTGGCCTCTTCTAACCTCCATCAAACCCGAACTTTCCGCCATGAGGTTTTCAATTAAGGCCAAGTTTTCCTCCTTCCCCACAGCGTCCAAGCTTCTTCTTTGAATAGTACAATTCGTCCATGCGATGAAATTATCTGCATGGAAATGGAAATCCTACAAGTCTTTGCATCCATGGATGAAATTCTCTTTCTAGAACTGAGAACTCTCTACTAGTCTCGAATGAACGACAATGAGCTTGTCACGGTCATTCATGTTTTTTGCTTTCAAAGCCTCAACGTTAAACCTTTTTAAATAATCACCCAAAAATTCTCCTTACCTTTGCTTTATATTCACGATGATAGTGTAGTACACGGTCGGATCCTTACAGATGGATAATTGTGCAGAGAACTCATAAGAAAGTTGTTTCCAGGAATAAATGGTATTCTCCTGGTACCGACGATACCACTTAGCAGCTTCACCTTAAAGTGTCACTGGGAATTATCAACATCGAACAACACCTGAGGCATTGTAGAGATCCATTTGGCTATCAAAAACTGTGAAACGATCATTCGGGTTCGTAGTTCCATGATACTTCATGGTAGGGATCTTCACACGCGAAGATATCACTGCATTGATGATGTCATTTGTGAAGGGGGACACTCTTTCGTTGTCATTAACCTTTTCATCCAAGATTCTCTTTCCCTTACTCCCCAGCAAATCTTTGATTGCTTTCTTCGCCATACCTTGATGTAAGCTTCTGTATTATCATAGCTTGATCTTTTAGGGATGTATCCATTATTGGTCGAGCTCCTAGATTGCTCTTTGCTGCGTTGGTTTCCTTGGTGGTCTATTTCTAAAGTGTTTGGTCTCTTTTTCTTGGAGGAAGTTAGATTAATCTTCTTATTTCCCTCATATTGTTAGATGGGTGCATTTCTCCTTTAAGACATAACTTCGTCCCTTCGACTTGATTTAGTGTTCTTTGAAGACCTTTATGCCTGAGAATTTTGCCACATACTCCGCATTTCATTAAGTTCTTGTTTTAAACCTTTGATCCGGATGGCGCACTCATCGGTAGAATCTTGGCATGGAGGATGCACTGGACTAGAGGATCTTCCCATTTCAGTAGTGTTTGAGTTGAATGACAAAGATATGTTTTCATCAAGAGTGGCCTCGTGAACTGTTTCTTCGTTTATGGTGCTTAACCTTTTTGACTTCATCCTTTCCTGCCATTAAGCAACAAATTCACAAAATTAATCTGTAATAAAATAAGAGAACCGGAGGCTCGGTCCCTCCTTCTAGTGCTAAAATTTTAACAATAAAAATCGTCAACACCAGATTTGAGAAATAATATAACATATATAATGGAACTTAAAGGGTGATCGATTTAGGGGACACCTAAGGATAACTTAGCACAACCTAGCACGACTTAACTTGTCGTCTCCTACATATCAAGACCTTAAGTCCGAAGATTAGTTACTCCTCCTTCAAGAGGTGAGTATCACGCTTACGAGACTTAAAGATCAACGGTTACCTTGAGATAAGGGCCTTATAAGCTTAAAGAAGGTGTGAAGAACCTTGTTATAAAGGTATGCCCTAGATTTAAGATAGAATAATATGCATTGCATCAAGAAGAAACAGGCTAAATACCACGACGGCTGCATTTGACGCTATATAATAGCTCTTAATTGCAAAAGATGATACTTCCACATCGATCTAGCCCAAGAAGGACCTTGGTTATGTTGGTTGTCATGTCGTAATGTTATAATTGTCATTAGGGCGTCGTGGTATCTTAGACATATTAGGGAAAGATTAAGGCACAAGTGTGAATCATAAAGGATGAATCATTTAGTTCACTCGATGATTTCCCATTCCGATACGTTTGTGCTCAAATCTCTCACATATGATGTTAGTGATAACTCATGTTAAATCAGTTAGGAAATCTCATGATTATCGAATCAAGAATAAGTATGATCTCAATTTCCTTTCTTTCATTTACATGAATGTATTACAAGTGATGTGGAAATCCCCAATTCGATTTAGAAATTAGGGTTTGATCACTCAAAAATGAATTTAAGATTGTGAAATGAGAAAAGTCCCCCCAAAATGTGACCCGTAGGGTTTTATTTATAGACAATTTGGCCCCCCATCGGTAGTGATCAGGTAGGAAGCCCGGATCTACCTCAGTCCTTCGGTACCATCCCTCCTTTGCAATTTTCGGTACTAGTTTCTTGGTATCGGCCTTCTTCAAAGGCGCCTAGTTTCGATATCGGGTTTCTTTCAGCTTTCTCCGGTTTCGGTATCCCAGCTTCAGTAGTGACTTCTTAGTGTAGGCCTATTTCTAGGAACTGCTTTTATAATCCTTTCTTTGTAATTTTGGTGTTTCTCTTGGCAATGCATTGATGCCAAGCATGTTGGCATCGATAGTACTTTATTTTCTTCTCTATTTTGTTGTCGAATCCTTGCTTCTACCTATATTGATACTTGGCTCCAATGCTTGGCTTCACTTCACTATTCAACGCATTAGCTTTTGGTATTGCCTCTATGTTTTAATCCTTCTTCCTTGGAATCGACTTTAGGCTTCTTCTCCCTTTCCTTTGGTACCAAAACTGGATCAACCTCCTCACCCTTTAGTATCGACACCAAGACAACTGTTCTCAACATGTTAGTGTTGATCGCATGCTTCTTTCCCTCTTGTCTTGGTATCGACACCAAGTAGTGTGATTCCCATGTTGGTGCTAATAGCATTCTTGATTTTGTGCCTACTTCGTCTCCTTGGTTCTTGCTTTATTATCGACCATAATACGATGCCCCTTCACCTTAGCCTCGGTTTTGATGTCGAATTCTTATTGTAACAGAAACGCTTTGTTTATTTCTTGGACCGTGCTCCAAGAAAACACTTTGAGGGGTTATGCTTATGCTACCTGATCGTATTTTCGTCTTCCTATTGACGAAGAGAAAGCTCAAGACATTTGTGATGTTGTGTCAACAGTGTGAATAAAACACAAAATAATGGTTGTCTTATTGGAGTATCGCTTCGGATTGGGAGAAGCAAAATGTTTCGATCAAGTTACCTTGATTCTTATGTCCCTGTTGATCCTACGAGGATTACGGGAATTTGGAGTTCGAGTTGACCCATGGAAGTTACATGTTTGAAATCTGGTTGAGGAGTTGGTGAGTGTGTTGACACTACTCATTCCTTGTGTGAGTGGCGAGTCGATAATTTACATTTGTTTATGTTGCTTGGTAGGTGCGGTGTTAATGTTGAATGGAGGTTGTCACAGCTTTAATCGATGATAAAAACGCATGAGAAGGAGTGTTTAACTGCAGATTTGGAGTCGATAGAGATAGCGTTCGCTTTGGAGACTTGGAGTCACTAACTATTAGGAAAGGATATAGAGTTATTTAGTGATGTCACATCACTACGTGTTTTGTTCACCTAGAATGATCTCGACCCTTGTCAGTAGTGACGGTGAGAATTCTTAGACTCATAGTGCAGTCGGATGTGTTTGAGTTAGCGATGTGACAATTAGAAGAGATATTCCATTAGGGGACATTGCTCTAATAATTGCTGGTTATAACTCCCAAGTTGAAGTAATGCAGTGCGGACTCAACCGTGGTGGTTTATTCCATATAAAGTAGATATTGCTTGTTTCCGACATCATTTGAGGAGAGTGATTGTCCATTCATATCAAGATGGATGGGTGATTAACTAGTTAATGTTAAGTAGGAAGCATCGAGTAGTTCCCTATAATTACTTGAGATTTGTGGATGGATTGGGGAACAATTGTTGATGGTTTTCAACGATAGGTTGCTAAGGAGTTGAGGATAGTATGACAACGCTCGAATCATATTCAATTCATTGATGAGAAATTTTGAATTTAAATTCCTTATTTCCAGTGAGATAGCAAACAAGTTTGCTAAGTCATATATGGAATAGACGTCCTATTCAAATTTTGATACCAGGTAGAATAGTATCCTACATGCTAGGGTAGGCCTAGATGTTATTTTGGATGATTGTTTTTACTTTGTCTATGTAAGTTTGATTGCTAATGTTCTTGTGATTGCTTATGTTTATATGATTGTTAGGCATGTAGGTAGTTTTATTTTTATAGAGTCCGATTATTTCCATAAGTGACTTGACAATAAATGTTTGGTGTTGAATTATAGTTTTTGCCTTTGGTGCATTTTTGGTGATTCTATGCCCCATATATGGGATGCCACTTTTGGTTTTTGTATCTTAATTGCTTGTTTGATCCATATTTGGCTTGTTGTAGTTTGTCCAAATTGAGCTGCATAAGGGAGATGCTGTCATATTTTTCATGAGTTAAGCCGAAGTTGAAGGAGATGTTTTTAGTTCAGTTGTCTTCCAAATAGAGAGTTTTCACCTTTATTTTCTATTACACAATCATTTGAAAATGTGATATATAGGTATTTGGTTTAGCTACATCGATTCACGATTGAATTGTGATTAGACTATAGAATGGGAGTTATGGTTTCAAGTCAAATTCTAAGTCTACTTTCTTTGTTGTGATCACTTTCAGCGGTTATTCTTGAGAGTGACGAGTGACAATTTATCTTGTGTCGTCACTTATTTGAAAGTATTAGGCAGTTTTGTACCGTCTTTGGGGATTTTGAGGGAGAAATCCTTTAAGAAGGGGAGAATGCAACAACTTGTATTTTAACGGTTGGATATTTAAATATTTTAATCAAACAATAATCATTAATTAATTGATGGTTCAAAAAATGTATCTTTTCACATACGGTCGAATCATTGAAACCACATCCATTCAATTTGATGGTATATAAGGCGAAGAAAAAGCATAGGGATATCCATACTTTAAGATTTGACGTTTCAAGGGCAAAATGTTCTCGATGCGCTTGAAAATAGTCATTATATGGTGTAGTGTCAGATTTTAACAAAACTTATATTTTTGGAATCATAGTGTTGAGGTGATACATAAAGGTGAGTTTCGCCAGGATTGGATTCACCATTTGGACATACGAACCCTAAACGCGTGTCAAATTTGAAAAAAGAGTTGGGTGCCACAGAAGTTGGAATTCGGTCTCGAGATATATTCTATTATGTTTAGAAGGCGTTTTGATGTATAGATCGATCCATCAAGCTCATTTCGGACCTCCAACAATAAATATGGGCACAAGGGTTAGGGAATAATGTTATTTTACTCTCAAACCCTAATACTAACTGCTATGAAATTCCCAATATGAAAGTTGTTTATATCATCGATATGAAGTCATCCATGGTGTCCGTCGTCAATCAGACCATCCGAGTGCTTGAAGATCGAGGTAGAATAGGTTCAGGTTCGTTTTAATATTTTGCGAACTGCGACTACACCATATAGGAATAGTTTTTGGAACCAAAAGGAAAAGTATATAGAATTGAAAACCAAAGTGATTGGCGCTAGTCTGAGATCAATTGGAGTTCGGATGAAAGAGAAACTTGCGTTTTTTGAAATTTCATTCTTTTGCTTTTGCATGCAAATCGAGGCGTTCTAGGAGAACAACTTTCTAGCGAAGGTAGCTTAGACAGAGATGCTTCAGATGGTGGGATTAGGTGTTGGTCGAAAGCAGGGATGGCAGTTAGTCAAATGTCGGTCAAAGGTCGGTTGTGTTGTTTTCAACGTTTGTTCAAATCTACAAACTTTTATCTGTCATAACTTTTGTATATGATATTCATTTTGGATGCGGTTTTTTCATTGGAATCATATAAAGAGCTCTACAATTTCGACAAGTTTGGGCTAATTTAGCTAAAGCAAGTTATATAGTCCCTCCATGAACTATAATTGTTTGTACAGTAAATAATTTTCATATTAAATTTATTTATAGTCTTAAAATATAATTTCTAGGATAGTTGAATCTAGTAAATTGTAAATAAAATAAAATAATTTTGTTTGTTTAAACTTGAATATCACATTTTTACCCATTTGGGCGTTATTATGTGCTATTTTAAGACTATTGCTAAAACTGAACTATTTTGACACCAAATTCACACCAGTCACTTTAGATATGTTATATTTGTATATGTATACTATTATAGATGTTCGTATGCTATTTTAGACAATTATAAGATTTTTGGTTGCATGGTTGCTTGCTTGCGTAGTTTGGTTGTAATAGGCGACTTAGGAGTAGCAAAATCTTATCTGCTACAGTTTGGGGTATATCAATCAAATGCACAAGAGGTGCGGATTTATTTAGTGCACAAGTGACGATAGACTCAAATAGATGAGCTAAATTCACGAAGGATTATTGGAATGTAAAGATTACTTTGAAGTCGAAGGAGCATAGAAGCATATCTACAAATCTGACGATGGAGCGTATCTACAAAATCACAATGGAGAAACATTGAGGTTTGGAAACTAATTAGAAAATAGAGCAATGCTAGAGTTTAGCGACTGAGTAGAAGATGGAGCAATACTAGAGTTAGGTGATGGGTGATGGACTTGGAGACTAAACTTGGATTTCGCAACAAATGCCGAACGTTTTCACTAGATGTATGGTTAACCAATTTTGGTTGAATATATATATCCAAAGTGGGTTTTATCTATTACTATAGAGTAATCTATATCAGCTACTTTTGTTGTTAGACACTTTGGCCTATTTAAAGTAGATGACGATGTAGTTTCGAGGAGAAGAATGTTATGACTTGTTTGATGATGGTTTCGACATGGTGGATATTTTATCAATGGCTTTGGCATCACTTAAGGTTGTGTTGCTTTGATGCAATGATTCTTCATTCAATGATGGTGAATATTGGAAGCGAGGTTTCAATAATGGATGGTTGCTTTCCCGAGATGTAGAGCAGGTGGTGGTAAATCAAGATGAAGTCACTAGAGAGGGTTGGAAGAATGTGCTTGAGCTTGAAAACACATCAGTTGTCTATGCTTAGTCCCAGCCGAGGTTTTCACATTGGAATTCATTGGAGTAGTTCCAAAGGATAGGCTATGCTGGGGATAACGTGTGCGAAGGGATCATGGATACATAGGGTTTAGCGGTTATTCATGGAAAGGTGGTAGTGGGTATGATGTCCATGGGTACCACGTCAGGTGCCTTATCTTCACATTGAAAATTTATGGCATCTACTCGGACCGTATCGGGTCCTTACCCAGGTTGTGCACGTCGGTACATCCTAGTTCTTCGCCTACTGAGTGACATGGATTAGAAGATCATGGTAACCAGGCTTTATCGTATATCCAATGCACTACGTTAGTCCTTGTGAGGATGAATGATGGGTGTTATGTTTGCTTAATCATTTATCATCTAAGGGGTGTCATGTTGATATCATCGATTCGGATTTCCGGGCTCCCCTAGTATTTTGATGTTGGATTCACCCATCATGATTATTATAGAGTAGTATGTATCTTTATATATGCTGACTCTGTGGATGCAAGGGAATTAAAGGTATGACCCATACCCTCTATATCATATACTATTATGACTTTATAATACTTTGAAATTTATTTATCGCTCCCATCAGACTTTTTTTTGATCCAAATTTTTACGTATCTTCTTATTATCTTGGGAACTCATCGATGATACCGATGATTAGATCAGGTGATAGGTTTGAGCATTATTTAGAGCTGCACAGGTGGATTAGTGGAAGGTGATGTCTGTAACACCCCACACCCGCTAAGGTCACTCACAAAGGGAATGCCTTAGCTTCGGTGGAGTATTTAAGTGAATATAGAACTGAAAAATTACAACAAGACAGATATATGTAATACTTGAAATTTAAAACATCATTTCATTGCAGCAGAAGTTAAACATGTTTGGTTACATCTCAAAAAACCAACAAGAGTCAAGTACAAAATATCCATCTCGTTAAAATATAAGTACATAATCCCACTACATACTAATAGCCATAATAGAAAAGATAACCGAGCTTTTCTTCAAGAGTCCAAGCTCCAAAAGATACATAAAGCAATCTGATCAAAGCCCACTAGTGCTAGGCCCACTCTGAGAACCTGAGGGTTGGGGAAAAAGATAAAAACAACGGGGTCAGACATAAGTCTGAGTGAGCCCTATAACCTTAACAATACAATCATTAAAGTAATTAGGGTATGATATAAACCTGGTACGGTACGACTGGGGATAAATGACTACACTAAGTAGCCAACTCGACTTAGGATAAACTAAGATAACGATAAAGACGCGCCTATCCACTCAAGGATAATTACTATATTGCACCACCCCAGATCTACCTACCCAAGGGTAATTCCTACACTGCACCACACCAGTTCTACCCACCAAGGGTAATTCCTACTTAAAGGTTGATCCCATTAAGTGTACTTAGAAATTTTACCCAGTAGTTTCTTGTACCCCTAGCTGACTACATAGGTGTCGTCTGCCCCTATCTCCACTAGGTGTACCCACTACTCCCCAAGCGATCGGCTCTCTAACGTAGATACTCGTGCTGGCCCCACAGTGGGGTGTATCACTCCCCAAAGTGGCAACCCGATAATCAATGGTGCACGGCTTATACCTACACGATGCAACAACGTCTTACCTACCAGCCCGGGTCCACACACGCATATGAAACCCGTTGGACTCGCGTTGCCACCGCTACCCCGTTTTGTCCTCTTACAGTCAAGCCCAGTACGCGTGTCCCGTCCTCGACTTGGGTCGAGCCCAATAAGATACATATGGGTTACTGGTTGAAATGGGCCCCCACAAGCTACTACTTAAGCTTGTCATTTTATCTAGTGCATCCCACTTAACCCCTTTTTATAATCATGCCCACTTACATGTTAAGGTTTGGTTCAGTCATCTAATCATATTTTAATTGCCACTCAAGGCCCCCACAAGATACTACTTAAGCTTGTCATTTAATCTTATTTCAATTGCCACTCAAGGCCCCCACAAGCTACTACTTAAGCTTGTCATTTAATCTTATTTCAATTGCCACTCAAGGCCCCCACAAGCTACTACTTAAGCTTGTCATTTAATCTAGTGCATCCCACTTAACCCCTTTTTCATAATCATGCCCACCTACATGTTAAGGTTTGGTTAAGTCATCTAATCATATTTTAATTGCCACTCAAGGCACCCACTAGATTTCTACATGCCACCCAAGGCACCCACTTAACCCTTTAATCATGTTTAGTTACATGTTCCCCTTTGGTTAAGTATTCTAATCTTATCTTCTATTGCCACCCAAGGCAACCACTAGATTTTCCCATGCCACCCAAGGCACTTACTTAACCCTTTAATCATGTTTAATTACATGTTCCACTTCGGTTAAGTATTCTAATCGTATTTTCTATTGCCACCCAAGGCAACTACTAGATTTTTCCATATGCCACCCAAGGCACCCACTTAACCCCCCCCATGTCCTCTACATGCTAATATGGTTAAGTGTTTCTTAATTGATTAAGAACGTAACCGTTGTAGAGACCTCTCACATTAGACTATCTCTCATGGCAGCTGGATTTGCCGGTCGGGTCCGGGCAGCCTTACGCCATAACCGAGTCTAACCTCGTGTCTTTACACTTGTCACGTATATAGTTTGTGCCTAAGACCTCTCACATTGGGCCAATCATTTGTAGCCGCTGGATATGCCGGTCGGTTCCGGGCAGTCTTATGCTACAAAAGGGTCCAACCTCGTGTCTTAGTCGATTAATTACACCTAATTAATCACCCCCATAATTTGTATTAATTATCCCTAATTAATTACAAATTTAACGATGCACATAATTGACTCAATTATGTCCATCCACTTTATGGTATGCATAATCATACCAACTTCACACCATTTCATTAACATGTTTATTAACCCCATCATTCCCCACGTAATTCGCCAACATGACATAAAAGGGAAGATTCATCACAAATACAATGGGTTCAACTTGCATAACATTAGCATCAACATGGGTTTAAAGGTGTCAACATGCATATTGCATCAACCCAACTAGCATAAATAATCAACCCAAACTTGCATGAATCACATATGTCATAAAGAGGTTAACTTGCATAAGTGTCTTATATCATTCAAAGGGGTAAACTTGCATATGTATGTATGACATACAAAGGGATTAACTTGCATATGTATGCATATCATACTAAGGTGTAAACTTGCGCATGTTACTTGCATATCTTCAAACACCAAACTTGCATAACATGTCATATGTGAACTTGCATATAATCATACACCAAATTTGCATACATATCATAGATGAACTTGCATATAATCATACACCAAACTTGCATAACATATCATGTATGAACTAGCATATAATCATACACCAAACTTGCATAACATATCATGTATGAACTAGCATATAATCATACACCAAACTTGCATATCATGGTGTCATAATGGATCAATGTTTCTCATATGACTTGCATATCTTGCATAACATCATAAACACCTAGCATATGACTTGCATAACTTGTATAACATCATGAACATGTATCATATGACTTGCATAACTTGCATAACTTCATGAACATATATCATATGACTTGCATAACTTGCATAATACCTCAAACACATAGCATATGACTTGCATAACTTGCATAACATCATGAACATGTATCATATGACTTGCATAACTTGCATAACTTCATGAACATATAGAACATAACTTGCATAACATGCATAACATCATTAACACATAGCATATAACTTGCATAACATGCATTGATCCACATTCATAGCCATAACCTCATCATATCCTATCATAATCACTTCAATAATTGGTTATTAAGGCTATAGAAAACTCACAACTTGTTGATTAGCCTTCTTATGAATATATTAAAAGATTGAGACGAAGCCACTAAGCTATCAACTCAAAAACTCCAAATAAGAATGCTCCAAATGAAAACCCTTGAGCCAAATCAATAATAAAGATCCTAGCTTTGATGAAGAAAAGACTTGAATCAAACTTAGAAACACTTAAAGCAAGCTTAGGAACTCTTATACTTCTTTAGAAACTCTCTCATATGATTAGAGATGGAGATTATGACAAGAGGATGAGGGTGGAGGCCATGAGAGAACATTTTGGCATAGTTTAGCTATAGGATTGAATAATGAGCATTTAGGTTTAGGTTAGGGGTCTTTTTATAGAAGACTAGGATAGTTTTAGCCATAGGATAAACCTTAGTTTAGATCCTAGCCATCAAAGCATGTCTTGGGGAAGAAGTCAAGTGTAGGAACCATCTAGGGCCTTTAGATTAAAGCTGAACCATGAGAACCATTCAAATGCAAAATCTGCATTTGAGCGAATCGACCCACGGGTTGACAGCCAAACACCCTGGATTAACCCCTAGTCGACCCAGCGAGCTCGGGTCGACCTCAAAAATCGACCGGTTCGGTTATTCCCCTCTCCCAATTCGATGTTTTGAACATTTTTGCATATTTATTTATTTAATTTTCAATTATATATATATATATATATATCAATATACATATATTTCTCTGCGCAACCCATTTCACTTAATTAAGTATACTTTAATTTGTTAATTTTTATGTTCAAATTACGGGGTGTTACATTCTCCCCTCCTTAAAGGATTTCGTCCCTGAAATCTCTAAGTCAAGAAGAACGTATCCTACCATCCAAACAACCATCTACTCAAACCATCAACCACTGGCATCCATTGTCCTTAGAGTTTCTAATGCTGTATGAACATATGCAAAGAGTGTGTGTATATGTTCCCTGTCTAATGCAAAATCAGGCGGTCTACTGATTTAATTGACCTCCTTAATGCAAACCATGATAGTGCCATGCATCCAATATGTATGCGAAAGATCCCTATCGACACATACTATTTCTATATGAGTGCACAATCATTCACCAAAATGCATCATCCATGTGATAACACAACCATTATACATCCATTAATATAGCTACCTACACACAATTTTATGCAATATGCAATATGAAGTGATTGAGCCGATCTAGTACCTAGAGTGTGTATATATGCATCCACGAGCAACCACTAGCAACCACTTGCATCCACACGCATCCATCAAACATAACATGTCTCAAACACATGTTTCAACCATAGGTTTACCCTATCTAAAGGTCAAAGGTACTAATGAGAGGACATACTAAAGATAAGATAAGCACTAGACAAACGATAAAGGAGACGTTTAAAGGACATACCCTCAAAAAGGAATGGGTATAACGAACGCATCTTCGCTTCTGTCTCCCAAGTAGCATTGCTCTCACCTTCTCCCCTTTTCACTTTGACTAGTCGAACCTCTCTGTTTCTCAACTTCCTAATCTCTGACCCAAGGATGTGGGTAGGAGCTCGTCGAATAATCGCATCACGCTCTACCTTTACTTCTTTAAGCAAGCTCGGCTCTACCGCCTCTGCGGTCTCATGTAGGCACTTCCTCAAATGTGACACATGGAATACGTCCTGTTCCCTATGCAACCGAACTATCTCTCGAATATAAACTGAAGCTAGACATGGAACAGTCATCTTGCTCTTCACGGGTATGAAATGGGCACTCTTAGTAAGTCTATCTACCACAACCCAAATTCCCGTATTACCCTTCCTCGATCTAGGTAACCCATCAATAAAATCCATCGAGACGCTACCCCACTTCCATTGCGGAACTTCCAATGGGTGAAAAACCCACCGGGTTTCTTTTGCTCCGCTTTCACCTGTTGACACACCAAGCATCTGGCGACATACTCGGCCACATCTTTCTTCATACCGGCCCAAATGAAAACTCGCTTCATGTTTTGGTACATCCTGTCCCCACCGGGATAAATGGTTATCCTAGAACGATGCGCATCATCAAGAATAGTCTTCCTTAAACCCTCGTCTTGCGGTACACAAAGTCTACCGTCTCTACTCAAGCACCCCCTATCGTCTATGGTGTACCTATTCAAATGGTTGGACGACTCCCCCCTTATGAGCCTCTCTACCGACTCAACCAACTATGGGTCGTCCCTCTGTGCTTCTCCAATCCGCCCCAAAAGAGTAGGTCTAACCTCCAAGGATGCTAACAAATCGGGTATATAGTCAACGGAAGGTCTGAAATCAAACATCGAGATAGATTCCAAGCTTCGTTGTTCCACGAACAATGGACTCAAGGAAAACCTTTTTCCGCTCAAGGCGCCCGCCACCATGTTACCCTTGCCAGGGGTATATGCTATCTCGAAATCATAGGATGCTAAGAACTCCATTCACCTTTTCTGTCTCAAGACTATGCGCTTGAAGAGTCTCCAACACTTCCCTAAGATGTAGGGCATGCTTTTCTCCACTTCTGGAGAAAACCAGGATATTCTCCCATACAAAATCATCATAACTATCCATCTCTCACGCAGACCATCCTAGTCGAACTCGACATCTCCCAAGTGCAAGCCCCAAAGGCCTAAACCAATATCAGACAAACACCCAAGGGACACCTCCTTCGAATTCAGACGACCTACGTGAGATGATACTAGCAAAAACGGCTGAATAATTAAGTCTTTGTCCAACTCTGGATGTCCTTGCTAATCTTGCTCCAAAACCACCGTTGATCAAATAACTGGCTTCACTTAACCTATTCAGCACACACGAAAACTTATTTCTCTTTTAGAAAAGACCAAGATGTCATCCACAAATACCACTACGAAGTTGTTTAGGTACTCCCTGAACACCCTACTCATCAAATCAACAAAATATGCGGGGGCGTTCGTCAAACCAAATGGCATCACAAGCCACTCATAGAAACCATCCGGAGTCCTAAAGGCGGTCTTCTCTATACTATCCTCAGTCACTCCCAACTGATGAAACTCCGTGGCCAAGTACCACTGCGAAACACTGAGGCGCCAACCAACCGATCAAAAAGATCATCAATCCTTGGCAATGGGTGTCTATTCTTCTTTGTGAGCTCGTTGAGTTCTCTATAGTCTACACAAAGTCTGAGGGACCCATCCGCCTTCGTAGCAAAAACTACTGGAGCACCCTACTTCGATATACTTCGTCTTATGAACCCCTTCTCAAGCAACTCCCCTACTTGCTTATGGAGTTCCCTCCTCTCACGAGGAGCCATGTGGCGCACTGACAAAGATACTGGTTTAGCATCTTCTTCCAGATATATTCGGAGGTCTATCTCCCGCTTCGGAGGTACGCCCTTCGCCTCCTCAAACACATCCGAGTATTCCCGGACCACTCTAGCAGATTGCAAACTCTCGACCAAAGCGTCAAGCGATTCAAGATAACTTAGCATAACAGAATCTATGGGATTTCACAAGATCTCGAGAGTGTTACCCAAGCGGGTCATGGGCCTAACAACTCTCCTTTCGCAATCAAGAACGACACCATTACTGGATAAACTGTCCATGCCCAAAATCAACCCATAGCCCGTGAAGCCCAAACAAAAGCATCACCTCTACACTCAACGCTAAGTATGGAAATCTTCAAACCCAAACATATCATGGACAAACAAGTGGAGCCCTCCCAATTGGGTTTGAAACAACCACGGGATCATCTACCAAACTAGTGTCTAGGTGCAGTGACTCAACTAATGATGATGAGATAAACGAATGTGGTGCGCCAGAGTCGAATAAAGTTCGAACAGGATGATCGAGAGAACCAAATTTCAACTTAGACGGTCCTACCCCCATCAGGTATACCCGTCGTGAGGGAATACATCTACCCTCCAGAAGATCCCGTACTTCGTCCTTACCTCTTTGGACAACCCCAAGGTGTCCTATTTCCAAAACAACTAGCCTTCCCCTTCACATTCTCCTTTCGTGGCCTTCTTACCACGATGAGGTTTCGTCCTTTATTTACCTAATAGCTATTTGAACCTTCCTCTCTCGTCCATCTTAAAGGTACCCATAAGCCCTCCACCTCCTTGGACTAACTTCTTAGCCTGGCAAACGTCTTAGTCCCTTGAAGTGGTTCTTCCGTCCTTCATGCGGAAGTCCTTATTTATCTTAAAAAGACATCTATTCGCGGAGGGAAAATTCAAAAAGAGAAAGAGGAAGAGATTCAAAACAGAGAATCCGAAGGATAAAGATATGGCTATTTGGGGATTATGCTTTTCTTTCAAAAACTTTTCTCTTAAAAGACATGTTTTTGAAAATACTTCTTCCAAAAATGTTTTTAGAAAAATAGTTTTCTAAAAATTTTATCTGTTCTGGTAACCTTGAGCTCTGATACCACGTGTAACACCCCACACCCGCTAAGGTCACTCACAAAGGGAATGCCTTAGCTTCGGTGGAGTATTTAAGTGAATATAGAAATGAAAAATTACAACAAGACAGATATATGTAATACTTGAAATTTAAAACATCATTTCATTGCAGCAGAAGTTAACCATGTTTGGTTAAATCTCAAAAAACCAACAAGAGTCAAGTACAAAATATCCATCTCGTTAAAATATAAGTACATAATCCCACTACATACTAATAGCCATAATAGAAAAGATAACCGAGCTTTTCTTCAAGAGTCCAAGCTCCAAAAGGTACATAAAGCAATCTGATCAAAGCCCACTAGTGCTAGGCCCACTCTGAGAACCTGAGGGTTGGGGAAAAAGATAAAAACAACGGGGTCAGACATAAGTCTGAGTGAGCCCTATAACCTTAACAATACAATCATTAAAGTAATTAGGGTATGATATAAACCTGGTACGGTACGACTGGGGATAAATGACTACACTAAGTAGCCAACTCGACTTAGGATAAACTAAGATAACGATAAAGACGCGCCTATCCACTCAAGGATAATTACTATATTGCACCACCCCAGATCTACCCACCCAAGGGTAATTCCTACACTGCACCACACCAGTTCTATCCACCAAGGGTAATTCCTACTTAAAGGTTGATCCCACTAAGTGTACTTAGAAATTTTACCCAGTAGTTTCTTGTACCCCTAGCTGACTACATAGGTGCCGTCTGCCCCTATCTCCACTAGGTGTACCCACTACTCCCCAAGCGATCGGCTCTCTAACGTAGATACCCGTGCTGGCCCCACAGTGGGGTGTATCACTCCCCAAAGTGGCAACCCGATAATCAATGGTGCACGTCTTATACCTACACGATGCAACGTCTTACCTACCAGCCCGGGTCCACACACGCATATGAAACCCGTTGGACTCGCGTTGCCACCGCTACCCCGTTTTGGCCTCTTACAGTCAAGCCCAGTACGCGTGTCCCGTCCTCGACTTGGGTCGAGCCCAATAAGATACATATGGGTTACTAGTTGAAATGGGCCCCCACAAGCTACTACTTAAGCTTGTCATTTTATCTAGTGCATCCCACTTAACCCCTTTTTATAATCATGCCCACTTACATGTTAAGGTTTGGTTAAGTCATCTAATCGTATTTTAATTGCCACTCAAGGCCCCCACAAGACACTACTTAAGCTTGTCATTTAATCTTATTTCAATTGCCACTCAAGGCCCCCACAAGCTACTACTTAAGCTTGTCATTTAATCTTATTTCAATTGCCAATCAAGGCCCCCACAAGCTACTACTTAAGCTTGTCATTTAATCTAGTGCATCCCACTTAACCCCTTTTTAATAATCATGCCCACCTACATGTTAAGGTTTGGTTAAGTCATCTAATCATATTTTAATTGCTACTCTAGGCACCCACTAGATTTCTACATGCCACCCAAGGCACCCACTTAACCCTTTAATCATGTTTAGTTACATGTTCCCCTTTGGTTAAGTATTCTAATCTTATCTTCTATTGCCACCCAAGGCAACCACTAGATTTTCCCATGCCACCCAAGGCACTTACTTAACCCTTTAATCATGTTTAATTACATGTTCCACTTCGGTTAAGTATTCTAATCGTATTTTCTATTGCCACCCAAGGCAACTACTAGATTTTTCCACATGCCACCCAAGGCACCCACTTAACGCCCCCATGTCCTCTACATGCTAATATGGTTAAGTGTTTCTTAATTGATTAAGAACGTAACCGTTGTAGAGACCTCTCACATTAGACTATCTCTCATGGCAGCTGGATTTGCCGGTCGGGTCCGGGCAGCCTTACGCCATAACCGAGTCTAACCTCGTGTCTTTACACTTGTCACGTATATAGTTTGTGCCTAAGACCTCTCACATTGGGCCAATCATTTGTAGCCGCTGGATATGCCGGTCGGTTCCGGGCAGTCTTATGCTACAAAAGGGTCCAACCTCGTGTCTTAGTCGATTAATTACACCTAATTAATCACCCCCATAATTTGTATTAATTATCCCTAATTAATTACAAATTTAACGATGTACATAATTGACTCAATTATGTCCATCCACTTTATGGTATGCATAATCATACCAACTTCACACCATTTCATTAACATGTTTATTAACCCCATCGTTCCCCACGTAATTCGCCAACATGACATAAAAGGGAAGATTCATCACAAATACAATGGGTTCAACTTGCATAACATTAGCATCAACATGGGTTTAAAGGTGTCAACATGCATATAGCATCAACCCAACTAGCATAAATAATCAACCCAAACTTGCATGAATCACATATGTCATAAAGAGGTTAACTTGCATAAGTGTCTTATATCATTCAAAGGGGTAAACTTGCATATGTATGTATGACATACAAAGGGGTTAACTTGCATATGTATGCATATCATACTAAGGTGTAAACTTGCGCATGTTACTTGCATATCTTCAAACACCAAACTTGCATAACATGTCATATGTGAACTTGCATATAATCATACACCAAACTTGCATACATATCATAGATGAACTTGCATATAATCATACACCAAACTTGCATAACATATCATGTATGAACTAGCATATAATCGTACAGCAAACTTGCATATCATGGTGTCATAATGGATCAATGTTTCTCATATGACTTGCATATCTTGCATAACATCATAAGCACCTAGCATATGACTTGCATAACTTGTATAACATCATGAACATGTATCATATGACTTGCATAACTTGCATAACTTCATGAACATATATCATATGACTTGCATAACTTGCATAATACCTCAAACACATAGCATATGACTTGCATAACATCATGAACATGTATCATATGACTTGCATAACTTGCATAACTTCATGAACATATAGAACATAACTTGCATAACATGCATAACATTATTAACACATAGCATATAACTTGCATAACATGCATTGATCCACATTCATAGCCATAACCTCATCATATCCTATCATAATCACTTCAATAATTGGTTATTAAGGCTATAGAAAACTCACAACTTGTTGATTAGCCTTCTTATGAATATATTAAAAGATTGAGACGAAGCCACTAAGCTATCAACTCAAAAACTCCAAATAAGAATGCTCCAAATGAAAACCCTTGAGCCAAATCAATAATAAAGATCCTAGCTTTGATGAAGAAAAGCCTTGAATCAAACTTAGAAACACTTAAAGCAAGCTTAGGAACTATTATACTTCTTTAGAAACTCTCTCATATGATTAGAGATGGAGATTATGACAAGAGGATGAGGGTGGAGGCCATGAGAGAACATTTTGGCATAGTTTAGCTATAGGATTGAGTAATGAGCATTTAGGTTTAGGTTAGGGGTCTTTTTATAGAAGACTAGGATAGTTTTAGCCATAGGATAAACCTTAGTTTAGATCCTAGCCATCAAAGCATGTCTTGGGGAAGAAGTCAAGTGTAGGAACCATCTAGGGCCTTTAGATTAAAGCTGAACCATGAGAACCATTCAAATGCAAAATCTGCATTTGAGCGAATCGGCCCACGGGTTGACAGCCAAACACCCTGGATTAACCCCTAGTCGACCCAGCGAGCTCGGGTCGACCTCAAAAATCGGCCGGTTCGGTTATTCCCCTCTCCCAATTCGCTGTTTTGAACATTTTTGCATATTTATTTATTTAATTTTCAATTATATATATATATATATATATATCAATATACATATATTTCTCTTTGCAACCCATTTCACTTAATTAAGTATACTTTAATTTGTGAATTTTTATGTTCAAATTACGGGGTGTTACAACGTCCTTCATATTTATATTCGTATTTCCATTGCTTATTCCATTATGATACAATATGGAACTTGACATTGTTATGCATTCTTATTAGAGACAATCTATCAATTGACTTTATTTATCTCTTGTATAAATTCTATTATCGTTCTATATAACTATTTGATTCTATATACACTTATTATGTGGTTTATATAGTTATTACCATCTCACCTATTTTATACATGTGATTGTTTTCATTATATGTTATCTGATGCGCTACAAGAAATACGAAAAGTTCTGTGTTTAGATTCTATTTCGTATCTCTTTCTTCCGCTTCTCTTCTAATTCTTCACTTTCTTTCCCATTTCTCTTCTTTTCTCCTATTTCTTCCTCTTGATAACCGCTTTGCATCCACCAGATGCTCGTATAATGCAATATTGGTTTATATAATCACTGGTGATGTATGGTGGTTGTCATAGAAATTGACTACAATTTCTAGATTTAACAACTTAGGCTGAATATTGAAGCATAGAAAATGCAACTACAAAGGTAATGTGGTTACAATCCCTACTATACGAGATAAACATTCAAGTTTAAAGTAAACCAGCATTATAATGTGACAATCAAAGTGCAATCTACATAATAACCAATACTATTTAACATTTAGGGACGAAATATATAAAGATGGACTTACATTTTGTTAGAGAATAGGCACTCCAAGAAAAGAAACAAGTTAGTCACATACCAACATATTATCATGTTGCCAACCCTCTCACAAAGTCACTGTCTGCTCAATACTTTACTAGATTTCAAAAAAAGCTAAAATACCTTATAATCCAAAAATTAACAGGTCTGACGATCCCAAAGCAATCGAGTCCATATCGCACTTTATCTCCCAACTAGAAGTGTAGGTGATTTAGAAGATTATGCTTGATAATCAACAAGTATAGCCACTCGAATAAAAGTTAAGCCGAAAAATTTGCAATTTAATTATATATCTACCTGCATTAAAGAGAAGATTTAGGGTTTTCGCTTTAATACCCTAACCCTAATGTTGGCTTAGGGATAAAGGGAGTATTAAAAGATAGAATGCAACTGATATTTTGTATCTTTTATAATACAAAGACATGAGTTTAGGCCTATAACATTGTATTTCACCCCAATAAAACTGAACGACTTGTATATGTAAGAGAATGATCATGTAAACCATAAATGTATCAGTATCATTTGATAGTCAAAACATTATACACCATTTTTTCTTTGTCATACACAAGGAAACATAAGTTCTTATTATCGCAAACCAAGCTATATTATTAATCTTGTTCACGGAGTACCATCACTGATAAACACCTATTTATAAATAAACCACATGCCAATAATATGAATTTGAATAAGGATACTGAACCAAAATTTATAGTAACAATTCAACTAAGCAATATTGAATTGAAACTCTTTACGAATATAAGGCTATATAGTTTCTTAGATTGGTAATAAAAAGTTCAAAATGTAATAAAATATGTATATTTATGTTTTCACATAGTATCTACAAAGCATTCACAATAGTTTTAGAATGTTAGTCAGCATCACTAAGAAATGTTGCACAACAATTCAAAAAGAAAATCAAAGAATCATACAAATACTAATAGCCATAACTGAACATACCAAAGAAGTGATTCATTTTGTCTCAAAATGTTTACAAAAGTTGTTACCCTTTTTTAAAATAAAATTCCTTATTCAATGATCAAGGCCACTTCAAAGGGGTGCAGGCGTAGCACCCCCATTCAAAAATGGTATATCTAATTTGCATTTGATTTTGGATATGAATTCATGCACCAACAATCATGCCAATTATAGTCAAAAGTATTTATCTGTTTTCAACATACACTGCCAAATGCCATCCTCATGTATAAGTCATTCCATCTTGTAAAAAAAATTATATTCTATTTTCAAATCTTAAAGTCTTGGAAAGAATTATTGGCAACAATTAAATTGTTCTTTTGATCTGTGCTAATAACCACAGCTAAACAAATATTTTCATTATAAGTTAAGAAAAAAACTTACTAGGTTTGAAAAAGTATTCACTAATCCAAATCAACCCCAACGTCGTGAAAAAAACAATAGGATTAGAATTAGCATGGTTTCATTATCGCAAGATAATGTACATCCACTTTGAAGAGAAGATCGGTGTATTACTTTACCATAGACAAGAGCCAATAAGATTTCACTTTGGAGGCTGAACATAGAAAAGAAGAAAAAATAAATTTTCTTTTTTAATTTAAATACATATAATAGTAAACCTCATTCTATTTATAATGCTCTCTAGATGTTCGCTTTTATTAGGCAAATTTCACATAGAAAACATGTAGAAGATATGTTGAATCTATGATGGGAACTTCAATACAACAAAAAAAGTTGAAAATGCTCTAGGAAATTCAAGCATTAGTTCTTCAAGATTTGCGACCATTACTTGGTTGGAACATTTTCCAGTCGATTAGAAAAATAGTTCAAATCGGCTTCTAAACCAAGAGTACATTCGAGCAGAAAATCCCCAAAACTCGGTTAATTGTAAAATTACTAGTCGATTGGTAATTTTATCAATCGACTTGAAGCCAAACATTCCTCCTCCTTTGACTTTTCTTTGCTACTTCTTTTCCAGAATTCTACTTCTCCAAACCACTCCTTATTATTTTTCGATGCAAAAAGTAAAATATCAAATATAACAGTCAATCCCCACATTCATATTAGCCATTTAACTCCACATACCCCTTCATACTCTAAGCAATTTTGAACACAACACCATAGGTATTTCATCAATAGTCATTGACATATGTGATGACCGCCCACAACTCTTGTTCTTGCACTGAAAGATGTGCCAAGCAGCTATGGATGATCATCAGGGTAAGATAACACAAGCAGAACCTGTCGTATAACTCTCAGTGCAAGGATAAAATATAATAGAATATATACAACAGGCAATAATAGTGAAGCATATTTGAGCAGAAACTTGAGCTTTAATAACAACCAGAAAGAATATCCATACACCTTTGGATTACAACATAAGTGTCTGTACAAATTTACCTCACTACAAAATTCAAAGTCGAACATCAAGCAACGGAAATAACAAATACTAGATAGTACAAAGGTAATACGCCAACCTCCTGTTTGCGACCGCACAGCAGCATCGTCCTCACTAAGATTAATCACTTGTACCCTGCTACCCAGTCTGCACATCCAAACCGGATGTATAACCCAAGGTAATAAGAGGGAAACATAAAACCTTGAGTCGTACAACAATCTTAATGAGATATAAAGCAACTATCTTACATCTTCAATAAAGTATATGAGAATAGGTAGGTAAATCATCTAATCTACCAATCACATCATCAGAGAAAAACCCATCCTATCATCCCCACATCCGACAGCGATAGCCTTTACAATCATCAAATAGAAACAAGCAGTAAGTTCATAACAGTCAATTATCAAGCGTAGACCATTCTAATCAACATTGACATCTCCATGCACAAACCCCAGAGGCCTAAACCAATATCAGACAAGCACCCAAGAGATATCTCCTTCGACGTCAAATAATCTACACAAGATGATACAATCAAAATAATCATCATCCACGACTCTGGCTATCATCGCCAATCCTGCTTTGAAACCATCTTTAATCGTACGATCGACCCATCTGGTCATTTGTCAAGGGCTAATGGTAACCGCGGCTCTAGAAAAACTCCATACGCCATCTGCATTGTATGTTTGTCCTACTCGACGAAGACAACTAGGCCCATTAAGTTATTGTCCAGGGTACTCAACCCATATGGTCTTTTAGGCACCCCAATGTACCCCTGCTTTGAGCCGGCTTGAACCTCTGACTAACAATAATCTCTCGACCTTCACTTTCTCTAGTCGTTCTTGTTAACGACTAACCATAGGCTCAACCATATGTTAGAACAACCATTATCCACTGACTCAACATCTTTGAGTCACACTTTCATTCGTTGCTTTTCATCGATCAACGATACTCACGAACTCAACATCTTTGAGTCATGTCCACATTTGTTGCATTTCATAGTCCAACGAACACTTCATAACATTTAGAACATTCCATCTTGAACTCACGTCGAAGCCACGTCCTATCCTGAACCAAGAATAACAACACTCTATAGTTCACCATAGTCAGGTCATTCCTATTCTTAGGTCGCATAACGACCTAACTACATTGAATGACCCAACTCCTCCATACTCTCCTTTTTGCGAGCCAGAAACCCCGACCTGACCCATTGGGTCGGTCCACTAATCCAACGACCTAACTTCCTTAGGTTGTTAATGACCCAACTTTCTCCTTGAACATCCCAAAGTCGAATGACCTAGCTCATCGGAACCAATGACCCGACTTATCATCGTGGCCGACCTGCCTTGCCTCGTCATGGACCGATCTGCTTTTCTTCAAAGAACTTTGATCCACTTGAAGCCTTTCCTGACCTACGACCCGTTACTCCACGACCTGGAGCCTCAACGCCTCTAAAGATCTGAAACGATCGATCCAGACTGATCCATCTTGTGTCTTGCTCCCCAAGCGACGACCTGACACCCACGACCCATCCAAAAACGGCACAAGTCCAGAATTTTCCAATCTAACTCCAAACTCGACCAAATCATCGCCAAACGACAGCATGGATGCGAACAACTCATCCAGATCAACCATAAACACCTTATGAAATCATCGTTGACATCAAAACGACAATAATTCATCAATAACCATATAAAATTCACCAAACCATGATAAATCAATGAATGAACAAAGCATTGGATCTAAACTTGCATAGAAATTCACTGGTTTAAGTTGCTATATTAGATCCTTTGGTGATTCAATTGAAAATACACTTACCATGATGTAGATCTAGGTGAAAACACTTGAAAATGATGAAAATAAGATCGAATGCTCATATATTCGATTGAATCCGTGTGAGAGATGCATATCACTCACCAATTCTTCAAACAAACTTAAAAACGATGAATCTCGAATCCCAACAGCAAAGAATGTGCTTCAAACCTTGGATTTGATGCGATCTCTCTTCACTTGATATAGATCTAGCTTCAAACGATGTAGATCTTCGATCTTCTTCCTTAGACTAAATTTTAATGGTGTAAAGTTGTATCTGATTGAGCAAGGAGGATCATGAGCTCAACCAAATGAGATAATGAAGAAAGAAAACTATTCTCCATGTCTTTAACCCCCTATTTATAGCCTCCCACCAGCCCACAAATAGGCCACACCAAATCAGTCCATCAATCGCTTCACAAAACCTGAACAGAAAATTGTGCAGTATTAAAACCGTGATTCCTCCCAAACCGTTGAACCAAATGTTTAATGTGACCATTCTACAGAATTGGCAACACCATTTCCTTTCCAATGAAATAAATTTTAGCACTTGATTCGATTTCATTCAAAATTTATTGTCTGTACAAGACTGATAGGGGTAAAATTGTCACAAACCAACTTAGTGAAATTTATGGACATGTCTCGCATCCCCATAAACAACATACCAAAATATGAGAATGAACCAACCCTTAGGGAATAATATAAAAATATTTTATGATCCTCCGATACGTAAAATGTGGGTTGTCACAACATAGCTATCGCAAGTTGCACCTTGTCAACAAACTTTGGTAATGACATCGATTGCCAAAAGATTGTCTTCATAGTGAAAACAAACATCTACCTTCATTAACCCACTCTCCTTCTAATACCACTACATGACACCTAACAGTTTAACAAATGGACCAAATTTGAGCAATGGTCTAACTTCACACCGAACAAGAACTGGTTGAACATATCTGTTGCATTCTTCTTTGCATGAACATTATAAAGATGAATTAACTTCCCTTCATTCAACAAGATAAAAATATCCTCTTACCTTTATATGCTTGTCCTAAAGTAGAAATTACATCAGAGTTTTAGCTAATGGATTTGCACTTTAACTACTACAATACATTACTACTTTATCATAAATGAAGCTCAAATAACTCAATAAGCACTTCAAATAGAGTGTCTCCTTAGTTGCTAATGGCTTTACCTTTGTAGCAAACAAAAAACCATAATCTCCTTACTTTTCAACTATTAGTTGTCCCTACAAGAGTGACTACAGAATATGAGGTTGTCTTTGTAAATCTCTACTCCAGGCATTGTCAAAATCACAAAATCCATTCAAGTTGTATTCCCCTTTCTGCCGCCAAAAACAACCTTATAGTTTGGAATTCCTCTGAAGTATCTAAAAATATATCTCACTTTATCTCAATGCATCATTCTTGGATTGACGTATATCAATTAACCAAACCAACAGTCTATGTAATGCCAAGTCTAATTCAAGTTAAAACCGTAACATAATTCAAGCAACCAACTGCACTTGCATATGGCACTTTCTCCATGTAAGCCTTATCATTATCTAAAAACTTCATATGACACTTTCTCCATGTAAGCCTTATCATTATCCAAAATCAAGGAGTCTTTATAAGAAAATTACATATGGGATGGAATTAAAATTGTCTTTGCTTTGTCCGTGCTAAACCAAGCAAGAATATTTTGAATATATTCCTTTTGAATGAGCCTCAAATATCCAAGATTTCCATCCCTTTGGATTTTTACACCTAAATATACTGTGTCTTCAAGGTTTTTCATTTCTAATTCCACATTCAACATCAACTTTAATTTATCGATTTCAGCTTTATCCTCAAAAGAAATTAGTGTATCATCTGCATTCAAAATAGAATACATCCAATTGCCACCCATTGAATGCTTGTAATTATAGAGTTATAATACACTTTAGGGAAAATTATGTAACTATATATATATATATATATATGTCTAACTTGATGACTAATCTCATTTAAAATAAAAGCTATTATCTTTCTATTGTATAAATGATGTAACATGTTATACTGACTAATTATTTGATCTAAATGAAGGAATATTTATATGTATGTTATATACTTGAAATGTAGTAGTTAAAATGTGCTATAATCATGAGTGATTTATCATAATAAAATAAACATACCGTTTTATTAATCTTGATGTGTCATAGCTTGATATAGATTCATTTGTTCATACTAAAGTATGTAAAGCTCTCATAATGTTGGATAATAAATTACTCTTGACTGCTTAGATACATCCAGGTGTTACATACTAATAATAATTGAATAACAATAAGATTATCCATATGGTAGTTTTCTATTGGTCAATAAAATCAAAGTGAAGAAGAAAATATTGGTACATTGTTCCCTTGACTTAAGAATATTGTTACCCTTCAATGTGGAAGTTCCATTTTGATACTAGTTAAATTTTGACATAATGTCCACTGAACGACTATAATTAGGTCAAGGGAAGCATTGAAAGTGAAACACTATTTAAGAGAATATTCATCTCTTTAGTTATATGAGGTTAATACCACTATTAACTGAAGTTAACTCAAGATCAAATTCTGTAGCAATAGTATTTCACATAATAATAATTGTTATCTTCGAACGAAGGGTTTTTAGTTAAATGTGCATGATATTGAATTTAGACCATAACCAAATTCCATAAGTCCAAGAAATATTGTTTTAAAGAATAGTGTAACATCCTCTATTCTAAGGTCCGAAAATAAATGCTATGGAAGCAACACTCATCAATAATATTATTCTCCAATGACAAAATGAGACCATTTAATGAATCATAGCATCAAAGATACAAGAATATGAAAATTTTCAAATTTCATTAACAAATCTTTCTTGATATATTCCCTTCGATACCACTTATTCAAAGAAAATATAAACAAAATACTCCAAGAACAACATATGAAGATGCACGCTTTGCTGGTCGGAGTATAGGTAATTATACAATTTTTCCTTTACATCGATAAAGCAAAATGCACAACAGAAAAGAAATCTTTTGGATGGCTAGAATGCCTCAGGCATGTCTCTAGAAGTTTATTCGTCTAGCTGGGTACTTGAAAACATTACTTTCTATCTACATTAATGAGAAAAAAAGTTTAAAGGGGAAAACAAAAAAAAATCAAGTAAGAAAACAGTCTAGCGTGAGTAATATCCTACCATTTCAAACCAAAATAGACATCTTGCAAGATAACCCGCTTAGTGAAACGTGTTTTCCCCTTACTAGTATCTTTACAACATAATAACATAATGTGTGCTCAAGCACTAACAATGGTTACAAACAATAACAAATACCAGTGTGGATATGTACAACATATAGTTGATTATCCAACCCTATTTATTTGACTACTCGTCTTTACATTTATTAAGATTTCCCATTATAATTTCAAGTGACTATCCATATTAAAGATTACCTATCCCTTATATATTGCCATAAGGATTATGCATCTCCATATGCTTTACCATAAGGATTATCCATCCCCTACCATCTAGATTACCTAGCTCTGCATCGTTTATGTATTTTCAATCAGTTCAAAATATACTCCATCACACATCTCATAATTTTCCAAAGATGACTCTAAACAAGATTTCACCAGTTAAAGACGATCCATCCTTAACATCATGTGGAATGTATGTAACAATCCGATCGCAATGGGCCTAAATTTCAACCCTGAAAAGTCCCATCGAAACTTAGAGCCACTCTAAACGGGTCGTCGGTTTCTATAAGGAATTTACAATTGCACAAAATGACAGGATAATATAACATGATGGAATCTCACACAACGGAACAAGAAAGTATAATATTAAGATGCACCATTTATTTAAAATCCACTGATCCAAATACAAAATGTCAAATGCATTTTTTTATAACAGTACACCATCATTATTCATTTTCCAGAATTTCCATTAATTAAAAGAGCAATAATAGCTAATAGCAATATAATAGTCTCATCGCCTTCTTAAGGCTCCATCATTGTCCCGTCCATCAAGTCGCTACCCCCACCTATTATTGGATATGTTAAGGAGAGTTGTCAGAACACAAATTTCCGGTGACTAAAAATAATATGTTCTTAAAGACAATACTAGATTTGGTAGGTCGTATTTGTCAAGGTATGGTTACGAAACACACAGGCACACACATACAAAGGAAAATTTTAATTAATGAGGTGGATATCTGAGTCAATCACTTAAGACCGTCATTAATGCATTTAGGTTGGATCAATAATCACTTAGACCCAACGAGCTGGACATTCTTTGTCACTTAAGGCCCATTCTATTATATTTGTCAAGGGTGGATTCTTATGATCTCTTATGACCCTAAGGCGGACCCTAGCCACTTAAGACCCCGTCCTAGCACGTCAACGTCCATATATATATATATATTCCAAGAAGTACACTTAATACCGGTTTAGGGTAAGCCCACATATAGCCATTTAAGACCCCTCCGGCGGATGCCTCATGATACTACTTAACTGATATTATGATAGTACACTTACGCTGCTTAAGACCTCCCTTAGATGGTTGGTTAATTAAATAGCATGCTACATCCCTAGGTTGGCCCTCACATAGCACTTAGAGTGTAACGACCCGGATTTTCTGCGGCTTTGGTTATCGACGTAAGCCCGACGTCGATAACCAAAACATCGAAAAATCCTGGTAATTAATGAAAGAAATTAGAGGGTGAGGATAGATAAGATAGAACTTATAGAATAGAAGAAGAAGAAGATCATCATCAGAGTAACACGAACCTCACAGCGGAACGAATAACATATAATAGATAACATAACTTTGAAATATAACAGTTATGTATACAATAGCACTTATCAGAGTACAGCACTTACAACACAGCGGAAATAACTATAGCTATATGATCTTGAAGCCTCCTGCTCCAAGCTCTTCCAGTATATCTGTAAAACCCGACTACTTGACTGCCCGTACAAATTTAGGCACCCAAGAGTTTAGGGAAAACAACAAATAAACTCCGGGTCAGTCATGGGACTGGTGTGAGTAAAACAGTTTAAAACAGGTATATGAACAAGTAAACGATATCTCATAAGACCACGCCGCAGAACGGAACGGGTTTTTCCCTTATGAGAATCCAAACATTTTTGCAAAGCAATATCATTCTGATATTATAATAATGTCTAAGTACAAATAAATATCAGTCTAGTAGAAACGCTTGCATCTCACGTTCTACATATATAGTATACAATCAAACTCGCAAGCACGTATTGGGTAATGGATTTCCAACTATGACAAGGTATGGAATCACCTTCCGATCAGTGTACTCTAGGAACGATACACTGGAGTTCAACAAGAACATCTTGCAACTCAGCCACACATGACCGACCACTCATTTCGCTTGAGTGTATCGAATGTAAATCACCAACGGTTGGGATCAGCAACCGTTCCCGTATATATATGGGACAGCATTGATAGATTTAAGAAACAAATGAATATTCTCTAGATAGGTGATTATACACCCTACTTCGGTGCGACCGACTTAGCCATGCTGCCTGCCCGATTTCTGTCATTTACCGGATGATGAGGCTAGAAGCTACGCTTTATCATCACATCAGATTCACTTCGAATGCTACATTGTCAAATCCATCGAAATCACTAATTGACGTTTACAACAGTACATTACGTGTCAGCTAAAAGAAGTTTCCTTCTCCGCTTCCACTCTTGGTACGGTTGAAGAAATCAATGTACGTGACCTTTCTGGAAATGCTCTGTCAGACATCCATCTTCATTCACTTAAAATGTCACATCGTCATACCCGCCAAATCACAAATTGACTTATCCAAAAATAACACGGGTATACAGCTAAGAGAAACGAATTCCTCCGCCACCAAACGTGAATACGTTTGAACAGATCAACTTACGCGATCCATTGGATATACTCCGTCAGACCTTCGTCCATACAAGTTGTCCTGGGACTGGACAAACCGAAGGCACTATTCTGTAAACAGGATAGCCCTTGCATTTTACTTCGTCTTCAATTATCTTTGGCATATATGATTCACGACGCTTATGCCAATACAGAGTGGTTCTTCGGATAATAATCCAACCGGTCTCTCCATATTAACAACGTTAAAATGGTCAAAACTTCGATAGTCGGTGAGTTAACTATCAAAGAAAAACAAGTGTGCAAACAACGATATTATTTCCAAATGGAAATTATATCGAACAAACATCATTTAACATAAATCTCTTTAGTTCATTTATTTACTTATCTCCTGTTTCCCTATATTCTAAATTCTTATTTTCTTTTATCAGAAAACATTTCAGATTCTCGTTTGGAAAACATTTCTAAAACTCCTTTACGATCAAACCTTACCATTTCTTAGTTAAGAAGGAAGTCACTCAAGTTGGGGTATACTTACCTCTCAAACCTTAACTGAACAACGTTATAACTTTGAAATGGCCAAAGTTTATCTTTTAATCTTTAACAACTTCTTTACGCCTTTCTCGAATTCAATTTTACTAATCCACTTCTATATTTAAAACATTGGTTATAACGATAACGTTATAATCCCTACTTTCGAATTATCTAACTTTAATTATAACTTCTATTCTTATTAGTGAATAATTAACCTAACACTTATTTATTTATAAATAAATAAATCTCTATTTAAACACTGGAAAGTATAAGTACTTTCCTGAATTCGATATAATCGAATTTGTCGATTAACTCTCTTCGAGAAATCTCTATTTGATTAACTCTTCTTCGAATAACCTATATTCGATTAACTCCTTCTCGAATAAACGATATTCGAAAATCTCTCTTCGAATAACTAATATTCGATAACTCTTCCTTTTCAAATATCTCATATTTGAAAATCTCACTTCGATTAAACTATAATCGATAACTCCCTTCGATGAAACTAACATCGATAACTCCTTTCGATGAAACTAACATCGATAACTCCTTTCGATGAAACTAACATCGATAACTCCTTTTGATGAAACTAACATCGATAACTCCTTTCGATGAAACTAACATCGATTACTCCTTTTGATGAAACTAACATCGATAACTCCTTTCGATGAAACTAACATCGATTACTCCTTTTGATGAAACTAACATCGATTTATTTAACTCGACGAACTTAACTCGACTAACTTAACTTACTTGGTTCGACCAATTCGATTCAATTAACTAGGCTCGACTAACTTGGTTTATTTAACTCAACTTGATTTACTCCTATCGAATAACTAATATTCGATTTAACTCCATTTAACTCTATTCGAATAACTACTATTCGATTAACTCTATTTAACTCCATTCGCTTGACTCTAGATCGCAGCGATCACAATGGTTACGCCTGATTCCCTCAGGAAACATCCGACCGCCTTAGGCTATTTGCAGCCCTGCGAATTACGCTAACAGTCGTGCTAAATGGCATATTATTTGGATTAACTCTAACTGATTAACTCTATTGGTTTAACTCTAACTGATTACTCTAATTGGTTAACTCTAACTGATTACTCTAACTGATTAATTCTAACTGATTAACTCTAACTGGTTAACTCAAATCGATTAATTCTAACTGATTAACTCTATTTGACTAACTCGACTCGACTAACCCCTTTCGAATAACATATTCGATTAACTAACTTCGAATACCATATTTGATTTCTCCTTTCGAATGTCTATATTCGATTGACTAACTTCGAATACCATATTCGATTAACTTCTTCGAATGTCTATATTCGATTAACTAACTTCGAATACCATATTCGATTTCTCCTTTCGAATGTCTATATTCGATTAACTAACTTCGAATACCATATTCGATTAACTTCTTCGAATAACCTATATTCGATTAACTTCTTCCTTTTCAAATATCTCATATTTAAAAATCTTACTTTCGAATAAACTATATTCGAAAATCTCTTTTCGAATAACTCTTCCTTTCAAATATCTCATATTTAAAAATCTTACTTTCAAATAAACTATATTCGAAAATCTCTTCGATGAAACTACCATCGATAACTCATTTCGATGAAACTAACATCGATAACTCCTTTCGATGAAACTAACATCGATAACTCCTTTCGATGAAATTAACATCGATTTATTTAACTCGACGAACTTAACTCGACTAACTTAACTTGACTCGACTAACTCGACTTACTTGGTTCGACCAATTCGATTCGATTAACTAGGCTCGACTAACTTGGCCGAACCACCTGATCAACTCAACTTATTTAACTTAACTGGTTTTACTTGGTTTGACTAACTCAGTTTATTAACTCGACTGACTAATTCAACTCGATTAACCTAACTTGATTTACTTATCTCGATTAACTGAACTAATCACTTTGATTAACTCGACTAATTCACTTTGGTTAACTTAACCAATTCACTTAACTAATTCACTTAGTTTAGCTTAACTAATTCACTTAACTCCTGTCGAATAAACTATATCCGATAACTCCTCTAACTCTATTCAAATAAACTATATTCGATTAACTCTTTTTCCTTTATTCGAATAAACTATATTCGATTAACTCTTTTTCCTTTATTCGAATAAACTATATTCGATTAACTAACTTCGAATACCATATTCGATTAACTAACTTTCGAATACCATATTCGATTAACTAACTTTCGAATACCATATTCGATTAACTAACTTTCGAATACCATATTCGATTAACTAACTTCGAATACCATATTCGATTAACTAACTTCGAATACCCTATTCGATTAACTAACTTTCGAATACCATATTCGATTAACTAACTTTCGAATACCATATTCGATTAACTAACTTCGAATACCATATTCGATTTACTTTATTCACTTTATAAAGATTTCCTTTTTAACAATGTTTTATTCATTGGAAAAGATTTACTTTTAAATAACGGCTCTACACTTTAAAAAATGATTTCCTTTTTATAATGTTTCCCTTATAAACCCATTTCCTTTTTATTAACTCTATTTATTTTCTAAATATTCCCCTTTCAATTCTATTTGTAAATGGTTTACAAATATTTCTTTTCTCTATTTTATTCTATTTGCAAATGGTTTGCAAATATTTCATTTTCAAATTTATTCTTAAAAATATTCTAACTCCTTAACTTTCCGGGAAAATTCGCCATAACCTCCTTTATAACGGGAGCATCGGGAAAATCCCCAAACCCGCCACACAGGCCTTTCCATTCAAAAGAAAATGTTTTGAAATTATTTCCTTTTTGAATATCTCCTATAAATATCCCAATTTATAAATATTCCTTATTTATAAATATTCCACTTTATAAATATTCTATTTTTCAATATCACTTTGAAAAATCTCTTTCATCTACATTCCGGTATGTCATGGTATTTAATCATATCAAATCACGATGTTCAATATCGTCCATACACACACAATCAACAACAGGTTATAATTCACATCATATATCAAAATATATGAAAAACAATAAAATAACTGTTGAGGAATCCAGTCGGATTCCTCCAACCTGTTTCCCTGCATCCACAGATGTTACACAGTATAATATACATCAATTTCATCCCAACATGAAATATACTGATAATCAAAATCCATATTTGATTGACGGTTTTCTATATATAACTATATCTACGTTTTCAATCAAATCTATTTAACAGTCCAATTTAACAGTCCAATTTAACAATCAATACACAGAAATCAATCATTAAAAATAAAGTACAGTTTTATACGAATATAAACTAAACAGAGTTAGTGAGATTTACTCACATTGGACGATCATCGTTAATAACGATAACCATCGCTTGATTCAGACGGACAATTTATTTCGCCATAAATTGTAACGGACTCCAATTGACTCGCGGTCAGTTCCATTGTGGAGTGCTCGTCCATACGATCCCAACGGATCTGACGGTTCGTGATTCTGATTTCATATGGTCGAGATATAGTGGTTACAAGCTATGATACAATTAAATAAATATAAACTTGGATTTTAATTAAACTCGGGCCTTATACCTTCATCCCGGCCCACTACCAAGCCCATGAACCCCTTAAAAACCGGACCCGCTCGTTCTCATCTCTCCCAAACCAGAACTCCCGTAAGCTTCCTCCTTTTACAGCCATTCACGCAAAAACACTTCACCACAATTCGATCGATACTCCAAAATAAAACCACCATACAACTCGTCATCAACATCTCATCGCCTCCGACACCAGCACAAGCACCACGGCCTCTCCCTGTTGACCGCGACGGCTGCCCGTTCGAGCACAGAGCAGGGATCGTGCGTCACCAATTTCAACCGAGCTTTGCTACGATCTCCCAACCGAAGCTGCTCCTTGCCATACGTTCAAATCCGCCCTTGAATTTGCCAAATCCTCAGCCCATTCGAAGAATTTGGAAGCCCTAGCTTCACTGTGATGTTTCAGAGCACCAGCGAACAAGCACCGAAGTCCTCCAGATTAACACCAGTCGAACTGAATTCGCATACGAGTCCCATTGAAGGGGTTTCAAGATTTATAGAATTTTATTTTGATTTTACTTGAATTATTGAAGATGAACTTTCAGGTTTTATCATGAGAGAAGTGGCGGCCTAAAATTTCCATTGACCAGAGAACGTATTAGGGTTTAGGAGAAAGTTAGTGAGGGGTATTTATAGACCACAAAAATATCTAGATATTTTTATAGAGGAATATTCCCGGTATATTCTCATTTATATATTCATCTTTGCCTTCTAAAAATCCGTGTGATCACACACGATGCCCAAAAATCACAAAACTGGACATGCAGCTACAGTTCGACATTGCGGTCCCAACGAAACTGGTTTCGTCGAATCCCGACTCCGTATGCTCACACAGCGTATTTTTAACTGTCAAAATACTGACTGTTTTACACTCTAAAAATCCGTACGGCTACACAGTGCCTCTAAAAATCACGAAACTGGAAATCTAACAACTATTTGACATTGCGGATCCAACAAAACTAGTTTTATCGAATTCCGACTTTGTTTGCAAAAGTGGCTTATTTTTACAGCTCTGAATGACCCATTTAAATATATAAATATATTTAAATAATTAAATTAAATAAAAATAAATTTATATTATCGTATATCTTCACATATGATATCGTCCGGCTCCAGAATATCATATCAGAATATACAGTTTGATATTTCAGATTCCAGATTATCTCGATATTCAGTTTATACTGAAAATCCATTTATAACGTATATAAAGCGTCGCAAATTATAAAGGAATTTCATAGCGACTTTTCTGAAATTAGATTTGGACGTAACTCAAAATCTACACGACGAAATCCCGATTTTTCTCTTCCACTAGAAAGATATACTCCACCAGCTCCACACGTTTCTTGTTTCACAGAAATCCGACTTAAAACGAATCCTGTACATTCAGTTGAAGTTCAAATCGCCAAATAGCGAACTACCGCGTCGTTACGCGCTCGATTTTAATTAAAATATAATTATACGTTCAAACTGTCGTCGATTGAATATATTCGTTATTATATTTCGAATCGAAACTCCACCAAATCACATATGCTATTCAATTCACATGATATTGTGAATTTCACTATATTCCGACTATTTCGACATTGTAATATATTATTATATTATAATTATTAATTAAATATTCAATATTATTTAATTCACGTTCTCGATATCGATAAATCGATATTTAATAATTAAATAAATAAATTATTCAACAGCTAAAAATGCGGGTCACTACAATCTTCCCCCCTTAATAAAATTTCGTCCTCGAAATTGCTAAGCTAGGGGATGACCCTATCTTCTGGGTAAAAATTTATCTGTTTACCTCTTGTCTCCGGTTTCAACTGAACCAATTAATATCCTCTAAAATATTAATTTATTTCGACTAACTAAATTTTCAAAAATTCTGAAAATTTTCTAACACCTTAACTTTTCGAAAATTTTTGCCAGCACCTCCTTTGTACTGGTCAATATCTCAAACTCCAACTCTCCTCTCTGGGCCTTCTCCAACCCAAAAGAAAATCAAACAGCCAAGCGGCTTGCCAATTCGGCTCATAAATCTCATATCCATATATAATATAAACCGGTACCTTTTTGTCGGGAATATCAACTCTATCACTTCCATATGCTATCAACTCAGCATATACCAGTGTTATTTCCATCAAATTCCAATCAGTTCATATCCTCAAAACCAAATCGAATTTCATTCGAACCCGAATATCAAATTTCAAATTCTTAACTCATCAACCCAATTCCATAACATATTATCCTCTAATCCAATTCAATTCCATTTAACTCAGTTCAAGTTAAATTTCAATTCATTTTTCTCTCAATTTTACCATCTCAATCTCATTAACTTCATTAGCTAAATTTTAATTCCAGAACTTAAATTCCTGGGTCTATTTCAAATCAATTTGAAATCATAATTCCAATTCAAAACATTTGAATTTCTAAACCACTTGTTTTCTCAAAACAATTCAAAAACAAAACCTTTGGTAGTAGTCCGTCACTTAGAACTCGAAAATGAACACTGATGATGTCGCGATTCATCATCAGAATCTATTTTCCAGCTATCGAAGTGAGTTCAATACTATATCACCTTCAGTTTGAAAAACATTTTCAAAATCTCCCAGGAACTTAAAATTTCCTTATTTTAATTCCAATCTGATTTAAATTCAGATTTTTCTTCATTTTATTTCATATACTTTATTTATATGAATTCTGATTAGTCATTTATAATCATTTTACTTTTTTTTTTAATCTTACTCGATTATAATAACAACCAACACAACCAATATACTATATCAAATATATTCGGGAAAAATTATTCCATTTACCCTCTTTCAAAACATACCATGACGGTTCATCGTATTCGAGTGTTTAGTAACCCCCATCGATACAGTGGATCAAACCGATCGACCAGAATTCACAAACAACTCAACCAATAAAACTCCACAATATAAAATCATTTTATATTAACTAACAAATACGTTCACTCGTATATATACACTCAAACTCAGTCTAGGATATTACTAATCCCATCTTTACTGAATCACGCCACAGAGCCAAGGTAATAACTAAACCAATGCTCTGATACCAACTGTAACGACCCGGATTTTCTGCGGCTTTGGTTATCGACGTAAGCCCGACGTCGATAACCAAAACATCGAAAAATCCCGGTAATTAATGAAAGAAATTAGAGGGTGAGGATAGATAAGATAGAACTTATAGAATAGAAGAAGAAGAAGATCATCATCAGAGTAACACGAACCTCACAGCGGAACGAATAACATATAATAGATAACATAACTTTGAAATATAACAGTTATGTATACAATAGCACTTATCAGAGTACAGCACTTACAACACAGCGGAAATAACTATAGCTATATGATCTTGAAGCCTCCTGCTCCAAGCTCTTCCAGTATATCTGTAAAACCCGACTACTTGAATGCCCGTACAAATTTAGGCACCCAAGAGTTTAGGGAAAACAACAAATAAACTCCGGGTCAGTCATGGGACTGGTGTGAGTAAAACAGTTTAAAACAGGTATATGAACAAGTAAACGATATCTCATAAGACCACGCCGCAGAACGGAACGGGTTTTTCCCTTATGAGAATCCAAACATTTTTGCAAAGCAATATCATTCTGATATTATAATAATGTCTAAGTACAAATAAATATCAGTCTAGTAGAAACGCTTGCATCTCACGTTCTACATATATAGTATACAATCAAACTCGCAAGCACGTATTGGGTAATGGATTTCCAACTATGACAAGGTATGGAATCACCTTCCGATCAGTGTACTCTAGGAACGATACACTGGAGTTCAACAAGAACATCTTGCAACTCAGCCACACATGACCGACCACTCATTTCGCTTGAGTGTATCGAATGTAAATCACCAACGGTTGGGATCAGCAACCGTTCCCGTATATATATGGGACAGCATTGATAGATTTAAGAAACAAATGAATATTCTCTAGATAGGTGATTATACACCCTACTTCGGTGCGACCGACTTAGCCATGCTGCCTGCCCGATTTCTGTCATTTACCGGATGATGAGGCTAGAAGCTACGCTTTATCATCACATCAGATTCACTTCGAATGCTACATTGTCAAATCCATCGAAATCACTAATTGACGTTTACAACAGTACATTACGTGTCAGCTAAAAGAAGTTTCCTTCTCCGCTTCCACTCTTGGTACGGTTGAAGAAATCAATGTACGTGACCTTTCTGGAAATGCTCTGTCAGACATCCATCTTCATTCACTTAAAATGTCACATCGTCATACCCGCCAAATCACAAATTGACTTATCCAAAAATAACACGGGTATACAGCTAAGAGAAACGAATTCCTCCGCCACCAAACGTGAATACGTTTGAACAGATCAACTTACGCGATCCATTGGATATACTCCGTCAGACCTTCGTCCATACAAGTTGTCCTGGGACTGGACAAACCGAAGGCACTATTCTGTAAACAGGATAGCCCTTGCATTTTACTTCGTCTTCAATTATCTTTGGCATATATGATTCACGACGCTTATGCCAATACAGAGTGGTTCTTCGGATAATAATCCAACCGGTCTCTCCATATTAACAACGTTAAAATGGTCAAAACTTCGATAGTCGGTGAGTTAACTATCAAAGAAAAACAAGTGTGCAAACAACGATATTATTTCCAAATGGAAATTATATCGAACAAACATCATTTAACATAAATCTCTTTAGTTCATTTATTTACTTATCTCCTGTTTCCCTATATTCTAAATTCTTATTTTCTTTTATCAGAAAACATTTCAGATTCTCGTTTGGAAAACATTTCTAAAACTCCTTTACGATCAAACCTTACCATTTCTTAGTTAAGAAGGAAGTCACTCAAGTTGGGGTATACTTACCTCTCAAACCTTAACTGAACAACGTTATAACTTTGAAATGGCCAAAGTTTATCTTTTAATCTTTAACAACTTCTTTACGCCTTTCTCGAATTCAATTTTACTAATCCACTTCTATATTTAAAACATTGGTTATAACGATAACGTTATAATCCCTACTTTCGAATTATCTAACTTTAATTATAACTTCTATTCTTATTAGTGAATAATTAACCTAACACTTATTTATTTATAAATAAATAAATCTCTATTTAAACACTGGAAAGTATAAGTACTTTCCTGAATTCGATATAATCGAATTTGTCGATTAACTCTCTTCGAGAAATCTCTATTTGATTAACTCTTCTTCGAATAACCTATATTCGATTAACTCCTTCTCGAATAAACGATATTCGAAAATCTCTCTTCGAATAACTAATATTCGATAACTCTTCCTTTTCAAATATCTCATATTTGAAAATCTCACTTCGATTAAACTATAATCGATAACTCCCTTCAATGAAACTAACATCGATAACTCCTTTCGATGAAACTAACATCGATAACTCCTTTCGATGAAACTAACATCGATAACTCCTTTTGATGAAACTAACATCGATAACTCCTTTCGATGAAACTAACATCGATTACTCCTTTTGATGAAACTAACATCGATAACTCCTTTCGATGAAACTAACATCGATTACTCCTTTTGATGAAACTAACATCGATTTATTTAACTCGACGAACTTAACTCGACTAACTTAACTTACTTGGTTCGACTAATTCGATTCAATTAACTAGGCTCGACTAACTTGGTTTATTTAACTCAACTTGATTTACTCCTATCGAATAACTAATATTCGATTTAACTCCATTTAACTCTATTCGAATAACTACTATTCGATTAACTCTATTTAACTCCATTCGCTTGACTCTAGATCGCAGCGATCACAATGGTTACGCCTGATTCCCTCAGGAAACATCCGACCGCCTTAGGCTATTTGCAGCCCTGCGAATTACGCTAGCAGTCGTGCTAAATGGCATATTATTTGGATTAACTCTAACTGATTAACTCTATTGGTTTAACTCTAACTGATTACTCTAATTGGTTAACTCTAACTGATTACTCTAACTGATTAATTCTAACTGATTAACTCTAACTGGTTAACTCAAATCGATTAATTCTAACTGATTAACTCTATTTGACTAACTCGACTCGACTAACCCCTTTCGAATAACATATTCGATTAACTAACTTCGAATACCATATTTGATTTCTCCTTTCGAATGTCTATATTCGATTGACTAACTTCGAATACCATATTCGATTAACTTCTTCGAATGTCTATATTCGATTAACTAACTTCGAATACCATATTCGATTTCTCCTTTCGAATGTCTATATTCGATTAACTAACTTCGAATACCATATTCGATTAACTTCTTCGAATAACCTATATTCGATTAACTTCTTCCTTTTCAAATATCTCATATTTAAAAATCTTACTTTCGAATAAACTATATTCGAAAATCTCTTTTCGAATAACTCTTCCTTTCAAATATCTCATATTTAAAAATCTTACTTTCGAATAAACTATATTCGAAAATCTCTTCGATGAAACTACCATCGATAACTCATTTCGATGAAACTAACATCGATAACTCCTTTCGATGAAACTAACATCGATAACTCCTTTCGATGAAATTAACATCGATTTATTTAACTCGACGAACTTAACTCGACTAACTTAACTTGACTCGACTAACTCGACTTACTTGGTTCGACCAATTCGATTCGATTAACTAGGCTCGACTAACTTGGCCGAACCACCTGATCAACTCAACTTATTTAACTTAACTGGTTTTACTTGGTTTGACTAACTCAGTTTATTAACTCGACTGACTAATTCAACTCGATTAACCTAACTTGATTTACTTATCTCGATTAACTGAACTAATCACTTTGATTAACTCGACTAATTCACTTTGGTTAACTTAACCAATTCACTTAACTAATTCACTTAGTTTAGCTTAACTAATTCACTTAACTCCTGTCGAATAAACTATATTCGATAACTCCTCTAACTCTATTCGAATAAACTATATTCGATTAACTCTTTTTCCTTTATTCGAATAAACTATATTCGATTAACTCTTTTTCCTTTATTCGAATAAACTATATTCGATTAACTAACTTCGAATACCATATTCGATTAACTAACTTTCGAATACCATATTCGATTAACTAACTTTCGAATACCATATTCGATTAACTAACTTTCGAATACCATATTCGATTAACTAACTTCGAATACCATATTCGATTAACTAACTTCGAATACCCTATTCGATTAACTAACTTTCGAATACCATATTCGATTAACTAACTTTCGAATACCATATTCGATTAACTAACTTCGAATACCATATTCGATTTACTTTATTCACTTTATAAAGATTTCCTTTTTAACAATGTTTTATTCATTGGAAAAGATTTACTTTTAAATAACGGTTCTACACTTTAAAAAATGATTTCCTTTTTATAATGTTTCCCTTATAAACCCATTTCCTTTTTATTAACTCTATTTATTTTCTAAATATTCCCCTTTCAATTCTATTTGTAAATGGTTTACAAATATTTCTTTTCTCTATTTTATTCTATTTGCAAATGGTTTGCAAATATTTCATTTTCAAATTTATTCTTAAAAATATTCTAACTCCTTAACTTTCCGGGAAAATTCGCCATAACCTCCTTTATAACGGGAGCATCGGGAAAATCCCCAAACCCGCCACACAGGCCTTTCCATTCAAAAGAAAATGTTTTGAAATTATTTCCTTTTTGAATATCTCCTATAAATATCCCAATTTATAAATATTCCTTATTTATAAATATTCCACTTTATAAATATTCTATTTTTCAATATCACTTTGAAAAATCTCTTTCATCTACATTCCGGTATGTCATGGTATTTAATCATATCAAATCACGATGTTCAATATCGTCCATACACACACAATCAACAACAGGTTATAATTCACATCATATATCAAAATATATGAAAAACAATAAAATAACTGTTGAGGAATCCAGTCGGATTCCTCCAACCTGTTTCCCTGCATCCACATATGTTACACAGTATAATATACATCAATTTCATCCCAACATGAAATATACTGATAATCAGAATCCATATTTGATTGACGGTTTTCTATATATAACTATATCTACGTTTTCAATCAAATCTATTTAACAGTCCAATTTAACAGTCCAATTTAACAATCAATACACAGAAATCAATCATTAAAAATAAAGTACAGTTTTATACGAATATAAACTAAACAGAGTTAGTGAGATTTACTCACATTGGACGATCATCGTTAATAACGATAACCATCGCTTGATTCAGACGGACAATTTATTTCGCCATAAATTGTAACGGACTCCAATTGACTCGCGGTCAGTTCCATTGTGGAGTGCTCGTCCATACGATCCCAACGGATCTGACGGTTCGTGATTCTGATTTCATATGGTCGAGATATAGCGGTTACAAGCTATGATACAATTAAATAAATATAAACTTGGATTTTAATTAAACTCGGGCCTTATACCTTCATCCCGGCCCACTACCAAGCCCATGAACCCCTTAAAAACCGGACCCGCTCGTTCTCATCTCTCCCAAACCAGAACTCCCGTAAGCTTCCTCCTTTTACAGCCATTCACGCAAAAACACTTCACCACAATTCGATCGATACTCCAAAATAAAACCACCATACAACTCGTCATCAACATCTCATCGCCTCCGACACCAGCACAAGCACCACGGCCTCTCCCTGTTGACCGCGACGGCTGCCCGTTCGAGCACAGAGCAGGGATCGTGTGTCACCAATTTCAACCGAGCTTTGCTACGATCTCCCAACCGAAGCTGCTCCTTGCCATACGTTCAAATCCGCCCTTGAATTTGCCAAATCCTCAGCCCATTCGAAGAATTTGGAAGCCCTAGCTTCACTGTGATGTTTCAGAGCACCAGCGAACAAGCACCGAAGTCCTCCAGATTAACACCAGTCGAACTGAATTCGCATACGAGTCCCATTGAAGGGGTTTCAAGATTTATAGAATTTTATTTTGATTTTACTTGAATTATTGAAGATGAACTTTCAGGTTTTATCATGAGAGAAGTGGCGGCCTAAAATTTCCATTGACCAGAGAACGTATTAGGGTTTAGGAGAAAGTTAGTGAGGGGTATTTATAGACCACAAAAATATCTAGATATTTTTATAGAGGAATATTCCCGGTATATTCTCATTTATATATTCATCTTTGCCTTCTAAAAATCCGTGTGATCACACACGATGCCCAAAAATCACAAAACTGGACATGCAGCTACAGTTCGACATTGCGGTCCCAACGAAACTGGTTTCGTCGAATCCCGACTCCGTATGCTCACACAGCGTATTTTTAACTGTCAAAATACTGACTGTTTTACACTCTAAAAATCCGTACGGCTACACAGTGCCTCTAAAAATCACGAAACTGGAAATCTAACAACTATTTGACATTGCGGATCCAACAAAACTAGTTTTATCAAATTCCGACTTTGTTTGCAAAAGTGGCTTATTTTTACAGCTCTGAATGACCCATTTAAATATATAAATATATTTAAATAATTAAATTAAATAAAAATAAATTTATATTATCGTATATCTTCACATATGATATCGTCCGGCTCCAGAATATCATATCAGAATATACAGTTTGATATTTCAGATTCCAGATTATCTCGATATTCAGTTTATACTGAAAATCCATTTATAACGTATATAAAGCGTCGCAAATTATAAAGGAATTTCATAGCGACTTTTCTGAAATTAGATTTGGACGTAACTCAAAATCTACACGACGAAATCCCGATTTTTCTCTTCCACTAGAAAGATATACTCCACCAGCTCCACACGTTTCTTGTTTCACAGAAATCCGACTTAAAACGAATCCTGTACATTCAGTTGAAGTTCAAATCGCCAAATAGCGAACTACCGCGTCATTACGCGCTCGATTTTAATTAAAATATAATTATACGTTCAAACTGTCGTCGATTGAATATATTCGTTATTATATTTCGAATCGAAACTCCACCAAATCACATATGCTATTCAATTCACATGATATTGTGAATTTCACTATATTCCGACTATTTCGACATTGTAATATATTATTATATTATAATTATTAATTAAATATTCAATATTATTTAATTCACGTTCTCGATATCGATAAATCGATATTTAATAATTAAATAAATAAATTATTCAACAGCTAAAAATGCGGGTCACTACATAGAGGAAGTGGGAAATCCGGTAAATTACCCAACTCCATTGTTGTAATCTCCCGGTTTTCATCTAGCTTTTGTTTAATAATAACTATTGATTTTAATAATATAATTAAAATAAAAATAGGTTTATTAAACAAACTAAAAAATTATAATCATATGGGTAAATATATAAGTATATGTATATACTAGTAATGTGTAAATTTAGTTATGTTTTAACTTGAAAACATAATAGAAGTTGCAATAACAAAACCTTAAACCTATACATGAATGTATAACAATATATATATATATATATATATATATATTAGGTTAATGGATGTAAAGCAAATATAAATGGTTATGTTTTAACTTGAAAACATAATATAAGTTTACAACAAAAAGAAACATGAATCATAACATACCTTTTATGCTAACATTTAATTTCTTTAAAATGAACTTTGGGTTAGAAACAAATATGGACAGTAAAGAGGACTGATGATAGCAAACATAAGTATCGAAGAATGATTTTAAAAACAAATATCCATGTCATTGAACACAACCCGTTTGGTAAAATGCCACAACCATAAAATAACAAAGGAAATGCATGTAACAACAAGACAAAAGAGAAGAAAGGTCAATACCCTTAATATGATTTAACCCAAAATAGTATATCTAAGATAAAAAAGAACCATCACCTAAAAACTAGCAAGACAAGAATGCAAGTATAAAAATCATTTAAGCAAAATATCAGGCAAACAAAACCAATTAATATTGCAATCAAAATTAGGGGAAATATTGACCATTCGCAAGCATTGAATGAAGTTATGGTTTGGAGATATCATGCTTCTAGAAGGAGAGGCTAAGGACAAAAGAATAGGAAATATCTTAGTAAATAATCCATTTCTTCATGCATAGCATTCCGAGAAACATGTGTATAGGATTAGAAAAAGGGTAAGTCTAATTAGCTAGTGTACTGTAACGTTATACAAATAGAAACCAAATCCTAAAATTAAGGAGAGGGTAGAATTGTTTAATAATTAAAGCTTGGCTATATATAGTACCTTAAAACCCATGCATCTTCCTCACACTAAAATACTGAGATCAGGAAATAGCAGGAAAAAGGAGAACATCTAGGTGAGTAAACACTCTTCTTTTACTTTTTTTTAAAACATATTCTTGAATGATACACTGTTTTGAATCATATACATGCATTGATCTATCAGTTGATGATATATTACATCCATTAAAACCAGACACTTGAGTTATATGCCCAGTGGAAGCAGGGACGGAGGCAGGGGGTAAGTAGGGGCCATGGCTCCCCACCCTTGATTTAAAAATGTTAGAATTTCTTTTAACCCTATTAATACAAAAATGATCATTTTTAAGGCAATTTTATTAGTATTGACACAATATTTTGTCTAAAACTTGATAATATGAGACAATATAGGTTGAAATTAAGATAGATTTCGGATAGACTAGTATAAAAAAAATGCCCCCCCCCTTCGAATTCGCCTCCTGCTGAGTCAATTCCTGGCTCTGTCCTTGAGTGGAAGTCTTGTTTCCTTTGTAAAATCATCTCTGTATGATTTCACTAGTGACACATATCACTCTGTTAAATTTAAAAATCCACAACTTCGATCTCAGGGAGTTATAAGATTTGTATTTTATATCAATGTTGCTTGTTTAGCCTTGTAATGAAGTTTAAAAATAATTTCAATTTAAATAGGTCGGTATATTCACATACATTGGTAGAAATACAGTAAGGGGGTATGAAAACCGAAAATCTCGAATAGCATAATATTGAAATTCAATTATATGATCTTGTTCATCGTTCGATAATAGGAATTTTAATGGTTAAATCATGATTTTTAGTGGTAGGAATATCGTGAAATACTGAGATCATCAGAAAAGGAAAATTTGGGGTTTTACGATGGTCTAAATGGTCGGAGACCACGTGATTGGCACTGGAGGGTCTTGGAGAGGAGTAGATCAAGGGAATAATGATCAATTATTTTTCCATGGTGGGGTTTGTGCGAACGAGGGCGTTTTGGGTTGTGTACTTGCGTCTTGGGTCAGGTCACTGTAACGTTGAACTACTCCTCGATGCGAGCATCGAGTTGGACGATATTGGTGGTGGAGGTGGAGGCATATGTTGGATTCAACCAGATGGAGTTGGATGTTCATCGGTGGAGGAGGGTGGCCGCAAAAGGTGGATTCTTGGATCGCACTTTTTGAGTAAAAATGGAGATGAACGGTGAAATTTCGATGGGGGGTGGCGGCGAGCAACGCTGGGTGAGGGAATGGAAATGGCATGAGATTTGGAGTTTGCAGGGACGATCAGAAGAAGGTAATGGCCAGTGGTGGGTGTGTGCATGTGCACCACGTGTACGTGTGTCCAAATGGGAGTTCAGCAACACAAAGAAGAAGGAGAAGTGATGCAACAGGTGGCTTGATGGGTTTGGCTATTATAGGCATACTGAGTGGATTCAAAACAATGGGAACAAAGTAAAATGGGGATGGTTGGGGGTTTAGGATTTAGAAGGAGAATCAGCGAGGTTAGAAGAAGTAGCAGGGAAAAGGAAATTGAAGAAGGGGGAGGACGAAACCAATAGTGTACTCATGGGCTTGGAGCAAATTGAGCCAAAGTATTAAGCTAGAGTTTTAAACTAGTAAAGATTAAATAAGAGGTGGTAGGTTTGGGCCATAGGAAGTGGGCTTCAGGCTTGAATAAAAGGATAATAGGATAAATTAGAATAAAAGAGAAGTGGAGAGAAGGAAATATAGGATTAAATGGAAAAGATAAAAATAAACGAAGAAGTGAATAAACAGGAACTAAAGAAGAGAGGACGGCAAGGATGGATCAGAGTGCTCATGAGTTTTTGGGTTAAAGAAATTGGGTCGGACAATTTTTAAGGTAAAAGAAGAAAATGAAGAGAGGGTTAAGGTAATCGGGACAAGGGTTTTTACAAGTAAAATTTAAAGAAATGAAAAATATAACATAAGGAAAAGTAGGAAATAAATAAAGGAAATTTTATAATATTTTTCAAATAAAATAAGAAGAAAAATATAAAATAAAAAGAAGGGTTTTGGTTTAAAGGAAGCCAAACATTTTGGGCGGTGGAAGGGAAGACATTAGAAGAGGAGATAGACCGTAGTAGCTTGGATTAAAAGGGGTTTTCAACATGATTGAAAATAAAACAAAAAGGAAATAATAAAATAGAAATTAGTATAAATTAAATTAATAATGTTTGTTAGAAATAAGGAGACAATTTACAAGTGAGACAAAAAGGTATAAATTGCAAATAATTGTCATATAAGCAACCTGGCATTTTTGAATGAAGTACTATGTGCGAAGCACATGCTTTAATTGTTCGTTTATAAAAGATAATCAAAATGTCTGGATTTAAACAATGCAGACATATACCATTCTATTTGGTTGAATATCATAAAATAAAGGTTATATAAAATGAATTATATTAATCCAATTCATTTTAGGCTTATAACTATTTCTTTAAAGAAATATTGAGATCAAGTGAATATTGAAAGTAATTCTTAAGTATCAACTGATAGTAAAAGACATTACGTAAATCCTTTCGAAGAGGCTGGAATTATATTCCACTTCGATTCGAATTATACGTCGCGTGTTAGAAATATTGAAGATAATTGAAGATGGAGATATGCAAGGACTATTTTAATTTACAGAATAGTGCCTTCGGTTTGTCCAGTCCCAGGACAACTTGTATGGAAGAATGTCTGACAGAGTATTTTGTGGAAATCAATTAGTGATTTCTGATGGTTTTGATAATGTGGCATTCAAAGTGAGTGGTGACCAGAAGTTTTAGAAGATAACATAGCCTCAAGCCTCACAACCAGGGAAAGACAGAAATCGGGAAGGCAGCATGGCTAGGTGGGTCATTCCCAAGCAGGGTGTATTATCACCATCTAGAGAAATTCCTTTTGTCTTCTTAATCTATATTTCGCTACTGCAGCCTTCGGGACGGTTGGCTAGCTACCACCGTGGGGTGATAATATATTCGCTACACTCAAGCTAAATGAGTAGGCGGTCATGTATGGCCGGGTTACAAGACGTTCTTGTTGAACCCCAGTGTATCCCCTCTAGAGTACACTGATCGACAGGTGGTCCGATACCTTGTCTGTTGGAATATAGTCTCCAATAAGAGCCCGCGGTTTTTGATTTTATATTATATAAATGGAGCATGAGAAGCAAGCGTTCCGCTAGTGGTTATTTATTTGATACAAACTATTATAATATCAAATGATTTTGATATCAAAAATGTTTTGGGTTACAGTAAGGTAAAAACCGTCCATGTTTATGTGTGAGCTGATTTTACTATTATCTTTTCTTTTGAAAGGTTTTTCTAAGGTTAAATCAATCTGTTCTCATAAGGAGATAAACCGTTCTTGCTTCTAATCTGCTTTAAAATTGTTTACTCACACCAGTGCCATGACTGACGTAGAGTTTATTTTTCTGTGTTTTCCTAAACTCTTGGGTACTCACACTTGTTATGGGTGGACAAGTGATATAGGTGACTAATGGAAATCCTTTGAAGTATTATGGAGTACGAGTCCAGGAACCCGTCTAGTAGTTATATCTATCTCTAAATATCCAGTTTGCATTGAATTGGTAATCACGAATGATGATGTATTACGATGATGATGTACTATTATATTGTACTATGATGCATCAGCCGTGTTATGTAATATATTATGTATTTTGTGAAATTCCGCTGTGAGATTCTGATGTTTTGTTTAGTTCCATTCTCTATCAATTCTATTTCTTTATTAATGGCACGACTTCCGAGATCATCGAAAGTCGCACCATTACAGTTTGTATCAGAGCATATGGTTTACCGAATACCTGGGTTTTGGGTAAGTATTGAGAGAGCGTATTTTTAGAAACTATTATAGTATAGGTCGACCCTAGTTATCGACTTAAGTCAGCCCTAAAAATATCTTCCGATTGAGTTATTAACTATCAAATCGTATACTTGGATAGTTGAAAATGAGCTCTCGTGGAAGAAGAGGCTGAGGAGCAAGTAGGACAACCGTAACAACCAAAGGAAGGAGCCATCAACTTCTGGGGATGTAAAAGGAAAAGGAATCGTGAAAGGTACCTTAAATTTTAATAAAAGGATTTAAAATGATTAGGGTCAGCCTTAGGATAAGTTAAATAACATTGAATTAAATTTAGAAAAATATCCAGTAAATAAAATTGGTTCTTCCTAGTAATAAAATTAGACTTGAGTTATTAATTAGATATGAACTCATGTCAGTTATGTACACTGATTTTATAATAAAATCAAAATTTTGGATTCTAGAAATAAAGAAAACTAATAAGAAGTATGTTTGGAAAGTGCGGTGGATAATTACGAATGTGTATTTATTTAATTTTAGTTAAAACTGAAATCTACCCGTATCTCTTTAATTTCGAGGATGAAATTCTTTTAAGGGGGGTAGATTGTAATGTCCCAGTTTTCAGCTAGCTTTTGATTAATAATAATTATTGGATTTAATGAGATAATTAAAATAAAAATAGGTTTACTAAAACAAACTAAAACAATTATAATCATATGGGTAAATATATAAGTATATGTATACACTAATAATGTGTATATTTAGTTATGTTTTAACTTGAAAACATAATAGAAGTTGCAATAACAAAACCTTAAACATATACATGAATGCATAAAAAAAAAATAAGTTAATGGATGTAACGCATATATATGGTTATGTTTTAACTTATAAACATAATATAAGTTTACAACAAAAAGAAACATGAATCATAACATACCTTTTTATGTTAACATTTAATTGCTCTAAAAATGAACTTTGGGTTAGAAACAAATATGGACAGTAAAGAGGACTGATGACAGCAAACATAAGTATCAAAGAATGTTTTTAAAAACAAGTACCCATGTCATTGAACACAACCCATTTGGTAAAATGCCACAACCGTAAAATAACAAAGGAAATACATGTAACAATAAGACAAAAGAGAAGCAAAGTTAATACTCTTAATATGATTTAACCCAAAATAGTATAGCTAAGATAGGAAAGAACCATCACCTAAAAACAACCAAGACAAGAATGCAAGTATAAAACTCATTTAAGAAAAATATCAGGAAAACAAAACCATTTAATATTACAGTCAAAATCAGGGGAAATATTGACCATACGCAAGCATTAAATGAAGTTATGGTTTGGAGATATCATGCTTCTAGAAGAAGAGGCTAAGGACAAAAGAATAGGAAAGATCTTAGTTAATAATCCATTTCTTCATGCATAGCTTTCCTAGAAACAAGTGTATAGGATTAGAAAAAGGGTAAGTCTAATTAGCTAGTGTACTGTAACTTTATATGAAGAGAAACCAAAATCCTTAAATTAAGGAGAGTGGAGAATTGTTTAATAATTAAAGCTTGGCCATATATAGTACCTTAAAACCCATGCATCTTCCTCACACTAAAATACTGAGCTCAGGAAATAGCAGGAAAAAGGAGAGCATCCAGGTGAATAAACACTCTTCTTTTACTCTTTTTTAAAACATATTCTTGAATGATACACTGTTCTGTATCATATACATGCATTGTTCTATCAGCTGATGATATATTACATCCCTTAAAACCAAACACTTGAGTTATATGCCCAGTGGAAGCAGGGACGAAGGCGGGGGTAAGTAGGGGGCATGGTCCCCCTTGATTTTAAAATGTTAAAAAAAAAATTACCCTGTTAATACAAAAATGACCATTTTAAGGCATTTTTATTAGTATTTACACAATATATTTGTCTAAAACTTGATAATACAAGACATTATAGGTTGAAATTAAAATAGATTCCGGGCAAACTAGTATAAATTTTTTTTCACCCCCCTTCGAATCCGACCCCTGCTAAGCCAATTCCTGGTTCCGTCCCTGAGTGGAATTCCTATTTCTTTTGTAAAATCACCTTTGTATGTTTTCACTAGTGAGACATCTCACTCTGTTAAATTTTAAAATCCACAACTTCGATCTCAAGGAGTTATAAGGTTTGTATTTTACATCAATGTTGCTTATTTAGCCTTGTAGTAAAGTTTAAAAATAATTTCAATTTAAATAGGACGATATATTCACATACATTGGTAAAAATACAGTAAGGGGTATGAAAACTGAAAATCTCGAATAGCCTAATATTGAAATTTGATTATATGATTTTGTTCATCGTTGGAAAATAGGAATTTTAATGGTTAAATCATGTTTTTTAGTTGTAGGAATGTCGAGAAATGCTGAAATAATCAGAAAAGGAAAATTTGGGGTTTTCCGATGGTCTAAATGGTCGGAGACCACATGATTGGCACTGGTGGGTCTTGGAGAGGAGTAGATTAAGGGAAAAATGATCAATTATTTTTCCATGGTGGGGTTTTTGCAAACAAGGGCATTTTGGGTTGCGTACTTACGTCTTGGGCCAAGCCGCTTTAACGTTGAACTGCTCCTCGATGGAAGCATCGAGTTAGAAGATTTTGGTGGTAGAGGTCTAGGAATAGGTTGGCTTCAACCAGATGGAGTTGGACGTTGATCGGTGGACAAGGGTGGCTGCACAAGGTGGATTCTTAGATCACACTTTTTGAGTAAAAGTGGAGATGAATGGTGAAATTTCGATGGGGGTGGCGGTGAGCAACGCTGGGTGAGGAAATGGAAATGGCATGAGATTTGGTGTTTGCGGGGACGATCAAAAGAGGGTAATGGTCAGTGATGGGCGTGTGCACGTGCACCGTGTGTACATGTGTCCAAATGGGAGTTCAGCAACACGAAGAAGAATGAGAAGTGATGCAACAGGTGGCTCGATGGGTTTTGGCTATTATAGCCATAGCAAGTGGATTCAAAACAATGGAAACAAAGTAAAAGGGGGATAGTTAGTGGTTTAGGATGTAGAAGGAGAATCAGCGAGGTTAGAAGAAGTAGCAGAGAAAAGGAACGTGAAGAAGGGGGAGGATGGAACCAATAGTGTACTCGTGGGCTTGGAGCAAATTGGGCCGAAGTATTAAGCTGGAGTTTTAAACTAGAAAGGATTAAATAAGAGGAGGTAGGTTTGGGCCATAGGAAGTGGGGTTCAGGCTTGAATGAAAAGAGAATAGGTTAAATTAGAATAAAAGAGAAGCGGAGAGAAGGAAATATAGGATTAAATGGAAAAGATAAAAATAAAAGAAGAAGTGAATTAACACGAACCAAAGAAGAGAGGACGACAAGAATGGATCAGAGTGATCATGATTTTTTGGGTTAAAGAAATTAGGCTGGACAGTTTTTAAAGTAAAAGAAGAAAATGAAGAGAGGGGTAAGGTAATCGGGCCAAGGGTTTTTACAAGTAAAATTTAAAGAAATGAAAAATATAACATAAGGAAAAGTAGGAAATAAATAAAGGAAATTTTAAAATATTTTTAAAATAAAATAAGAAGAAAAATATAATATAAAAGAAGGGTTTAGGATTAAAGGAAGCCAAACATTTTGGGCGGTGGAAGGAAAGACATTAGAAGCGGAGATAGACCGTAGTAGCTTGGCGTAAAAGGGTTTTTCAACAAGTTTGAAAATAAAACAATAAGGAAATAACAAAATAGAAATTAATATAAATTAGATTATTAATGTTTGTTAGAAATAAGGTTACAATTTACAAGTGGGACAAAAAGGTATAAATTGCAAATAATTTTCATTTAAGCAACTTGACATTTTTGAGTGAAGTACCGTGTGCGAATCACACGCTTTAGTTGTTCGTTTATAAAAGATAATCAAAATGTATGGATTTAAACAATCCAGATGTATACCATTCTATTTGGTTGAAGATCATAAAATATAGGGTATATAAAATGAATTATAATTAATCCAATTCATTTTAGTCTAATAGCTATTTCTTTAAAGAAATATTGAGATCAAATGTATATTGAAAACAACTCTTAAGTATCAACTGATAGTAAAAGACATTACGTAAATTGTTTCGAAGAGGCCGGAATTATATTCCACATCGATTCGAATTATACATCGCGTGTCAGAAATATTGAAGATAATTGAATACGGAGATATGCAAGGACTATTTTTTTGTAGAATAGTGCCTTCGGTTTGTCCAGTCACAGGACAACTTTTATGGATGAATGTCAGACAGAGTATTTTTGTGGAAATCAATTAGCAATTTCCGATGGTTTTGACAATTGTAACAACCCGTATTTTAAACAACACGTTATAACTTAAAACATGGCAGAATTAAATGATAAAATCTGAATCAGGGAAAACGGGTTGTGCCATTGCGTTCGTCTCAGAAAAATACGCGAAATAGAGTCCGAAATTTTTTTAAATCGGAGTCTGTATGATCGAGATATGGCCTCGCAAAGTTTCACGAAAATTCAAATCCGAAAACAGATTCAAATTTTCAGAATTCAGGGTAGGCGGGAAAATTCCCGCCCCAGGCAGGGTCGACACTAGTGTCGACCCCCCCCCCCCCCCAATGGGTCGACACCCATGTCGACCCAGGGGTCGACCCCCCCTGTCGGACCAGTTTTTCTGGTGCACCTGTTTTGGCTCCTGGGTCTTGGTCTAGGGGCTTGTGACGATTTTAGATGGCCCAGATCTATCCTAGGGTTTATCCTATGGCTAAAACAAATCCTAAACACTATAAAAAGACCCTAAGACCTAGCTTAAATCATACTATTTCATTTTAGCCTCATGCAGCCGCCATTAAACCTAGAACTCTAAATTAAAAATACAAAGAACAAAATTAAAGAAGACGAAGGATGATTCTTGAAGGCTACAACTAGAAGCTACAACAACTACGACGCTTTAGACAACGGATTTGGGGCTATTTGATTTGGATTGCTTGCTTCATATTGTAAGTTCTATGTCACTTTTTAGGCAAAAACGCTGAAATAACATGGACATGCTATGAATTGAAACCGGATTTAGGAACTATTATTAATCCATGTTTATATAGTTTAACTTTGAATCATAATTTGGGAATCTTGCTATGTTAATGTTGCAAGTTAAACTTATCATGATTTTGATGTTGTTATGAATCACTTGGGCTTAATCGTATGGCAAGTTGGACTAATACATGTCCATGGAATCACTATGTTTATTGAAATCTTTATGTTGATTAAACCATGCCTATGATGCTAATTAAACCATGTCTATGATGTTAATGAAACTATGTCCGTGATGTTAATATACCTATCAAGTTAATGACAAATTGGGAATTGCTAGGTTGGAATCATTATGTTTATAATGCTAGATGAGAATCATTATGTTAAAAATACTAAATTGGAATCCACTATGCCTATTAGAATTACCATGCCTTTAATGTTTCATGTTTGTAATAAAATTATTATTATGCCCGCAATGATTATTATGCCTATGATGTAAAGTTGAAATCATCATGTTAGACTAAGTTGGAACCATTACTATGCCAAGTTATTATCATGCTAGTATTGAAACCATGTGATATGTTATAGCCTGTTTATTATACAAGTGATGTTGGAATTGTCACATATGCCTATCACATGTTTGGTGTTATTCCCCTTTATCTCTTGAATTGTTTGTACTTGTGAACGAAGTACGCTTATATACGTTGGGGACACGATTGGGTAGAATAGGCAAAACTTGAATTGATTATAATCATAAACCGTGAAATTTGGCATAAGTAGAACATGAAATATGGCACGAAAACTTGACTTGAACATGCCATAACTTGACTTGAAACATGCCTTAGTTGGACATAAAATTTATATGAACATGCTATGAAAGTAGCACGAATTTGATAAGAACATGGGCATGACTTTAGAAAACAAGAAAGTGGCCAACTCGAGGTTGGGTTGAGTTTGTAGTGTAAATCTGCCCGGAACCGCCCGGCAAATCCAGTTGCTACAAACAATAGAATCCAATGTGGGTAGTTGGTCATATCGCGCTTGAAACCCGAGGTTGGGTTGAGTTCGTAGCGTAAACCTGCCCGGAACCGCCCGGCAAATCCAGTGGCTACGAACAAGAGGATCCAATGTGAGTGGTTCGGTGCATTAACGAATCAATTAATGCCAATTAGGGTTAAGTCATGAACATGAAAAGACAACTTAACCAACTTGAACACGATTTGTAGGGCTAAGACATGAACTTGAAACGACAACACTTAGCCAACTTGACATGACACGTAAGCGGGTTAAGTCACGAATTTAAATGACATACTTAACCATCTTGACATGACTAGACTGGAAAAGGATTAAGTCACGAATTACATGACTTAATCGGTTAGGCGGGTTAGGTCACGAATTACATGACCTAATCTGTTAGGCGAAACCCTAGACACGACCCTTTTCAGCAGTAACCCTCTAGATGTATCAAGGTACCCTGGGGCTAGGCCGGGTGAGGCACGATTACTGGGCTGATTGTAAGAGGTGAACGTCGGCAGTGGGGTATGCCAGTGTAGGTTCGGTGGACTACGGTCGTGCACGTATTCCGGGGCAGGCACTGGGTATCCGTAGATTTATCTGTGCATCTTGAATCGTGTCAGGGGTTGACACCCTAGGGCTGATACACCCGAAGGTGGACCCAGCACAAGTGACTACATTCGTGATTAGCCGTATGACACGGACACTTGACGAGCTAGAACTTGTAGGGAGCCGATCGACTAGATAATCACTCCGTAGGACCCCGTACTTGGGTCAGACCCCGTTTCAGAGTCATTTCATGATATTGGGCCATGGGATTTATTTCGTGATTAACTTGTGATATGGTCTTAGTATACTAGTATAGTCGATGCAACGAATCTCGAACATGTGATGCTTTACTTGACTTGTCTTGACTTATCCTGATCACCTTAGTCTATCTTGTTCACCTTGACACCATTCTTAAGTTTAGTTCCAGTTCATACATGACAGGTTGTTTTAACCGTTTTTACACTGAAAGTCACTAGGACTTACTCAGTCTTTATGACTGACTCTTTTCCTTTCGCCTCTTTTTCTTTCGTTCCCCCCCAGGTTCTCAGGGAGGAAACACTAGCTCTTAGCCTGGATATCACTTGCTTTGGCTTAACATGTACGGTTTGCTATGGTTGCTTCATTTTACTGCACTTGGGGAATAAGCTGTTTTTCTGTTTTTAAGTCATTGCTTCTTTGGCTATTATTACGAGACAGTTGTTAGGAAGTTGTTATCTGAAATGTTTGTAAGAGACATGTTTTATTTTGGAATAAAATGAAGTTCTGTTTCACTCAGAAATTCTTCCGCTGTTTACTTAATTATTTATTTATGTTCTGTCTTGTGATAATTCTGTGATGTTATCTCGATAATACCCCTCCAAAACTAGTGCATTCCCTTTATGAGTGACCCTAGCGGAGGTGGGGTGTTACACTTGGTATCAGAGCAGAAGGTTACCAAGACTGGGCAAAAGTTTTGAAAACCTTTTGAATTTTTTTTCAAAACCATTTACAAAGAAGCAAATTTTCAAGAAAATTTGTTTTGATTAAAAGGCATATTCCCTAAAGCCATTAGCACTATCTTTGTTTCCTCGTTTGAATCTTTTTCTTTTTCGTTTTCAGCTTATCATGGCCGACGACCTTAATCTTCCCGAGGGGGTCAATATACCCACTTGGTTCCGTCGTTTCCTCGAGGCTCGGGCTAATGTGGCAGGCCCAGCCAATCCTCCTCCTCATCCTCTTCAACCTCTGCCAGAAACTGCTTTTTCAAAGATATGCAAGGACTTTAAGGCCATGGGCGGAAAGGATTTCCTAGGAACCGAGACTTTTGTTGAGGCACGGAATTAGTTGAAGGAAACCGAAGACTTGTTTGTTATCTTTGAGGTAGAGGACAATAGGAAAGTACAGTTGGCGGCGTGGCTCATGAAAGAGGAAGCTTCTTATTGGTGGGAAGTCACCAACGCTACTAGGCCCATTGAGACTTGGGCGGACTTTAGAGGGAGATTTGGGCTTAAGTTCTTGTCATCGGCAGAGGAGAGTCTCCAAATGGAACGGTTTCTGGCCCTTAAACAAGGAAATATGACAGTTAAAGAATACGTGAACCGTTTCAATCAGCTTGCTCGCTTCGGATTGGAGTTGGTCAACACTCCTCAGAAAAAGGCGCTACGTTTTGCACGGGGCTTGAACGAGCCACTACATGGTTTGGCCATGACTCATGTGCCCATGAGGGCGACCTTTGAAAGCTTGGTGGATATGGCCCTACTGTATGAGGAAGATAAGAAGGGCAAGAAAGAGGTCAAGCCCAACGATTCTCAGAATAAGAAGGTAGACCCCGAGAAAGGAGGCAAGAACGACAACTCACGTGATAAAAGGAAATGCAATTTCTGTGGTACGGAAGGGCACATAGCCAAGGATTGTAGAAAGAGGAAAAGAAAGCAAGGTGAATGTTTTCATTGTGGGGAGACTGGACACATCAGCAAGGACTGCCCTAAGAAGCAGACCGGACCTTCCGGGGGTACATCTTTAACTTCTTTTTCGAGATGCTTTGTTTTATCTTGTTATCTCCTCGATCCTATCTTGAGAGCCATAGGTAGAATCTTTTTGGATGTAAACATGTAATTGAAACATGTTATGATTGCCAAATGGTTGCAAGTGGTCGCAAGTGGTTGCTCGTGGATGCATGAATACACATTAGGCACTAGATCAGCTCAGTCACATTTTCATGTTGCATATGCATGAGTGTTTATTTTGGAAAATTGGTTGTGCTATCATTTGGTTGTTGCATATGATTGAATGTTTGTGCACTCATGTAGAAATTATGAATTATAATAGGAAAATTTTGCATACATATTGGATTCATTTCACTAAACATATTTTGCATTTGAGAGGATCAATCAGGCCTGATCATTTGCATTAGATAAGGAACATACACACACACTTTCTGCATATGTTCATACAGCATTAGAAATCTTTTAAGGACAATGGCTGCCTGTGGATGATGCTTTGAGTAGATGGATGATGGATGGTAGGATACGTTCTTCCTAACTTGAAGATTTCAGGGACAAAATCCTTTAAGGAGGGGAGAATGTAACAACCCGTATTTTAAACAACACGTTATAACTTAAAACATGGCAGAATTAAATGATAAAATCTGAATCAGGGAAAACGAGTTGTGCCATTGCATTCGTCTCAGAAAAATACGCGAAATAGAGTCCGAAATTTCGTAAATCGAAGTCCGTATGATCGAGATATGGCCTCGCAAAGTTTCACGGAAATTCAAATCCGAAAACAGATTCAAATTTTCAGAATTCAGGGTAGGCGGGAAAAATCCCGCCCCAGGCAGGGTCGACACAGGGGTCGACACTAGTTTCGACCCCCCCCAATGGGTCGACACCCATGTCGACCCATGGGTCGACACCCATGTCGACCCAGGGGTCGACCCCCCCTGTCGGACCAGTTTTTCTGGTGCACCTGTTTTGGCTCCTGGGTCTTGTTCTGGGGGCTTGTGACGATTTTAGATGGCCCAGATCTATCCTAGGGTTTATCCTATGGCTAAAACAAATCCTAAACACTATAAAAAGACCCTAAGACCTAGCTTAAATCATACTATTTCATTTTAGCCTCATGCAGCCGCCATTAAACCTAGAACTCTAAATTAAAAATATAAAGAACAGAATTAAAGAAGACAAAGGATGATTCTTGAAGGCTACAACTAGAAGCTACAACAACTACGACGCTTTAGACAACGGATTTGGGGCAATTTGATTTAAAGTTTTGATTTGGATTGCTTGCTTCATATTGTAAGTTCTATGTCACTTTTTAGGCAAAAACGCTAAAATAACATGGACATGCTATGAATTGAAACCGGATTTAGGAACTATTATTAATCCATGTTTATATAGTTTAACTTTGAATCATAATTTGGGAATCTTGCTATGTTAATGTTGCAAGTTAAACTTATCATGATTTTGATGTTGTTATGAATCACTTGGGCTTAATCGTATGGCAAGTTGGACTAATACATGTCCATGGAATCACTATGTTTATTGAAATCTTTATGTTGATTAAACCATGCCTATGATGCTAATTAAACCATGTCTATGATGTTAATGAAACTATGTCCGTGATGTTAATATACCTATCATGTTAATGACAAATTGGGAATTGCTAGGTTGGAATCATTATGTTTATAATGCTAGATGAGAATCATTATGTTAAAAATACTAAATTGGAATCCACTATGCCTATTAGAATTACCATGCCTTTAATGTTTCATGTTTGTAATAAAATTATTATTATGCTCGCAATGATTATTATGCCTATGATGTAAAGTTGAAATCATCATGTTAGACTAAGTTGGAACCATTACTATGCCAAGTTATTATCATGCTAGTATTGAAACCATGTGATATGTTATAGCCTGTTTATTATGCAAGTGATGTTGGAATTGTCACATATGCCTATCACATGTTTGGTGTTATTCCCCTTTATCTCTTGAATTGTTTGTACTTGTGAACGAAGTACGCTTATATACGTTGGGGACACGATTGGGTAGAATAGGCAAAACTTGAATTGATTATAATCATAAACCGTGAAATTTGGCATAAGTAGAACGTGAAATATGGCACGAAAACTTGACTTGAACATGCCATAACTTGACTTGAAACATGCCTTAGTTGGACATAAAATTTATATGAACATGCTATGAAAGTAGCACGAATTTGATAAGAACATGGGCATGACTTTAGAAGACAAGAAAGTGGCCAACTCGAGGTTGGGTTGAGTTTGTAGTGTAAATCTGCCCGGAACCGCCCGGCAAATCCAGTTGCTACAAACAATAGAATCCAATGTGGGTAGTTGGTCATATCGCGCTTGAAACCCGAGGTTGGGTTGAGTTCGTAGCGTAAACTTGCCCGGAACCGCCCGGCAAATCCAGTGGCTACGAACAAGAGGATCCAATGTGAGTGGTTCGATGCATTAACGAATCAATTAATGCCAATTAGGGTTAAGTCATGAACATGAAAAGACAACTTAACCAACTTGAACACGATTTGTAGGGCTAAGACATGAACTTGAAACGACAACACTTAGCCAACTTGACATGACACGTAAGCGGGTTAAGTCACGAATTTAAATGACATACTTAACCATATTGACATGACTAGACTGGAAAAGGATTAAGTCACGAATTACATGACTTAATCGGTTAGGCGGGTTAGGTCACGAATTACATGACCTAATCTGTTAGGCGAAACCCTAGACACGACCCTTTTCAGCAGTAACCCTCTAGATGTATCAAGGTACCCTGGGGCTAGGACGGGTGGGGCACGATTACTGGGCTGATTGTAAGAGGTGAACGACGGCAGTGGGGTATGCCAGTGTAGGTTCGGTGGACTACGGTCGTGCACGTATTCCGGGGCAGGCACTGGGTATCCGTCGATTTATCTGTGCATCTTGAATCGTGTCAGGGGTTGACACCCTAAGGCTGATACACCCGAAGGTGGACCCAGCACAGGTGACTACATTCGTGATTAGCCGTATGACACGGACACTTGACGAGCTAGAACTTGTAGGGAGCCGATCGACTAGATAATCGCTCCGTAGGACCCCGTACTTGGGTCAGACCCCATTTCAGGGTCATTTCATGATATTGGGCCATGGGATTTATTTCGTGATTAACTTGTGATATGGGCTTAGTATACTAGTACAGTCGATGCAACGAATCTCGAACATGTGATGCTTTACATGACTTGTCTTGACTTATCCTGATCACCTTAGTCTATCTTGTTCACCTTGACACCATTCTTAAGTTTAGTTCCAGTTCATACATGACAGGTTGTTTTAACCGTTTTTACACTGAAAGTCACTAGGACTTACTCAGTCTTTATGACTGACTCTTTTCCTTTCGCCTCTTTTTCTTTCGTTCCCCCCCAGGTTCTCAGGGAGGAAACACTAGCTCTTAGCCTGGATATCACTTGCTTTGGCTCAGCATGTACAGTTTGCTATGGCTGCTTCATTTTACTGCACTTGGGGAATAAGCTGTTTTTCTGTTTTTAAGTCATTGCTTCTTTGGCTATTATTACGAGACAGTTGTAAGGAAGTTGTTATCTGAAATGTTTGTAAGAGACATGTTTTATTTTGGAATAAAATGAAGTTCTGTTTCACTCAGAAATTCTTCCGCTGTTTACTTAATTATTTATTTATGTTCTGTCTTGTGATAATTCTGTGATGTTATCTCGATAATACCCCTCCAAAACTAGTGCACTCCCTTTGTGAGTGACCCTAGCGGAGGTGGGGTGTTACACTTGGTATCAGAGCAGAAGGTTACCAAGACTGGGCAAAAGTTTTGAAAACCTTTTGAATTTTTTTTCAAAACCATTTATAAGGAAGCAAATTTTCAAGAAAATTTGTTTTGATTAAAAGGCATATTCCCCAAAGCCATTAGCACTATCTTTGTTTCCTCGTTTGAATCTTTTTCTTTTTCGTTTTCAGCTTATCATGGCCGACGACCTTAATCTTCCCGAGGGGGTCAATATACCCACTTGGTTCCGTCGTTTCCTCGAGGCTCGGGCTAATGTGGCAGGCCCAGCCAATCCTCCTCCTCATCCTCTTCAACCTCCGCGAGAAACTGCTTTTTCAAAGATATGCAAGGACTTTAAGGCCATGGGCGGAAAGGATTTCCTAGGAACTGAGACTTTTGTTGAGGCACGGAATTAGTTGAAGGAAACCGAAGACTTGTTTGTTATCTTTGAGGTAGAGGACAATAGGAAAGTACAGTTGGCGGCGTGGCTCATGAAAGAGGAAGCTTCTTATTGGTGAGAAGTCACCAACGCTACTAGGCCCATTGAGACTTGGGCGGACTTTAGAGGGAGATTTGGGCTTAAGTTCTTGTCATCGGCAGAGGAGAGTCTCCAAATGGAACGGTTTCTGGCCCTTAAACAAGGAAATATGACAGTTAAAGAATACGTGAACCGTTTCAATCAGCTTGCTCGCTTCGGATTGGAGTTAGTCAACACTCCTCAGAAAAAGGCGCTACGTTTTGCACGGGGCTTGAACGAGCCACTACATGGTTTGGCCATGACTCATGTGCCCATGGGGGCGACCTTTGAAAGCTTGGTGGATATGGCCCTACTGTATGAGGAAGATAAGAAGGGCAAGAAAGAGGTCAAGCCCAACGATTCTCAGAATAAGAAGGTAGACCCCGAGAAAGGAGGCAAGAATGACAACTCACGTGATAAAAAGAAATGCAATTTCTGTGGTACGGAAGGGCACATAGCCAAGGATTGTAGAAAGAGGAAAAGAAAGCAAGGTGAATGTTTTCATTGTGGGGAGACTGGACACATCAGCAAGGACTGCCCTAAGAAGCAGACCGGACCTTCCGGGGGTACATCTTTAACTTCTTTTTCGAGATGCTTTATTTTATCTTGTTATCTCCTCGATCCTATCTTGAGAGCCATAGGTAGAATCTTTTTGGATGTAAACATGTAATTGAAACATGTTATGATTGCAAAATGGTTGCAAGTGGTCGCAAGTGGTTGCTCGTGGATGCATGAATACACATTAGGCACTAGATCGGCTCAGTCACATTTTCATGTTGCATATGCATGAGTGTTTATTTTGGAAAATTGGTTGTGCTATCATTTGGTTGTTGCATATGATTGAATGTTTGTGCACTCATGTAGAAATTATGAATTATAATAGGAAAATTTTGCATACATATTGGATTCATTTCACTAAACATATTTTGCATTTGAGAGGATCAATCAGGCCTGATCATTTGCATTAGATAAGGAACATATACACACACTTTCTGCATATGTTCATACAGCATTAGAAATCTTTTAAGGACAATGGCTGCCTGTGGATGATGCTTTGAGTAGATGGATGATGGATGGTAGGATACGTTCTTCCTAACTTGAAGATTGCAGGGACGAAATCCTTTAAGGAGGGGAGAATGTAACAACCCGTATTTTAAACAACACGTTATAACTTAAAACATGGCAGAATTAAATGATAAAATCTGAATCAGGGAAAACGGGTTGTGCCATTGCATTCATCTCAGAAAAATACGCGAAATAGAGTCCGAAATTTCGTAAATCGGAGTCCGTATGATCGAGATATGGCCTCGCAAAGTTTCACGAAAATTCAAATCCGAAAACAGATTCAAATTTTCAGAATTCAGGGTAGGCGGGAAAAATCCCGCCCCAGGCAGGGTCGACACAGGGGTCGACACTAGTGTCGACCCCCCCAATGGGTCGACACCCATGTCGACCTAGGGGTCGACCCCCTCTGTCGGACCAGTTTTTCTGGTGCACCTGTTTTGGCTCCTGGGTCTTGTTCTGGGGGCTTGTGACGATTTTAGATGGCCCAGATCTATCCTAGGGTTTATCCTATGGCTAAAACAAATCCTAAACACTATAAAAAGACCCTAAGACCTAGCTTAAATCATACTATTTCATTTTAGCCTCATGCAGCCGCCATTAAACCTAGAACTCTAAATTAAAAATACAAAGAACAAAATTAAAGAAGACGAAGGATGATTCTTGAAGGCTACAACTAGAAGCTACAACAACTACGACGCTTTAGACAACGGATTTGGGGCTATTTGATTTAAAGTTTTGATTTGGATTGCTTGCTTCATATTGTAAGTTCTATGTCACTTTTTAGGCAAAAACGCTAAAATAACATGGACATGCTATGAATTGAAACCGGATTTAGGAACTATTATTAATCCATGTTTATATAGTTTAACTTTGAATCATAATTTGGGAATCTTGCTATGTTAATGTTGCAAGTTAAACTTATCATGATTTTGATGTTGTTATGAATCACTTGGGCTTAATCGTATGGCAAGTTGGACTAATACATGTCCATGGAATCACTATGTTTATTGAAATCTTTATGTTGATTAAACCATGCCTATGATGCTAATTAAACCATGTCTATGATGTTAATGAAACTATGTCCGTGATGTTAATATACCTATCATGTTAATGACAAATTGGGAATTGCTAGGTTGGAATCGTTATGTTTATAATGCTAGATGAGAATCATTATGTTAAAAATACTAAATTGGAATCCACTATGCCTATTAGAATTACCATGCCTTTAATGTTTCATGTTTGTAATAAAATTATTATTATGCCCGCAATGATTATTATGCCTATGATGTAAAGTTGAAATCATCTTGTTAGACTAAGTTGGAACCATTACTATGCCAAGTTATTATCATGCTAGTATTGAAACCATGTGATATGTTATAGCCTGTTTATTATGCAAGTGATGTTGGAATTGTCACATATGCCTATCACATGTTTGGTGTTATTCCCCTTTATCTCTTGAATTGTTTGTACTTGTGAACGAAGTACGCTTATATACGTTGGGGACACGATTGGGTAGAATAGGCAAAACTTGAATTGATTATAATCATAAACCGTGAAATTTGGCATAAGTAGAACATGAAATATGGCACGAAAACTTGACTTGAACATGCCATAACTTGACTTGAAACATGCCTTAGTTGGACATAAAATTTATATGAACATGCTATGAAAGTAGCACGAATTTGATAAGAACATGGGCATGACTTTAGAAAACAAGAAAGTGGCCAACTCGAGGTTGGGTTGAGTTTGTAGTGTAAATCTGCCCGGAACCGCCCGGCAAATCCAGTTGCTACAAACAATAGAATCCTGATCGACGCTAGTCTATGAATTAGAAAAGCGCGACATTTGTAATAAATTCTGCAAGCATACAGGTGTGTAGCATACAGGTCGAACACAGGGAGGTTTAATTAAAAATTATTATTTTTTTTTTTTCTTGGGCGTGTTAGACAGAACTTTCGGGGTTGTTTTCAATGTTGTTGAAATAATGTTATTGAAACTGCTACAAATCTGAATCTAATCAGACGTATATCAAATTCAACAACAGGAAAGAAAATAACAAGTACTAGCAAAAATAACAAAAGTAAATAATAACTGGAACAATAACAGAGAATTAAAAATAGAGTTGCTGTTGAAACTAATCAAACAGTCAACACTAGTATGCAGTAACAAAGACAATAACAATATGTGTTCTACCGAATCTAATCGTGTAGATACACAAATTGTTTTAAAAGAAAAGTAAATAACTAGAACAAGAAAATTTTATTAAACTAATGGCAGTACAGAATTATGAGATGCTTTTTACAATGGTTACAATAACATATTTATAGATGAGAAGGGGAAAACCCTAACTAGGTCTATGAATAAATGGCCCTCCTCATTCATGAATATTTCTTGCCTTCCTTGACTACCTGATTGGAGAAAATCTGGGCATATCATGGTAAATATTTTCCATATCTTTCAATTTTCCCATGTGGCTTGATTGATAGAAGATTGCATCTAATTAATTCTTCCAAACTAGGACGTTTATCAGACTCCAAAGGCAATATAAGATAAATCTTCAAAATTGGTTTTTCTTTTTTGGTAACAATTCAATCAGAAATTCTTCTAATTGAAATTGAATGATTTGAATTTACTTCCATGATGAGAACATGGCTATTGCTGAGATGTTGATTGGTGCACATCATAAATACATACACATGAATATGTGTATGTATATATATATAACATAACAATAATCCAGATATTTCTCAAAGCAAAGGAGCCAGTGTGAACGCGCTCCGTTTCTTTGGCAAAAAGTGAGCTTGACGGGGTTCGAACTCAGGTCTCTCAGCACCAATTCCTATGCCTTTACTAGTGAGCTACTACTTCTTTTGCAATTGAAATGAATTTGATGTGAGGAAGTAGCTCTTTCTTGTAGTTGGCCTTTGATTTGAATTGAAGGAGGCATTTCTTGACATCCTGTAAAAACATACAAAAGTAACCAAAGGATCATTTATTTATTTACAAAAGATAAAGCATAAGAGTAATAAAATAAACACTTTTCAGTGTCAATCAAATCCAATGTGGGTAGTTGGTCATAACGCGCTTGAAACCCGAGGTTGGGTTGAGTTCGTAGCGTAAACCTGCCCGGAACCGCCCGGCAAATCCAGTGGCTATGAACAAGAGGATCCAATGTGAGTGGTTCGGTGCATTAACGAATCAATTAATGCCAATTAGGGTTAAGTCATGAACATGAAAAGACAACTTAACCAACTTGAACACGATTTGTAGGGCTAAGACATGAACTTGAAACGACAACACTTAGCCAACTTGACATGACACGTAAGCGGGTTAAGTCACGAATTTAAATGACATACTTAACCATCTTGACATGACTAGACTGGAAAAGGATTAAGTCACGAATTACATGACTTAATCGGTTAGGCGGGTTAGGTCACGAATTACATGACCTAATCTGTTAGGCGAAACCCTAGACACGACCCTTTTCAGCAGTAACCCTCTAGATGTATCAAGGTACCCTGGGGCTAGGCCGGGTGGGGCACGATTACTGGGCTGATTGTAAGAGGTGAACGACGGCAGTGGGGTATGCCAGTGTAGGTTCGGTGGACTACGGTCGTGCACGTATTCTGGGGCAGGCACTGGGTATCCGTAGATTTATTTGTGCATCTTGAATCGTGTCAGGGGTTGACACCCTAGGGCTGATACACCCGAAGGTGGACCCAACACAGGTGACTACATTCGTGATTAGCCGTATGACACGGACACTTGACGAGCTAGAACATGTAGGGAGCCGATCGACTAGATAATCGCTCCGTAGGACCCCGTACTTGGGTCAGACCCCGTTTCAGGGTCATTTCATGATATTGGGCCGTGGGATTTATTTCGTGATTAACTTGTGATATGGGCTTAGTATACTAGTATAGTCGATGCAACGAATCTCGAACATGTGATGCTTTACTTGACTTGTCTTGACTTATCCTGATCACCTTAGTCTATCTTGTTCACCTTGACACCATTCTTAAGTTTAGTTCCAGTTCATACATGACAGGTTGTTTTAACCGTTTTTACACTGAAAGTCACTAGGACTTACTCAGTCTTTATGACTGACTCTTTTCCTTTCGCCTCTTTTTCTTTCGTTCGCCCCCAGGTTCTCAGGGAGGAAACACTAGCTCTTAGCCTGGATATCACTTGCTTTGGCTCAGCATGTACAGTTTGCTATGGCTGCTTCATTTTACTGCACTTGGGGAATAAGCCGCTTTTCTGTTTTTAAGTCATTGCTTCTTTGGCTATTATTACAAGACAGTTGTAAGGAAGTTGTTATCTGAAATGTTTGTAAGAGACATGTTTTATTTTGGAATAAAATGAAGTTCTGTTTCACTCAGAAATTCTTCCGCTGTTTACTTAATTATTTATTTATGTTCTGTCTTGTGATAATTCTGTGATGTTATCTCGATAATACCCCTCCAAAACTAGTGCATTCCCTTTGTGAGTGACCCTAGCGGAGGTGGGGTGTTACAACAATATGGCATTTAAAGTGAGTGGTAACCAGATGTTCTAGAAGATAACGTAGCCTCAAGCCTCACAACCAGGGAAAGACAGAATCGGGCAGGCAACATGGCTAGGTGGGGTCATTCCCAAGCAGGGTGTATTATCACCATCTAGAGAAATTCCTTTTGTCTTCTTAGTCTATATTTCGTTACTGCAGCTTTCGGGATGGTTGGCTAGCTACCACCGTGGGGTGATAATATATTCGCTACACTCAAGCTAAATGAGTGGGCGGTCACGTGTGGCCGGGTTACAAGACGTTCTTGTTGAACCCCAATGTATCCCTTCTAGAGTACGCTGATCGACAGCTGGTCCCATACCTTCTCTGTTGGAATCCAATCTCCAATAAGTGCCCGCAGTTTTTGATTTTATATTATATATATGTGGAGCGCGAGATGCAAGCGTTTCGCTAGATGGTTATTTATTTGATACAAACTATTATAATAACAGATAATTTTGATATCAAAAATGTTTTGGGTTATAGTAAGGTAAAAACCGACCATGTTTATGTGTGGGTTGGTTTTACTATTATCTGTTCTTTTAAAGGGTTTTCTAAGGTTAAATCAATCTGTTCTCATAAGGAGATAGCCGTTCTTGCTTCCAATCTGTTTTAAAATTGTTTACTCGCACCAGTCCCATGACTGACCTAGAGTTTATTTTTCTGTGTTTTCCTAAACTCTTGGGTACTCATAACACTTTTTATAGGTAGACAAGTGATCCAAGGTGACTAATGGAAATCCTTTGAAGTATTGTGGAGTACGAGTCCAGGAACCCGTCTAGTAGTTATATCTATCTCTAAATATCCAGTTGATATTGAACTAGAAATCGCGTATGACGATGTCCTATGATATATCAGACCTTGTTATGTAATATATTATGTATTTTCTGAAATGCCACTGTGAGATTCTGATGTTTTGTTTAGTTCCATTCTCTATCTATTCTATTTCTTTATAAATGACACGACTTTCGAGGTCATCGAAAGTCGCGTCGTTACAGTTGTCGTCATGACTAAACCACTTTTTAGAGAAGGGGGACTCATATACCAACTTAAAATCTAATAAGGGAGGGTTCCATGTCTTTGGTCCAAATCCAAGGAATAAATCTTCGGAATGGTCCTAGTCCTAACCCCTTAAGACTTAAACTAGATAAGAAGAAAGTCAGCCACTTAAGACCTTCTCAAGGCGTAGCAAGCCTACCTACTTACAAGCATAATAGGTATACAAATATTTATACACTAGACCTCTCACATTAAACCGTCTACTTGTAGATGCTGGGTAAGCCTAGAAAATCTGGGCAGACTTCTACTACAAGCAGGCTTAACCTCGTGGCATAGTGTACTAAGTTAAATGGCCCATGACAACCAGACATCTCACATTAGCCAAACCCACTTGTGGTCGCTGGATTTGCTGGTTGGCTTCGGGCATACATCTACCACAAATAATGACTAACCTCGTGTTTGTGTGTCATTAATATATATATATATATATATATATATATATATATATAAAGACATCTTATATACACACACAAGCAATAATTCATATGGGGACATTTCAAATTTATAACCTTATTCTAATGTATTTATTACGCCTTTATTACGTTTGATTATGCTATATAAATATAATATTTAATACATACTATAACGCTAAATTTTCGTTCGAATGAAGAAATATTTTAACGGTGTAAATTGTCAACTCGGTTCATATTAAAAGTATACAAGCCTAATTCCCACATCAAACTACTAAATTCATGGCATAATTAATAATAGCAGTAATGAGAAAATATAAACATAACTATCTAAACTTGTATCCTAGGCTTGTTAGAACAATTTAGGTAATGAAATAGGAACAAGGTGTTAATTACATACATACGAACATATTTAACATACACACATATATATACATGCACTGTATATTTATGCTACTCTTGGTAAAAATGGAGGACGCTTCTCCAAGTTTTCTGCCTAAAACAAATTCCAAAACACCTAAATCTTCTCTTTCAAAATCGAAATCGACTTTGTCAAGTTCGAATCCAAATCCTAATACTAATCCTAATCCATTCAATGAAGATGATTTGTCATCATTAAGATTTGTTAAACTAGTAGAGAATCAAGTTTTTTTTTTTACCTAAAGACATTTTAAATCTCTCAGCAGATCTATGGAACAATACTATTGCGATTCATCATGTTGGGTTTAAGCTTTCTATGATTAGATTTAAGGACTATATTGGTAAAGTTTGGAAGCCGAAAGGTATTTTTAGAGTTCATATTGTCCCTGGATTTCATATTTTAGTACAATTTGAGGATTTGTCGATTGTTTTGCGGTGCTTAAAACATCGACGTATTCCTATTTTGGGCAACTCTTAATGGTATAAAAATGGTATCCAGGTTTTGTATTTAAACAAGATAATCCTATAAATGTTCAGATCTAGATTAAAATGTTTGATTTAGATATGGAAATGTGGACTACTCATGCTTTATCGATCATTGCTAGCTACTTGGGGGTGTCGATTAGAAACGACATTAATACTTTGAATAAAAAAGTTACCAAGTATGCTAGAGTATTGATAGAAACTTCTCTGGATTCTAAATTGGAAAATAGGATACCTGTTATGCTTAATTCTGGTATTAAAAAGGTTATAAGAGTAGAATATGAGTTTGTCCCATATAGATGTGAGAAATATAATGTGTTTGGGCACAAATCTTCTTTTCATCAAGTATCAACAGATCCTTCATGGGTTCTGTAACATCCCAACCCGAGACCCACCCTAATAAAGAGCATTACTAGGTAATGTTGTCTATTAGAGCGGAGAATAGGGCTGGTTAGGGGCGACCACTTATAGACTGACATTAGCAAGTCTTAAGTATGTCGATAAAGTGATTGCTATTTTTTTAGAGTCTCTACATACTTAATACTTTATGTGGTACAATTCTACGGTGGCTCCAGAATCAGCTCAGAACACAGTACATATTATTACACCATCACAGATCATAGAACAATTACATAATATTACAACGTTAGAGTACAACAAGTACACGTGCTACACAAGAATAGTTAAACTTCTCTCGCTTACAATATGATACAACAATGAAATTATAGAAAGCCCTACTATTCGAACTCGACTACATAAGCTCAAGTGAATGATGCTACGGTGAATATGGACTAAAGAGAACCTGCTAATCCCAAGCTCAGCAACTACACCTGAAATAGCTCGGCCTGACCCGAGGAATACACACACGGGTCAGTCTAGTTTACAAATCAGTATAAGAAATAGATAAGCACAAGATATACAACTCTTTACCCTAAGAGTTGTGAATATGATGACATAAAGGGATTAATTAGTTTCAATCACATGACATAATAGAAGGGATAAATATACAAGCCTCAAGGACTAGATCTAGGCTAAGTATATCACCATACTCGAGCCACAATGGAAACATAACACCAAAATCATCAAAATTATCATATACATCTCAAACGAGTTAAATTATCAATAAAGGGAGTATCCCACTCCAAAACATCTAAGTCTCAAAACATGTTGGATCAGAAATCCAATTGCTCTTTGCAAATGTACGATCACCCTAATCGAGTAAGAATCATCAAACCCAAATCATAAAAGAAATCATAAGAAATGTACACGTTTCATAACAATAGAGCCCATCCCAAGCTATAATGTTGCTCATCCCGAGTAATAGCCATGTATCATCAAATGATAATAATCAAAATATCATATAACTCGAGTGAGTCAAATATCACAGAAAGAGCATCACATTCCAACATAGAAAATCACAAATGTTTATGTAAATTTATAATCCAATAATCCTCAATGTATGATCATATAGATCAAATCACAAAATATCATCACAATATGGATCTATTAGAAATAAATATGCACGTGCAACCACTTGATAATATAGCTCCCCCCGAGCTTAGCTCAGTACTTATACATATTCAAGTTAGGCGCCCATCACTGCGTCCCCCCCGGGTCGAGTGTATCTTGACCCTCCCGGTCAAGTGAATACATATACATGACTCCCCCTGAGTCTCAGCTTCCCCCCGAAGCAAAGTACTGGCTTAACAAACACAATATGCGTCACTGACTCACAGTCAGTAACCCGAGTAGTGGTAACAATGCGTCCCATACCACACGTTCCCACTACTGGTTCACTAATTGTTTATCAGTTTCACAATTAAAAACATCGAAAACACCAAATCATCGAAAGCACCAAATCATCGAAAACACCAAATCATCGAAAACATCAAATCGTCGGAAACACCAAATCATCAGGTTCAATCTAACTATATTGGAATTAACTGACTTCGTATACTTCTGTGTCCCATACCACAGAGTGTACAATGTCGTTTAAAATCCAATATGTTATCATGAGTGGTGCAACATTGTGTAGTTGATATATAAGAAAATACTTGATTTCGATACAAGTTATAAGATATTTTACGAAATCAATAGTTTTCTTTCTTGGAAAGCAACAGATTTGAAGATAGATTTTTCTATTATTGTTTCGAGGCCACTTAGTGTAAAAACTAAAATTATAAATCCCATTTAGCCTCAAAACTACAATGAAAACTTAATTTATACATATATCAAAAACTAGTTTAAATCGTGCAGTGTATGCTCAAATCTCATCAAAACTCATCACCAAATACATAAACCCCAATCTATGAATTAGTGATAATTTAGGCTTCTCCATTAATAAAGCCAGCCAAAATATAACACAAAAATTACGACTTAAAACTAGATTAGGAAAAGCATGAAAACACTTAAGAAAATACATCCAATTTTAAGGCATAAAAATAGGTCCAAAAATCAATCAGGGTTGCAACTTTCAGAATTGTTTTGAATGACCAAACGATCTCTGAATGGTCTAGAACTTTATATGCACAAACTAGAAAGGCCTGACTTTTAACTGAAAAAGGATTCACTAAATTCCGACATTGCACGAAAAAGACATAGGGCTCTAAACATGGACTTTGGACAGAATTTTAGTGTGGGCTGAAATCACTTTCAGGTCCAACTTTGCGACCAGATTTGAACAACCAGACGATCTCGGATTAGCCTAAAAGTTTGCAAGCATATAGAAAAACTCCCAAAAATTATAACACAAAAAGAATCACTCAAAACGAATAGATAACGAAGGAGATATAAAACCCCAAAGTTAGGTCTTGGCGCTGTTTTCGCTTTGGAAATTCAAACGCAGGTCTGAATCACGACCAAAGTTCGACTTTGAGGTCAGTTTAAAGCATTCAAATGACCTCTAAATGATCTGAAATATGACATGCACATAGCGGAAAAGCTTAGCTTTCCAATAAAAAAGAATCAATGAATTTAGAGTTGATATGCAAGAGTTATGGACACTCAAAAATGGACTCAGGCTATGTTTGCAGCAACAAAATGTGCACTTGCAAAATCTTGTGGCCGAACTGATCTCGCTGCAAATGTTTTAGATATCAAACGAAGTATTTTTGCACATAAATTTTCATGTATCTATACCATAACACATGAACTATTAATTGAAGAAAATCCGGCAACATTCCGTTGTCGGAATTGAGAAAAACTACATGCAAATAACAACCAAACTCGATTTCATTAAAACTAAACATGGACAAGAAGTTCAAACAAACTCAAGCCGCATGAAAATATAAATGTTTAGACTAGAATATGTGAGTGTAACTGCTCACCTTATCTTCACGAGCTAGCATGCAAAGCCTCAACTCATCATCAATTTCCCAAATAAACTACATTTTTAACCTCTGTTGCAACAATGGTTTGGCATAGAAAACTTAATTATTTTCCTACGAAAATTTTATATAAGATGCATTATTGAGTTGAGAATAACATATCCAAATTTGAGAAGTTTTAGATTTTTCTAGAATTAGTTATGATTTTTCTACTTACCTTCGTTTTCTGCCCAGACCTGACCCGAAAATTGCTTGAGAAAAGAAGATGTTTCATCCATCAAAACTAAACCAATTGCCACGAAAATTGGAGGAGGTGCTGGAATGTGTTAGCAACAACATACATAAATTTCATAATTTTTGGAATTTTATTTGATTTGATTTGATTTTTCGAACAGTCTAGGGTTTTTATTTTGAGAGGAAGAGAAGGCTTGATATATTGATTGAAACATATTCTAGTTGGAAGAGGAGTTTTACATCTTTTTTACAATAAATTGGGTTAAAGGATTGAATTTTGAGGTAGATGGATGTCATAGTTTTTGCACTGGAAGAATCTTGGAAGGAAGAAGAAATAAGGTGTCGTTCCTTTCTTTTTCCTCTTTCCAGAGCGTAATAAAGCTTAGAGAAATGGGCTAATTAACCCAGAAAGGCCCAAAACCATGTTTACTTAGTTTAATTAACTCAAGTTCTCCAATTTAGAAATAAAATACATGTTTAACACTTAATTAAACACACCCAACACAACTTAAACCACTTAACATACACAAAAACACAAACACCAATCAAGTTGTGCTAATTTTAACGTTTCAACACACATATTAACACATAAAACACATATACACTATTTTAGTTATCAAATTCAACATAATACATCAAATAAATATGTTTATCAAAATATCCTTATTTATACTTGTGCAATTTCAACAACACAACAAAACAATTGTCAACAATGTTCTATTTTAACAAAATAAATCATTAACATGTTATAACACATATTCTTAGATTTATTATTTATTTGCACCATTTAAGGTTTCTACAAAAATATTTTTATGTACCAAAATTACACAATTGTTCTATTACTCAAATATTATGATTATTGTCATAAAACTATAATGAAAAGGGTTTTAACTCAATAATTGTCATATAAAACACTTTTATCCCTTTTTATTTCAATACAACAATACTTATATATATTGTTGTTATTTAAAAACACAAATTTTCCAATTTATCAATGCAACAACGTTGTTGTACATTTATTAACTCAACCAGTTAGATTTATTATTAACGATAATAAAATGCACCAAAATAATAGAAATTGATTCACATCTATATTTATATCCTCATACAATCAACTAACCGATTTATTCATTGATTAACATTTTAAAGATCACATGTGCACTTTAAATCCACTAATGTAAATTAAAATCAATTCTTTATAAATATTATTATTATCAATATACAACTTGTATTTGAAACCCCAATTAGTAATTTGATAATTAAATCAACGATTTACCTTTTGACATTGAAAATACATTTCCCTTTAAATATAGATTTCCAAAATATATTTTCAATATCCCCTTTAATTATTAAATTATGATCTTATGGTTATAGATTGGAATAAACTTTTATTATAACAAAATTATATAATTTATTCCAAATGTTTAGTTCTAACAAATACTCAAAACTTTATTTTTTATTTATTTAAATGTTATACGAGTTAGTCTCACAAACTCATATCACCAACATATTATCTTAAGAATTACAAAGCCCAGTAAATATGCATTTTCCGATTACCCGAAAATCCGGGTTGTTACATACTTTCCCCCTTAAATAAATTGCATCCTTGCAATTTGTTAATAATAGTTCTTCATCAATTCAGATTCTACAAGTTATTTTTCTCAGTTTTCTTCTTAAAAACTTCTCGATTTAGAAATCTAACACATGGAATTTAGAAATTTTCATCATATAAAATTTTTAGCCTCAAAATCTCTCACTTGAATTTATCTAAATCTTAAATAAAGCTTTAATCATATTCATTAGCTCATTAATACCAAGCTTTAAACAACGCAACTTATCTTTCACAAGGCGTTATTTGAAATACACACTCAAAATTTTTCGCTCCCCCATCATTACTTGACGCTACCTTACCATAGAAGTTATCTAAATTTCCTCAAAGTATGGCTGCTACTTGGACTTTTCAATTATCAAATAGCCTCGCCATTTCTCAAGGTTTATATCCATATCTATGGCGGCAACTAGCCAAGTGAATGTAATTATGAATGTGTATCTCAAAAGTGACGCACTTGTTTTAGAAAGTTGTATATTTAAAACGCTATTATATTCAACCCATTTTAGTTTTTCATTTACAATTTAATTGAAATAACATTAAACCACTATTTTCCATCAATCCTTCTAAGTACTTGTCTACGATGTCGACAAATCGTTGTCGTTGCCTCGTTAAAGTCACTATACTCCACATCCTACGTAGTGTTTTAACACTATTCCAACGTGGTAACCTCTTATTTTATTTTTGCATCCAACTTCATTTTTACTACTCATCTTTAGTGTTAGATAGTCTCGAATAAGTGTTTAAGTAATTTTTATCGATATCGTTGATCAGACGTATCAACCAAAACCCTTAAGACACTCATCAGACCATTCAACACCTAAAATAATTTCCAATTTAATTTTTAAGTATCAGTTTACAAAGTAATTAGCTCATCAATATTTGTAATTCCTCATTATTCTCATCCCTTATCCCATGCCTATTACGTCAAAATTTTAGCACAACTGCTTCCGTTGCGCACTCTGATTTACTTTATTTAAACTCTAACATTCCATCCTTAAAGTAAAAAAACACCTCTATAGGTTTCAAATGCCCTCAAATTCCCTTTTACCAAACGCAACAACTAACTCAAATATCAAGGACTGGATGAAAAATTTTCCCAAAATTTTTCCCAAAGGTTCAAACTTTTAAAGATAAAGAGGATTGAAAGACTTTTTGATCCAATCGCATTACAGAAAGAGATATGAATAATGGAGTATTTATGGAATAAACCCCTTATTCCTAGATGCATTCCTCACCACAAGGATCCCTATAACTCTCGGATAAGAAACTCAAGATAGGATAACAAAGGAAAACGATAAAGTAGGCACGATTGTTATCCTTCCTTGTTGTAACACATGTACTATTCTGGTTCCGTTATGTGTCTAATGTACTTTGTTCTGAACATCTGCTCTGATACCAATATGTAACACCCGACCCCGAGACCCACACTAATAAAGAGCATTACTAGGTAATGTTGTCTATTAGAGCGGAGAATAAGGCAGGTTAGGGGTGACCACTCATAGATTGGCATTAGCAAGTCTTAAGTATGTCGATAAAGTGATTGCTATTTTTTTTAGAGGCTCGACATACTTAATACTTTATGTGGTACAATTCTACGGTGGCTCCAGAATCATCCCAGAACACAGTACATATTATTACACCATCACAGATCCCAGAACAGTTACATAATATTACATCGTTAGAGTACAACAATTACACGTGCTACAACAAGAATAGTTAAACTTCTCTTGCTTACAATATGATACAACAATTAAATAATAGAAAGCCCTACTATTCGAACTCGACTACATAAGCTCAAGTGAATGAAGCTACGGTGAATATGGGCTAAAGAGAACCTGCTAACCCCAAGCTCAACAACTACACCTGAAATAGCTCGGCCTGACCCGAGGGATACGCACAGGGGTCAGTCTAGTTTACAAATCAGCATAAGAAATAGATAAGCACAAGATATACAACTCTTTACGCTAAGAGTTGTGAATATGATGACATAAAGGGATTAATTAGTTTCAGTCATATGACATAATAGAAGGGATAAATATACAAGCCTCAAGGACTAGATCTAGGCTAAGTATATCACCATACTCGAGCCACAACGGAAACATAACACCAAAATCATCAAAATTATCATATACATCTCAAACGAGTTAAATTATCAATAAAGGGAGTATCCCACTCCAAAACATCTAAGTCTCAAAACATGTTGGTTCAGAAATCCAATTGCTCTTGGCAAATGTACGATCACCCCGATCGAGTAAGAATCATCAAACCCAAATCATAAAAGAAATCATAAGAAATGTACACGTTCCATAACAATAGAGCCCATCCCAAGCTATAATATTGCTCATCCCGATAAATAGCCATGTATCATCAAATGAAAATAATCAAAATCATCATATAACTCGAGTGAGTCAAATATCACAGAAAGAGCATCACACTCCAACATAGAAAATCACAAATGTTTATGTAAATTTATAATCCAATAATCTTCAATGTATGATCATATAGATCAAATCACAAAATATCATCACAATATAGATCCATTAGAAATAAATATGCACGTGCAACCACTTGATAATATAGCTCCCCCCGAGCTTAGCTCAGTACTTATACGTATTCAAGTTAAGCGCCTATCACTGCGACCCCCCTTCCGGTCGAGTGTATCTTGACCCCCCGGTCAAGTGAATATGTATACATGACTCCCCCTGAGTCTCAGCTTCCCCCCGAAGCAAAGTACTGGCTTAACAAACACAATATGCATTACTGACTCACATTCAGTAACCCGAGTAGTGGTAACAATGCGTCCCATACCACACGTTCTCACTACTGGTTCACTAATTGTTTATCAGTTTCGCAATTAAAAACATCGAAAACACCAAATCATTGAAAGCACCAAATCATCGAAAACACCAAATCATCGAAAACATAAAATCATCGGAAATACCAAATCATCAGGTTCAATCTAACTATACTGGAATTAACCGACTTCGTATGATTCCGTGTCCCATACCACGGAGTGTACAATGTCGTTTAAAATCCAATATGTTATCTTGAATGGTGCAACATTGTGTAGTTGATATATAAGAACATACTTGATTTCGATACAAGTTATAAAATATTTTACGAAATCAATAGTTTTCTTTCTTGGAAAGCAATAGATTTGAAGATAGGTTTTTCTATTATTGTTTCGAGGCCACTTAGTGTAAAAACAATAATTATAAATCCCATTTAGCCTCAAAACTACAATGAAAACTTAATTTATACATATATCAAAAACTAGTTTAAATCGTGCAGTGTATGCTCAAATCTCATCAAAACTCATCACTAAATACATAAACCTCAAACTATGCATTAGTGATAATTTAGGCTTCTCCATTAATAATGCCAGCCAAAATATAACACAAAAATTACGGCTTAAAACTAGATCAGGAAAAGCATGAAAACACTTAAGAAAATACATCCAAATTTAAGGCATAAAAATACATCTAAAATTCAATCAGGGTTGCAACTTTCAGAATTGTTTTGAATGACCAAACGATCTCTGAATGGTCTAGAACTTTGTATGCACAAACTAGAAAGGCCTAACTTTTAACTGAAAAAGGATTCACTAAATTCTGACATTGCACGAAAAAGACATAGGGCTCTAAACATGGACTTTGGACTGAATTTCAGTGTGGGCTGAAATCACTTCCAGGTCCAACTTTGCGACCAGGTTTGAACAACCAAACGATCTCAGATTAGCCTAAAAGTTTGCAAGCATATAGATAATCTCCCAAAATTTATAACACAAAATGAATCACTCAAAATGGATAGATAACGAAGGAGATATAAACCCCCAAATTTAGGTCTTGGCGCTGTTTTCACTTTGGAAATTCAAACGTAGGTCTAAATCTTAAAAGTTCGACTTTGAGGTCAGTTTAATGCATTCAAATGACCTATAAATGATCTGAAATCTGACATGCAAACAGCGGAAAAGCTTAGCTTTTCAATAAAAAAGAATCAATGAATTTAGAGTTGATATGAAAGAGTTATGGACACTCAAAAATGGACTCAAGCCATGTTTGCAGCAACAAAACGTGCACTTGCAAAATCTTGTGGCCGAACTGATCTCGCCACAAAGGTTTTAGAAATCAAACGAAGTATTTTTGCACATAAGTTTTCATGTATCTATAACATAACACATGAACTATCAGTCGAAGAAAATCCGGTAACATTCCGTTGTCGGAATTGAGAAAAACTACATGCAAATAACAACCAAGCTCGATTTCATTAAAACTAAACATTGACATGAAGTTCAAACAAACTCAAGCCGCATGCAAATATAAATGTTTAGACTAGAATGTGTGAGTGTAACAACTCACCTTATCTTCACGAGCTAGCATGCAAGCCTCAACTCATCATCAATTTCCCAAATAAACTGCATTTTTAACCTCTGTTGCAACAAAAGTTTGACATAGCAAACTAATTATTTTCCTACTAAATTTTTACATAAGATGCTTTATTGAGTTGAGAATAACATATCCAAATTTGAGAATTTTTAGTTTTTTCTCGAATTAGTTATAATCTTTCTACTAACCTTCGTTTTCTGCCCAGACCTGATCCGAAAATTTCTTGAGAAAAGAGGATGTTCCATCCTTCAAAACTAAACCAATTACCACGAAAATTGGAGGAGAGGTGCTGGTATGTGTTAGCAACAACATATCTAAATTTCAGAATTTTTGGAATTTTATTTGATTTTATTTTATTTTTCAAATAGCCTAGGGTTTTTATTTTGAGAGGAAGAGAAGGCTTGATATATTGATTGAAACATATTCTGGTTGGAAGAGGAGTTTTATATCTTTTTTACAATGATTTGGGTTAAAGGATTGAATTTTGAGGTAGATGGAGGCCATACTTTTTGCACTGGAAGAATCTTTGAAGGAAGAAGAAATAAGGTGTCGTTTCTTTCTTTTTCCTCTTTCCAGCACGTAATAAAGCTTAGAGAAATGGGCTAAGTAACCCAAAAAGCCCAAAACCATGTTTAATTAGTTTAATTAACTCAAGTTCTCCAATTTAGAAATAAAATACATGTTTAACACTTAATTAAACATACCCAACACAACTTAAACCACTTAACACACACAAACACAAAAACCAATCAAGTTGTGCTAATTTTAACGTTTCAACACACATATTAACACATAAAACACATATACACTATTTTAATTATGAAATTCAACGTAATACATCAAATAAATATGTTTATCAAAATATCTTTATTTATACTTGTGCAATTTCAACAACACAACAAAACAATTGTCAACAATGTTCTATTTTAACAAAATAAATCATTAACATGTTAAAACACATATTCTTAGATTTATTATTTATTTGCACCAATTAAGGTTTCTACAAAAATATTTTTATGTACCAAAATTACACAATTGTTCTATTACTCAAATATTATGATTATTGTCATAAAACTATAATGAAAAGGGTTTTAACTCAATAATTGTCATATAAAACACTTTTACCCCTTTTTATTTCAATACAACAATACTTATATGTATTGTTGTTATTTGAAAACACAAATTTTCCAATTTATCAATGCAACAACGTTGTTGTACATTTATTAACTCAACCAGTTAAATTTATTATTAATGATAATAAAATGCACCAAAATAATAGAAATTGATTTACATCTATATTTATATCCTCGTACAATCAACTAACCGATTTATTCATTGATTAACATTTTAAAGATCACATGTGCACTTTAAATTCACTGATGTAAATTAAAATCAATTCATTATAAATATTATTATTATCAATATACAACTTGTATTTGAAACCCCAATTAGTAATTTGATAATTAAATCAATGATTTACCCTTTGACATTGAAAATACATTTCCCCTTAAATACAGATTTCCAAAATATATTTTCGTTGTCCCCTTTAATTATTAAATTATGATCTTATGGTTATAGATTGGAATAAACTTTTATTATAACAAAATTATATAATTTTTTCCAAATGTTTAGTTCTAATAAGTACTCAAAACTTTATTTTTTATTTATTTAAATGTTATACGAGTTAGTCTCACAAACTCATATCACCAACATATTATCTTAAGAATTACAAAGCCAGTAAATATGCATTTTTCGGGTGATGAAGTTGTTGATACTAATGAGGTAGACCTAGACTTTTTGAATTCTGAATTCCCAAATAAAATCATTCCTGATGACCTGAGCCATATAGCAGACAACTTTTTGAAGATCCTGCAGTAGAGGAAAACAGAGACATGTCTGAAGGGGTTTCAAAGAATGTGGATTATTTAGCTCACTTGAAAGCGGAAGGTAAGGAAGTTGCTTCTTCAAATGCTCCTCCTAAAAGGCCACTAAGGAGCAATTCAGTGATTAAATGACGATAATTACTTGGAATGTCAGAGGGATGAACACTTCACATCGCATGCATGAAGTATTATCCCTGCTGACAAAATTTGAACCAACGTTTATTGGTTTAGTAGAAAATAAACTAAATAGAGAGAATATGAAGAATTTTAGCTGCTTAATTCCTAAAAATTGGGATATATTACCTGTTGATAATATGGATTTCTTTAGTAGAATTTTGATAATATGGTGTAAGGAGATATTGTCAATTATTATACTTTCTTCTTTGAAGCAACATGTGATAGTTCAAGCAAGAAATTTTAGTGGTATGGTTATAGTTGTTACTGTGGTGTATGCTAGCAATGTATTTAGCGAGAGACAAATTCTTTGGCAGCATATAATGCAGGAACCTAATCAAATTGATTGTGACTGGATCTTAATAGGGGATTTCAACAACTCATCATCAGCGTTAGATGAAAAGGGAGGATTACCTGTACCTTTTCAGCAATTAAGAGAGTTTAACAATTGTTTAATGCAAGAAGGTTTAATAGAGATCAACGCTAATGGATTCAAATATACGTGGAGACAAAGAGGATTGGAAAATAACATAGACAAGACTTTTTTAAATCATGCAAGCTTGCAGAAATTCAGTGAGATTAAGGTGTTATCATTATCACAACTCTCTAGCGATCATAATCCACTGCTCTTGGATTTTAATCCATCCACTTTGAAGAAGGGCTTTCCATTCAGATACACTAATGACTAGGTTTTTAAGGATGGATACAACGATTGTATTGTAAGAGGTTTGAATGCAGATGTATGGGGATTTCCTTCTTATACTTTTCAGCAAAAAATATCTACATGTAAGAGTAAGCTGAAGGTATGGAATAAGACAAGACCTAAAGACGATGCCTTATTGTTAGAGGTTGAAGCTAAATTCAGAGATATGGAATTAATGTCTGATAATGATCCTGAGAAGGGGACAATATATGAGCAAATGTTAGAGGCTAAACATGAATTAATGGTGCAGAAGAAGATTAAATTCTGTAATTTCAAACCACAAGCAAAAGTATCTTGGTTGTTAGATGGAGACACCAATTCTAAATTCTTTCAGTCGAAGATGTCTGCTAGGAGATATTCTAATCATTTGAAAGCTTTAATCAATTCGGATGGAGATTTAATTTTTAAGGAAGATGAACTTGTAGATGCAACTATTAATTATTTTCAGAATTTGTTCAATGGTTCTTTAGGCAGTGAGCTTCCTCCTTTTCAATCGATTGCTGTACAAAATAATCATGAATGTTAGGTACTTCTTAATCCAATCTCTTTAGAAGAAATTAAGTCTGATATTGATTCTGTTCACGATGATGCTAGTCCTGGTCCTGACCGGTTAAACTCTAAGTTTTACAAAGTTCGTTGGGAAAAAATAAGTTTTGTTTGCTAAGTTCTCTCCAGGATATCTTTGAATCTACAAAATTGCCTAAGGGTATTAATCATACCTTTATTACGTTAATACCTAGGTGGATAGGCTTATGGATATTTCTCAGTATCATCCTATTGCATGTTGTAACATGTATTATGAAATCTTTAGCAAGATTTCATGTAATAGGATTAAATGGTTCTTGTCGCATTTAATCTCTGCTAACCAATGTGCCTTTATTCCTTCGAGATATATAGGAGACAACATCTTACTTGCTCATGTACTTCTTAGAGATTTTAAAAAGCCTGGAATTAATAAATTTTGCGTCAAAGTAGATTTACATAAGGCATATGACATGATTAACCGTGAATTTATATGTCATATTATGTCACGAATGGGATTTCTTGTACATTTTGTCAATGTGATTTATGAATGCATCTCATCCCCTACTTTCTCCATATTAATTCAAGGAATTCCAAATGGTTTTATTACTTCAAATCGTGGAATACGGCAAGGGGATCCTCTATCACCGTATATTTTTGCTATAGCAATGGAATTTTTCACATATAGTATGAATGAGGTATTGCTTAAAGGATCTTTCACTCCTGTTTTTAATTTTGACCTGTTATTACACATTTAGTGTATGTCGATGATTTATTGGTATTTAGTAGATGTAATACCCAATCAATAGTGGCTTTAAAAGGTGTGTTTGATAGATTAAAATAGGTTAGAGGATTAAATGTGAGTGCATAAAAGACTAAGCTTTATTTTAGTTCTCATGTTAGACATGCAAGTGAAGTGGTTGATATATTAGGCATCCAAACTGGTGACATGCCAATCAAATATTTAGGTGTGCCCTTATCATCTAATTACATTCATTTTAATGACTGTCAAGAACTGTTGCATAAGATCCAGAATAAAATTCAAACATGGGGTGTGAACTTTTTGAGCTTTGTGGGTAGGACAGAGCTAATTCAAGCTGTGATAAATCCAACGGTCCTTTATTGGCTGTTTGTTTATCATCTCCCAGAGCATACAATTCAGAAGCTTCATACGCTTCGTGCTGATTTTTTATGGGGTGGATCTGCACACAAAGTTAAATGGGAAAAGCTATGTTTACCCAAAGTTTAAGGAGGGATTGGTTTAAAGCTATTCACTGACTTAAGAAAGGCTGCATGTGTAAAGCTGATGTGGAAATTCTTGTCAAATTCTTCATTATGGAGATGCTGGATGTATGCAAGATATTGTCAAGACAAGTTGTTTTGGAACATGAGTATAGATAACAATGCCTCGTGTACATGGAAATCCTTACCACGGCTTTGAACATCAGGTCAAAAATTATTTAATAAGGTGATAGTTAATGGTAGTACAACTTCGCTTTGCTTTGACCCGTGGATCAATAGTAAATGTTTGGTTGATTTAATTGGTGTTTCTAGATTTAATTCAATTGGTAGGCAAAATGAAGTAGTCTCTTTTATACTTCAAAATGGTACGTTGAATCCTAGCATTCATCCTGCTACTCGTGAGGTACATCAGGTTATAAATGAAGTGGTTGTGAAGAATGACAAGGTTGCAGATTATTATGCTTGGAGTGGTGGTGGAGAATGTAAAGGCCCGTAAATCTGTACCCATTTGAGCTGACTAATATCCTACACATTCAACCCAAAGTGTACGAAAATACATATCTTTAATTGAAAGAAGTAAGAGGATGGGAAAGATAAGATAGAACTATTAGAATAGAAGAATAAGAAGGACATCAGAATCTCATAGTGGAATTTTAACAAAATATATAATATATTACATATCAGAGTCTGTTACATCATAGTACATCATCATCATAATACATCACCATACATGATTGCTGGTTTAATACAGATATTCAAACTGGATACTTAGAGATAGATATAGCTATTAGACTGGTTCTTGGACTCGTACTCCACACTACTTCAAAAGGGTTCCATTAGATACTTGGATCACTTGTCAACCCATAACAAGTGTTATGAGTACCCAAGAGTTTAGGAAAAACACAGAAAAATAAACCGTGAGTCAGTCAGGGGACTGGTGTAAAACAGACTGGAAACAAGAACGGGTTATCTCCTTATGAGAACAGATTGATTTAACTTTAGTAAAACCATTTGAATGAAATGATAATAGTAAGACCAGCCCACACTTAAACATGGACGGTTTTTACCTTACTATAACCCGAAACTTTTTTGATATTAAAATCATTTGATATTATGATAGTTTTTATCAAATAAATAACCATCTAGCGGAACACTTGCATCTCACGCACCACATACATAGTATAAAATCAAAAACCGCAAGCACTTATTGGAGATTGGATTTCAACAGACAAGGTACGGGATCACCTGCCGATCAGTGTACTCTAGAGGGGATACACTAGGGTTCAACAAGAACGTCTTACAACCTGGCCACACATGACCGTCCACTCATTTAGCTTGAGTGTAGTGAATATATTGTCACCCAATGCGGCTGCGAAGCTACCGTTTTCTCGGGGGATATAGAAATGAAAAGAAGTAACAAATACGAATATTCTCTAGATGGTGACAACACACCCTACTTGGGAATGACCCACCTAGCCATGCTGCCTGCCCGATTTTGGTCTTTTCCGGGTTTTGAGGCTAGAGGCTATGTTATCTTCTAGAACACCTGTCCACCATTCACTTTGAATGCCACATCGGAAATCACAAATTGATTTCCACAAAAATACTCTGGTTGCCAGGCTAGAGAAGTTTCCCTTCTGTGCCAGCAACTGGTACGTTTGAAGAAAACAACGTACGCGATCCCTTTGGAAATACTCTGTCAGATATTTGTTCATACAAGTTGTCCTGAGACTGGACAAACCGAAGGTACTATTCTGAAAAAAATAGCCCTTGCATATCTCCGTCTTCAATTATCTCCATTAATCTCTGACACGCAACGAAAAAATCGAATCGAAGTGGAACATATATCCCGGACTCTTTGAAATGATTAGCGTAATGTCTTTTATGGTTAGTCGATGCTTAAGGAAACTGATTTCAATATTTCATCTCAAAACATTTCTTGTTTCAAAGGAAATAATTATCAACTTCCGATGATTGAATTAGATACACTTCAAGGCCTAACAGAAATGAATTACTCAGTAGTCGATAATAATGTCTATTATAGTTTGATTAATACATTCTATATACTCTTTAATTAATAAGATTCGACTAGACTGAATTGTATATATCTGTATTGTTTAAATCCAGACCTTTGACTTGTCTTTTATAAATGAACAACTAAAGCGTGTGCTTCGCACACGGTACTTTACTTTAAAATGTCAGCTTGTTTATACGACATTTTATACCTTTGTCATACTTTGTAAATTAGCTTTCATTTCTAATAATCATAAATAACTTAATTTATACTGCTTCCTATTTTATATTTCATTACTTCCTTTTGTTTTTATTTTTAAAGTTGTTGAAACCTTTTTAAACCAGTCTACTATGGCCCATTTTCCTCCTCCTATCTTCCTTCAAAGGCCCAAGATGTTTGGCCTTTTTCTTCTTAAATCCTATTAAATTATAATCTCTTCTTTTTATTTTACATTTTTTCCTTTATTTTAATTTCTATAGCTCGTAGCCCATCAGCCCTTGGCCCAAACTCCCTTCCCTCTTCCTTTTTTTATCTTTTTCGCAGCAGCCCAATTCGGCCCATCTTCACACACCAAGCCCACGATCCTTTCCTCCCTCTTTTATTTTTTTACCTCCCACTCGTTTATATTTACTTTGCCCAGTACCACTTTCATTTTGCCAAGTCCACTTCCCCTTTGCCACTTTACCAAAACACCACTTGCCACATGCCAAACTTCACCGTGCCAAATACCACTAAGTACCACTTGCGTGAAGTACCAAGTTACCAAACTCCTTTGTCAAGTGCATGTACCAAACTCCTTTGCCAAGTGCCAATACCACTTCTTCTTCTTCTTCTTCTTCCTTGTTGGTACTCTGCATGTACACGGTGCAAGTACACAAACGATTCCACATGACGTTCGACCAGCTGGACCCATCCACACATCCGCCTTCGCTTTCTCATCACGTCGACACCACCCAAACGCTCTGCTACCTCCTGTAGCAAAAAACAGTAGCTTCACAGAAATCAAATCCTGTGCCTTGATCCAAAATTCCACCTCGTGTGGCCACCACCTTCCATCGATCACCATCCAACTCCACCAGGTTGAAGCCAACCTATATCTCGACCTCCACGCCAACCACGATGACACTCGTTGCTAACTTCACCGTACTGCTTACCCACCAAGTCGCCCCAACAAAACCGTAAACTAGAACCGTAAATCGCAACCCAAATCCAAAATTAAGCTATAGGAAATTCTATGTATATTTTTCCCATGATCTACAACCTACTACGCCCCCTCCAGTTCGAACCTCATGGACTCCGATCAACTGGTTCGTGGGATTTGCCCAAGAATGATTTCCCGTTCATCTCTCATTATCTCGACAACTAATGTATCAAAAATCATGTAATGACCATTAAAAATCATCGATTTGTCATACGATTCCATTCATATACTCAAAACTCAAATTTGTACTAGTCGAAAATTCATGTTTAAAGTAGGTCACTAGAAATCTGTGTATATCTACGGATGTACACATTTTTCTGGTCTGAAATTATTTTCGGTTTGCACCTATGAACCTATATCTACACTTTCATAGAGAAACATGCACTACAACTTGTTTGAATTTAATCTATGGGTTTTATGAATTTTCAAGGTAAACTGTGTCTTGTGTTTATGAGCTTAGAATCTGTTAAGTGTTTACTTACAGGGTATTCATGTTATCTGTATACTAATGTTTTAGATAATACCCTATATCCATATGTATACACTTAAACACTTGTGATCTTCCACATTTACCACTTCAAAGTTTTTATAGAGTGTCAAGTGTTCATAGTTTCCCTATTCTTTACCCTTTTCAAAATTCTACACTAATTCTCTATCATATATCCTCCCAGGTTTAACATATTTCGAACAAGCAAATACATATATTAGTGGCATCCCTATGCTAGCATTTCAGTCAATGTTAGTTAAAAAGGTTTACACATATGTATCAAGCATATATGTATATCTTAGTATTTACATATGTGTGTAAAAACCAGTATTAGGATAAGTTTACTCACAGGCAAATCCTAACATTTTAGCAAAAATGATATATAGACGGTTCATAATAATGCTTGCATTAACATAGAAATTCTAAAATAAAGATTTGTACAAATTTAGTTTACTCACCAAGCTGCTTTCCTTTTATCTGTTTTCTTAGAATCTACTGTCTTGGATTACTCAGTTTTCTCGTGAGTTTTTTTTTGTGTATGAGAAGTGTATGACCTTTAGGTGTTATATATACAAAAGTTCTATATTAAACAATTTCCCCTTCTCCTTAATTTAAGGATTTTGGTCTTTCTCAATAGTAAGTAGCAATTTAGGCTTTCCCTTTTTTTCTAATCCTACACGATTTGTTTCCAGGGATTTTAGGCATGAAGAAATAAATTGTTTAATTAGATATTTACTTATTTCCTTGTCCTTTGTCTCTCCTTCTAGAAGTATGACATAACCAAACAATACTTCATCAAATGCTTGTGAATGGTCAACATTTTCCCTCATTTAGATTTCAATAGAAAATGGTTTGTTTACTTGATATTTTGCTAAGAATGATTCTATACTAGCAAGTTGACACACACTTGTTTTTAGGGGAATGGTGTATACCTATATTAGCATCAGTATTCAATGTTACATCTCATTTAAGAGTATTGACTTCAGCTGCTTACTTTTGTTTGTTTCATGCACCTTCCTTTGTTTGTTGAATTTTATCATACACCTTGCGTTCAATATGTCCATGTATGTTTATGGATATAAGTTGCTGTATGATTTCATTCATATTTTTTTATCAATTCCATTGTCTACACGGCTCTTTAATTACATCTCTTAAGTGACTAAAACTCAAATTACATTATGCTATAATTGTATGTTTCTAGTTTATATGATTTTTGTTGCAAGCTTTATTATGTATCTTATGTTAAAACATAATTAACCATATGCATATTAGTATATATATACACTTATATATATTCATACATATAATTATAATTGTTTTGTTTATTTATCAATCAAATTTTATTTAGATCATCACACTATAATAAATGTTTATTATTAATAAAGTCATCTAAAAACCGGGACATTACAGTGAGTTTTCATTTAAGAGTGTATGGGAGATGGTTAGAGAGAAACACCAGGTGCAGAAGTTTTATAAGATTATCTGGCACTCAAAAAATGCTCATCGAATGTCATTTATTTCATACTTAGCTTCAATTGATGGACTAAGCACTAAGTCGAGATTAAGAAGTTTTGGAATTATTTATGAAAGCTTGTGTGTTCTGTGCGGTAATTGTGAGGAGACAATACATCATTTATTTTATGAGTGTGCTTACTCTCAGTTTATCTAGTTTTCTATTTTGCTAAAGTTGGCTTTGGATGATAATGTCATCAGCTCAGTAGAAGTTGAGGCGATGAAGATATCAAATGGTTTCAAAGGAAAGGATCAATGTTATGATATAGCTTGTGCTGCTTTGACTACAACAGTGTATTACGTATGGATGGAAAGAAATGCTAGAATTTTTCAAGGTAAAAAGATTGCGAAGGAAGTGAGATTGCAGATGGTTGAAAAGGACATTTTTTACTTGGTTAAAGAAAATGGTACAAAGACGAGAAGTTCAGATTTTAATGTTGCATTTTTGAGAAAGTGGGGGATAGATTTGGTTGATAAAGGTTGAATGTAAATTTTGTTGTTGTTTGTTTTTTGGACGATTTGGCTTGTAGGCCGTAGTGGGTTATATTTTACTGTCCGTTATAGACAAATGATGATATGTTGTAATGTTAATACATGGATTTTATATGTGCTCTTTTTCCTTATGTGGTACCCATTTAGGTTGGGGGGAATAAGGTTTCGATGAGTCATATAAATGAAGTATATGATTGGTATCTTGCAAAAAATTGTACTAATTTTCCAAAAAAAAAAGGCATATATACATCAACCTCTATTTAATCCTATTTACTCTTTTTCTATGTTACACATAAAAACATTAACACTTGGTCATTTCAAATCTGAGTATGTTCAAATTACCCAATTTAGAATGGAAATCTAAACTTATTCAAATAATAAAACCAAACTAAATCTTAGTCTTTTTACATCACAAACTCTTTTTTTAAAAAGAGGTAAATCCAATTAAAAAAAGTAAAACCACCAAACTATTCTTCATACATAACCCAAACAATTCACAAACCAGAAATATTGATTAACAACTTTGAAATATATATATAATAGGAGATTTTGGGTTTTTATAATATGATATTATCGTGAAACCAAACCTCCCTAGGCATACAAATAATATAAAATCTACAAATTGTAGAATTTAGCCTAAACAAGTATTTTTTCCACTCACAGAGATTTTTGGTAAATAAGATAATACTGATTTGAATACTGAAAACATCGTTCTTCGATTCTACAGTAGATCTATATAAGAGAATCATATAGATTTGAATCTCATATATAAATTATAGGGAGTTCCAGAATAGAAACTAAGTAGAAATAAATTATAAATGAAATAGGTTAGGGATAGAAGAAGAAACCTAAATTCGTGGAATGTTAACAGTAGAATGGAGGCATAGCGAATGAGAGGGTTTAAAGAATTGTGAGGTGAGTTAGGTGGTATTTATAGGTGTGTAAACAAATAGTCGCTATTAGATTAACATATATTTAATGTAGGCTATCCATTATCCATAAAACCAACCAAAACACTATCCAAACCAGCCTTTGTTTGGATCTGGTCGATCGGCGGTCGACACCCTCCCTAGGGGGCGGTCAACCCCTTGGTCACGAAAGTTGCCAGTAGCCTGCGTTGATTGCTTGAAAGATAATTTTTATTAAACGTTTTTTATTTCTGTTAATTCCTTACCATTTAAATAATATTCTTGTCCCTGGTTAGACGTATATATACAAACAATTTTAAATGTAATGGAATATTACAATCAATCGTTAACTGGTTAATTTTATTCCGTATAGTTATACCCCTAACTCAAATTTCAAACGCTCATGTATGTATGTATGTATGTGTATGTATGAATGTGTGTGTGTATATTAACATGCAACCTTTTTAAATGTGAGTCCTTCATACGGATTCTGATTTAAACATATTATATATGAAATTAGACCAGAATTTCGCCACGAATACAACTATAATATTTTCATTGCTATATTCCTAATTTTGTTAAATCCCATTTTCCAACCCATTAATATATTATTATTTTATCTGATTTCCATTAATTATTATTATTTATTTTAAATTAGATTATCTTATGTTCGTTTAGGTATATTTTTACGGGGAGTTACATTCTCCCCCCTTAAAATTAATTTCGTACCCAAAATATGTTTGAAGGGGAGGAAAACACAACTCTCTCTAAACATCCATGTTATACACCCATGTTGTTTTTAATTCATCCATAAACATCCATGACTCACAGTGATTATGAACTGTAGACTTACTAAAGTGAGCTCACTCCTAGCTTGTATGTGAAATAAGTGATACAGTATATATGCAAAACATCCTAATATGCATATATTTCTATATGATGTGTTGTGCAATTGTGTTGCATCCATTTCCTTAACATCCAATCTAGCAAACAAAATGCATCTATAGACGTAATTTAGAGGAAAATTACCCGAGAAAAGTCTAGGTGGGTCTGTCTCATCCTGTCCTCAGTCTCCCATGTTCTTTTTGCAGGGTCATTTCCCCATTGTAAGTGGACAAAGTGAACGATCTTATTACGGAGTCTTTTGATTTCATGCTCTACAATCTATGCAGTGGCACGGGGTACCCTAGACTCCAACTCAAGTTTTCCTATGTCCCTAATCTCGTCAAGCTCGAGTCTAATAGAAGAATCATGAAGGCACTTCCTTAAATGTGATACATGAAAAATGTTATGTATCCCCGATAAGCGTTCTGGGAGATCCACTCGGTAGTCTAAAGATCATATTCTCTCGATAATATGGGAAGGCTCAATAAATTTGGGAGCCAACTTCCCAGTTTTCCCAAACCAGACAGTCTTCTTAAGAGGAGAAACCTTTACGAATACTAAGTCTCCTATATCAAACTCAAGTTCCCTCCTCCTCTTATCCGTATATGATTTCTGGCAATCTTGGGCTGCCTTCATCCTCTGCCTAATCCAAGAAATCTTCTCCATGGAATCACGGACGAAGTCTGGTCGAGTAGAACCTTGTTGGTAGTTTCCCACCAACAAGCTGGCGATTTGCATGGCCTCCCATAATGCGCTTCAAAAGGGGCCATACCAATCGTTTCTTGAAAAATGTTGTTATATATAAAATCCACAAGCAGCAGGTGCTACTCCCAAACTCCTCCAAGGTCGATAATGCAAGCTCTGAGCAAGTCTTCTAGGATCTGATTTACTCTTTCCTTCTGGCCATCGGTTTATGGGTTATAATTTGTACTTAAGTTGAGTGTTGTCCCCAATCCTGCTTGTAAACTTCTCCAAAAATCACTTGTGAATAAGGGGTCTCGATCGCTCACTATACTAGATGGAATACCTTGCAATCTGACTATCTCCCTAATATATAATTGGGCTAATGAAGTCGCAGTTTTATTCTTCTTGACTGGTACAAAGTGAGCACTCTTAGTCAAATGATTTACCATAACCCGAATAGCCTCATTTCCCTTTTGGGTTCTTGGAAGCCCATTCACAAAATCCATGGAAATATGTTCCCAGTCCACATGGGAACTTCTAAAGGTAACAGTAATCCTCCGGGCCTTCCTTGCTCCGCTTTTACTTTGTGGCACGTTAAGCACTTGACCAAAAACTTAGCTATCTTTCTCTTCATCCCTTCCCAATAAGATTTCTCTTCATATCCTTATACATTTTATCTCCACCGGGGTGTATGGTCAGCTTTGACCTATTGCACTCCTCAAAAATTTCCTTTCTTAACTCCTTATCTTTAGGGAAGAAAAGTCGTCTATCCATAAGAAAACTTCCGTCATTTCCCACTGAGCACCTAACTGAATGAGGAAAGGTCTCTTTCTTTCCCGCTTTCTCTTTCAAGTTTCTTATCTCTTCGTCAAGATCTTGCATACTCTGAATCCTTTCTCTTAGAGCGGTTCTAACAAGCATACCTCCAAGAATGCTACTAAAAGCTACTGGCGGAGGTTGCAAGTTAAAGTTTGAGAGAAACTTCAAATGTTTCCATTCCAAAATCGCATTCAAAGATGCATGCCTTTTACTCAATGCATCCGCTACGACGTTCCCTTTCCCTAGGATATACTAGATCATTAAATCAAAAGAGGCAATGTACTCCATCCATTGTTGTTGTCTTAAATTTAAGTCATGTTGGAAGAATAAATACTTTAGGGATTTATAGTCAATGAAAACCTCGAAATTCTCTCCTAGAAGATAGTGCCTCCACAACTTTAAGGCGAACTCTACGGCGGCTAACTCTAAGTGATGAATTGGATATCTCTTTTCGGCGTCCTTGAGTTTTCTACTAGCATAAGCAACAACCCTTCCTTCTTGCATGAGAACATCTCCTAAACCGGTCCTGCAGGCGTCAGTGTAAACCATGAATATCCTTGACCTATCTGCTATAATAAGAACTGGCGCACTAGTCAATGCTTCCTTTGATTTCTTAAAAGCCACATCGCACTTACTACTCCAAGAAAATACCAAGTTCTTCTTTGTTACTTGAGTTAAAGGGGTAGAAATCTTTATGAAGTCTTTAATAAACTTCCGGTAATACCCTGCCAATCTAAGGAAGCTTCTCACCTCCATAGCTTTTTGAGGTACTCTCCATTCCTTAATTTGCTCGATCTTCACGGGATCTACTGTCAAAACTTTGCTTGATACGATATGTCCCAAAAATCTAACTTCTTCCCTCCAAAAACGACACTTTGAAAACTTACCTTTCAACTTGTTCTCTCTTAGTACCCCTAGGACTTGTCTTAAGTGACTTTCATGCTCTCTATTGTCCTTAGAAAATATAAGGATATCGTCTATGAAAACTATCACGATATTATTTAGAATAACCCTTAACACTCTACTCATGAGGTCAACAAAGAAGGCGGGGGCATTCATTAGTCCAAAGGGCATAACTTCCCATTGGAAAAATCTATCTACCGTCCTAAACGCGGTTTTATCCTTACTATCCTCTAAAGTTCTTAATTGGTGAAATTTAGTTGCAAGGTCTAATGGAGAAAATACTCGGGCTCCTCCCAAGTGGTCAAATAGATCATAAATTCTAGGTAAGGAATACCTATTTTTCCTGGTTAGTTTATTAAGCTCGCTATAATCCACATAAAGTCTTAGGGACCCATTTGCTTTGGTGGCAAACACAATAGGTGCACCCCATTCAGGCATACTTTGTCGAATGAAGCCTTTCTATAGCAATTCCGAAATCTGTTTATCTAACTCTCTCCTTTCCTTTGGCGCCATATGCCTTAAGGGTAAAAGTACTGTCTAGCATCCTTCTCTAGGACAATACAAAAAGAGATCTCCCTATGGGTGGAAGTCCTGTTACTTCCAAGAATTCTCGTACTATAGGGACCAAAGATGGTCCTTCCAAACTAAGAGACACGACACACAATAGGGCTCTATCCTTGTTTCTAATATCACAAGGGATTCTCAAGCTACGTCCTCCTCAGCTCCTAAGATGAGTAACTCTCTTGTTGCAATCTAGGATGGCTCCATAAAGTGATAGCCAACTCATACCTAGGATAAGGTCATACCCCCATAAAATCCAACGCATACGCTTCGCAGAGGAACTCGACATCATTGATATCCAATACTAGGTCTTTACAGATCGACTCAAGATATTTAGCTCATCCGATAATGTTGGCCACCTCTATCGGATTACTAGAGATAGATATGGAAAGGTTTAAGAAATCAACTAGTCACTTAGAAATAAAAGAATGGGTTTCTCAAGAATCAAACAGGTTATATACTGAAATTCTTAAAATAGAAGTTATACCTTCAAGTTCGGGTTTACCTCGATCTTTCGGGGGTCGGCTCTTTATTGGTGTTGCTTCCAACGAATAATTCAGACTATTCTGAACAACTCTAGGCTTTGGGAAATCCCTAGACAAGTGTCCTTCCTCGTAGAAATTGTAGCACTTTCCTTTAAATTCTCTCTTTGCTAAAGCAGTTCTGCAGTCCTTGGCCTCGTGGCCCTTACGATTGCACCTTATACAAGTCTTAGCTTCTTTCTTAAACTTACCCGCTTCTTCTTGTTCTTCCACCATTATTTCTTCTTCTTCTTCTTATTAGAACTATTTTTACCTTCTCCCTTCTCACCATTCTTATTCTCTTTAGATCCTTCAGCTATGCACAAGATGATCATCTCCACTAATGTCTCAAAGGTCACTCCGAATGTTACTTGGGCCAATAAAGTGCCTTTTAATGGGGAGTTCAACCCCTTAACAAACCTTAAAGCCTTGTTCATTGGGGTATCCATCAAACCCCTATCAAACTTACATAACTCAGTGAATTTATCCACATACTCTCATAGATTCAAATTTCCTTGTTTGAGATGGATAAACTTCTCCAATTGGACTGTCATCTCAGCATTGGGTTGAATCTTTGCTTCGAATCGGGTCTTGAATTCAACCCATGTAAATACACGGCCGACATTCTCTCCAAATGCTAACTTCCACCATTCAAGGGCTTCTCCTTTTAAGTGTCAGGCCACAACTCTCCTCTTAACTTCATCTGACCATCTCGTGGCCTCAAAAATCCTTTCGTAGTCTATTATCCAAGCTTGAGCACCAGCAAAACCTTTTGTTCCTAAGAATGGTTTTCGACAGGCTTGCAAAACTCTTATAGAGTTGAGGAAAATCAAAAGCTACCTCAACGACATGAGCTGCAGGCTCCGCTGGGGGCATGATTACCAACAGGGACTTGCTCTAAAGTACGGAGATACTGTTGGAAACATTCTGGAAAATACCGAGGTCTTGTCTAGTTTCCCTGATCAGAAGGATTATCATCCATTCTACTATCTAAAAAAGAAAGGAAGAATCCCTCGGATACTCTTAAGATAGTACTCAAGCTGAAAACAGAGTAAAAGTATAAAGCTGGCTGGTGTAGTTACGTATGCTTATTGAGATAAATATATATAATATATATAGTTTGAAAAACTTGTTCAAAATACCAATACGCCTCTCATACGTATAATTTCCTTATAATCGAGTAACCTAGGCTCTGATACCAAAAGTAACAACCGTCCTGGAGTGGGCCTAAATTTCGACCTAGAAAAGGCCCATCGAAACTTAGAGCCACTCTAAACGGGTCGTCGGTTCCTATAAGAAATTTACATTTGTGCAGAATGGAAAAATAATATAACGTGATGGAATATCATACAACAGCATGAGAAAGTATAATAATATAATAAGATGCACCATTTATTTAGAAGCAACTGATCCAAATACCAAATGTCAAATACATTTGTTTATAATAGCACATCATCATTATTCATTATCCAAAGTTTCCATCAATAAAAGAGCAATAATAGCTAATAGCAATATAATAGTCTCATCGCCTTCTTCAGGCTCCATTATCGCCTCGTCCATTAAGTCACTACCCCACCTTTTAACCTGTTGGATATGTTAAGGAGAGCGGTCAGAATATAAAGTTCTGGTGACTGAAAATAATATGTGCTTAAAGACTATACTCAAGATTTGGCAGGTTATATATGTCAAGGTATGTCTACAAAACACACAGGCACACGCATACAAAGAAATATTTTAATTAATGAGGTGGATATCTAAATTAATTGCTTAAGGCCTTCATTATGCATTTAGGGTGGACCGGTGATCACTTAAGATCCAACGAGGTGGACATTCTTGGTCACTTAAGGCCCATTCTGGTATATTTATTAAGAGTGGATTCTTATGATCTCTTATGACCCTAAGGCGGACCCCAGGCACTTAAGACCCCGTCCTAGCACATCAACGTCCTTAGGTATATATTATCATGAGTAGTATGAGAAGTAGTATCTCACCACTTAATACCGGTCTAGGGTAGTCCCGCATATAGACATTTAAGACCCCTCCGGCTGATGCCTCATAATGCTGCTTAACTGATATTACGGTAGTACACCTATGCCACTTAAGACTTCCCTTAGATGGTTGGTTAATTAAATAGCATGTTACGTCCCAAATATACCAAACTCATCCCTAGGTTGGCCCTCACATAGCACCCAGAGGAAGTGGACTTTCCGATAAACTACCCTACTCCATTGTCGCCATGACTAAACCACTTTTTAGAGAAGGAGGACCCATAGGCCAACTTCAAATCTAATAAGGAAGGGTCCCATGACTTTTGTCCAAATCCAAGGAATAAACCTTCGGAATGGTCCTAGTCCTAACCATTTAAGAACCAAACTAGATAAGAAGAAAGTCAGCCACTTAAGACCTTCTCAAGGCGTAGTATGCCTACCTATTTACACACATAATAGGTATATACACACACATACACTAGACCTCTCACATCAAACTGTCTCCTTATAGATGCTGGATATGTCGGGCGGTTCCGGGCAGACTTCTACTACAAGTGGGATAACCTCGTGTCATAGTGTACTAAGTTAAATGGCCCATGGAACCCAGACCTCTCACATTAGCCAAACCCACTTGTGGTTGCTGGATTTTCCGGTTGGTTCCGGGCAGACTTGTACAACAAATAACGACTAACCTCGTGTTTGTTTGTCATTAATATGTATAAATAAGACATTTTATATGCACACACAAGCAATAATTCATATGGGGACATTTCAAATTTCTAACCTTATTCTAATGTATTTATTTCGTCATTATTACTTTTGATTACGCTATATTAATATAATATTTAATGCGCACTATAACACTAAATTTATGTTCGAATGAAGAAACGTTTTAACAGTGTAAATTGTCAACTCGGTTCACATTAAAGGTATACGTGACTATTTCCCACATCAAACTACTAAATTCATGGCATAATTAATAATAGCAGCAATGGGAGAAATAAAAGCATAACTATCAAAACTTGTATCCTAGGCTTGTTAGAACAATTTAGGTAATGAAATAGGAACAAGGTGTTAATTACATACATGCATATTTAACATACATACATATATGTATGTATATATATATATACACATACATATATACATAAGCCTCTATTTAAGCCTATTTACTCTTTTTCTAAGTTGCACATAAAAACATTAACATTTGGTTATTTCAAATCTGAATGCATTCAAATTATCCGATTTTGAATGGAAATCCAAACCTCTTCAAATAATAAAATCAAATTAAATCTTAATCTTTTTACATCAAAAATACTTTTTAACTAAAAAGAGGTAAATCTAATCAAACAAAAGTAAAATCACCAATCTATTCTTCATACACAACCCAAACAATTCACAAACCATAAATATTAATTGATAACTTTGCGATATATATAAAATAGGAGATTTGGGGGTTTTATAATATGATGTTATCGTGAAACCAAACCTTCCTAGGCATACAAATCAATACAAAATCTACAAAAGTGTAGAATTTAGCCTAAACAAGTATTATTTCCACTCACAGATATTTTGGGCAAAGGAGATAATACTGATTTGTATGATGAAAACGCCGTTCTTCGATTCTACTACAGATCTATATAAGAGAATCATATAGATTCAAATCTCATATATAAACTATAGAGAATTCCAGAATATAAACTAAACAGAAATAGATTAGAAATGAAATAGGTTAGGGATAGAAGAAGAACCTGAATTCTTGGAATTTCAGCAATAGAATGGAGGCACAAAGAATGAGAGGGTTTAGAGAATTGTAAGATGAGTTAGATGGTATTTTAAGGCGTGTAAACGAATAGCAACTGTTAGATTAACATAGAATTAATCCAGGTTATTCATTATATATAAAACCAATCAAAACACCATCCAAACCAGCACTTATTGGGCTCTGGCCGCACCAGGCGGTCGACATACTCGCTAGGAAGGCAGTCGACACCCCTTCCAAGGGGCAGTCGGCCCCCGGTCACGAAAGTGGCCAGTGGCCTGCGTTGATTGTTTAAAAATATTTTTATTAAACATTATTTATTTCTATTAATTCCTTACCATTTAAACAATATTATTGTCCCCAGTTAGACGTATATATACATACAATTCTAAATGCAATGGAATATTCTAATCAATCATTAATTAGTTATTTTTATTCCATATATTTATACCTCTAGATCAAATTTCAAATGTTCTTGTACGTATATTAACGTACAACCTTTTTAAATGTGAATCCTTCATACGGACTCTGATTTAAACATATTATATATGAAATTGGACCATAATTTCGCCACAAATACAACTACAATATTTCGTTGCTAAATTCCTAATTTTGTTAAATCCCATTTTTTAGCTCATTAATAAATTGATTTTCACTACCTATTTTTATTTATTTTAAATTAGATTAGCTTAAGTTTGTTTAGGTATATTTTTACGGGGTATTACAATGTCCATCACATTCCATAGCTTTATTAGGATATCTATGAACCCGTCATTTCCTTTATGTTTAAGTATTCAACCTTGTTCCCTGAGAGTAGGACCTAAATAAATTGGTGCCACCACTTAGGTTATTCCCCTTCTAATTTCAAAACCAAGCGTAATTTGCTACCCATTGGTATCATCAATTGTTTATATTGATAAAATATACAACTATGTTAAACAAAAAAGCATTGGTATCTCCATACAAATTTACAAAATAAAATATGATTTTCTTTATTTTTGGCAAGGCCGACGGGGTTGAATGGTCCCCTAACATTTTCTTGATATACTGAAGACGAGCACATAGAAACAAGGAGGCATAAGCAAAAAGAGAAAACAAGGTGGACACAGCATATCGTCCTAAAGGAGGCTAAACATCACAAGTATTTACAAATAAACATAAAAGCTATGGATTCCCGAGTCAAAAGTGAACTATAAGAATTTTACTCCGTCTCGAATTTCATGCCAATATTGATTCTGAAGTTGTGCATTGTCAGTTACTTTCACAGGTTGGAATAAACGCAGATTCCTTTCATTCCAAACTTTATGGAAAAGCTTCTTAATTAGGAAGCTGCAAGTCCTAGCTCGCAGGGATTTACCCTTGCAAATCTTCAGAAGTGCATCCTAATTGAAAGCAGAACTGCGAGATGAGTTCCCCAGCTTATCCCGAGTCACTTGTAGAATCGGTCTAGTGACAGCACAGTCGAAAAAGAGATGGAAAATGGTTTCTGGTTGCGCATTACAGAATGTACAGTCCAATTGTACAAGTATTCCTCTTGCCGCCATTTTGTCTTTCGTTAGCAGCGCTTGGTGGTACACTTTCCATAGGTTTAAATTCTCCTTCGCTGTGTTATCCAATCTCCAGATGATTTTACTCCACCTGCATTTTAACATACTCAAAACATCTTGTAGCTCAAAGTACATTTTACTAATAGAAAATTGTTCACCTTGCCATTACCATGAAGCTTGTTTGGAGGGAATATTGAAGACTCTACTATTGATAATTTGAGTCCAGATAGCATTTATATTCTAGTTTGAGATGCTTGGCAGAGCAAACTGGTTGCTGACAATGACTCTGTCAACTAAAGCGTGAAATTTGACTCTAGATTGCAAAATTTCAGGGTAGGTGACAGAACTCGCAAGGATTTTCCCGTGCTGAAGCCAAGGATCAGGCCAGAATCTGACCATACTATAAGATTTGTCAACGAATTTAAAAAAGGGTAAGAAATGATACCTGAGCTTAATAATGTTCTGCCAAGTCGAGCTGTGATGTTGCTTTTTCTCTAGCATCCATAAGTTGTTGTTCTTAATAACATGTCTACAAGACCAGTTCACCCACAAGCTATCCTTGAAGAACATGATGTCGTTCATTTGTTTACCTAGAGTCGCTATGTTCCATTTGCTCATTTTTATAATACCCAGTCTGCCTCTCGCGACAGGTTTCTCAAGATTCTTGAAGGAGATCGGAGCTAAGTACTTTGAGTGGATGTTGTCTTCCAGAGGAACCTCAGGAAGGCTGTTCTGATCATGTGTATCAATTTTTGAGGTAGGATAAAGGTCCTAGCCCAGTATACTTGCATAGATACAATAACAGCCTTGATTAAAGTCAGTCTACCAGCTTGACTGAGATTCCTTGCGGACCAACAGTCAAGTCTGGCAATAATTTTTTCATATAAAGGTAAGCAGTGACGTATAGTGATTCTAGTGGTGGCAAGCGGAAGTCCTAGGTAAGTTAAATTTACATCATTACAAGCTAGACCCGTTGAATTTTGAATTTGCTGCTTATACAAATTAGAAATCCCAGTAGCTTTGAATTCAGATTTGTTCGTGTTTATTTTCAACCCAGTCATAGAGCAAAATGTATCCAAAGCATTCATAATACTAGACAGAGTGAGCATATCCGGTTTGCAAAATATAATGAGATCGTCAGCAAACATCAGAGAGGTGATTCTAGGGTTACTACACTTTGGATGAAGCTTAAAAAGGTTCTTATCAACAAGTTCATGGAGCAGTCTAGTAAGAAGTTCTGCTGGTGTACCATTGATATTTATAATAAACCGAGCGGTACTAATACAAGAGTAGATCCAAGAAACAAAGGAAGTCGGAAAATTCATGTAGCTCATGATTCTAGTAATAGAAGCCCATTGGATTGTGCCAAATGCTTTCTAATGTTTAATTTGAGCATGATCCTAGGCGAACAGTTTTTTGTGTTATAGCCCTTAAGCAATTCATGCGCTACTAGACGTTATCAAGGATATTCCTCGAAGGCAGAAATGCGGGTAGGTTCATAGTAATGATATCCAGTAAGACCAACTTAAGTCTGGAAGCTATTATTTTAGAGATACATTTATAAGTAGTGTTACAACAAGAAATCGGTCTAAAGTTTCTCACATTACAAGCATTCTTATTTTTAGGTATTATTGTAATAGTCGTGTAGTATAAAGTGTTCATCATTCTACCCGTTTTAAAAAACTGGTGAGCAGCTCTATAGACATCAGATTTAACTATATTCCAGCAGTTTTTATAGAATTGAGCGCTGAAGCCATCAGGCTCCCCACATGAATTTTTGTTTAAAGATAGCATAGCTTTTTTAATTTCTTCGTCCGTAATGGTTTCGGAAAGAGAGTTGATATGCAGTTGGTTAAGGACTGGAAGTAACATAGGATTAATAATGTCAAGATTAGGTTCAAAGTCAACAATATTACCAAACAGTTCGGTAAAATAGTTCACAAAAGCATTTAAAACAGACGAGATTAAAGAATGAACCTGACCATTTTCGTCAGATACAAAGTGGATGGTTTCTCTTACTTGCTTCGACTTTAGGACCACGTAGAAATACACAGTATTCCAATCGCCTTCATCTTGCCACCAAATTCTCGATTTTTGTTTGTTCATAAGCGATTCGGCATGCAGAGCATCTCTGTACTTGATTGATAAACTAGTCTCTTCTGAGGCAAGGGCAGCGTTACTCCTGTCATTCTGCATTGCAATTTGCACATTCACAAGCTCTTGTTCTAAGCATTTTGTGACGACCCAGATTTTTGGTTAGTTTATTTTTATATATATATTTAATATTATTTTAAATATATAGCTGATAATATAAATCGATTTTATATTGAGTTATCAATTTAATAATCGAAACACGATTTATTTCGAATATGTATAATTATCATAATACGAGAATCCGAAATAATTGAATTCAGAGTTTTAACTGAGCCAATAATTCAGAAGATTTATATAAATTTTATTTGTTTATAAATGATAATAACAACGATTTATTTTTGAGGGATTAACTTGTTTTATATTTAATTTAAAAACATCAATTTAAATTAATACTTCCTTCATACGATCAAACTGGTTCTTAGAACCTATTGCAGTGTGTTCAAAATAATGATATAACCTTGGAATGTCGGTCGGTACATTAAAATAGCGGTTCGTGTATGAACCCTGATGTAATAACCCGTAAAATGCGAGCCAGTTTGAAATTTTTATTTTGGCAATTTTAGCAAATTTTGATTATTTAAAATGAATTATTTTAAATAAAATCGACGAGAAATTTGTTTTGAATATAATTCGACGTATATATTATATACGCCGTCGTTAGAATATAAATATTTATATATAATTATAAATAGAATTGAAAATGGCGCGGTAGTTCGATAATTCGATTTCAAACTTCAATTGAATGTACCGGGTGTAAAACAATCCGGATTTTAGTGAAACCAAAAATAATAGGATCTAATTGTGAATATCTTTCCAACGAATCCGAATAATTGAAATTTCATAGCGGGGATCAAAAGATATGTCCAGTTGAAAATTCTGAATAGTCGCTATGGAATTCAGGCCCTTAAAAATGGACATTTTGCAAATGACCTCGGATTTCGATGAAACCACTTTTGTTGGGTCCGTAGTGTCAAATTATTGCTGGATTCCAAATTTCATAATTTTTCGAATCAATATGTGAGCGTGGCAAAGGAAAACGCGTTTGACCGGTTTCAGTTGATTTTAATCGATTGGAAATTGGCCATTTTTCTAACGGTCTCAGAATTCGACGAAACTAGTTTTGTTAGGACCGTATCGTCAATACGAAGCTAGAAAATATTTTTCTGGAATTTTTCTAGTCAGTATGTGACCCCGGTAATTTGAAATGTACGTTTAAAATTCAATATACTGATTTCAATGTAAATTCAACGGAAACTGATTCAAACAGTCGAATTGGCCTACGTGGCATATCCCATTGTGTTCGAAATAGGGGTAATTAGCTAGAGGCGACGGTCGTTGGGCCTCGTTTGGTGTTCGAATTAAAAGTCAACCTTCAAGGATTTAAAAATTAAAAATAAATAAAATAATATATACTTTTACATACACCCCCCCTCCTTTTCTATATCGTTCAGAACAGAAATAAAAAAAAAAACCGCCCAACCCTAAATCGAAGTCGCCGCCGCCCCTGGGGCGCGCGCCACCCACCGCGCCGCCGTCTAGGCCGCCCCACCTCGCCATCGCACCTCCCTCTCTCCCCTTGCTCCTCTGTAGAAATCGCGACACCCCTAGGCCCACACCACCACTTGCCGCCGCCCTCAGCTCCCCTCCGACCACCGTACCCGCCAATCGACCCCACACCGCCCCCCTCAGGCCGCAGAACCTCCCTCCAACCGTTAAGTGCCCTCTTCCCCCTGTAAGTTTTTTTTATTATTTATTTATTTTATTTTATTTATTTTATTTTATATAATCAGTAAAAACTGATTTTGAAAAAGAAGTAAAAACTGTTTTTTTTAAGATTTAAAAACTGATTTAATAGGATTTTTAAAAACTGATTTTTTAAGATTTAAAAACTGATTTAATAGGATTTTTGAAAACTGATTTTTTAAGATTTAAAAACTGATTTAAAAGGAATTTTAAAACTGATTTTATTCTAAAGGGTTTAAACTTCGAAATAGAAAAAAAAAGGGTTTAAACTTAGAAATAGAAAAAAAGTTTAAACTTTAAAATAGAAAAGGCGGAATTTTTATTGGGTAGAAGAAGTAAAAATATGATTTTTGTATTTTTAAAGTATTAAAAATATAATCTTTATAGGATAGAGAATATAAAAATATCATCTTTGTATGTGTAGCGAAATAAAAATCTGATTTTTATTTTATATACGTTGAGATAAAGTGGTAATTTTTATCTTTATAAAGGCGAAAACTTTATTTTTATAAAGGCGAAAACTTTATTTTTATAAAGGCGAAAACTTTATTTTTGAAATGGAATTTTTGTCTATATAGTAGCAATGTAGAAATAGAATTTTTATCCATAGAACGAGATAGTAAAAATATGATTTTTATATATTGAATAGCATAGTAAACATTCGATTTTTAAATATATGAAGTGATTATAAAAATATGATTTTTAAATTTAAAGTGAATAAATAAAAATGTGATTTTTATTTTAAAGACATCAAAATATAAAAATGTGATTTTTATATATGTAGTGGCTACGGGCAATAAAGATGACGAAGATGCGATAGCGATGAAGATTTCCTGCAAAAGAAGTGCCGTGGAGCTAGGATAGCTATCTGTGAGAATTTCTCACCTCTCAATTTATTTTTCTAGTTATATATATATACTAGGATGCAGACGGTGCTTAGTAGCACCCGACACAATCGTCCACAGACCATGGACTTGTTTGTTTGTTTGCAAATTAGTTAGATTATTGATTGAAATTGAATTGTGTGGTGAAATGAATTAATTTGATTGATGTGTGAATGGCGTGGGCCTTCACTAGACCGGGGATAAGGCTAGGCCTTGTCCCGTTTCTAGTATCGTGCCGTTATGCCGCCGAAATTTTCTAAAATATGTTAGAAAAATAAAAATATCATTTTATTGAATAAATGAATTGAATAGAAATTCATAGGTTGAAATAAAATGTTTTATCGTTAAAAATATAATTTTTAACGTGAAGTGAATAAAATAGAATATTCATTTACAAACCAGACGGTTTGTTTATGTACACCTATTTGAATGACATTGATTGGGACGATAAATTTTACACATCGCCCAACAGCACAAATAAAATATGTGTTTGATTGTTTGAAACCCCACACGGGTGTTGAGATGAAATTTGAAGTTCACTCATCCTGATTAATTAAATATGTCGATCGATTGATTGACAGGCTGTTATAAGCGTTAGATATCTATATTTGATGCTTATACAGTGTGGTGCACTTTGGTTGATGGTTGATTATTTATCGTTGCTGTTATATACATGTGTTGTATGAAAATCCATATAATTAACTTTATATGGTAATTGATTGGGCCTCATTCCAATTTGAAAAATAAAGAATATTATAAAATAAAGGTTCATGTGTTGACAGTACTCATCCATTGAGATTGGTCATGTGTTGAATGAAATATTTTAATATTAAAATTTACATCTTTATCGATATAAAATAAAAGTTCATGTGTTGACAGTACTCATCCATTGAGATTGGTCATGTGTTGAACGAAATATTTTAATATTAAAATTTACATCTTTATCGATATAAAATAAAAGTTCATGTGTTGACAGTACTCATCCATTGAGATTGGTCATGTGTTGAACGAAATATTTTAATATTAAAATTTACATCTTTATCGATATAAAATAAAGTTCATGTGTTGACAGTACTCATCCATTGAGATTGGTCATGTGTTGAACGAAATATTTTAATATTAAAATTTACATCTTTATCGATATAAAATAAAAGTTCATGTGTTGACAGTACTCATCCATTGAGATTGGTCATGTGTTGAACGAAATATTTTAATATTAAAATTTACATCTTTATCGATATAAAATAAAAGTTCATGTGTTGACAGTACTCATCCATTGAGATTGGTCATGTGTTGAACGAAATATTTTGATAATAACAACTATTTTGAGAAAAGAAATATTTGAAATAGAATATTTGAAAATAGAGATTTATGAAGCCGTGTTGATTAGTTTGACGCCATTTTGACGTGAACGATATTTATATCAATTTTATTCATTTCGAAATGAATTGAATATATAACGATTTTGAAATGAATTGAATATATAACGATTTCGAAATGAATTGAATATATAACAATTTCGAAATGAATTGAATATATAACGATTTCGAAATGAATTGAATATATAACGATTTCGAAATGAATTGAATTGAAAACGAATTCAAATTGAATTGAAAGCGAATTGAAATGAATTCAAATTGAATTGAAATTTGAATTGAATAGAAATGAATTTTAAAACGAATATATAAAGAAGAATTCAATTTTGATTTGAATTGAAGAGGAAGTTGAAATTGCTTTTGAAACGAATTTAAAAACTATTTATATAATTCGTTTTAAATAGAAATCGATGAAATATATATTATATATATAATATAATGGCCTGAATAGAACGCGCCGCGCCACGGCAGTTCGTGAATTTCGACCATTTATTTCAAACGGACATTACGGGAGATCCGACCGTCGGATTCTCCTAAAACCGGAACCGTTGGGTTCGTATCGAAAAGAGCTTTCTATTGAAGGTTAGAAATTTGAAATCTAACGGTTGGATTTGAAGATACGTCCAAATCAAATTCGAAAAAGGTCGCTGTAAGTGCAGTTCGATGGCCGTTGATGGAAATCGACTGTACGGGCCTTGATAAAATTATTAAAAATAGTAATAATTTGTGTAAAATCATAAGAAATGATTTAGAAAGAATTGGGATGAAAAACTCCATATTTGAAAAGATAAAAATAGATTTTTATCGAAATGAACTAGTTTTGAACTAGAAATATAATTCTATTTATTTTTAAATAAATAAATTGAATTCGAAAAGGGTTTTAAAAATAACCAAAATTTCCAATGATTGCATTGGAATGGATTTGAATCGAAATTGTCTTCGGAATATTTCGATATTGGAATTCGTGATTATACAGATGTTGTTATGGAAATTTGAAAGATATATATTTATATCGTTATTTCAAATACGACATTTGTTAGTCGTAGAATTTGATATTGAATATAAGCTGATATATTTTCTATTCAGAGCCTTGTATTGAATATCGAATGTGATTTGGGTTTGTCGTGAATGGTGTCTTCACTAACACTGTTCTTGAACCCAGTTGAGAAATGATTAAATCTTTTTATTTAGATTTAATGAAGTGTACCAATTAAATAATATTTAATTGGAATTGAATTGATATTGATTTTTGGGTTTATCGTGAACAGTGTTTTAAATAACACTCGTTCTTTAACCCGATAATTAATGAATATGATTTTGGGTTTATCGTGAACCGTGTTTTAAATGACACTGATTCTTTAACCCAGTCAAAGATTAAAACTAAGTGGAGTTTTAATGAATCTTTAATTAGATTGAAATAATCGAAATGGAGTATCACCAGTTTTGCTCCAGGCGTTAGTTAAATCTTTAATTAGATTTGAATGCGAAATGGTAATTGAATTTACCGATAACACCGTGGTGTTAGATATGAAGTATTACCAGTTTTACTTCATGGGATGAATAGGTTGGGATTGGGAAATTAAAATAAATGATTACTTCGGTAAGGTTCGCTAATCCCGACTAGTTTGAATTGAGATTCAAAAATAGAATAAAGAATAAATTCAAGGAATTTATCTTGGATAAAATTAATGGGAACATTTCCCTATGAATGTGAAATTTAGGAACTAACTGTCGGTTGGCCAAGCAGAATGGTTTTCTGGATATTGATCTGATGTTGGTTTCGGCCTTCGGGGTTAATATTTGGGAAATTATTCTCTTGATTAATTTACGGTTAGTGACTGATGAATTGGAATGAGGCGTATGTTGTGATTGTGTAACACTTATTTAAAATATACGCGAGTTATTCGGAAAGACCGGGTTTATCCCATTCTGAATAACTGATACGACGATAAGTCGAAGATGAAGACGATGGTCGAAGACCGGAGGTCTTCACGTCGTTTGGGTGATAACTGATGATCTTGATTGGGCTGTACACCCAAGAAGATGGAAACAGTTGGTGATCGTCCAGACGTACTTGGAGATCGATGGATATGCGGGGTACTAGGTGCCTCCGGTTTCGTTCAGACCCAGAACGGACTTGTAAATGGACTGTGTGTCTGACATTGGATTTTAGTCTGTGTGTTTGATTTATATTAAATATATATCTGTTTGGCGGCGGAGAATTTATTCTCTTGCTTAACGCCCTTCTCTGAGACGTACGAGCTCAGGGGTTATATATTGATGGATATCAAACGCATGGAGTGAATTGCCTGTGTGGCATGCCTAAGTGGCAATTGATCGAGGCTTCTGTTGAAAAGCAAAGTCTTGTGGTGATGATCAAAGCACGGCCTTTGTGGCGTAGCTTTGTGTAACGTTTACCTCGCGTGTTTCACACCCGGTATGAACCAAAAACGGGAGACGGACCTCAGGGAGGACTTGCGTTTCTTTCTAGCTAGAAGTGGCGTCAGTGGTTTTACACGCCCTGACGAGTTTGACTTATGTGGTTGTTGCTGTTGCGAGGTGCCTCGGTTATATCGGTTTCGGCCGATGCTTCTGGTCGGCTGACGGACCAGACTTACACCCCATAGAGTGGGGAAATGTAGTGTTCAGGCATAATAATCCACATCGGTGGACCGGCCCTGACGATCTAAAGGCTTGCCTGCGCGCTTGCCTGTGGCTCGGGCTAGAGAGTCACGAATCGGTTGAGGACTATCTTTTTCCTCGGTTCATAGACGGAAATCCAATTTCCAAATACGTGACATTTGCGGTTTTATTCGTAAACCTATATATGGCGACATGATATATGGTACCCATGCCGCCTATGATTGATACTTATGATTTGAAGTTGTTTTATACACTATGCACTTATAATAGTATCAAATGATTTGTTTTAAACGTATCAAGCATTCTTTGGCTGTTATAAGGGAAAACCCTATCCCCCGGCTTGCGTTGCATTGTGTGATAGGAACTGGGTCTTATAACAGCTTCATTTTTCCTTATTTAGCATTGCGCTGTTTGTTTTATGCACTGGTGTTCTTGGGAGGAAACCCGTTCCGTGTTATACGGCGTGGTCCCTTGATTTACCTAACTTTAAAAATAAAGATTAACTGTTTTAGTTCTCACACCAGTCCCATGACTGACCTGGAGTTTATTGTTTTAACCTAAACTCTGGGTGCCCCTATTTTCGACATGGGCAGCTAGTAGTTTTGGTTTTGCAGATTTATATTCACAGGATCCTGGTTTACAGCTGGAACGATATCCGGAAAGCTTTGTATCCGTATATCTCCTTCTAGTTGTGTATTGTATTATTTTCCGCTGCTATGTATTTAAATGTAATTTAAAATCTCTGATATTTCTGTGTAATATTCATTTTTACTATGTATATTCTTGTATTCTGGTGCATTGTTGTAATATACAGTGAAATGTTCTTCTGTACGCGTTCTGTTTTGTCTTGTTCTCAAACGATAGGGCGTTTCGAACGGTCTGAGTCGGTTTAGCGACTGGTTCGGACCGAGCGAAATTCCTTGCCGTCACTGTTGGTATCAGAGCTTTGGTTTACAAAGCTCAGAGAACAAGACACATTAGAACCATACGAAAGAATTCATCAGATATTGGATTAGTAATATCCAATTAGAATGACTCGTTAGAGATGGGATCAGTAGTATCCTAGAACGAGTGAGAAGAGTATATTTTTAAAAGTGAAAACAAACTTTTGTTTTAAAGATTTAAATCAATTATTCGTATTTGATTATCTATTTAGATTGATGTGGACAATCCAGTATATATAGATTTTGCGTATACGTCTGATCCGCGTGTATTCGAAATTTTAATATACTGGATAGATATAGAGTCACACTCTAGTCGCCCGGACATGATTCTGATGATGGCGCGCCATCACCAGTATTTATTTTCGTGTTTCGAAGGTGTGATTTCTATATGTTTCCATTAGACTGGTGTGAGAACCAAAAGCTATATAGGATCTATTGTGTGATTTGGCATCAAAAACATGATTTTTGTATATGTATCAAAATTATGAATTTGAAACTTTAATCCACTAATTGATTGATGTCTGGGTTGTTTGTTTGTTTGTTTGCTAATTTTTAGCCATTTAGCCTAATTGAATCACATATTGAACTGTATTGAAAATTGGTTGCATTTTCTTGCGTATACATATATATCATTGAACAGGTCATAGCAAGGAGGCTAGAGCAGAGAATAAAATTTGTTTGCCCGACAAATAGGTACATGTTTACTACATAATTTACTGTTTTGTTTGGGTGATGATGATTTTATGAGCCTATTGGCTAGCCGCTTGGCTTTTTCTTTTTCTTTTTGAGATCTGAAGGACCGGGGAAGCTATTTGAAATTCCCCGATGCTCCCGGTGCAGGGGAGGTTATGGCGAAATTTTTCAAAAATTTAGGGTGTTAGCCAAATTTTTGAAATTTTGAAAATTCTCAGAAACTGAAAAGTTGGAGAATAGAAGCCAGATCGAGCGTAGAGTTGAATAATCAAACCACTTTCGACTTTGTTCCTTTTCGGGGACGAAAAGTTTTAAGTGGGGGAGATTGTAATAACCCGTAAAATGCGAGCCAGTTTGAAATTTTTATTTTGGCAATTTTAGCAAATTTTGATTATTTAAAATGAATTATTTTAAATAAAATCGACGAGAAATTTGTTTTGAATATAATTCGACGTATATATTATATACGTCGTCGTTAGAATATAAATATTTATATATAATTATAAATAGAATTGAAAATGGCGCGGTAGTTCGATAATTCGATTTCAAACTTCAATTGAATGTACCGGGTGTAAAACAATCCGGATTTTAGTGAAACCAAAAATAATAGGATCTAATTGTGAATATCTTTCCAACGAATCCGAATAATTGAAATTTCATAGCGGGGATCAAAAGATATGTCCAGTTGAAAATTCTGAATAGTCGCTATGGAATTCAGGCCCTTAAAAATGGACATTTTGCAAATGACCTCGGATTTCGACGAAACCACTTTTGTTGGGTCCGTAGTGTCAAATTATTGCTGGATTCCAAATTTCATAATTTTTCGAATCAATATGTGAGCGTGGCAAAGGAAAACGCGTTTGACCGGTTTCAGTTGATTTTAATCGATTGGAAATTGGCCATTTTTCTAACGGTCTCAGAATTCGACGAAACTAGTTTTGTTAGGACCGTATTGTCAATACGAAGCTAGAAAATATTTTTCTGGAATTTTTCTAGTCAGTATGTGACCCCGGTAATTTGAAATGTACGTTTAAAATTCAATATACTGATTTCAATGTAAATTCAACGGAAACTGATTCAAACAGTCGAATTGGCCTACGTGGCATATCCCATTGTGTTCGGAATAGGGGTAATTAGCTAGAGGCGACGGTCGTTGGGCCTCGTTTGGTGTTCGAATTAAAAGTCAACCTTCAAGGATTTAAAAATTAAAAATAAATAAAATAATATATACTTTTACATACACCCCCCATCCTTTTCTATATCGTTCAGAACAGAAATAAAAAAAAAAACCGCCCAACCCTAAATCGAAGTCGCCGCCGCCCCTAGGGCGCGCGCCACCCACCGCGCCGCCGTCTAGGCCGCCCCACCTCGCCATCGCACCTCCCTCTCTCCCCTTGCTCCTCTGTAGAAATCGCGACACCCCTAGGCCCACACCACCACTTGCCGCCGCCCTCAGCTCCCTCCGACCACCGTACCCGCCAATCGACCCCACACCGCCCCCCCCCTCAGGCCGCAGAACCTCCCTCCAACCGTTAAGCGCCCTCTTCCCCCAGTAAGTTTTTTTTATTATTTATTTATTTTATTTTATTTATTTTATTTTATATAATCAGTAAAAACTGATTTTGAAAAAGAAGTAAAAACTGTTTTTTTTAAGATTTAAAAACTGATTTAATAGGATTTTTAAAAACTGATTTTTTAAGATTTAAAAACTGATTTAATAGGATTTTTAAAAACTGATTTTTTAAGATTTAAAAACTGATTTAAAAGGAATTTTAAAACTGATTTTATTCTAAAGGGTTTAAACTTCGAAATAGAAAAAAAAAGGGTTTAAACTTCGAAATAGAAAAAAGGTTTAAACTTTAAAATAGAAAAGGCGGAATTTTTATTGGGTAGAAGAAGTAAAAATATGATTTTTGTATTTTTAAAGTATTAAAAATATAATCTTTATAGGATAGAGAATATAAAAATATCATCTTTGTATGTGTAGCGAAATAAAAATCTGATTTTTATTTTATATACGTTGAGATAAAGTGGTAATTTTTATTTTTATAAAGGCGAAAACTTTATTTTTATAAAGGCGAAAACTTTATTTTTGAAATGGAATTTTTGTCTATATAGTAGCAATGTAGAAATAGAATTTTTATCCATAGAACGAGATAGTAAAAATATGATTTTTATATATTGAATAGCATAGTAAAAATTCGATTTTTAAATATATGAAGTGATTATAAAAATATGATTTTTAAATTTAAAGTGAATAAATAAAAATCTGATTTTTATTTTAAAGACATCAAAATATAAAAATGTGATTTTTATATATGTAGTGGCTACGGGCAATAAAGATGACGAAGATGCGATAGCGATGAAGATTTCCTGCAAAAGAAGTGCCGTGGAGCTAGGATAGCTATCTGTGAGAATTTCTCACCTCTCAATTTATTTTTCTAGTTATATATATATACTAGGATGCAGACGGTGCTTAGTAGCACCCGACACAATCGTCCACAGACCATGGACTTGTTTGTTTGATTGCAAATTAGTTAGATTATTGATTGAAATTGAATTGTGTGGTGAAATGAATTAATTTGATTGATGTGTGAATGGCGTGGGCCTTCACTAGACCGGGGATAAGGCTAGGCCTTGTCCCGTTTCTAGTATCGTGCCGTTATGCCGCCGAAATTTTCTAAAATATGTTAGAAAAATAAAAATATCATTTTATTGAATAAATGAATTGAATAGAAATTCATAGGTTGAAATAAAATGTTTTATCGTTAAAAATATAATTTTTAACGTGAAGTGAATAAAATAGAATATTCATTTACAAACCAGACGGTTTGTTTATGTACACCTATTTGAATGACATTGATTGGGACGATAAATTTTACACATCGCCCAACAGCACAAATAAAATATGTGTTTGATTGTTTGAAACCCCACACGGGTGTTGAGATGAAATTTGAAGTTCACTCATCCTGATTAATTAAATATGTCGATCGATTGATTGACAGGCTGTTATAAGCGTTAGATATCTATATTTGATGCTTATACAGTGTGGTGCACTTTGGTTGATGGTTGATTATTTATCGTTGCTGTTATATACATGTGTTGTATGAAAATCCATATAATTAACTTTATATGGTAATTGATTGGGCCTCATTCCAATTTGAAAAATAAAGAATATTATAAAATAAAGGTTCATGTGTTGACAGTACTCATCCATTGAGATTGGTCATGTGTTGAACGAAATATTTTAATATTAAAATTTACATCTTTATCGATATAAAATAAAAGTTCATGTGTTGACAGTACTCATCCATTGAGATTGGTCATGTGTTGAACGAAATATTTTAATATTAAAATTTACATCTTAATCGATATAAAATAAAAGTTCATGTGTTGACAGTACTCATCCATTGAGATTGGTCATGTGTTGAACGAAATATTTTAATATTAAAATTTACATCTTTATCGATATAAAATAAAAGTTCATGTGTTGACAGTACTCATCCATTGAGATTGATCATGTGTTGAACGAAATATTTTAATATTAAAATTTACATCTTTATCGATATAAAATAAAAGTTCATGTGTTGACAGTACTCATCCATTGAGATTGGTCATGTGTTGAACGAAATATTTTAATATTAAAATTTACATCTTTATCGATATAAAATAAAAGTTCATGTGTTGACAGTACTCATCCATTGAGATTGGTCATGTGTTGAACGAAATATTTTGATAATAACAACTATTTTGAGAAAAGAAATATTTGAAATAGAATATTTGAAAATAGAGATTTATGAAGTCGTGTTGATTAGTTTGACGCCATTTTGACGTGAACGATATTTATATCGATTTTATTCATTTCGAAATGAATTGAATATATAACGATTTCAAAATGAATTGAATATATAACGATTTCGAAATGAATTGAATATATAACAATTTCGAAATGAATTGAATATATAACGATTTCGAAATGAATTGAATATATAACGATTTCGAAATGAATTGAATTGAAAACGAATTCAAATTGAATTGAAAGCGAATTGAAATGAATTCAAATTGAATTGAAATTTGAATTGAATAGAAATGAATTTTAAAACGAATATATAAAGAAGAATTCAATTTTGATTTGAATTGAAGAGGAAGTTGAAATTGCTTTTGAAACGAATTTAAAAACTATTTATATAATTCGTTTTAAATAGAAATCGATGAAATATATATTATATATATTATATATATAATATAATGGCCTGAATAGAACGCGCCGCGCCACGGCAGTTCGTGAATTTCGACCATTTATTTCAAACGGACATTACGGGAGATCCGACCGTCGGATTCTCCTAAAACCGGAACCGTTGGATTCGTATCGAAAAGAGCTTTCTAATGAAGGTTAGAAATTTGAAATCTAACGGTTGGATTTGGAGATACGTCCAAATCAAATTCGAAAAAGGTCGCTGTAAGTGCAGTTCGATGGCCGTTGATGGAAATCGACTGTACGGGCCTTGATAAAATTATTAAAAATAGTAATAATTTGCGTAAAATCATAAGAAATGATTTAGAAAGAATTGGGATGAAAAACTCCATATTTGAAAAGATAAAAATAGATTTTTATCGAAATGAACTAGTTTTGAACTAGAAATATAATTCTATTTATTTTTAAATAAATAAATTGAATTCGAAAAGGGTTTTAAAAATAACCAAAATTTCCAATGATTGCATTGGAATGGATTTGAATCGAAATTGTCTTCGGAATATTTCGATATTGGAATTCGTGATTATACAGATGTTGTTATAGAAATTTGAAAGATATATATTTATATCGTTATTTCAAATACGACATTTGTTAGTCGTAGAATTTGATATTGAATATAAGCCGATATATTTTCTATTCAGAGCCTTGTATTGAATATCGAATGTGATTTGGGTTTGTCGTGAATGGTGTCTTCACTAACACTGTTCTTGAACCCAGTTGAGAAATGATTAAATCTTTTTATTTAGATTTAATGAAGTGTACCAATTAAATAATATTTAATTGGAATTGAATTGATATTGATTTTTGGGTTTATCGTGAACCGTGTTTTAAATGACACTGATTCTTTAACCCAGTCAAAGATTAAAACTAAGTGGAGTTTTAATGAATCTTTAATTAGATTGAAATAATCGAAATGGAGTATCACCAGTTTTGCTCCAGGCGTTAGTTAAATCTTTAATTAGATTTGAACGCGAAATGGTAATTGAATTTACCGATAACACCGTGGTGTTAGATATGAAGTATTACCAGTTTTACTTCATGGGATGAATAGGTTGGGATTGGGAAATTAAAATAAATGATTACTTCGGTAAGGTTCGCTAATCCCGACTAGTTTGAATTGAGATTCAAAAATAGAATAAAGAATAAATTCAAGGAATTTATCTTGGATAAAATTAATGGGAACATTTCCCTATGAATGTGAAATTTAGGAACTAACTGTCGGTTGGCCAAGCAGAATGGTTTTCTGGATATTGATCTGATGTTGGTTTCGGCCTTCGGGGTTAATATTTGGGAAATTATTCTCTTGATTAATTTACGGTTAGTGACTGATGAATTGGAATGAGGCGTATGTTGTGATTGTGTAACACTTATTTAAAATATACGCGAGTTATTCGGAAAGACCGGGTTTATCCCATTCTGAATAACTGATACGACGATAAGTCGAAGATGAAGACGATGGTCGAAGACCGGAGGTCTTCACGTCGTTTGGGTGATAACTGATGATCTTGATTGGGCTGTACACCCAAGAAGATGGAAACAGTTGGTGATCGTCCAGACGTACTTGGAGATCGATGGATATGCGGGGTTCTAGGTGCCTCCGGTTTCGTTCAGACCCAGAACGGACTTGTAAATGGACTGTGTGTCTGACATTGGATTTTAGTCTGTGTGTTTGATTTATATTAAATATATATCTGTTTGGCGGCGGAGAATTTATTCTCTTGCTTAACGCCCTTCTCTGAGACGTACGAGCTCAGGGGTTATATATTGATGGATATCAAACGCATGGAGTGAATTGCCTGTGTGGCATGCCTAAGTGGCAATTGATCGAGGCTTCTGTTGAAAAGCAAAGTCTTGTGGTGATGATCAAAGCACGGCCTTTGTGGCGTAGCTTTGTGTAACGTTTACCTCGCGTGTTTCACACCCGGTATGAACCAAAAACGGGAGACGGACCTCAGGGAGGACTTGCGTTTCTTTCTAGCTAGAAGTGGCGTCAGTGGTTTTACACGCCCTGACGAGTTTGACTTATGTGGTTGTTGCTGTTGCGAGGTGCCTCGGTTATATCGGTTTCGGCCGATGCTTCTGGTCGGCTGACGGACCAGACTTACACCCCATAGGGTGGGGAAATGTAGTGTTCAGGCATAATAATCCACATCGGTGGACCGGCCCTGACGATCTAAAGGCTTGCCTGCGCGCTTGCCTGTGGCTCGGGCTAGAGAGTCACGAATCGGTTGAGGACTATCTTTTTCCTCGGTTCATAGACGGAAATCCAATTTCCAAATACGTGACATTTGCGGTTTTATTCGTAAACCTATATATGGCGACATGATATATGGTACCCATGCCGCCTATGATTGATACTTATGATTTGAAGTTGTTTTATACACTATGCACTTATAATAGTATCAAATGATTTGTTTTAAACGTATCAAGCATTCTTTGGCTGTTATAAGGGAAAACCCTATCCCCCGGCTTGCGTTGCATTGTGTGATAGGAACTGGGTCTTATAACAGCTTCATTTTTCCTTATTTAGCATTGCGCTGTTTGTTTTATGCACTGGTGTTCTTGGGAGGAAACCCGTTCCGTGTTATACGGCGTGGTCCCTTGATTTACCTAACTTTAAAAATAAAGATTAACTGTTTTAGTTCTCACACCAGTCCCATGACTGACCTGGAGTTTATTGTTTTAACCTAAACTCTGGGTGCCCCTATTTTCGACACGGGCAGCTAGTAGTTTTGGTTTTGCAGATTTATATTCACAGGATCCTGGTTTACAGCTGGAACGATATCCGGAAAGCTTTGTATCCGTATATCTCCTTCTAGTTGTGTATTGTATTATTTTCCGCTGCTATGTATTTAAATGTAATTTAAAATCTCTGATATTTCTGTGTAATATTCATTTTTACTATGTATATTCTTGTATTCTGGTGCATTGTTGTAATATACAGTGAAATGTTCTTCTGTACGCGTTCTGTTTTGTCTTGTTCTCAAACGATAGGGCGTTTCGAACGGTCTGAGTCGGTTTAGCGACTGGTTCGGACCGAGCGAAATTCCTTGCCGTCACTGTTGGTATCAGAGCTTTGGTTTACAAAGCTCAGAGAACAAGACACATTAGAACCATACGAAAGAATTCATCAGATATTGGATTAGTAATATCCAATTAGAATGACTCGTTAGAGATGGGATCAGTAGTATCCTAGAACGAGTGAGAAGAGTATATTTTTAAAAGTGAAAACAAACTTTTGTTTTAAAGATTTAAATCAATTATTCGTATTTAATTATCTATTTAGATTGATGTGGACAATCCAGTATATATAGATTTTGCGTATACGTCTGATCCGCGTGTATTCGAAATTTTAATATACTGGATAGATATAGAGTCACACTCTAGTCGCCCGGACATGATTCTGATGATGGCGCGCCATCACCAGTATTTATTTTCGTGTTTCGAAGGTGTGATTTCTATATGTTTCCATTAGACTGGTGTGAGAACCAAAAGCTATATAGGATCTATTGTGTGATTTGGCATCAAAAACATGATTTTTGTATATGTATCAAAATTATGAATTTGAAACTTTAATCCACTAATTGATTGATGTCTGGGTTGTTTGTTTGTTTGTTTGCTAATTTTTAGCCATTTAGCCTAATTGAATCACATATTGAACTGTATTGAAAATTGGTTGCATTTTCTTGCGTATACATATATATCATTGAACAAGTCATAGCAAGGAGGCTAGAGCAGAGAATAAAATTTGTTTGCCCGACAAATAGGTACATGTTTACTACATAATTTACTGTTTTGTTTGGGTGATGATGATTTTATGAGCCTATTGGCTAGCCGCTTGGCTTTTTCTTTTTCTTTTTGAGATCTGAAGGACCGGGGAAGCTATTTGAAATTCCCCGATGCTCCCGGTGCAGGGGAGGTTATGGCGAAATTTTTCAAAAATTTAGGGTGTTAGCCAAATTTTTGAAATTTTGAAAATTCTCAGAAACTGAAAAGTTGGAGAATAGAAGCCAGATCGAGCGTAGAGTTGAATAATCAAACCACTTTCGACTTTGTTCCTTTTCGGGGACGAAAAGTTTTAAGTGGGGGAGATTGTAATAACCCGTAAAATGCGAGCCAGTTTGAAATTTTTATTTTGGCAATTTTAGCAAATTTTGATTATTTAAAATGAATTATTTTAAATAAAATCGACGAGAAATTTGTTTTGAATATAATTCGACGTATATATTATATACGCCGTCGTTAGAATATAAATATTTATATATAATTATAAATAGAATTGAAAATGGCGCGGTAGTTCGATAATTCGATTTCAAACTTCAATTGAATGTACCGGGTGTAAAACAATCTGGATTTTAGTGAAACCAAAAATAATAGGATCTAATTGTGAATATCTTTCCAACGAATCCGAATAATTGAAATTTCATAGCGGGGATCAAAAGATATGTCCAGTTGAAAATTCTGAATAGTCGCTATGGAATTCAGACCCTTAAAAATGGACATTTTGCAAATGACCTCGGATTTCGACGAAACCACTTTTGTTGGGTCCGTAGTGTCAAATTATTGCTGGATTCCAAATTTCATAATTTTTCGAATCAATATGTGAGCGTGGCAAAGGAAAACGCGTTTGACCGGTTTCAGTTGATTTTAATCGATTGGAAATTGGCCATTTTTCTAACGGTCTCAGAATTCGACGAAACTAGTTTTGTTAGGACCGTATCGTCAATACGAAGCTAGAAAATATTTTTCTGGAATTTTTCTAGTCAGTATGTGACCCCGGTAATTTGAAATGTACGTTTAAAATTCAATATACTGATTTCAATGTAAATTCAACGGAAACTGATTCAAACAGTCGAATTGGCCTACGTGGCATATCCCATTGTGTTCAGAATAGGGGTAATTAGCTAGAGGCGACGGTCGTTGGGCCTCGTTTGGTGTTCGAATTAAAAGTCAACCTTCAAGGATTTAAAAATTAAAAATAAATAAAATAATATATACTTTTACATACACCCCCCTCCTTTTCTATATCGTTCAGAACAGAAATAAATAAAAAAAAAAACCGCCCAACCCTAAATCGAAGTCGCCGCCGCCCCTGGGGCGCGCGCCGCCCACCGCGCCGCCGTCTAGGCCGCCCCACCTCGCCATCGCACCTCCCTCTCTCCCCTTGCTCCTCTGTAGAAATCACGACACCCCTAGGCCCACACCACCACTTACCGCCGCCCTCATCTCCCCTCCGACCACCGTACCCGCCAATCGACCCCACACCGCCCCCCCTCAGGCCGCAGAACCTCCCTCCAACCGTTAAGCGCCCTCTTCCCCCTGTAAGTTTTTTTTATTATTTATTTATTTTATTTTATTTATTTTATTTTATATAATCAGTAAAAACTGATTTTGAAAAAGAAGTAAAAACTGTTTTTTTTAAGATTTAAAAACTGATTTAATAGGATTTTTAAAAACTGATTTTTTAAGATTTAAAAACTGATTTAATAGGATTTTTAAAAACTGATTTTTTAAGATTTAAAAACTGATTTAAAAGGAATTTTAAAACTGATTTTATTCTAAAGGGTTTAAACTTCGAAATAGAAAAAAAAAGGGTTTAAACTTCGAAATAGAAAAAAGGTTTAAACTTTAAAATAGAAAAGGCGGAATTTTTATTGGGTAGAAGAAGTAAAAATATGATTTTTGTATTTTTAAAGTATTAAAAATATAATCTTTATAGGATAGAGAATATAAAAATATCATCTTTGTATGTGTAGCGAAATAAAAATCTGATTTTTATTTTATATACTTTGAGATAAAGTGGTAATTTTTATTTTTATAAAGGCGAAAACTTTATTTTTATAAAGGCGAAAACTTTATTTTTGAAATGGAATTTTTGTCTATATAGTAGCAATGTAGAAATAGAATTTTTATCCATAGAACGAGATAGTAAAAATATGATTTTTATATATTGAATAGCATAGTAAAAATTCGATTTTTAAATATATGAAGTGATTATAAAAATATGATTTTTAAATTTAAAGTGAATAAATAAAAATGTGATTTTTATTTTAAAGACATCAAAATATAAAAATGTGATTTTTATATATGTAGTGGCTACGGGCAATAAAGATGACGAAGATGCGATAGCGATGAAGATTTCCTGCAAAAGAAGTGCCGTGGAGCTAGGATAGCTATCTGTGAGAATTTCTCACCTCTCAATTTATTTTTCTAGTTATATATATATACTAGGATGCAGACGGTGCTTAGTAGCACCCGACACAATCGTCCACAGACCATGGACTTGTTTGTTTGATTGCAAATTAGTTAGATTATTGATTGAAATTGAATTGTGTGGTGAAATGAATTAATTTGATTGATGTGTGAATGGCGTGGGCCTTCACTAGACCGGGGATAAGGCTAGGCCTTGTCCCGTTTCTAGTATCGTGCCGTTATGCCGCCGAAATTTTCTAAAATATGTTAGAAAAATAAAAATATCATTTTATTGAATAAATGAATTGAATAGAAATTCATAGGTTGAAATAAAATGTTTTATCGTTAAAAATATAATTTTTAACGTGAAGTGAATAAAATAGAATATTCATTTACAAACCAGACGGTTTGTTTATGTACACCTATTTGAATGACATTGATTGGGACGATAAATTTTACACATCGCCCAACAGCACAAATAAAATATGTGTTTGATTGTTTGAAACCCCACAGGGGTGTTGAGATGAAATTTGAAGTTCACTCATCCTGATTAATTAAATATGTCGATCGATTGATTGACAGGCTGTTATAAGCGTTAGATATCTATATTTGATGCTTATACAGTGTGGTGCACTTTGGTTGATGGTTGATTATTTATCGTTGCTGTTATATACATGTGTTGTATGAAAATCCATATAATCAACTTTATATGGTAATTGATTGGGCCTCATTCCAATTTGAAAAATAAAGAATATTATAAAATAAAGGTTCATGTGTTGACAGTACTCATCCATTGAGATTGGTCATGTGTTGAACGAAATATTTTAATATTAAAATTTACATCTTTATCGATATAAAATAAAAGTTCATGTGTTGACAGTACTCATCCATTGAGATTGGTCATGTGTTGAACGAAATATTTTAATATTAAAATTTACATCTTTATCGATATAAAATAAAAGTTCATGTGTTGACAGTACTCATCCATTGAGATTGGTCATGTGTTGAACGAAATATTTTAATATTAAAATTTACATCTTTATCGATATAAAATAAAAGCTCATGTGTTGACAGTACTCATCCATTGAGATTGGTCATGTGTTGAACGAAATATTTTAATATTAAATTTAAATCTTTATCGATATAAAATAAAAGTTCATGTGTTGACAGTACTCATCCATTGAGATTGGTCATGTGTTGAACGAAATATTTTAATATTAAAATTTACATCTTTATCGATATAAAATAAAAGTTCATGTGTTGACAGTACTCATCCATTGAGATTGGTCATGTGTTGAACGAAATATTTTGATAATAACAACTATTTTGAGAAAAGAAATATTTGAAATAGAATATTTGAAAATAGAGATTTATGAAGCCATGTTGATTAGTTTGACGCCATTTTGACGTGAACGATATTTATATCGATTTTATTCATTTCGAAATGAATTGAATATATAACGATTTCGAAATGAATTGAATATATAACGATTTCGAAATGAATTGAATATATAACAATTTCGAAATGAATTGAATATATAACGATTTCGAAATGAATTGAATATATAACGATTTCGAAATGAATTGAATTGAAAACGAATTCAAATTGAATTGAAAGCGAATTGAAATGAATTCAAATTGAATTGAAATTTGAATTGAATAGAAATGAATTTTAAAACGAATATATAAAGAAGAATTCAATTTTGATTTGAATTGAAGAGGAAGTTGAAATTGCTTTTGAAACGAATTTAAAAACTATTTATATAATTCGTTTTAAATAGAAATCGACGAAATATATATTATATATATTATATATATAATATAATGGCCTGAATAGAACGCGCCGCGCCACGGCAGTTCGTGAATTTCGACCATTTATTTCAAACGGACATTACGGGAGATCCGACCGTCGGATTCTCCTAAAACCGGAACCGTTGGGTTCGTATCGAAAAGAGCTTTCTAATGAAGGTTAGAAATTTGAAATCTAACGGTTAGATTTGGAGATACGTCCAAATCAAATTCGAAAAAGGTCGTTGTAAGTGCAGTTCGATGGCCGTTGATGGAAATCGACTGTACGGGCCTTGATAAAATTATTAAAAATAGTAATAATTTGTGTAAAATCATAAGAAATGATTTAGAAAGAATTGGGATGAAAAACTCCATATTTGAAAAGATAAAAATAGATTGTTATCGAAATGAACTAGTTTTGAACTAGAAATATAATTCTATTTATTTTTAAATAAATAAATTGAATTCGAAAAGGGTTTTAAAAATAACCAAAATTTCCAATGATTGCATTGGAATGGATTTGAATCGAAATTGTCTTCGGAATATTTCGATATTGGAATTCGTGATTATACAGATGTTGTTATGGAAATTTGAAAGATATATATTTATATCGTTATTTCAAATACGACATTTGTTAGTCGTAGAATTTGATATTGAATATAAGCCGATATATTTTCTATTCAGAGCCTTGTATTGAATATCGAATGTGATTTGGGTTTGTCGTGAATGGTGTCTTCACTAACACTGTTCTTGAACCTAGTTGAGAAATGATTAAATCTTTTTATTTAGATTTAATGAAGTGTACCAATTAAATAATATTTAATTGGAATTGAATTGATATTGATTTTTGGGTTTATCGTGAACAGTGTTTTAAATAACACTCGTTCTTTAACCCGATAATTAATGAATATGATTTTGGGTTTATCGTGAACCGTGTTTTAAATGACACTGATTCTTTAACCCAGTCAAAGATTAAAACTAAGTGGAGTTTTAATGAATCTTTAATTAGATTGAAATAATCGAAATGGAGTATCACCAGTTTTGCTCCAGGCGTTAGTTAAATCTTTAATTAGATTTGAACGCGAAATGGTAATTGAATTTACCGATAACACCGTGGTGTTAGATATGAAGTATTACCAGTTTTACTTCATGGGATGAATAGGTTGGGATTGGGAAATTAAAATAAATGATTACTTCGGTAAGGTTCGCTAATCCCGACTAGTTTGAATTGAGATTCAAAAATAGAATAAAGAATAAATTCAAGGAATTTATCTTGGATAAAATTAATGGGAACATTTCCCTATGAATGTGAAATTTAGGAACTAACTGTCGGTTGGCCAAGCAGAATGGTTTTCTGGATATTGATCTGATGTTGGTTTCGGCCTTCGGGGTTAATATTTGGGAAATTATTCTCTTGATTAATTTACGGTTAGTGACTGATGAATTGGAATGAGGCGTATGTTGTGATTGTGTAACACTTATTTAAAATATACGCGAGTTATTCGGAAAGACCGGGTTTATCCCATTCTGAATAACTGATACGACGATAAGTCGAAGATGAAGACGATGGTCGAAGACCGGAGGTCTTCACGTCGTTTGGGTGATAACTGATGATCTTGATTGGGCTGTACACCCAAGAAGATGGAAACAGTTGGTGATCGTCCAGACGTACTTGGAGATCGATGGATATGCGGGGTACTAGGTGCCTCCGGTTTCGTTCAGACCCAGAACGGACTTGTAAATGGACTGTGTGTCTGACATTGGATTTTAGTCTGTGTGTTTGATTTCTATTAAATATATATCTGTTTGGCGGCGGAGAATTTATTCTCTTGCTTAACGCCCTTCTCTGAGACGTACGAGCTCAGGGGTTATATATTGATGGATATCAAACGCATGGAGTGAATTGCCTGTGTGGCATGCCTAAGTGGCAATTGATCGAGGCTTCTGTTGAAAAGCAAAGTCTTGTGGTGATGATCAAAGCACGGCCTTTGTGGCGTAGCTTTGTGTAACGTTTACCTCGCGTGTTTCACACCCGGTATGAACCAAAAACGGGAGACGGACCTCAGGGAGGACTTGCGTTTCTTTCTAGCTAGAAGTGGCGTCAGTGGTTTTACACGCCCTGACGAGTTTGACTTATGTGGTTGTTGCTGTTGCGAGGCGCCTCGGTTATATCGGTTTCGGCCGATGCTTCTGGTCGGCTGACGGACCAGACTTACACCCCATAGGGTGGGGAAACGTAGTGTTCAGGCATAATAATCCACATCGGTGGACCGACCCTGACGATCTAAAGGCTTGCCTGCGCGCTTGCCTGTGGCTCGGGCTAGAGAGTCACGAATCGGTTGAGGACTATCTTTTGCCTCGGTTCATAGACGGAAATCCAATTTCCAAATACGTGACATTTGCGGTTTTATTCGTAAACCTATATATGGCGACATGATATATGGTACCCATGCCGCCTATGATTGATACTTATGATTTGAAGTTGTTTTATACACTATGCACTTATAATAGTATCAAATGATTTGTTTTAAACGTATCAAGCATTCTTTGGCTGTTATAAGGGAAAACCCTATCCCCCGGCTTGCGTTGCATTGTGTGATAGGAACTGGGTCTTATAACAGCTTCATTTTTCCTTATTTAGCATTGCGCTGTTTGTTTTATGCACTGGTGTTCTTGGGAGGAAACCCGTTCCGTGTTATACGGCGTGGTCCCTTGATTTACCTAACTTTAAAAATAAAGATTAACTGTTTTAGTTCACACACCAGTCCCATGACTGACCTGGAGTTTATTGTTTTAACCTAAACTCTGGGTGCCCCTATTTTCGACACGGGCAGCTAGTAGTTTTGGTTTTGCAGATTTATATTCATAGGATCCTGGTTTACAGCTGGAACGATATCCGGAAAGCTTTGTATCCGTATATCTCCTTCTAGTTGTGTATTGTATTATTTTCCGCTGCTATGTATTTAAATGTAATTTAAAATCTCTGATATTTCTGTGTAATATTCATTTTTACTATGTATATTCTTGTATTCTGGTGCATTGTTGTAATATACAGTGAAATGTTCTTCTGTACGCGTTCTGTTTTGTCTTGTTCTCAAACGATAGGGCGTTTCGAACGGTCTGAGTCGGTTTAGCGACTGGTTCGGACCGAGCGAAATTCCTTGCCGTCACACCTGAGATATTTACAATGGATAAGGTCGAAATCAAATCGAAAATCAAATCGATATCTGTTTAAAAAGAATAAAAAAAATCTCTTTATGTCAAATCGAATTTAATACAAATCAAATCGAAAATCTTTTTAAAATAAAAAGTAAAGATTTGTTGTGTACTTTAGCCTACACCAATTTAACACCTTATGTACGAATTGTCTATCGTTCTCCCATTATAAATATGCGATACCATTTCCTTTCCTCTTTGACATCTCGTTCTTCTATAAATTAAATGAGCCATTTTCCCTTAAATTCCTCAACAAATAAAAATCGAAATCAATCAGTGTATATAGAAGAAGAAAAAGCCGCACCACTTTCCCTTATAAGTCGCAATTTCCTTCTACCTCCTATCCCCAACAAAATCATTTCGAAGTCCACAGAAAAAATAAAATAAAACCAATTCGAATTGAAAACCCGCAATCGAAATTGGATTCACATTCAAAATGCACGAGTTCCCCGAAGCTGGAAGCTCAACTCGAGATTGGAGGCGCGTGAAGCTGTTTCAGGAGTTTCGAAGCTGCGATGGTTGTTAGGGCCGAATTAGTGAGGGTTGCGATGCAGAGTAGTTCGACGTTCAAGGATTAGGGCTCGCGATTTCTAATGATTGAGGAGGAATCGAGTCATGGTTTGATTGAAGATGTCGATCTAAAATTTGGGTATATCGGCAAACTCATGGTCACTGGTAGGGTTCGAAGAAATGATGTCTGCTTGTTGTCTGTGTTATGGTTGACTATGACCATGAAGGAGCACTAGTCGCGATTTTTGAGGGAAGTTTCAGGATCTAAGGAAGGTTTGATTTCCCTTTCTTTTCTTTTGTATACACTGTTGTATTCATCAATATTGGGAAGAAGGGATTGTAATTATTGTTCTATCAGGTTTGTTGTTTGGTGAAGTATGGGGAGGCAACAATTTTGGACAAGGAGCTGAGATAAATTCAGGGATACGGTGGATGAAATGGTGGAGTTGGAAGTGTCGGCCTTGGGTTCAAAATTTACAGAGAATTACGGGTTAAGTGCCGAGAACGGGGAAGTAGATTTTACGGGAATTAAGGTATACCATTAATTTTAAATTTAAATTAGATAATTAATTTAAAATTATCATTATGAAAAAATTCAATCCATAGTTACGTGATTTATTTTATATCTTTGTTCGTGAAATTTATTAAGGAAATAAATAAACTTTGCTAGGTTGAATCGATCAAGTTAAGGCATGAGGGTTTCATAGCTGCAAGGAATAAAAAATAGAGTTGGATTTTTGGAATCGCTTGGGTTTAATATTTAAAGTCAGAATGAGTCGACAAATAAAAAAAACCAGGTGAGTAAAATCTCACTCAAATTTTATTTAGAATTATTTGTATCAGTTAAAAATAATTGTTGTTGGTTGTTTGCATGCATTGAAATAATATTATGGTTATTAAATATATATTAGTTATTGAGGATTGGTGTTTGTGGTTATTATATATATATTGGTGGTTGGATTCCTGCAGTACCATTAGCGGATGCCCGCGGTATCATTAACGGATGATTTCCTTATGCGCCCCACAAATATATATTAGTGGATGACCTTCATACCGCGATACCTTGCCTCGAAGCAGTATGGGTATTATTTATGTTAGCTAACATCTGTGGATGCAGGAAAATAGGTTGGAGGGATCCAACTGGATTCCTCAAAAATATATTATCTGTTTGTTTGTTCGTTTGCATATATACTGTCATATATGATGTGTTAGAAAACCCGAAATCAACTATTGGATGTTTGTGTGTTTAATTACCACTGGGCCTAAATGTTGATATTTAAAAATATCGTGAAAAGGAAATTTCCAGTTTTAAAAAGGGAATTCTATTTTTCTAAAATAGAATTTGAAATTTGAATAGAACAAAGATATTAACTTGTTTTAAATAAATAAAACAAGTACTGAATTTATAAACGATGTTTATAAATTAAATAATACAAGAAATTGAAGTGAATTTATAAATGGTGTTTATAAATAAAACAGATTGATTTTCATTGGATAATCAGATAATTGAAATGAATTTATAAATAGCGTTTATAAATAAAGTGGGAAAATTATCACTAGATAATTTGAATATTTAAATTCAAATGTGAATTTAAAAATAGAAATGGGGAAATCGTTTTAAAGAAATAAACGATGGAATTTATTCTGATGTTCAAAATAAAAATTGAACTAAAATAAAGCCATAAGGATTTATGATTTGAATTCAATTAATTCGAATTTATTTAAAAAGAAGTTAAATTGAATATGAAAATAAATTGGGTGTTATATATATATAAGTTATTATAAATAGAAATTTCCAAAATTAGATTTTGGTTTTAAATAGATTTCGAAATAGACTTGTTTAAATATAAAACAAGGAAATTTATAAAATGGTGTTTACAAATCTAATGAATTAATTATCAAGAGATAATTTGAATATTTAAATTCAAATATGAATTTAAAAATGGAATTTGAATATAGAAAATTCAAATGGAATTTGAATATAAAAAATTCAAATAGAATTGAAAATAGAATTTGAAAATAGAAAGTCGAAAACATTTCGAAATGGGAACGACGAAATATATTTCAGAATGCGGATTTTTAAACAGAATAGAAATAAATCCAAAGGATTTATAACTTGTCAAAGGAATTGGAATTTAATATAGAAGATCGAAGTATAAATAAATATATTACTGAGAAAGGAAAAATTCAAAAATTATAGATAATCAAGAATATTATGTTGAATTGGGAAACTGATTTGATATGTATTAAAAATATATCAGAATGGGGTAGAATTTTTTTAAACAAAGTTTAAAAGTTTTTATATATAAATATAATTAAAACGAACTCGCCGCAGAGCGGTAGTTCGTAAATTGGCGTTTCGAACTTCAATTGAGTATACAGGACTCAATTTAAATCGGAATTCTTTGAAACAAGAATCGTCAGGACCGTTGGAATAATAGTTTTCTAATGGAAGAGAAAAATCTGGATTTCGTCGAATGGATTTTGAGTTATGTCAAAATCAAATTTTCAGAAAAGCAACGCCAAAATCATTAAAAAACCATAATGGTTTATTTAAATAAATAAAAGGATTTTAAAGAAATAAAATCCGAATTGCCATTAGAAAAATCCAGACTGGAGATATAAAATAAATATGAACTCCAGTGAAGTAAGTGAAATGATTTTTGAAACAAAAATCAGATTTTTAGTTATTAAATAGATTTAACTAATTTTGAAGAATAAATAGTGAATCGAGTTTTGAATCGAAATTAGTGTTGGATAAGTAAATTGGTTTTGTGGATTCATATTCGAAATCGAATTTGAAACTCAAGTTAGAAATGAAATTCTACCTATTTAGAAGCGAATTAAAATATATTTGAACATGATATGTTCAAAATAAAGGGATTTGGCAAAATAGCTAATTAAAGAATAAATTAGCAAATTGAGTTAGGAATGACCGGATTGAGTTGGGATAAACTGGAAAATAGATGAATATAGGTTGAGCAGGTTTGGAATGAAGTATATGAAGGTTATAATTTGTGTGCCCGACAAAAAGGTACACGTTTAAATTCCATATGAGGTTTTATGCACCGAATCGGCTAGTCGCTTGGCTTTTTCTTTTCTTTTTTTTGATTGGAGAGGTTTGTGCGGTGGTTTGGAGATTTTCCCGATGCTCCCAGTACAAAGGAGATTATAGCGAAATTTTCCGGAAATTTAAGGAGTTAGAATATTTTTAAGAAAATTTGATAGTTAGAAATCGATGTATCGATATATATAGAATTCGATAAGTAAATGAAGTTAAAAATAGAATATTATAACAAAAAGGATCTATAAATTAGATTTGTTAAAAATAGAAAGAGAAGCGTATACGTGCTTAGAAATGAATAATTGGTTTTTATGGTGTTGATTATTCAGGAATAATGGTCTTGTCTATTTGGAAGTTAAGGATGTTTTCGGTCAAGGTCTGAGAGGTAATTTTACCCTAACTCGATTGATTTCACTTTTAACCGATAAAATGGCAAAGATCCAGTCTCGAAGATCAATGGTTGAATAAAAGATAGTTGAACGGAATATTTTGGGTGTAACGTTGTTTTACACAACATTCGTTTTTAACCCAATAAGTGGAATTTTGGAAATATAATAATATATATTTCCAGAGAGTAGAATTAAATGAGTCGAGCAGGAGATAAGTAAATGGGAATGTTTTCCAATTATAAATAGAAGATATTTTCTAAATATAGAAAATAAAAGAAGACGATATATGAAAATGTTTTCTAAATAGCGTAGAAGGGCAAGATGAGTATCAAAAATATCGTGTTAACGAATATGGATAAGGAAATGAAAAAGTGTTTTAATTAATAATATATTAATTAAAAGGCCCAGTGATTTGTTTGATGCTTTGGTTGGAATGTTTGTTTAATTTTCTTCGATAGTTAAATAACCGACTATCGAAGTGTTTGCCAATATCGTTATCAATATGGAGAGACCGGTTTTATTATTATCCGTAAACCACTCCATATTGGCAGTAGCGTTGCGATTCAGATTATATGAAGATAATCGAAGATGGAGTATAGTGCAAGGACTTTTTCTGTTAATAGAAATTGTGCCTTCGGTTTCGTTCAATCCCAGAACGAATGTATATGGACGAATGTCTAACAGAGTATTTCCAATGATCATATATGTTGGTATGTGTTGATACATATGGTGGCGTAGAATTTATTCTCTTACCATAATATCCACAATATTTCTGTGAAAATCAATTAGTGACTAACGGGTCTGACAATGCGGCATTCAAAGTACTTGTGCTATCAATGAATGATAAGAAATCGTAGCCTCAGGCCTCACCAACCTGGAAATGACAAAAATCGGGTAGGCGGCATGGCTATGTGGGTCGCTCCCATTAGGGTGTATAATCACTTATCTAGATATATTCATTTCATTCTTTAATCTATTCGATGCTGTCCCATTCGGGAAACGGTTGCTGATCCCAACCGTTGGTGATATACATTTGATACACTCAAGCGAAATGAGTGGTCGGTCATGTGTGGGCCGGGTTGCAAGACGTTCTTATTGAACCCGGTGTATTCCTCTCTAGAGATACACTACCGGAAGTTGGTTCCATACCTTGTCATGTTGGAAACCCAATCTCCAATAAGCGCCATGCGGTTTTTGAATTTATATTATATACATGGAGCATGAGATGCAACCGTTTCGCTAGATTCTATTTATTTGATTAGACATTATTATAATATCACCGGATTGTTGTATCAAAGTGTTTTGGGTTATAGTAAGGTAAAACTGTCCATGTTTATGTGTGGGCTGGTCTTACTATTATCTTTTCTTTCGAAAGGATTTTGAAAATTAAACAAATGGTTGGAGTTTACTCACACCAGTCCCCTGATTGGCCCAGAGTTTATTTTGTTTTTTTCCCCTAAACTCTTGGGTGCTCAAATTTGAACGGGCAGTTAAGTAATCGGGATTTTTTTTCAGATTCACTTGGAAGAGCTGGAAGCAGGAGGCTTCACCAGTTAGCTATAGACTCATATATTCCGCTGTGTACTATGTGGTATCTGGAAACATGTGTTTATAATTGTTCTAGGAATAACGGTTGTACTCTGATGATGGTATGTATATAAAGTTACTAATTTGTATTTCAAAAGTTATGTTATATAATATATTTTATTCGTTCCGCTGTGAGTTTGTGATCTTCGTTTCTTCTATTCTGATATTTCTTTCTTTCTATTTCTCATCCTCTAACTTCTTTCTAATAATGATTCGTATTTCTGTGTAGTTTGGGTTGGACGTGTGGTGTTATTAATCAACTCAGATAGTACGGATTTGCGGGCCGTTATAGTTGGTATCAAAGCTTAGGTTAAGCGAATACCTAGGCTTTGGTGGGGATTTCTCATTAGAGATAGGGTCAGTAGTACCCTAGAATGAGTTGAGTGTATATATATATGAGAGCGCATATTTGTTAATTGATATAAAAATTGTTTTATGTTGTGTTGACTTGTCTGTTGAGTGGTGTATGAATTCTGGTCGAATCGTGGGACGCCACGACGTCGATAAGAGTTTGTAAACGCTTGAATAGAAAAATTTAACACGATATTGTTTTAATTGGGTAAATGAAATCATTTTACCCAAAATCCTATTTTTGATAGAAAAGGAATAATTTACTGAAATTATTATAATATATGGATGTGTTGATTGCTAGGACTATGATCAAATGAGATTATAAAATTGAAATGGTTATGTATAACCAAATTTAAGTTGTATATGAATGAAATATACAATTGAGATGATAAAAAAATTAATTCAAACCAGAATTTAGAATTTAAATCCTGGGAAGTTGAAAAATATTTTTCAAAGTATATTAAAATAATATAGTTTTGTTTTGGAAGGATTTTTGATTAAAAATCAATTTAGATGGATTTTAAAGTAATAAAGCACAGAACTCACTTCAGTGGCTGGAAAATAATTCTGATGATGACTGCAGCATCATCAGTGTTCATTTTCGAGTTTCTAAGTGATGGATTGCTACCTTAGAAAAGTTTTGGTGGAAATTTGTTTGAAAGAAAACAAGTTGTTTTGAAAAATTCAAATGTTTTTAATTCGAGATGGAAATAAATATATTTATATATTTATGTGATTTCAAAAGGATTTGAAATAAAAATCTGAGAATTTGAATTCTGGAATTTAAATTTAACTTAAGCAAGTTAAATGGATCGAAGTAAATGAATTGACTAGAATCAATTTGAATAGATTTAATGGAACACAGATTGGCTATAAATGTATTGATTATAGATCATTCGAATTAAATGAATGAAAACCAAAAGTTTTTGTGGAACTAAATTTATAGTAGAAGTATGAAATGTTGGGTCTCAACATAAATGGATTTTAGAAAAATAACGGGCTTGTAGCATTTTCCAACATTAGTAATTTCGGGGAGGAAATTCTTTTAAGAGGGGAAGAATGTAACGACCCAGATTTTTGGTCAGTTTTTTTTTATATATATTTAATATTATTTTAAATATATAGTTGATAATGTAAATCGATTTTATATTGAGTTATCAATTTAATAATCGAAATACGATTTATTTCGAATACGTATAATTATCATAATACGAGAATTCGAAATAATTGAATTCAGTGTTTTAACTTAGCCAATAATTCAGAAGATTTAAATAAATTTTATTTGTTTATAAATGATAATAACAATGATTTATTTTTAAGGGATTAACTTGTTTTATATTTAATTTAAAAACATCAATTTAAATTAATATTTCCTTCATACGATCAAACTGGGTCTTAGAACCTGTTGCAGTGTGTTCAAAATAATGATATAACCTTGGAATGTCGGCCGGTACATTAAAATAGCGGTTCATGTGTGAACCCTGAGATATTTATGATAGGTAAGATCGAAATCAAATCGATATCTGTTTAAAAAGAATAAAAAAAATCCCTTTACATAAAACTGAATTTAATACAAATCAAATCAAAAATCTTTTTAAAATAAAAATTAAAGATTTGTTGTGTACTTTAGCCTACACCAGTTTAACACCTTATGTATGAATTGTCTGTCGTTCTCCCTTTATAAATATGCGATACCATTTCCTTTCCTCTTCGACTTCTCATTCTTCTGTAAATTAAATGAGCCATTTTCCCTTAAATTCCTCAACAACAAAAAAATCGAAATCGATCGGTGTATATAGAAGAAGAAAAAGCTGCACCACTTTCCCTTATAAATCGCAATTTCCTTCTACCTCCTATCCTCAGCAAAATCATTTCGAAGTCCACAGAAAAAAATAGAATAAAACAATTCGAATTGAAAACCCGCAATTGAAATTGGATTCACATTCGAAACGTGCGAGTTCCCCGAAGCTGGAAGCTCAACGCGAGATTGGAGGCGCGTGAAGCTGTTTCAGGAATTTCGAAGCTGCGATGGTTGTTAAGGCCGAATTAGTGAGGGTTGCGATGCAGAGTAGTTCAATGTTTAAGGATTAGGGCTCGCGATTTCTAATGATTGAGGAGGAATCGAGTCATGGTTTGATTGAAGATGCCGAACTAAAATTTGGGTATATCAGCAAACTCGCTGTCACTGGTAGGGTTCGCAGAAATGATGTTGTGCTTGTTGTCTGTGTTATGGTTCACTATGACCGTGAAGGAGCACCAGTCGCGATTTTTGAGGGAAGTTTCAGGATCTAAGGAAGGTTTGATTTTCCGTTCGTTTCTTTTGTATACACTGTTGTATTCATAAATATTAGGAAGAAGGGATTGTAATTGTTGTGCTGTCAAGTTTGTTGTTTGGTGAAGTATGGGGGGGGCAACAATTTTGGACAAGGAGCCGAGATAAATTCAGGGATTCAGTGGATGAAATGGTGGAGTTGGAAGTGTCGGCCTTGGTTTCAAAATTTACAGAGAATTACGGGTTAAGTGCCGAGAACGGAGAAGTAGATTTTACAGGAATTAAGGTATACCATTAATTTTTATTTTAAATTAGATAATTAATTTAAAATTATCAGTATGAAAAAATCAATTTGTAGTTACGTGATTTATTTTATATCTTTTATCGTGAAACTTATAAAGGAAATAAATAAACTTTTCTAGGTTGAATCGATCAAGTTAAGGCGTGAGGGTTTCGTAGCTGCAAGGAATACAAAATAGAGTTGGATTTTTGGAATCGCTTGGGTTTAATATTTAAAGTTAGAATGAGTCGACAAATAAAAAAAAACCAGGTGAGTAAAATCTCACTCAAATTTTATTTATAATTATTTTTATCAGTAAAAATAATTGTTGTTGGTTGTTTGCATGCATTGAAATAATATTATGGTTATTAAATATATATTAGCTATTTAGGATTGGTGTTTGTGGTTATTATATATGAATTGGTGGTTGGATTCCTGCAGTACCATTAGCGGATGCTCGCGGTATCATTATCGGATGATTTCCCTATGCGCCCCAAAAATATATATTAGTGGATGACCTTTATACCGCGATATCCTGCCTCAAAGCAGGATAGTTATTATTTATGTTGGCCAACATCTGTGGATGCAGGAAAACAGGTTAGAGGGATCCAATTGGATTCCTCAAAAATATATTATCTGTTTGTTTTTTTGTTTGCATATATACTGTCATATATGATGTGTTAGAAAACCTGAAATTAACAATTGGATGTTTGTGCGTTTAATTACCACTGGGCCTAAATGTTGATATTTAAAAATATCGTGAAAAGGAAATTTCAGTTTTAAAAAGGAAATTCTATTTTTCTAAAATAGAATTTGAAATTTGAATAGAACAAAGATATTAACTTGTTTTAAATAAATAAAACAAGTATTGAATTTATAAATGATGTTTATAAATTAAATAATACAAGAAATTGAAGTGAATTTATAAATGGTGTTTATAAATAAAATAGATTGATTTTCATTGGATAATCAGATAATTGAAATGAATTTATAAACAGTGTTTATAATTAAAGTGGGAAAATTATCATTGGATAATTTGAATATTTAAATTCAAATGTGAATTTAAAAATAGAAATGGGGAAATTGTTTTAAAGAAATAAATGATGGAATTTATTCTGATGTTCAGAATAAAAATTAAACTAAAATAAAGCCGTAAGGATTTATGATTTGAATTCGATTAATTTGAATTTATTTAAAAAGAAGTTAAATTGAATACGAAAATAAATTGGGTGTTATATATATATAAGTTTTAATAAATAGAAATTTCCAAAATAAGATTTTGGTTTTAAATAGATTTCGAAATAAACTTGTTTAAATATAAAACAAGGAAATTAATAAAATGGTGTTTACAAATATAATGAATTAATTATCAAGAGATAATTTGAATATTTAAATTCTAATATGAATTTAAAAATGGAATTTGAATATAGAAAATTCAAATGGAATTTGAATACAGAAAATTCAAATAGAATTGAAAATAGAATTTGAAAATAGAAAGTTGAAAACAGTTCGAAATGGGAACGACGAAATATATTCCAGAATGCGGATTTTTAAACAGAATAGAAATAAATCCAAAGAATTTATAACTTATCAAAGGAATTGGAATTTAATATAGAAGATCGAAGTATAAATAAATATATTACCGAGTAAGGAAAAATCGACAATTATAGATAATCAAAAATATTATGTTGAATTGGGAAACTGATTTGATACGTATTAAAAATATATCAGAATGGGGTTGAATTTATTTTAAACAAAGTTTAAAAGTTTATATATAAAAATATAATTAAATCGAACTCGCTGCAGCGTGGTAGTTCGTAAATTGGCGTTCCGAACTTCAATTGAGTATACAGGACTCAATTTAAATTGGAATTCTTTGAAACAAGAATCGTCAGGACCGTTGGAATAATAGTTTTATAAAGGAAGAGAAAAATCTGGATTTCGTCGAATAGATTTTGAGTTATGTCAAAATCAAATTTTCAGAAAAGCAGCGCCAAAATCATTTAAAAACCATAACGGTTTATTTAAATAAATAAAAGGATTTAAAAGAAATAAAATCCGAATTTCCATTAGAAAAATCCAGACTGGAGATATAAAATAAATACGAACCCCACTGAAGTAAGTGAAATTATTTTTGAAAAAATAATTAGATTTTTAGTTATTAAATAGATTTAACTAATTTTGAAGAATAAATAGTTAATCGAGTTTTGAATCGAAATTAGTGTTGGATAAGTAAATTGGTTTTGTGGATTCATATTCGAAATCGAATTTGAAACTCAAGTTAGAAATGAAATTCTACTTGTTTAGAAGCGAATTAAAATATATTTGAACATGATATGTTCAAAATAAAGGGATTTGGCAAAATAGCTAATTAAAGAATAAATTAGCAAATTGAGTTAGGAATGACCGGATTGAGTTGGGATAAATTGAAAAACAGGTGAATATAGGTTGAGCAGGTTTGGAATGAAGTATATAAAGTTTATAATTTGTGCGCTCGACAAAAAGGTACACGTTTAAGTTCCATTTGAGGTTTTATGCGCCGAATCGGCTAGCCACTTGGCTTTTTGTTTTTGATTGGAGAGGCCTGTGCGGCGGTTTGGGGATTTTCGCGATGCTCCTAGTACAAAGGAGGTTATGGCGAAATTTTCCAAAAATTTAAGGAGTTAGAATATTTTTAAGAAAATTTGATAGTTAGAAATCAATGTATCGATATATATAGAATTCGATAAGTAAATGAACTTAAAAATAGAATATTATAAACAAAAAGGATCTATAAATTAGATTTTTTAAAAATAGAAAGATAAGCATGTACGTGCTTAGAAATGTATAATTGGTTTTTATGGTGCTGATTATTCGGGAATAATGGTCTTGTCTGTTTTGAAGTTAAGGATATTTTCAGTCAAGGTCTGAGAGGAAATTTTACCCCAACTCGATTGATTTCACTTTTAATCGATAAATAGCAAAGATCCAGTCTCAAAGATCAATGGTTGAATAAAAGATAGTTGAATGGAATATTTTGGGTGTAATGATGTTTTACACAACATTCGTTTTAAACCAAATAAGTGGAATTTTGGAAATATAATAATATACATTTCCTGAGAGTAGAATTAAATGAGTCGAGCAAGAGGTAAGTAAATGGGAATGTTTTCCAATTATAAATAGAAGATATTTTCTAAATATAGAAAATAAAAGAAGACGATATATGGAAATGTTTTCCAAATAGCGTAAAAGGGCAAGATGATTATCAAAAATATCGTGTTAACGAATATGGACAAGGAAATGAAAAAGTGTTTTAAATAATGAAATATTAATTAAAAGGCCCAGTGATTTGTTTGATGCTTTGGTTGGAATGTTTGTTTATTTTTCTTTGATAGTTAAATAACTGACTATTGAAGTGTTTGCCAATATCGTTGTCAATAGGGAGAGACCGGTTGGATTATTATCCGTGAACCACTGCGTATTAGCAGTAGTGTTGTGAATCAGATTATATGAAGATAATCGAAGACAGAGTATAGTGCGAGGACTTTTTCTGTTAATAGAAATTGTGCCTTCGGTTTCGTTCAATCCCAGAATGAACGTATATGGACGAATATCTGACAGAGTATTTCCAATGATCATATATGTTGGTCTGTATTGATACATATGGTGGCGGAGAATTTATTCTCTTAGCATAATATCCAGAATATATCTGTGCAAATCAATTAGTGATTAACAGATCTGACAATGTGGCATTCAAATAGTTGTGCTATCAATGAATGATAAGAAATCGTAGCCTCAGGCCTCAACAACCAAGAAATGACAAAAATCGGGCAGGCAATATGGCTATGTGGGTCGCTCCCATTAGGGTGTATAATCACCTATCTAGAGATATTCATTTCATGTTTTAATCTATTCGATGCTGTCCCATTCGGGAAACGGTTCCTGATCCCAACCGTTGGTGATATACATTCGATGCACTCAAGCGAAATGAGTGGTCGGTCATGTGTGGGCCGGGTTGTGAGACATTCTTGTTGAACCCAGTGTATTCCTCTCTAGAGATACACTATCGGAAGGCGGTTCCATACCTTGTCATGTTGGAAATCCAATCTCCAATAAGCGCCATGCGGTTTTTGAATTTATATTATATACATGGAGCGTGAGATGCAAGCGTTCCGCTAGATTCTATTTATTTGATTAGACATTATTATAATATCACTGGATTTTTGTATCAAAGTGTTTTGGGTTATAGTAAGGTAAAAACCGTCCATGTTTATGTGTGGGCTGGTCTTACTATTATCTTTTCTTTCGAAAGGATTTTGAAAGTTAAACAAATGGTTTGAGTTTACTCACACCAGTCCCATGACTGACCCAGAGTTTTTTTTGTTTTCCCTAAACTCTTGGGTGCCCAAATTTGAACGGACAGTCAAGTAGTCGGGATATTTTTTCAGATTCACTTGGAAGAGCTGGAAGCAGGAGGCTTCACCAGTTAGCTATCGACTCATATATTTCGCTGTGTACTATGTGGTATCTGGAAACAGGTGTTTATAATTGTTCCAGGAATAACTGTTGTGCTCTGATGATGGTATGTATATAAAGTTACTGATTTGTATTTCAAAAGTTATGTTATATAATATATTTTATTCGTTCCGCTGTGAGTTTGTGATCTTCGTTTTCTTCTATTCTGGTATTTCTTTCTTTCTATTTTTAATCCTTTAACTTCTTTCTAATAATGATTCGTATTTCTGTGCAATTTGGGTTGGACGTATGGTGTTATTAGTCAACTCAGATAATACAGATTTGCGGGCAGTTACACATTTGAAAAGGTTAGTTCCACCACCAAATTTGTTGATAGACCAAATTTTCAGAGTTGCCTTAAGTTGTCTTATTTTTGTAGAAAGAACATACATCGGGTTGCCAAAAACAACTGCATCCTATTGTTCCTTAACTATGGCATTAAGCTTAGGTTGCAATGACCAGACATTGAAGAATTTAAAGTTTGGAAATCTCGAAGGGGCAATCTCACAAAGCCTTATAACTTGAGGGGAGTGATCCGATAGTAACGGGGCAGGCAGCTCGTTCAAGAGGTTTGGCCATATACTAAAAGCATTCTTGTTACAAAAAGCGTGGTCGATTCTGGAATAAATTCGCGGACCATCCCTTTTACTATTATTCCAAGTAAATGGAAGCCTAGTGGAGTTGATTTCAATAAGATCACAATTACTGATGGCAATATTAATAGCAGCTATCTCAGAAAGAGCGATAGGGTTACAGCCAACTCTGTCAGACAGCTTCAGAGGGGTGTTGAAATCACCACACACAATCCAGGGATGTGTATTCTGTCTAAAGTTAAGGAAATCATGAAAAAGGTTATCCCTAGCCAAATACGAGCTAGAAGCATAGACAAAGGTAATATAAAAGGAAGTAGAGGATCAAGTATGATAGTCATGACAGTGGATATACTGACTAGATGAAGTTATTGTAGAGAAATTATGGATCGATGAGTCATAAATTAACAGGATTCTACCATAACTAGCATTATTTAAGTTATGTAAAATACTCTAATTTGGGTTAATGTACCTTGTGGCTCGCATAGTTAGGGATTCATTGAGCTTAGTTTCTAGGATTGCCAAGGCACTAAGTTTGTATTTCTGAATAATATACTTACATTGACCGAGCTTGATATCTTCATGAGCTCCACGAATGTTCCACACATTAATGTTGTAAATCATCGGAAAACTCAGCAGGTTGGTTTTGTACATTTGCCATAGATCTCGTTTGCATCTGACTTTGCTCAATCGATAATTGTTTACTCTTCCTATTACTCTTTTTTTCACTGCCTACCTTATCAGGAGCATAGAGAGGGGAATCAAGGGCAGCTTTAAATCCGGGAGGAGGCTCTATATTGAAGTAGGGATATTTAATTTTATCTCTGGTTAAGCTACCTTCTCTTTGTTTTTTGTCTAGGTGATTGTTGTTATTGTCTTTCTCTGGGATAGGTTGAGCTAAGGGCTTAATGTTTTGAGCATTACAATCCCTGTTATCCTCAGTATTAATTATGACTTCATGAAGGAAACAAGCAGATGGAAGAGCTTTTACAAGCGTAAATTCAAATCCATTGTTCGTGCTCTTAAATAGATTGTCATTTGTTTCTTGAATTGTTTTTACTTCAGTATTAACTTCACTTCTTATCTCTTTTGTGCCGCTATGAGGACTAGTCACATGATCTCCTTCAGTTATAATGTATTGCGAGATAATTTCCACAATTTCTTGCGCTAGAACACTCTGAAATTCCTTTTCACTTCTTTCTTGTTGCAAAATGTTAACCTACTGAACTAAAGTAGTTCCTTGTTGGGTGTCATTCATTTTCTCCTCCACAGTTCCTTTGCTACTGTTGTCAGTTGTTGTAGGTGCCACGGCCTCATGATGCAACATTGCAAAGCTGTTGAATGTGGCAAGAGCTTTGTTGGATGTGTTTCTTTCAGTTGGTTTCCTAATTCCAGAGCACTTCTTTTCTTTTGTTTTATTGTTTTCGCATCCTTCCATTCTTTCCTTATTGGTTTCTCCTTCCTCTAATTCGTCTTCATTACTCTCTATTAGGTCAGTAGCTGCATGGCTAGAACTCGGATCCGTAATGTTGTAGTTGATCGGCCAGAAATCACCAATTGTACTCTTGACTTTATTTTTCTTACTTGCTTCATAAGGTTTCTTATTTTGCACTCTCTTCCAGGTTTGCACATTTTGTTGAGGAGCTTTTCTACCGTAGGGATTATCTACTCTCTTCGTTGTGTTGACTACTGTAGGTACATTGTTACTTCTCCCTATGTAAGAGACTTGATTACTCCTCTCATTATTTGCAGGTTGGTCGCTATCGTTTTCTTTTTTTCTTATGCAATTTGCTATTGTTTTATTCACCTCACATTTTTCATTACTGTGTCCAAATGTTTTGCAACCAGTACAAACTAGTGGCCGCCGGAGATATATAATTTTAACCCTTTGCGTTCTACCCCTCGGAGTTTTGACGGAAAAGTCATCAATCAGTAGCTTATCCGGTTTTAAATATAAGAGTTGAGTGGCTCCTATGTCACTTACAAATAATCAAAACCATAAAAAATGGTCACCGCCAATTTTTTTGGCAACACTAATCTAAAGAGAAACACGTGTCGCTTCTACTTGTGTCGACCTTCCTTTTAATGGCTTATTGCCTTTAAAACTTAATTTGTGGATAGTATAGTGCTTCACTCAAGTTGTCCATTGGAGCAATATGAAACAAAGCGACATCATTAGATAGTCGAAAAAAAAGAATATAAGCTGTTGAATCCAAAGCAATATATGGTATGTATCGACCCTTATGAGATTTGGAAATTAAAGTAGGGTGTGTTAACGATTTTTCCCAACTAGGGAAAACATCCTAGCGTCATAATAAGCTAACCAATTTTAGGGATTGTAGATTGGATCGTTAAGGCAAAACAAAAACTAGAGGGAGGAGGTGAATAGTGTTTTTGAGAATTTAAACAAAATCTAAAAATTATGTGTTCTACTATATGAATCAAACACCAAAGAAACAATCATAAACACAGAATCAAACACAAACACATCAAACACCAAAGAGACAATCATAAACACAGAATCAAACAAAAACACAAATATAAACAAAAGTAAAGTGCAGAAAAGGAAAGAACACAACAAATTTTATACTGGTTCGGAATTGCTCCTATGTCCAGTCCCACGCAATGCTGGATTGCACAGAGTTTTATTACTATATCAATAGTCAATTACAACCTCCTTGATTTCATAGCTACAAGGGATACCACCAATTCTAACCTCGTTGATTTCACGGCTATAAGGGATACCACCGATTACCTGTCCTTGATTTCACGGTTACAAGGGATACCACCGATTACTTACACAATTCAAACAATTACAAACAGCCCTATAACTCTTCAGTAGCACTTCATTCAAAGAGTAATGAGTAGAGAGTGTAGAGAGAAGAAGATTAGAGAAAATAGAATTGAATTCCGTAGAGTATAGGTTTAGAAATCATAAAATGATAAAGAATAATGGTGTAATGAAAGGGAATGAATATGGAGAAGAAGAAGTAATAAAAAATTCGAAATCGGCCCCATTTTATAGTGTGTGAAAGATTACAACGTCTCATAACCATCACAAATAATGAAAAGACACTTCCTTTCAATTTTGAACAAATGACAGTTATATGTCGACATATACATGTACAAAATTGAAATTTGAACATTTTTCAAGTGTTTTGATATATATATATATATATATATAGGGAAAGTCTATTGGGACACAAAATTTAAACACAATTGGCGATGCAACTATTCTCCACCATTGGATCACCCATGAATTACACCTCTCCACATAAAGACAAAAAGATCCAATGGTTGAGTGTAATGTCCTGCATTTTTATCGGTTTGTATATGGATATTTAAATCAGTTTAAATATTGAATTCGTAATATAATTGAATTTATATATTAATTAAACGAAGTTGAACGTATAGAAATATATATTAATTATAATCGAGGCCGTAATATCGCGGCAGTTCGTAATTTAACGTTCTGAACTTCAACTGAGTGTACAGAACTCGTTTTAAATCGGATTTCTTCGAAACAAGAAGCATTGAAATCTGTTGGACTGTATCTTTCCAACGAAAGTAGAAAATGGAGATTTCGTCATATTTATTGCAAGATATGTCCAAATCAAATATTCAGAAAGTCGCTATGAAATCGTTTATCGACCGTAATGGTTTATTTGATATAACTAGATATCGGTTTCGAAATTAGACAAGGTTCTTTTGAGACGTAGTGATAATTTAATTTTTAGAATTTTACTGTAATTTTTAATTAATTAAATATGTAACTTTTTATTTGGAGTATTTTGCACCCTATATCAACATTTTGGGGTTTCACAATATAAGTTAACCTACCGATATTATTATATTTTCGGGATCGTGACACCTCGTTGAGCACAATTGTACTCTTACTTCTGTCCATACGTAAATGTAATTTTAGAAACTGAGGTAAACCAATCTTTAAAACAATTATTCATTTGTATTACTTAACTCTTGAGTCATGCTTTCAAATCAACACCACGCCAAAGATTTAGACAATTCATGCCTACCTTTAATTGAGCCCATACGGTGAAATGAAATGGAAATGTCCCTTAATGTACATGCAAGCTTCATACGCAAGCTTCATACGTCTCTTCTTTTAATAACTTAGTACATTGAAAATGTATCACCTGCATTGAAAAATCTACTGTGTAGTCTTATCCAAAATATACCAAGCTTCTACCCTACATCTCTCTTTTCGCATCAAACTTGCGGTCATCTCCCTAAACATTTATGAAACCGTACCCTACCATTCTTTTTATATTGAATATGGCAACTCTCAATGGTACAAACGAAAGAAAATAGGAAGGGGAAACATAACCTGTAGTATGCATGACATGTGAGTGACCCAATCCTAGTGTTATCCATCATCCTACTTTCACAAGCCTAAAACAAAGGCACATGCAGACCCATCCCCCTACGACTTCATGGCAAAGTAATTACTGCAACCCATATTTTAGTGTTTTGTGCTTAAGGAAACCGTGGAGACAAAGTAGTTTACACAGCCCACCTATGTTCTGTCCTTGAAGCCGACCTATATATGTACTAATGCCTTGACACCCAAGCTTTTCAATTCTATAAATACAGGCAAAGCCTCACGTTTCGAAACAACAACTAAAAACCTTTTCCTCATCCAAAATGCAAACCGCAGACAACTCCTATAAATACATATGTATGCATTTGGCTTCTGACAAGCCTGCTTTTCACTCTCATGTAAGTTTTAAAAGGAGCCGTGCTTCTTCTTCTTTGTTGTGTCGATGTCGAGAAGTACTTGGAGTTGGGGTTTAAGTCGTGTGGTGAAGGAGGTTTACCAGGGCGTGACATGCAAAGTAGGAACGTGAGTTCCTGTTAGAAGCAGGGCGGTGAGGAGTTCAAAGTCATAACAGTGAAGAGATATGGTATATGGGAGCTGACGGGTGCAAGTGTTTGCGGATGGCTTCAGAACGTGAAGGGTAAACTTTGCATGGATTTAAGTAGAAGTGTGGTAGTACTTGTTTTGACAGGGGGTGTGTGTATGTATTTCGGATACAGTGGGTTTGAATGGGAGAAGTAGCGGCATTCAAACACAAGAAACACGATGGGCTCTGGACTGGATAAACGGTATCAAGTAGATAGGTTAAAATCAAAACGTGGCGAACTTGAAGCCTAGTTTGCAAGCATGGGATGAAGGGTAGGACATGGAGACATTGCGGAAGCGTGCTCTTCATTTTGGGAAGAGGAGGCTGACGCATGCTGCATGGGGAGGAAGATCAGTACCGATGTTAGCAGGGTAATGGGTGCATATCAAACATAGAAGTGGAGTTGAACGCCGCATAGGCTTGGCACTTTGTTGGTAAAGCTGATGGTGCGGAAAGCAGTAGCATGAGAAATGGGATGCAGCGGAAACCGGAGGTGAAGCAGCGCTCGTGGGTGCAAGGCATGAACGTCGGCACGTTTTTGTGGAAATTGATGATCAAATATATCGCAACAATTTAAGGGAACAGTCGACGGACACAAATCGTTATTTAACGGTTAACGCGCCAAGGTGAGTAAATTCACTAACTTTGTTTTATTTAAAATATTTTATTTATATTTTAAATGATGGTTGAATGTTGTGTGATGGTTGTTTAGGCAGATTATGGTTAAATTGGTTGAAATATTATATATCGTTGCATATGTACCCATCACCGGTTGGATATTGATTCCATCAGTATGGAATCAGTGATAATTGTTTGACTAACATTTGTGGATGCGGAAACCGGTAGGAGGAATTCAACCGGATTCTTCAATATTTATATGTACTGTTTATGCACTGCTTGAACTGTGTTGAATGGAAGTTCAACGTTATGTTGATTTAGTAAATAAACGATATTGATTTAGAAATTGGTTGACCGTCAAGCAAATCAACGAAGTTCAATTATAAAAATTATATCTTTATAATTGAAGCGAAATTATAAATTATAATAGAAGTTCTATTATAAACTGGTATTTTTAATACCATGAGTTAGATATAAATTGATTCGAGTTTTAAATAGGAAGAATCGATTTTTTTTTATTATTTCTAAATAACAGAAATTGAATCTTGATTAAACAAGGAGGCAATGACTTGTTTTAAGTATATCAAAAACAAGTAGTCGATTTTAAAGATGCTATGAGATAAAGTATAATTCTATGTTTGGAGTATGATCGTATTTGAAATAAGGGTAGTAAAACGAGTCTAGATTCCTATTGCGAAATGATATTTTAATAAAAGTGAATAGTGGTCAGAAAGTAAACATTTTGTAAGTAGATATTTCTATTTGTGTTAAACTAAATTGATCTGATTAACGAGAAGTTTAGAAATGGAGTTTGAAATGTTTTTCCAACATTAATAATGTGTATTTTCTAAAAGTACAGAAAATAAGAAATGTAAGGGAGATGGAAATGTTCCAGATATTAAATAAATGTATATCTTCTAGAATGTGGGTGAACAAGTGCTATAATATTTGGAAATGGGTTTTTCCAAGAAGTATGAGGTTAAACAGTTTTGGAAATATCTAGAAAAATATGAATAATGAAATATTAGAAAGTGCCGAGATTGTGAAATGGTTTGATGGATGTTTATTTTCCCTTTGATAGTCAAAACACCGACTATCAGAGATTTTTGTAACGAAAAGAGATATCAAGATTTTTGTAATGAAAAGAGATGTCAAGAATTTGTAATGGAAAGAGGTGTTGAGATTAATTATAAAGTGGAATATAGTAGCATAGCAGTAAAGTAACGCTGTTGACTAGGCTTAAGCGTGACTGTTATGTCAAGATTAGTTATAAAGGGATATAGCAGCGTATAGCAAGTTTGAACTGTAACGATAAATGAAACGCTGTTAACCAATCTTAAGCGTGATGTTTATATACAGTAGCACTTCCTAGGGAAGGAAAACAGCTTGTTTTGAAATTCACTTATTCAAAAGTAATAAGTAATGACATTTGTCCAAAGAAATATAAGAACGAATGTTAAATAAAGAGTGCCTGTGATTTGTGTGATATTGGTTGTACATTGAATGGATGTTGTTTTTACTTCGATAGTTAAACAACCAACTATCGAAGTGTTTTGACCATCGTTGTCTATACGAGGAGACCGGTGGGATATACTATCTGAAACCACTCCGTATAGGCATAAGCGCTGCAAATTATGATGAAAAAAATTGAAGACGGAGTGAAGTGCAAGGGTCGTCCTGTTCAGAATAGTGCTTTCTGTTTGTCCAGACCCAGGACAACTTGTATGGATGAATGCCTGACAGCGTATTCTTAGAAGATCACCTAAGACGTTCTTTTCAAGATATTACGTCTGGTGGCGGAGAAATTCGTTTCTCTTCGCTTTTATACCCGTAATATTTTGGGAAGATCAACTAGTGATTGGACGGGTTTGACGATGTGGCATTCAAAGTGTATGGTGGCCAGATGTTCTGAAAGGTAGACGTAGCCTCTAGCCTCACAACCGGGAAATGACAAAAATCGGGCAGGCAGCATGGCTATGTGGGTCGCTCCCATTAGGGTGTATAATCACCTATCTAGAGAAATTCCTTTTGTTTCTAAATCTATCGATTCTGCCCATTCGGGAAACGGTGGTTTGAGTCCAACCGTTGGTGATATACATTCGATACACTCAAGCGAAATGAGTGGTCGGTCGTGTGTGGGCCGGGTTGCAAGACGTTCTTGTTGAACCCAGGTGTATTCGCCTCTAGAGATACATCATCGGAAGGTGGTCCCATACCTCGTCATAGTTGGAATCCAATCTCCAATAAGCGCCCTGCGGTTTTTGATTTTATACTACATATGTAGAGCGTGAGATGCAAGCGTTCTACTATTTGGTTATTTATTTGATTAGACATTATTATAATATCACAGGATTTTGATATCAAAAATGGTTTGGGTTATAGTAAGGTAAAAACCATCCATGTTTATGTGTGGGCTGGTCTTACTATTATCCTTTTTGTTTCAAAAAGGATTTTCAAAGTTAAGCCATATGGTTGGAATTTACTCACACCAGTCCCATGACTGACCCAGAGTTTATTTTGTTTGTTTTCCCTAAACTCTTGGGTGCCCAAATTTGTACGGGCAGTCAAGTGTTTCAGGCTTTTACAGATACGCTGGAAGGAGCTAAAAGCAGAAGGCTTCACCGTTAGTATTTAGCGACTATTTCCGCTGTGATATGATGTATTGTACTCTGATAATGGTATGTATATACAATACAGTTTTGTATTTCAAAGTTATGTTATATAATATATTTTATTCGTTCCGCTGTGAGATTCGTGTTTACTCTGATTCTACTCAGGTGTGGTTTTTCTTCTTCTTCTATTCTATTAGTTCTATCTTTTCTATCTCATCCTCTAACTTCTTTCTATTAATGATCCGGTATTTTCGATGTCTGAACAGTCGACGCTGGGTTTTGTGTCGATTTTCGGAGTCGAAAATCCCGGGTTGTTACAGTTGGTATCAGAGCTAAAGGTTAAGTGATTACCTTGGCTCTGTGGCGTGACTCAATAGAGATAAGGTTAGCAGTACCTTAGATTGAGTTTGAGTGTATATATATGAGCGCGTATTTGTAAATTAATATAAAAACTGTTTTATATCGTGTTGACTGGTCCGTCGAGAGGTTTATGAATTCTGGTCAAAACAGTAATGCAAACTGTATCGATAGGTGTTTCTAAACTCTTGAACAGAGCAATTCGACACGGTATGTTTTGGAGAAGAGGGTGAATGAAATAATCTTACCCGAAATATATTTTGATATAAAGAAAGCATATATATTGGAATTATCTAGTATATATTGAATGCGTTGGTTGAAATTATAATCAAATAGGGTGATAAGTGAAGTGATTATAAATAACCAATGAATATAATATGCAAAATCAGATGAACTGAATCTGAATTTAAACCAGAATTGAAATAAAACTCTAGAAATTTGGAAAGAAGTTGGAAATAATGTTTGGGTTCAATATATGGAATTTTAAGATCCTGGGGAAATTTTGAGATATTATCCAAGTTTCGAAAGGATATTTTTGAAGTAAATTTCAAATAAAAGTATTTGAATATGAATTTTGGAAAGTGGTATAGTATGGAACTCACTTTGATCGCTGGGAAATAAATTCCGATGATGATCCGGACATTATCGGTGTTCATTTTCGAATTTCTAAGTGACGGATTACTACCAAAGATTTTGTTTTAAAATAAGCTGTTCGTGAATTCAAATGTTTGAATTGCTATTGCTATATATGTTTAAATATATATAAATATATATTATTTCGAACTGATTTGAAATAAAAACCCCAGAAATTTGAATTCTAAAATTTAAAATTTACTTATGAAGTAAATAAATAGAAATTTAACTGAACTGAAGCCAAGTAAGTGGAAATCATACTGGAATAAGGATTTGACTTGGCAAAGTGGTTGAGCTGTAAATTGAGATTGGGAATGGAACTTAACTTGGTTGGGAAATTTGATTATCTGGAATTGGAATTGAACTGGAGTTTGAAAAAGAAATTTGAGCTGGGATGTAAGAGAATTGTTGATTGAGAATAAATTGAATGGAGATCAGTTGGAGATGCATTTCGTATGCTGAATGGATTGCAAATGAAAGCGAGAAAGTTAGATGCTCAATAAAGGGGGAAGGCCCAGAGTGGCGTGTTGTAGTAGTACCGAATGAACCGTGCAGCAGAGAGGCTGACGAAATTCTCCGAAAATTAAAGTGTTAGAAAATTTTCAGAATTTTGAAAATTTTCGTTACAAAGAAGGGAATTAATATTTTGATCAGTTCAGTTGAAAACTGAAATTATGAAGTAAACCAAAAAGATTTTTAACCTGTTTGCAACAGAGATTGTAGCATTTTCCCCATCTTAGCAATTTCGAGGACGAAATTATTTTAAGGGGGAAGGAATGTAATGTCCCGCATTTTTATCGGTTTGTATGTGGATATTTAAATCAGTTTAAATATTGAATTCGTAATATAAGTGAATTTATATATTAATTAAACGAAGTTGAACGTATAGAAATATATATTAATTATAATCGAGGCCGTAATATCGCGGCAGTTCGTAATTTAACGTTCTGAACTTCAACTGAGTGTACAGAACTCGTTTTAAATCGGATTTCTTCGAAACAAGAAGCGTTGAAATCTGTTGGACTGTATCTTTCCAACGAAAGTAGAAAATGGAGATTTCGTCATATTTATTGCAAGATATGTCCAAATCAAATATTCAGAAAGTCGCTATGAAATCGTTTATCGACCGTAATGGTTTATTTGATATAACTAGATATCGGTTTCGAAATTAGACAAGGTTCTTTTGAGACGTAGTGATAATTTAATTTTTAGAATTTTACTGTAATTTTTAATTAATTAAATATGTAACTTTTTATTTGGAGTATTTTGCACCCTGTATCAACATTTTGGGGTTTCACAATATGAGTTAACCTACCGATATTATTATATTTTCGGGATCGTGACACCTCGTTGAGCACAATTGTACTCTTACTTCTGTCCGTACGTAAATGTAATTTTAGAAACTGAGGTAAACCAATCTTTAAAACAATTATTCATTTGTATTACTTAACTCTTGAGTCATGCTTTCAAATCAACACCACGCCAAAGATTTAGACAATTCATGCCTACCTTTAATTGAGCCCATACGGTGAAATGAAATGGAAATGTCCCTTAATGTACATGCAAGCTTCATACGCAAGCTTCATACGTCTCTTCTTTTAATAACTTAGTACATTGAAAATGTATCACCTGCATTGAAAAATCTACTGCGTAGTCTTATCCAAAATATACCAAGCTTCTACCCTACATCTCTCTTTTCGCATCAAACTTGCGGTCATCTCCCTAAACATTTATGAAACCGTACCCTACCATTCTTTTTATATTGAATATGGCAACTCTCAATGGTACAAACGAAAGAAAATAGGAAGGGGAAACATAACCTGTAGTATGCATGACATGTGAGTGACCCAATCCTAGTGTTATCCATCATCCTACTTTCACAAGCCTAAAACAAAGGCACATGCAGACCCATCCCCCTACGACTTCATGGCAAAGTAATTACTGCAACCCATATTTTAGTGTTTTGTGCTTAAGGAAACCGTGGAGACAAAGTAGTTTACACAGCCCACCTATGTTCTGTCCTTGAAGCCGACCTATATATGTACTAATGCCTTGACACCCAAGCTTTTCAATTCTATAAATACAGGCAAAGCCTCACGTTTCGAAACAACAACTAAAAACCTTTTCCTCATCCAAAATGCAAACCGCAGACAACTCCTATAAATACATATGTATGCATTTGGCTTCTGACAAGCCTGCTTTTCACTCTCATGTAAGTTTTAAAAGGAGCCGTGCTTCTTCTTCTTTGTTGTGTCGATGTCGAGAAGTACTTGGAGTTGGGGTTTAAGTCGTGTGGTGAAGGAGGTTTACCAGGGCGTGACATGCAAAGTAGGAACGTGAGTTCCTGTTAGAAGCAGGGCGGTGAGGAGTTCAAAGTCATAACAGTGAAGAGATATGGTATATGGGAGCTGACGGGTGCAAGTGTTTGCGGATGGCTTCAGAACGTGAAGGGTAAACTTTGCATGGATTTAAGTAGAAGTGTGGTAGTACTTGTTTTGACAGGGGGTGTGTGTATGTATTTCGGATACAGTGGGTTTGAATGGGAGAAGTAGCGGCATTCAAACACAAGAAACACGATGGGCTCTGGACTGGATAAACGGTATCAAGTAGATAGGTTAAAATCAAAACGTGGCGAACTTGAAGCCTAGTTTGCAAGCATGGGATGAAGGGTAGGACATGGAGACATTGCGGAAGCGTGCTCTTCATTTTGGGAAGAGGAGGCTGACGCATGCTGCATGGGGAGGAAGATCAGTACCGATGTTAGCAGGGTAATGGGTGCATATCAAACATAGAAGTGGAGTTGAACGCCGCATCGGCTTGGCACTTTGTTGGTAAAGCTGATGGTGCGGAAAGCAGTAGCATGAGAAATGGGATGCAGCGGAAACCGGAGGTGAAGCAGCGCTCGTGGGTGCAAGGCATGAACGTCGGCACGTTTTTGTGGAAATTGATGATCAAATATATCGCAACAATTTAAGGGAACAGTCGACGGACGCAAATCGTTATTTAACGGTTAACGCGCCAAGGTGAGTAAATTCACTAACTTTGTTTTATTTAAAATATTTTATTTATATTTTAAATGATGGTTGAATGCTGTGTGATGGTTGTTTAGGCAGATTATGGTTAAATTGGTTGAAATATTATATATCGTTGCATATGTACCCATCACCGGTTGGATATTGATTCCATCAGTATGGAATCAGTGATAATTGTTTGACTAACATTTGTGGATGCGGAAACCGGTAGGAGGAATTCAACCGGATTCTTCAATATTTATATGTACTGTTTATGCACTGCTTGAACTGTGTTGAATGGAAGTTCAACGTTATGTTGATTTAGTAAATAAACGATATTGATTTAGAAATTGGTTGACCGTCAAGCAAATCAACGAAGTTCAATTATAAAAATTATATCTTTATAATTGAAGCGAAATTATAAATTATAATAGAAGTTCTATTATAAACTGGTATTTTTAATACCGTGAGTTAGATATAAATTGATTCGAGTTTTAAATAGGAAGAATCGATTTTTTTTTATTATTTCTAAATAACAGAAATTGAATCTTGATTAAACAAGGAGGCAATGACTTGTTTTAAGTATATCAAAAACAAGTAGTCGATTTTAAAGATGCTATGAGATAAAGTATAATTCTATGTTTGGAGTATGATCGTATTTGAAATAAGGGTAGTAAAACGAGTCTAGATTCCTATTGCGAAATGATATTTTAATAAAAGTGAATAGTGGTCAGAAAGTAAACATTTTGTAAGTAGATATTTCTATTTGTGTTAAACTAAATTGATCTGATTAACGAGAAGTTTAGAAATGGAGTTTGAAATGTTTTTCCAACATTAATAATGTGTATTTTCTAAAAGTACAGAAAATAAGAAATGTAAGGGAGATGGAAATGTTCCAGATATTAAATAAATGTATATCTTCTAGAATGTGGGTGAACAAGTGCTATAATATTTGGAAATGGGTTTTTCCAAGAAGTATGAGGTTAAACAGTTTTGGAAATATCTAGAAAAATATGAATAATGAAATATTAGAAAGTGCCGAGATTGTGAAATGGTTTGATGGATGTTTATTTTCCCTTTGATAGTCAAAACACCGACTATCAGAGATTTTTGTAACGAAAAGAGATATCAAGATTTTTGTAATGAAAAGAGATGTCAAGAATTTGTAATGGAAAGAGGTGTTGAGATTAATTATAAAGTGGAATATAGTAGCATAGCAGTAAAGTAACGCTGTTGACTAGGCTTAAGCGTGACTGTTATGTCAAGATTAGTTATAAAGGGATATAGCAGCGTATAGCAAGTTTGAACTGTAACGATAAATGAAACGCTGTTAACCAAACTTAAGCGTGATGTTTATATACAGTAGCACTTCCTAGGGAAGGAAAACAGCTTGTTTTGAAATTCACTTATTCAAAAGTAATAAGTAATGACGTTTGTCCAAAGAAATATAAGAACGAATGTTAAATAAAGAGTGCCTGTGATTTGTGTGATATTGGTTGTACATTGAATGGATGTTGTTTTTACTTCGATAGTTAAACAACCAACTATCGAAGTGTTTTGACCATCGTTGTCTATACGAGGAGACCGGTGGGATATACTATCTGAAACCACTCCGTATAGGCATAAGCGCTGCAAATTATGATGAAAAAAATTGAAGACGGAGTGAAGTGCAAGGGTCGTCCTGTTCAGAATAGTGCTTTCTGTTTGTCCAGACCCAGGACAACTTGTATGGATGAATGCCTGACAGCGTATTCTTAGAAGATCACCTAAGACGTTCTTTTCAAGATATTACGTCTGGTGGCGGAGAAATTCGTTTCTCTTCGCTTTTATACCCGTAATATTTTGGGAAGATCAACTAGTGATTGGACGGGTTTGACGATGTGGCATTCAAAGTGTATGGTGGCCAGATGTTCTGAAAGGTAGACGTAGCCTCTAGCCTCACAACCGGGAAATGACAAAAATCGGGCAGGCAGCATGGCTATGTGGGTCGCTCCTATTAGGGTGTATAATCACCTATCTAGAGAAATTCCTTTTGTTTCTAAATCTATCGATTCTGCCCATTCGGGAAACGGTGGTTTGAGTCCAACCGTTGGTGATATACATTCGATACACTCAAGCGAAATGAGTGGTCGGTCATGTGTGGGCCGGGTTGCAAGACGTTCTTGTTGAACCCAGGTGTATTCGCCTCTAGAGATACATCATCGGAAGGTGGTCCCATACCTCGTCATAGTTGGAATCCAATCTCCAATAAGCGCCCTGCGGTTTTTGATTTTATACTACATATGTAGAGCGTGAGATGCAAGCGTTCTACTATTTGGTTATTTATTTGATTAGACATTATTATAATATCACAGGATTTTGATATCAAAAATGGTTTGGGTTATAGTAAGGTAAAACCATCCATGTTTATGTGTGGGCTGGTCTTACTATTATCCTTTTTGTTTCAAAAAGGATTTTCAAAGTTAAGCCATATGGTTGGAATTTACTCACACCAGTCCCATGACTGACCCAGAGTTTATTTTGTTTGTTTTCCCTAAACTCTTGGGTGCCCAAATTTGTACGGGCAGTCAAGTGTTTCATGCTTTTACAGATACGCTGGAAGGAGCTAAAAGCAGAAGGCTTCACCGTTAGTATTTAGCGACTATTTCCGCTGTGATATGATGTATTGTACTCTGATAATGGTATGTATATACAATACAGTTTTGTATTTCAAAGTTATGTTATATAATATATTTTATTCGTTCCGCTGTGAGATTCGTGTTTACTCTGATTCTACTCAGGTGTGGTTTTTCTTCTTCTTCTATTCTATTAGTTCTATCTTTTCTATCTCATCCTCTAACTTCTTTCTATTAATGATCCGGTATTTTCGATGTCTGAACAGTCGACGCTGGGTTTTGTGTCGATTTTCGGAGTCGAAAATCCCGGGTTGTTACAGTTGGTATCAGAGCTAAAGGTTAAGTGATTACCTTGGCTCTGTGGCGTGACTCAATAGAGATAAGGTTAGCAGTACCTTAGATTGAGTTTGAGTGTATATATATGAGCGCGTATTTGTAAATTAATATAAAAACTGTTTTATATCGTGTTGACTGGTCCGTCGAGAGGTTTATGAATTCTGGTCAAAACAGTAATGCAAACTGTATCGATAGGTGTTTCTAAACTCTTGAACAGAGCAATTCGACACGGTATGTTTTGGAGAAGAGGGTGAATGAAATAATCTTACCCGAAATATATTTTGATATAAAGAAAGCATATATATTGGAATTATCTAGTATATATTGAATGCGTTGGTTGAAATTATAATCAAATAGGGTGATAAGTGAAGTGATTATAAATAACCAATGAATATAATATGCAAAATCAGATGAACTGAATCTGAATTTAAACCAGAATTGAAATAAAACTCTAGAAATTTGGAAAGAAGTTGGAAATAATGTTTGGGTTCAATATATGGAATTTTAAGATCCTGGGGAAATTTTGAGATATTATCCAAGTTTCGAAAGGATATTTTTGAAGTAAATTTCAAATAAAAGTATTTGAATATGAATTTTGGAAAGTGGTATAGTATGGAACTCACTTTGATCGCTGGGAAATAAATTCCGATGATGATCCGGACATTATCGGTGTTCATTTTCGAATTTCTAAGTGACGGATTACTACCAAAGATTTTGTTTTAAAATAAGCTGTTCGTGAATTCAAATGTTTGAATTGCTATTGCTATATATGTTTAAATATATATAAATATATATTATTTCGAACTGATTTGAAATAAAAACCCCAGAAATTTGAATTCTAAAATTTAAAATTTACTTATGAAGTAAATAAATAGAAATTTAACTGAACTGAAGCCAAGTAAGTGGAAATCATACTGGAATAAGGATTTGACTTGGCAAAGTGGTTGAGCTGTAAATTGAGATTGGGAATGGAACTTAACTTGGTTGGGAAATTTGATTATCTGGAATTGGAATTGAACTGGAGTTTGAAAAAGAAATTTGAGCTGGGATGTAAGAGAATTGTTGATTGAGAATAAATTGAATGGAGATCAGTTGGAGATGCATTTCGTATGCTGAATGGATTGCAAATGAAAGCGAGAAAGTTAGATGCTCAATAAAGGGGGAAGGCCCAGAGTGGCGTGTTGTAGTAGTACCGAATGAACCGTGCAGCAGAGAGGCTGACGAAATTCTCCGAAAATTAAAGTGTTAGAAAATTTTCAGAATTTTGAAAATTTTCGTTACAAAGAAGGGAATTAATATTTTGATCAGTTCAGTTGAAAACTGAAATTATGAAGTAAACCAAAAAGATTTTTAACCTGTTTGCAACAGAGATTGTAGCATTTTCCCCATCTTAGCAATTTCGAGGACGAAATTATTTTAAGGGGGAAGGAATGTAATGTCCCGCATTTTTATCGGTTTGTATGTGGATATTTAAATCAGTTTAAATATTGAATTCGTAATATAAGTGAATTTATATATTAATTAAACGAAGTTGAACGTATAGAAATATATATTAATTATAATCGAGGCCGTAATATCGCGGCAGTTCGTAATTTAACGTTCTGAACTTCAACTGAGTGTACAGAACTCGTTTTAAATCGGATTTCTTCGAAACAAGAAGCGTTGAAATCTGTTGGACTGTATCTTTCCAACGAAAGTAGAAAATGGAGATTTCGTCATATTTATTGCAAGATATGTCCAAATCAAATATTCAGAAAGTCGCTATGAAATCGTTTATCGACCGTAATGGTTTATTTGATATAACTAGATATCGGTTTCGAAATTAGACAAGGTTCTTTTGAGACGTAGTGATAATTTAATTTTTAGAATTTTACTGTAATTTTTAATTAATTAAATATGTAACTTTTTATTTGGAGTATTTTGCACCCTGTATCAACATTTTGGGGTTTCACAATATGAGTTAACCTACCGATATTATTATATTTTCGGGATCGTGACACCTCGTTGAGCACAATTGTACTCTTACTTCTGTCCGTACGTAAATGTAATTTTAGAAACTGAGGTAAACCAATCTTTAAAACAATTATTCATTTGTATTACTTAACTCTTGAGTCATGCTTTCAAATCAACACCACGCCAAAGATTTAGACAATTCATGCCTACCTTTAATTGAGCCCATACGGTGAAATGAAATGGAAATGTCCCTTAATGTACATGCAAGCTTCATACGCAAGCTTCATACGTCTCTTCTTTTAATAACTTAGTACATTGAAAATGTATCACCTGCATTGAAAAATCTACTGTGTAGTCTTATCCAAAATATACCAAGCTTCTACCCTACATCTCTCTTTTCGCATCAAACTTGCGGTCATCTCCCTAAACATTTATGAAACCGTACCCTACCATTCTTTTTATATTGAATATGGCAACTCTCAATGGTACAAACGAAAGAAAATAGGAAGGGGAAACATAACCTGTAGTATGCATGACATGTGAGTGACCCAATCCTAGTGTTATCCATCATCCTACTTTCACAAGCCTAAAACAAAGGCACATGCAGACCCATCCCCCTACGACTTCATGGCAAAGTAATTACTGCAACCCATATTTTAGTGTTTTGTGCTTAAGGAAACCGTGGAGACAAAGTAGTTTACACAGCCCACCTATGTTCTGTCCTTGAAGCCGACCTATATATGTACTAATGCCTTGACACCCAAGCTTTTCAATTCTATAAATACAGGCAAAGCCTCTCGTTTCGAAACAACAACTAAAAACCTTTTCCTCATCCAAAATGCAAACCGCAGACAACTCCTATAAATACATATGTATGCATTTGGCTTCTGACAAGCCTGCTTTTCACTCTCATGTAAGTTTTAAAAGGAGCCGTGCTTCTTCTTCTTTGTTGTGTCGATGTCGAGAAGTACTTGGAGTTGGGGTTTAAGTCGTGTGGTGAAGGAGGTTTACCAGGGCGTGACATGCAAAGTAGGAACGTGAGTTCCTGTTAGAAGCAGGGCGGTGAGGAGTTCAAAGTCATAACAGTGAAGAGATATGGTATATGGGAGCTGACGGGTGCAAGTGTTTGCGGATGGCTTCAGAACGTGAAGGGTAAACTTTGCATGGATTTAAGTAGAAGTGTGGTAGTACTTGTTTTGACAGGGGGTGTGTGTATGTATTTCGGATACAGTGGGTTTGAATGGGAGAAGTAGCGGCATTCAAACACAAGAAACACGATGGGCTCTGGACTGGATAAACGGTATCAAGTAGATAGGTTAAAATCAAAACGTGGCGAACTTGAAGCCTAGTTTGCAAGCATGGGATGAAGGGTAGGACATGGAGACATTGCGGAAGCGTGCTCTTCATTTTGGGAAGAGGAGGCTGACGCATGCTGCATGGGGAGGAAGATCAGTACCGATGTTAGCAGGGTAATGGGTGCATATCAAACATAGAAGTGGAGTTGAACGCCGCATCGGCTTGGCACTTTGTTGGTAAAGCTGATGGTGCGGAAAGCAGTAGCATGAGAAAGGGGATGCAGCGGAAACCGGAGGTAAAGCAGCGCTCGTGGGTGCAAGGCATGAACGTCGGCACGTTTTTTTGGAAATTGATGATCAAATTTATCGCAACAATTTAAGGGAACAGTCGACGGACGCAAATCGTTATTTAACGGTTAACGCGCCAAGTTGAGTAAATTCACTAACTTTGTTTTATTTAAAATATTTTATTTATATTTTAAATGATGGTTGAATGCTGTGTGATGGTTGTTTAGGCAGATTATGGTTAAATTGGTTGAAATATTATATATCGTTGCATATGTACCCATCACCGGTTGGATATTGATTCCATCAGTATGGAATCAGTGATAATTGTTTGACTAACATTTGTGGATGCGGAAACCGGTAGGAGGAATTCAACCGGATTCTTCAATATTTATATGTACTGTTTATGCACTGCTTGAACTGTGTTGAATGGAAGTTCAATGTTATGTTGATTTAGTAAATAAACGATATTGATTTAGAAATTGGTTGACCGTCAAGCAAATCAACGAAGTTCAATTATAAAAATTATATCTTTATAATTGAAGCGAAATTATAAATTATAATAGAAGTTCTATTATAAACTGGTATTTTTAATACCGTGAGTTAGATATAAATTGATTCGAGTTTTAAATAGGAAGAATCGATTTTTTTTTATTATTTCTAAATAACAGAAATTGAATCTTGATTAAACAAGGAGGCAATGACTTGTTTTAAGTATATCAAAAACAAGTAGTCGATTTTAAAGATGCTATGAGATAAAGTATAATTCTATGTTTGGAGTATGATCGTATTTGAAATAAGGGTAGTAAAACGAGTCTAGATTCCTATTGCGAAATGATATTTTAATAAAAGTGAATAGTGGTCAGAAAGTAAACATTTTGTAAGTAGATATTTCTATTTGTGTTAAACTAAATTGATCTGATTAACGAGAAGTTTAGAAATGGAGTTTGAAATGTTTTTCCAACATTAATAATGTGTATTTTCTAAAAGTACAGAAAATAAGAAATGTAAGGGAGATGGAAATGTTCCAGATATTAAATAAATGTATATCTTCTAGAATGTGGGTGAACAAGTGCTATAATATTTGGAAATGGGTTTTTCCAAGAAGTATGAGGTTAAACAGTTTTGGAAATATCTAGAAAAATATGAATAATGAAATATTAGAAAGTGCCGAGATTGTGAAATGGTTTGATGGATGTTTATTTTCCCTTTGATAGTCAAAACACCGACTATCAGAGATTTTTGTAACGAAAAGAGATATCAAGATTTTTGTAATGAAAAGAGATGTCAAGAATTTGTAATGGAAAGAGGTGTTGAGATTAATTATAAAGTGGAATATAGTAGCATAGCAGTAAAGTAACGCTGTTGACTAGGCTTAAGCGTGACTGTTATGTCAAGATTAGTTATAAAGGGATATAGCAGCGTATAGCAAGTTTGAACTGTAACGATAAATGAAACGCTGTTAACCAAACTTAAGCGTGATGTTTATATACAGTAGCACTTCCTAGGGAAGGAAAACAGCTTGTTTTGAAATTCACTTATTCAAAAGTAATAAGTAATGACGTTTGTCCAAAGAAATATAAGAACGAATGTTAAATAAAGAGTGCCTGTGATTTGTGTGATATTGGTTGTACATTGAATGGATGTTGTTTTTACTTCGATAGTTAAACAACCAACTATCGAAGTGTTTTGACCATCGTTGTCTATACGAGGAGACCGGTGGGATATACTATCTGAAACCACTCCGTATAGGCATAAGCGCTGCAAATTATGCTGAAAAAAATTGAAGACGGAGTGAAGTGCAAGGGTCGTCCTGTTCAGAATAGTGCTTTCTGTTTGTCCAGACCCAGGACAACTTGTATGGATGAATGCCTGACAGCGTATTCTTAGAAGATCACCTAAGACGTTCTTTTCAAGATATTACGTCTGGTGGCGGAGAAATTCGTTTCTCTTCGCTTTTATACCCGTAATATTTTGGGAAGATCAACTAGTGATTGGACGGGTTTGACGATGTGGCATTCAAAGTGTATGGTGGCCAGATGTTCTGAAAGGTAGACGTAGCCTCTAGCCTCACAACCGGGAAATGACAAAAATCGGGCAGGCAGCATGGCTATGTGGGTCGCTCCCATTAGGGTGTATAATCACCTATCTAGAGAAATTCCTTTTGTTTCTAAATCTATCGATTCTGCCCATTCGGGAAACGGTGGTTTGAGTCCAACCGTTGGTGATATACATTCGATACACTCAAGCGAAATGAGTGGTCGGTCATGTGTGGGCCGGGTTGCAAGACGTTCTTGTTGAACCCAGGTGTATTCGCCTCTAGAGATACATCATCGGAAGGTGGTCCCATACCTCGTCATAGTTGGAATCCAATCTCCAATAAGCGCCCTGCGGTTTTTGATTTTATACTACATATGTAGAGCGTGAGATGCAAGCGTTCTACTATTTGGTTATTTATTTGATTAGACATTATTATAATATCACAGGATTTTGATATCAAAAATGGTTTGGGTTATAGTAAGGTAAAAACCATCCATGTTTATGTGTGGGCTGGTCTTACTATTATCCTTTTTGTTTCAAAAAGGATTTTCAAAGTTAAGCCATATGGTTGGAATTTACTCACACCAGTCCCATGACTGACCCAGAGTTTATTTTGTTTGTTTTCCCTAAACTCTTGGGTGCCCAAATTTGTACGGGCAGTCAAGTGTTTCAGGCTTTTACAGATACGCTGGAAGGAGCTAAAAGCAGAAGGCTTCACCGTTAGTATTTAGAGACTATTTCCGCTGTGATATGATGTGTTGTACTCTGATAATGGTATGTATATACAATACAGTTTTGTATTTCAAAGTTATGTTATATAATATATTTTATTCGTTCCGCTGTGAGATTCGTGTTTACTCTGATTCTACTCAGGTGTGGTTTTTCTTCTTCTTCTATTCTATTAGTTCTATCTTTTCTATCTCATCCTCTAACTTCTTTCTATTAATGATCCGGTATTTTCGATGTCTGAACAGTCGACGCTGGGTTTTGTGTCGATTTTCGGAGTCGAAAATCCCGGGTCGTTACATTGAGGCTTTGTGTCTCTAAGTTTATGTCTAATTTTGTGTCCAAATAGCCGCCCATATATATATATATATATATATATATATATATATATATAATTCTGGAAATTCTTAAATTAAAACATAGTGTTATAAATAAATATTATAAAGTAGAAAATCATATGAAAACATAAATATAAACTATATAAACATATTTATAAAATTATAGAGTTTAAGACTATATAAATATAAAGTATAAAATATAAATATATAAAACTTATAAAGTATAAACTTATAAAACTTAAGTTTAAAATCAAAACAAAAATAGAAAGTAAAATAGAGAAGAAAGAGATTGAAGATAGAATTTGAAAAATAGAATTTGATATTATTTTGAATTTGAACCTGGAGTGTTATTCAGAGTCTTACATAATCTGGACTCTATAACTATATTTATCTTGAACTCTTGAAATCTTGAATACTCATGAGTCTTGAAACATCTCTGAACTCTGAATCTCTGACATCTTTAAACTGTGCAGTCTTCAGTAATAATTCCTATATATAAATCCTTCATCTGTGTGTGTGTGTATATATATATATATTCTAGACAAAAGTGTTAGTATATATTTTATAATCAACTAATATTGAAATAAGGTTGTTGTCAACAAAACTCCATTCTCCAATAACCAATCCATACCTAAGGTAACCCCAAAATTCGCAAGGTCAAACACATATAAATAATATACAAAAACATAATATGTCAACTCAAACTCTAGACGGTTACATCTCATTACTAAAGTTGCATTACCTCCTGAAGGATTAGCTACCCTAAGGAAGTAACAAGGTATAATTGTTCTAAAGATAATTTATCAACTAAACATTGAGAGATAAACGAATGTGATGCACTAAAAATACTCTAACTAATATGTGATTGTTCAAAATTGTACCTTCTGTCATAGATTTCCATTTCTGTATAGCAGTTAATCAAAAGGACGAAGGTTCCAAAGCAAAGACCTTCCATTTAGCTACCTTTGCTACTGCTGGGTGTTTGTTATTACAATGCCCTACTTGGTCCCAATTGAAGCACCTCATATTCCTTGTTCCGACTTCTATCTTACCATCACGGGATTTACACTCATTAGCATAATATATCTTCTTGTCATACCAATAGCGCAAAATATCATATTTTCCTTTCTTGGCTACTCCGCCTTTTCAAGCTCTCTTACCCTTAAAAAAACTTTCACTTTTTACCTTCAGAACTCTTGGTTTCCATTGCCTTATTACACCAAAAAGTACCAAAAATTTCTTTATTTTTAATGGTTATTTCCATTACTACATTGTAGAAGTCTCTAAGACGTAGCATAATCTCTCTAGTATTCTCTAGCTTCAACCCCGGGATAAACTTCCCATTCCTCTTGATTATTGTACCTATATTGACATGCCATATTGGGACACCTCATAAAACTTCATGACATACTCTATCATCAACATATTTCCTTAGGCTAAATCATCAAATTTCCTGAGCAATATAGGCTTGGTGATCTCAAGCAAAATCCTCTGTTCAAATCTCCTTCAAAGTTTAGCCTAAATCAAAACCTCATATGGCACTTCTTTGGCCACTCCATCCCACTAATAGAAAATAGCTCCCTGTAACTGCCTAGAATTTTGCCATCTCTTTTACTCGTTATTCAAGCGTAAATAAGTGAAGATTCTTTCACAATGCAATATCTAGTTTTATATTTCGATAATATTCTCAGTTATAAGAAAAGGCTTTCATCCAAGACTGGCTTAATCCCACCGTAACTTGGTGTTTTTGTTACTACTTGATACCATAGGATTAGCACCTCCTACATTTGCAGCAATTCCTCCCACCAAACTAGTAGGTGCTCTAGCTTGCATCATATTAACAAAGGACTGGTATATATTCGCTATATCTATGGTAGGGGTGTTGCACCTATATTCACATTAGTTTGATGACCTGGATGTCTATAACGGTAGGTTGAGCATTTCCATTAACCACAGTACTTCCACCACCATGATTCTCTCTTATGATTCCTTCCTTCATATCTTTCTTCCTTAAAATCAACATACAAGACTTTCTGAGATACAAAACAACAATCTAAGAGAGAGAGGAAAAACTACACACCTATATATAATAGTTACAAGTACATTACTATGGTGTTATCCCAACCCCGCTCTTTTTCTTTAGTTCATTAAAATTGTATTTTAAAAACACTTTTAAGTTTGAAATTCTTTTAAGTTTACATAAACCTTCGGTCTAATACTAAATTGTAACATCCACCACTCTAAGGTTCGAGTATAAATGCTACTAACTCTACAGTCGTTATGGTATTGTTCTTTGATGATAAAATGAGATCATTCAATGAATCATAACATCAAAGGCATAAGAATATGAAAATTTTCAACATGTATTTCATTAAATAGTCATTTACTACGTATACCCATTTGATATCCCTCATTTAAGAAAATATAATTATTACAAAATACTTCAAGGCTGACATATGAAGATGCCCCCTTAGCAGATCAAAGTTATAATGCTAGATAATTTTACAACTTTTCCTTTACATCCATAAAAATAAATGCAGAGGAAAAGAAAAGTCCTAGATAGCTAAATGCATCCTTCATGTCTCTGGAACATATTCATTTAACTGGGTAATTGGAAACGTTGTTCCCAATCAACTCAAATAAGTACCCGATACTTAAAGGCGGAAGTAAAAACTTTAGGTCAAACAATAGTCTTGTGTGAATAATATCCTATCATTTCAAATCAAAATCTAATTAGACCAAGCCGCTTAGAGAGACAGGTTTTTCGCTCACTAGCATATTTACAGCATAATAATCATAAAATGCATTGTATACCAAGCATACTTATAAACAACAACAAATACTAGTGTGCATGTGCACAACATTTAGTGGATTCCCCATCTCTATTTATTTGATTACTCTTGTTAACATTTTATTGGCAACCCATCATAATTTCAAGTGCTCTCCATCTTAAAATTGTAGACTACCGACATTAATTCGTGTCCCTAATTAGGTTATCTCCCGTATTAAGTTTAATACAATTCAGAACGCTTTAGCCATCATGTAACGACTCGTATTTTACATATTGAATGATTGTAAAATAATTCTATTTAATTCATAAGTTGTAACATCCCACATTTCTTAACGTTATCCGTATGAGGATTTTATTAGGAAATATGACGCATAGGTATAAAATAACATCGCACAGACTAAAATTCACAAGACAACATACGAAAAACAAAACGAAACTTAAAATTTCATTTAAAGCAAAATAAAAAGTGTTATTACATTATAGATTGTAAAACCACAACCGTATCATGAAAGCAACAAAATTTGAGTACCCAAAAAATTCCCTCTCAGCTTCAGATATATAAATAACTAAAACATGGAACAATACATGTAAAAGCAGAGAATAAGATAAATGAGAATCTCTGATGAGCAAAGCTGGGCCAAAAATCTGTTAGGTACTAGATCCTCCACCCTTAGAACCTAGGGGGAAGGAAGAAGAGAGAAAGAAAACTAGTCAAACATAAGTCCTGGTGAGTTCTATAATTACTAGCATGAGTGATAAAAGAGTAAATCTAGACAAAATAATAATTTGAACCACAATACAATAAATAAGAATAAGAAGATAAGCAATGATATAGTCGATTGTCAAATCATTCGTTTTCTGCACCATTTGTTGCAACTCATAATTAGGATATAACCTAATTCTACCCATCGATCGGCTCCTAAATTACAATTGTGATAACCTACGCCGACTATGGACTTGGGTTTATCAGACCCAATCCATCAGCTCTAAGGACATAGCGTAAATCGTAGGCATTACAACGTCTAATTATCCCTAATCGGCGTGATGCACGCTTACCGCCCCCTCGGAACGCGCCCGCAGCCACCTTGTTTGGACCGCTTACTACCTAGTACATTATAAGCATGCCTTCGCCTCCTTGTGAGACCTCGGTGTAGTGATAAAATAGAATAATGACTGATACGGATCCCCAACCAAAAATGCAATTTGACTTAAGTTACCCCTAGACTTAGTCCCCAATTTAATTTACTAGCGCCAAGGCCACCATAGAATTATTGTTGACCGCTAGCTACCCAAACCCTCATAGACTTGTCAACAAACGCCTAGATCACTATAATTTAATTAATTTACTTGACCTTTTATTTTATCTAATCAGCCTACCTCTACAGCCGGAACGGACCGCTACTACGAGCCCCTTATTTTCTCTATTCAGCCATCGCTATCGGAACAAACTCCTACTACACATTAAGAGAGGCCACTTATTTTCCCTAATCAACTTATGCTACCAGAACAAACCACTACTATTCATGTTTATTAATTTGTTTATTTTAAACTTAACACCCATTTTAAGTTTATTGATAAGCCTACTTTCTTCATGCACTTTTGGTCATATTATAATAGCATGTAAACTTCAATTTATTGGTTGTCTATAAACATCATTTTATTTATATTCATTATACAACCGACCCCTGTTATTCGGCATCTACCCAAGTTCCATTTATTCAATTTATCAAAGTTACAGTCCAATTATCTTTTACTACATAATTCCAATAAGCACCAATTTATACTGTTTATACATAATCAATATTTTTCTCAAATGCGCTTTTTGTTGTCAAATTCATATATTTACTCAAAATGCGAATAAACAAAAAGGTGTAATGGTTTAGGTTCTTTGAAGGCCTAAACTCAGCATGAAAATTAGAAGGACAAAGGCCTGGGCTCTCGTATGTCCTAGGCTCAAATAAATAAAACAAATCTGAAATTAAATAGTCCTAAATCTGAACTACAAATATAATTATATACAAAGAAAAAAAGAAAAAGATGAACTGAATAATTTACAGTAATAAAATAGATTACTGAAATAGAAAGAAGAAGGATAAAAGTAGTAATCAGGTATACTAGATTATTTACAGAAAAGAAAACTAAAATCTGAAGAAATCAACAACTATTATACTATCAAAATAAGCCCCAGTTCACATTGGTCTTGTAACCACAGAAAATACTCATAAATTTAAGAAAATCCAATAAACCACGGTAGGAAATCTCTATACATAAGTATTCTCCAAAAATGCATGCAAGAACCTAGGTCTCAAAACTCCTTTAAAATATTTGCGGAGAAAGTTATGTAAAGTGGAGGCAGAGAATGGAGAAAATTGAGTAGGGAGAAATAGGTTAGATTTAGAGCTATATATATATATATATATATATATATATATATAATAGAGAGGGGACTCAAGATCGCTATATTTTAGGTTAAAAACTTAGTCTATCAGATCAGAAGAAGTCTCTAGAAATCGAACATGAAACTTGTTCGAATTGCACCAGAAACGTGCGCACCAGGTTGCGCACGTCACTGGGATGGTTCAACCCATCCTATAGGTGGGTCGACCCCTGGGTCAAACCAGCTAAGGACTTGATCACCCCAGTTAATTGTGATTTGCCGCTGAATTAATTACTTATTAATTCGTTGTTTATTCGAATTTCAGATTTGAATTTCAAACTACTTTCTTCCTTAAGTTTTTCATTTTAAGTCCGATTTCAGCAAACCAAATGTCCATCTTAGCCAGATATTCGTAACGGGCCCAATGGCACAACCCTCATTGTCCATTTCTCAATATTTTTCTAATTAATGTTTATTTAATTAATTTTTTATTTAAATTGCTTTATTAAAACTTTGGATTGTTACAATCTCCCTCCTTAAAGGATTTCATCCCCGAAATCTCCAAGGCTAGAAGAATGTCATAGATGCTATGACACGATCATTTGCATCCATCTACTCATCCAACAATCACAACCATCCATTGTCCTTGGGATTTCTAATGCTTTTCATGAAAATATGCAGTAGTGTAGTGTGTAAGTCCTAACAAATGCAAGAAATTAGGTGGTTCACTGATTTTGTCGATCCCCCTTTTATGCAATTTATATCGGTGTCATGCGTCCAAAATGTATACAAGAGAATGCTAATAGTACATAAAATTCTATATGCGTGCTACAACCATCATCAAAATGCAACGTTCATATGACAATCGCCCATTTTTCATCCATAAATTATAAGTGAATCAAAAGTGCACACACACCCATATGCAATTATGTTAGTGTCATAGTTGTCGATCACGAATTAGTGCCTAAAGTGTGTATATGCATAAAACAATTGCATCCACGTGAATCTATAACATGTCCTAATAACATGTTTAAACCAATCCTTATCATCCGTAGGATTTCCTAAGACACACTAATTGAAATGATAGAAAATGGACAAGGTTCAAATTCAAGACTAAGAAAGGATTGAGAGCGTACTGTCTAAAAGGAGTGGACAAGATGCGCAAATCCTCTCCTATGGTTCCCATGTCGCTTCGTTGCTATCCTCTCTCCACTGAACCTTGACAAGTTTTATCTCTTTATTCCTTAACCTCTTTATTTTAGAATCCATAATCCGCGTAGGTATTTGTCTGATAGGAGCCTCCTTCTCGACCTCAACCTATTCTAAGGTACTCTGCTCCACTACAACCATAGAATCATGTAGGCATTTCCTCAGATGCGAGAGATGAAATACATCGCGAACCTCTGACAGCTTCTCGGGTAGCCCAAACCTATAGGTCATATGACCTATCGGCTTTACTATCGGAAATGGCCCAACAAACCTCTGTGCTAATTTCCGTACCGAGCCAAAATGCACCACATTCCTAAGGGGAAACACTTTAATGGAAACCATATCCCTCACGCTGAACTCAAGATCTGGCCTTCTTTTGTCCGCATAAGATTTCTGTCTGTCTTGAGCTAACTTCATCCTTTTTTGAATTAAATTGATCTTATCTGAGGTTTCTCTGATCATCTCTGGTCCAAGAAAAATTCTATCTGTGGTCTCCAACCAACAAGAAGGAGATCGGCAAGGCCATCCATACAAAGCTTTGAAAGATGTCATGCCAATACTCGTTTGATAGTTGTTGTTATAAGAAAACTCTACTAAAGGAAGATGCTCCTCCCAACTCCCTTCGAAGTCCAAAATGCACAGCCGTAATAAATCCTCAAGAATCAGATTAACCTTATCAGTCTGTCCATCCGTCTGAGGGTGGTATGCAGTACTAAGCCTCGGTTGTGTCCCAAATGCCTTCTACAGGTTCCTCCAAATCTCGATGGTAAAGATGGGATCTCTGTCACTAATGATGCTCATGTAAACTCTAAGAATTCGAACGATCTACCTCAAATATATCAAAGCTAACCCAACTGTGGTCCACTTATTCCTAACTGGGATGGAATGTGCGCTCTTGGTTAATTTATCCATGATCACCCAAATGTTGGTATTACCTTTCCTTAATCTAGGCAAATCATCTATGAAATCCATTGAGATGCACTCCCACTTACACTATGGCACATTTAGGGACTGAAGTAATCCACCAGGTTTTCTTTGCTCAGCCTTAAAACTCTGGCATGATTTGCATCTTGCCACAAAATCTTCCACGTTGTTTTTCATTCCTTTCCAATAAAAGACCCACTTTATATCTCTATACATCTTATCTCCTACAAGATGGATGGTCATCCGAGAGTGATAGGCCCCCGATAATACCGCACTCGTCGCATCTCCCATGCGAGGTACACATAACCTGCCATTACGTCATAGTCATTCTCTCTCACAAACTGAGTATCTGGAAAGGTGCCTAGAGATATCGCTTCTACCTAATCTGTCAAAAATATCGGTTAGCTGCTGATCATCATGCTGACTATATCCAATTCGTAAATGGTCTGAAACCAAAAGATGAAATAAACTACAAACCCTACTACTCTACGAATAATGGGATCAAAGTCATCTCTGCCTGCTCAAAGCATCCTCCACAACATTCCTCTTTTCCTTGGGTATAAGTAATCTCGAAATCGTAGGATGTTAGAAACTCCATCCAACGCTGCTGCCTCAAGTTAAGATCCTTTTGCAAAAATAAATACTTCAGAGACTTATGATCGGTATACTATTCAAATCTTTCACCCAACAAGTAATGCCTCGAAGACTTAAGGGCAAAAAATATAGCTGCTATCTCTAAATCATGGGTAGGATAATTTTTCTCTTATATCCTTAGTTATCTGCTCCCATAACAAACAAGCCTACCCTCCTGTATTAGGACCACGCCCAATCCTGTACCATAAGAATTCGTATACACTGCATACTTCTTAGATCCGTCTGGTAGAGTCAAACTGGAGCGGTCGTAAGTGCCTTCTTCAATCTCATTAAGGAATCCTCATAATCTACATCCCAAAAGAATACCAAGTTCTTAGTAAGATGGGTAAGCAGAGCTAAAATCCGTGCAATGTCCTTAATAAATTTCCAATAAAACTCCGCCAAACCTAGAAAGATCCTCACCTCAGTCGTATTCTTGGGGGCCTTCCAACCTTGCACATCCAGCGCTTTAGCAGGATCCACCGCTATACGATCACACGAAAATACATGCCCCAAGAATCTCACTTCCTTATGCCAAAAGTGGCACTTTGAGAATTTTGCCTTCAACCGATGGGCACGAAGAGTACGAAGAACCTCTCCGAAATGCAACACATGTTTACCCTCATCTCCCAAGAATACAAATATGTTACCTATAAACATTACCACAAACTTATTTAGGAAATCCCTATACACCCGGTTCATCAAATCAACAAAATATGTTGATGCATTGGTTAAACCAAAAGGCATAATCAGCCACTCAAAAAAATTCATATAGAGTCATAAGGGCGGCCTTATCTAATCTACAATTTGCAACTCGAAAATGAAGAAACCCAATCGCCAAATCTAACTAAGAGAAAACGGATGCACCCACCAACTTATCAAATAAAACATCTATCCGAAGGAGTGGGTGTCAATTCTTCCTTGTGAGCTTGTTTAATTATCTATAATCCACACACGAATGGAGAGAGCCAACTTCCTTAGTAGCAAAAACGATTGGTGCTCCCCAATTAGATAAACTCTATCTAATAAAGCGTTCCTTTAATAGCTCACCTATTGCTTACTCAATTCCTTCCTTTCCCTAGGAGCAATATGATGCACAAGCAGTGCAACATGCTTAGCATTCTCTATCAAATAATTCCGTAAGCCAATCTCCCATTTTGGAGGTAGTCCTCTCACCTCCTCAAGTACATCTTGTACCAAGCCAAGATTATTGATAGAAGTATCCAAGGACTCTAAGAAGCTCAACATGACTGACCCTTGTGGGTCGCAAGATATCTCAAGGGCTCTATTATGACAAGTCATCAATCTTACTACCCTCCTCTCGGAGTAAGAATGACATCATACATGGCATGCCAATTCAACTCTAGAATAACACCGTACCCCAAAAACCCCAGTACATAGGCGTCACAATCAAACTCGACGCCTAAAATAGAAAGTCTCGAACCCTTACACATCATAGACAAATGAGTCAAATCTCCTATAGGGTTTGAAACTAGTACTGGATTAGAAACAAGAGATATACTAAGGTGCAGACAATCGACTAATGAAGTATAAATGAATGAATGTGAAGTACCAAAATCAAATGAGGTCCAAACTGAAAAGTCATAAAGAGAGATCAAACCTTCGACTATGACCTTCCCTCCTTTATCCTGGCCGTCACTAGCCTGAGCCACCTCCAATGCATGCATCTGCGCTCCAGATGAACTAGCTCCTTGCCCTTGCTTATCAGGAAGCTGCTTACTGTAATGACCTTGCTGTCCATAATTAAAGCAACTCCCTTTCTTAATGGTCTTCTTGCAGTTCCTCACTAAATGGCCTGTCATGGTGCATCCATGGCATCTAATATCCTTATTTATCTGTATTTTTTCCAACCTCTCGCCCTTCTTCTTATTAACTATCTTAGGCCACTATTTCTTCTTTTCAAAACTATCCTTAGCTACCTCAGCTTTACTTTCCTTGGAATCACCTTTCTCTTCCTTATGCATAAGCGTCATCTCAACAAGATTCTCGAACGTAGCACCCATCGACATATGAGTCATACAAAGTCCTCGTAGAGGTTGATTTAGACCCTTAGCAAACCTCACTGCATTCTTATGACCCGTATTCACCAAATCCATCCCAAACCTAGCAATTTCATTGAACCGATTAAAATATTCCTTCACAGAAAGACCACCCTCCCTTAGTACTAGAAATTTCTCCAACATTATGCCCTCTTCCGCCTGAGATAGAAACTTCCCCTCAAACCTCTCTGTAAACCCATTCCAAGTCTCAAAACCACGCTCTGCCTCAGCCATCTCCGACCAATATGAAGCTTAATCTTTCAAGTGACATGCAGTCAACTAAACTCTCCTCCCATCCTCAAGATCCAAAAGTTCAAATATGCGCTCAGTATTCCTAAGCCAAGTGCAGGCCTCAAAAAAATTCTTTGAACCAAGGAAGATCTTGCAACCAAGAGCAGTGAAATCTTGCAAAGCTTAGAGAAATAAGCTTTAGGTGGTGGGTTGGAGGAGCCACCATGGTTGGAGCGGGAGATTAGGCATTCTCTTGCCCTTCGGCTAGTGTCGTAGCTTCCACATACTACAGACCAAGTCGGAATGCGGATACCCTCAGAAAAATTGGGAGCCCTGGACATGCTACAAACAAAAAAGAGAGAAGGATTCAGAAGAAGAATCAAGGGAATATTGTAATTGACTTCATGGAATGATTTTCAAAAAAAAACTTTTCTTTAAAGGACTTTTACTTTTAAAAACAAAAACTTTTCACTGATCTTATAACCTTAGATTCTGATACCAAATGTAACACCCCACATTTCTTAATGTTTCCCGTATGAGGATTTGATTAAGAAATATAAAACGTATAGGTATAAAATAACATCGACTAAAATTCGCAAGATAGCATATGAAAAACACAGCGGAACATAAAATTTCATTTAAAGCTGAATAAAAAGTGTTATTACATTATAGATCATAAAACCCACAACTGTCTCATGAAAGCAACAAAATCTGAGTACCAAAATAAAAATCCTTCCCAAAATCAAATATAGAAATAATTCAAACGTGGAACAATACATGTAAAAGCATTGAATAAGATAAATGAGAATCTCCAATAGCCAAGCTGGGCCAAAATTCTATCAACTACTAGATCCTCCACACTGAAAACCTGGATTGGGGGGAAAGGAAGGAAGAAGAGAGAAAGAAAACTAGTCAGACATAAAGCCTGGTGAGTTTTGTAATTACTAGCATGAGTGATAAAAGAGGAAATCTAGACAAAATAATAGTCTAAAGGACAATATAGTAAATAAGAACAAGAAGACAAGCAAGGATACAGTCGATTGTCAAATCATTCGATTTCTACACCATTTGCTGCAACTCATAATTAGGATATAACGTAATTCTATCAATCGATCGGCTCCTAAACCACAATTATGATAACCTATGCCGACTATACTTTTGGGTTTATTAGACCTGATCCATCAGCTCTAAGGATATAGCTTAAATCACATGCATCGCAACATCTTATTTTCCTTAATCGGTGCAATGCATGCACACCGCCCCGCCTGAACGCGCCCGTACCCACCTCGTTTGGACCCCTTACTACACAACACAATATAAGTGTGCCTTCGCCTCCTCGTGAGACCTCGGTGTAGTGTGATAAAAAGGAATAATGACTAATACGGATCCCTAACCAAAAATGCAATTTAACTTAAGTCACCGAATTTGCTGGCGCCAAGGCCACCATAGAAACTACCCTAGACCCCCATAGAGTTGTCAACAAATGCTCAGATCAATATAAATTAATTATTTTAATTGGCACCTTATTTTCCCTAATCATCCTACCCCTACTACCGGAACAGACCCCAACTACGAGCCCTTTATTTTCCCTAACCAGTCATCGTTGCTGGAACAAACTCCTTCTGAACATTTTCTTAATAGGCCACTAATTTTCCATAATCAGCTTATGTTTCCAGAACGGAACACTACTTTGCATGCTTATTAATTTGTTTATTTTAAATTTAACACCAAATTTAAGTTTATTAATAAGCCTACTTTCTTCATGTAACTTTTTTGTCATATTATAGGTTGCACGTAAACTTCAATTTATAGATTGTCTGTAAACATCATTTTGTTTAAATTCATTGTACAACCCAACCCCCGTTATTCAGCATCTATCAGAGTTCCATTTATTTAGTTTATCAAATTTACATACTAATTATCTTTTACTGCGTAATTCCAAAAAGCCCCAATTTATCCCTTTTATACATAACTAATATATTTTTTTCAAATGCGCTTTTCATAGTAAAAATCATATTTTTACCCAAACTGCGCATAAACAAAAAGGAGTAATGGTTTAGGCTCTTTAAGGCCTAAACTCAGCGTGAAAATAAAAAGGGCAAAGGATTGGACTCTCATATGGCCCAGGCTCAGATAAATCAAATATGGTTAAACCTGAACTATAAATATAATTATATACAAAAAAAAGAGATAAAGATGAAATGAAAATTTTAAAGTAATAAAATATATTACTGAAATAGACAGAAGAAAGGATAGAAGCAATAGTCAAGTACACATAGATTATTTACAGAAAAGAAATCTGAAATATGAAGAGTAACTATTATACTGCCAAAATAAACCTCAATCCATACTGATCTTGTAATCACAGAAAATACTCACAAATTTAAGCAAATTCAGTAAGCCCCAATGGGAAATTTCTATATATAAATAATCTCCAAAAATGTATGAAAGAACCTAGGTCTCAAAACTCCATTAAAATATTTGAAGAGAAGTTTGTGTAAAGTGGAGGCATAGAATGAAGGAAATGGAGTAGGGAGAAATAAGGCTAGGTTTGGAGCTATATTTATAATAGAGCTATGGGATGTATGAGCACTAGATTTTAGGTTAAAAACTTAGTTCATCAGATCAGAATAAGTCCCAAAAATCTCACCTGAAACCTATTCGAATCGCACTAGAAATGTGCACATCAGGTTGCACACGTCAGTGGGATGCATCGACCCAAGGTTTTAAATCTCTCTCACCTCGTCCGAGATTAAAATCCAAGATTTTATCCAAGAACTGAGATTTGACAACATTTTTAGTTATAAGTGTTTTAATTATCACCCATTTTGACCGAGATATAAGCCCGAGATTTTCTCTGAAATCCGAGAACTGAAACATTGGGTCGACCCATCATATAGGTGGGTCGACTCAGTTGAAAACTGGGTCGCCTCGATTAGTCATGATTTGTGGCTGAATTAATTACTTATTCGTTGTTTATTCGAATTTCCGATTTGAATTTCAAACTGATTTCTCTTGTATCTTTTTCGTTTTAAGTCCGATTTCAGCAAATAAAATGTCTACCTTAGCCATAATTTCGTAACGATCCCAATGGCGCAACTTCCGTTGCCCATTTCTCAATATTTTTACTATCAATATTTATTTTATTAATATTTTATTTAAATTTCTTTATTTAAACTTTGGGTTATTACATAAGTGGTCATATCAGTCTATATTGCCATATGTGGTTCGTGGGGATGTGATATATGTCCATGATTTTTACCGAATCTTCTTGTGAAAATTTTACCCTTTTAAAATCTTGTTTTAGCCATATTTTTTTATAAGAGACCAAACTATGTTCTCTGACTGCTCCCATTACCCCAAGATGGTGGTTGGTCATTCCGCAAAGTGGTCACATTAAGAAAATGATTCAACAACTTGGGATAAGTTGCAGTTTTTAGATTTCAATTCAACTGAACAGACTTAGAAATAACTAATAGGCTAAGATTAGTTGGCCCATTAGGCTTAGGACCTGCAGTTATAAATATAGGTTGTAGGGAGAGATTATAAGTTATCTCCCTTATTCTTACATTAGGTTTGACAGAGATCAACTCCGGTTCACCCTAATACTCTCAAACCCTAATCTCTATTTACCATTCAAATCATCTATATTCTTTATATAGAAACTAGATCTACATCTCGAAAGAATAGATATCTCCGAATCTTAATCAAATTATGCATTTTCATTACTGTCTAGGTTTGGTATACATCATATTTTATTGGATTCAAGGTTTTGATTCGTGATGATGACTCTCACCTGACTAAGTTGTATTATATATTGTATTTAGGTCTTTTAAACACTGTATATGTTAATATAACCCTAAATCAAGATTATTCATGTTAATTTCATGTCTAGAGACCCCCAGGTTAAACTAATTATGACATATGCTAAGTAACTTGTTAGATCCAATATGATTAATATGTAATTTGCATTAAATTATGTCAAATCTGTAGTTATTATCATTTGGTTCATGATTATATGCAATTATTTTTTCGTATTTGATTGGAATAGGTTGTTTGAATGTTTGAATTGCATTTATGCTTGAATTGGGTGTTTAGAATTGTTAAAAGTAGGACTTAGTATTGGAGATCAAAGCATATCTGTAGTATACTTCATCGGAATTTGAATGATAGGCTTGGAGGGGATGAAGACGGTGCTTAAAAATTTTGAGACCCAAAATCACTAAGTACATGGACTGGTACCAATCCATGTAAATAGGATGTATGGTGGAGTGACGTTTTAAGATCTTGGTGGAACCCTATGGATGATACAATAAAAGTTTTTTTTGATTTAGATATGTTAACGTTGAGATACATGATGGATCGACGATGGAGTGAACAAGAAGTTAGATGGAGGCTTGAAGGCATGCAACTTGGTAAGAAGGTAGCACATAGTAGTAGGATCTGATTCATGCCATAATTTAATCAAAATTAGCTAAGTCAGTGGACCGGTAACGATCCATGAGCGATAGATCAGTACCGATCCCACAAGAGGAGGCCATGGTGGGTGATATACATACTAGTGGTTGAGGGCTTTGTCTAGAGCATGTTAGAACTTATGGTTCGTTGATTGCTTCTATGGGGTGGTAATTATGATCTTGAGAAGTTATAACTCTTTGATTGTGAACTCAGACGGGAGTGTTTGAAGGAGAATGTGATAGGCAACTGAGGATGGAACGAGACTATGAGATAATGGATTGACTCAAGTGGGACTTGATGTAAAGATGAAGTTGTGGACGTCTATATGTTTGGGAGTGCCAAGGAATCGTTGATATCTCAAAGTGTTCTAGGTACAGACTCGAAGAAGGGATATCGTGGAGATGCCATTAGGACTGGCAACGATGGTCATGTACCTTGGATCGCATGGAGAGTGACCTAGTTGTCTTAGGAATACAAACGTACGTGCAATGTACGATGGTTTAACCATAACCGGGCTTTTCCATTAGCCTTTGGCATAAGCGAGGATGGTCATATAGGTTATCCACGCATTTAAGGCTTCAAATGGTGATAGCTAAGATATTGTTTGATGGATGCTACGATTACTTTGAATGTTATCCTTCTCCTTTCTCTGGGTAGATTATTACCTCAGGATACTGAAGTGAAGCGGAGAATGGGAATCTTATTATGTGAAATACCTATTTATGTTGTTATTTGAGTAGCATGTTTTAATTAGTTATTTTATGCTAACTCTTTGGTTTAAGGAACATATCAAATGAGAATTGAACCATTACTTCATATTTTATAGTATAACTATCAGTAGTCATTTACAGATAAGGTGAGACTTGAACTTCTGTAGAGATCATCTCATATCGTCCTAACACGGTTTACAACACATTTATTCTATCATTCGATGCAGGAGCGTAGGGCAGTCCTCACACATCAACATCCCTAATTATTTGTGTCAATGATATACAATTGTGTTAAAGAATAAAGTATTGCCATTTGCAAATAAATTAACTTAATAAAATATAGTTGCTTACCATAACATAAGGATTGATCACCACATGTGTTATTCTAAAACAATAAATAAATGGTAACCAACAACTGTTTTAGGTGGCACTAACTTAGAGCAGAACATGACTTGCTCCAACATGTGTCGACATCCTTAGGTTTTCCGCCTTATTGTGCTTTGCCCCAGTGATCTACTTGTAGGCAATACAAAACAAAGCGACATCAGTAGATGGTCCAAACAGAAAAATATAGGTTGTCAACCCCAAAGTAATATAATGTTTAAATGTGTCGACCCTTTTAGGCTTTGGCACTTAAAATAGTTTATAAAAAGCATGGCAGAGGTAAAGGCGTTGATAAGTTGTGTTGCTTTGCCTTTTAAAACTAAGATAAAGGCAAAAGCAATATGCCTTAGTTTTTTAAAAATACTTTGAGTCAGCACCGTTAAAAGAAGCGGTATGCATAGGTGATACAAGTTATGTGCATCACATTTCCTCATGTCGCTTTCATCCGCTTTGTGAAATCATTTCATACCAATTGAGTCAGTATCATATGTTTTTACTTGAGAAATGACTATATGAGATAATGTTGGACAATTTGGGATATTACCTGATATCGCCTGTAGTAGAACTATAATTTACTTATAAACAAAAAATTTACTCACTAAAGCAATATTTTACTAGCTCCAATTATATGTTAAAAACTGATTGGTGGAGATCAAAGTTTATTGTTTATTTTCATAAATCATAAGAAATGTACCTTCTTTCCTCAGGCAAACGTTAAGAAATACTTAATTAATATTGTTAATTATTTATGTTTCCACATGCTTTAAAAGAAAAAATAAATCATTATAATCAAATTTTGATTGAAAAAAATGCCCAAAAATCACAAAAAAATCTAGAATATCCTTCCATTTGTCGTATTAAATTTTTGGGTCTAAGATCATAAGTTACTTTAAATAATTAAAACTCAAAATTAGCCGAATTTTCATCTAAGAAAATTTGTAAAATATTCATGCTAACTTAGAAAATTTTGAAAATTAAAACTCATCTCCAAAATTATGTTTAGCATAACACAGAAAATTTCAAAGCATTTGAAGACATAAATAATTGGTTTTTAATCAAAACTTACATAAATTAATTCAAATTGAATTCCATGAATCATAATTTTATCTAAGAAATGATTAAACATCCAAATAATATCAAATATCTGGGTATCACCCATAACTAGGCAAAAATTATATTAAATGATGGATTTGTAGTACTATTCACCTTAAAACGAATAATAAAGTTGAGATTTGATCTGGCTTTGAATTTCCTTGGACTTCCTCTTAGTTTTCATTAGATTTCGTCTTCTCTTAAGTGTCAATGACCGACTTCCTTTAGTTTTTAAATTGTTTGTGAAATATAAATGAGAGTAATGAAGAGGTAAGGGTGTAACACCCCGCATTTTTAACTTAAAATAATAAAATAAGAATAACTTAATTAAATATTCAGAATTAAGTAAAAGTACTGTGCCATTACGTCCATCTCGAAATTCTGGTCAAGATAGACAACTGGTTTGCATAAAACAGACATCGTATGAAGAAGTTACTAAGATTTGAAGTTTGTATACATGCAGGATGAATATATATATATATATATATATATATATATATATTAGGATAAGAAATTCAAAAATAGGTTTAGAAATCGGTTCAAAATTCGAATTTTTGGGAAGACGACAGATTTCTCGCCCAGGGGCGTCGACCAAATTCGTTGATTATAGGCTATAAATAGGATCCTAGACCCATTGTTTTATTCATCTAATTCAATGGCGATGACAAGGTGCTGCTCCAACGTAGTTTGATCTAGCCTTTTTCTTCTTCAACAACAAGAGTTAGACTGATTCAGAGATCTGTGATTCGACCTCTGTAATTACTCTTCTATTTCTTAGATCCAATCAAAGTAAGGTAAACTTCTAGATCCAATCTATTCAAATTCTTCCTCTTTCTTTCCCTTCTCATTTAATGAAAATAATAAATCCATGGTCGTTAGGTTGTGAATTCGATTAATAGGAAAAACCATGGATGCTAAAACTAGATCAGATCCAGAATTGGGAAAGCATATGAGGTGAGAGGGTTTAAGCTATAGCCTTTAGATAATAATATGTTATCGTTTAGCATTCCCCTTTTTATTAATTATGAAATTGCCAGATTAACTATAAATTTTTGTTATAACAAGTTGAGATGTTAATATGAATAATTCATACGTTGAATCAGTTAAAATGTTGGAATGATTACATGTTGAATAAACTTATTAGAATATGGGCAACGACAACTGTTGTTATAACTATATGATTCACTTGTGGCATATTATTGAGTAAACGACATGTTTAACTTGTTGGATTTGAATAATTACCTAATTGAATGTTTACATGTCAAAATAGAATTAAATACATATTAAAAGAACATGCGACAAAACGTAGGCATAATTTGGCGACATGTAAATTGGATTACAGTAAACATATGGAAAAGGACAATATGTCTAAAATTCACATAAATAGGAATAATTGTTAAAGATCGAACATGCCTAGATTCACAGTAATTTGACGTTGTAACGCTCTTAGATACGAGGTTAGATTGCACTTGTGATAGAAGTCTGCCCGGAGCCGTCCGGCATATCCAGCATTCACAAGTGGTAAATCTAATGTGAGGGGTCTAAGTGCATAATTAAAACATGTAATGGTTCTAAGACACGAGGTTAAGTCAACTTGTGGTAGAAGTCTGCCCGGACCCGGTCGGCAAATCCAGCGTCCACAAGTGTAGGCTTAATGTAAGAGGTCTAGTGCATATATATATATAACAAGATATGAATAAATGGCAATGATGGTAATTAGATGTCTAACTCAGAAAATAAGAAAGGAAGGGATGTAATGGACTGAGTTAGTGTGATGTGAAAGAAAAGTGGTGTATTTCCCTAAATGACCTATTTTTGAGAACGTTGTTGCAAGTAAGCCATAGTAAATCAAGTAAAGTAAAGAAATTACTTGCTACCACGGATTAGATGGGAATACATTATGAAAATAAATCAATGATTCCTTCTATCAAACTGATAAGGTGGATGAAATATTTTCCTTAATAAGGAATATATATTACAGTGAATAAAGAATAATGTTCTACAACAGTAAATGGTTTAAAAGGGGAATGATAATAACCTATTATAAATAAATAACATTAACAAGAATGTTTTATAATAGGTAGACTTGCCCTAGGGACAAGTGAATAATATAACTTAGGTTATAATAAACTAGTAAGGAAATGGGATAACTGGTGAAATGAGATAAGGGACACTTAATTGTAAATTAAGTAGTCAGTAAATGGGGAAAGCCTGAAACCAGTTGAGAAAAAGGGGAAATTTTATGAAATATAAGAAGTTGTACTTAATTATAAATTATGTAATCTGTAAACTTGGAAGTCTGAAACCTGCCGATAAGAATAACATGTTTAGACTTATCCTAGGGACAAGAGGAAATTATAACATAGGTTATAATAAATGGGTAGCGAAACTGATTAATGAACCTTAGTTAAGAGAACTAAGTTAATAAGTAAACAACAATAAGTTGTATGACGATGTAAATTGAATTTATGATTAAATGTTAAAGGATGAGGAAACTTACAAAATGAAATAAGTTATATTTAATCATAAATGGTAAGTGACATGTTAATTAGAAAACATGTGAATTGAGATGTACTTAATTACATATTAAGTAGAACATGTTATTGTAATAATGAAATCAAGAAGGAATATAAAAGAGATTGTGGATTACAGACCTTGGGCCACAATCTAGAGAATAACATGTTGTGGGCTTATTAATAAACTTAATGGGTTAAGTAATATAACTGGAATTATTAAGCAAGAGGAACTTGGTAACTTGATTAAGAATTCAATGTGAATGAGAAAAACCAAGTATTATGGAAACCTGATGAGGTAAGGCAAGCACGTAAAAGAATGTTTAGACATAGGGTCTAACAACATATTAAAGGGAGGCGCTTGGACCAGTCTGCACGTTTGAGGGTGAATAACCCAACGGGGTAGATCATCGTGGTGTTATAAGGAACGAGGGAAGCGCACAATCATCTGATTGTTTTGACGACTCTGAAGGACTAGAAGGGGAAGCACGTGGCTTCCTGAGATATGTAAGGTGCTCCTAGTAGTCTTCTATGTGGTGGAAGATGCTTAGGCTGTACTCGTAGGGGTTGGGTCTGCGTGTAACTACTAGGTGGTTAGGCCTTGACTGCAAAAGTAGCTATGCAGTCAGAATGTTGTGACGCAGTGACACTAGGATGATTCGATAGTTGCCTCAACGGGGAGGCGAAGGGTCACGACCAACAAGGATAGTAGATCATCGGATACCCGTCATCGGCAGCCAGTGGGATGCAGAATGACTAGAGCTAAAACCAATAGACCATTCACCCTTCACTATCGGGGTACGGTGGTTGAGGGCAGACGCCATATGGATGTTTAGATTGTTTTCTTTAGGGGCAGTCATTTAGCTCTTGTAGTCTTTACTAGTTGAGGAAGGGGCCGAGGTGGGGCCATAGCCACCGTGAAAACAGACCCTAGGTATATCTGTATATAGAGACTCTTAAAAACGGGCTTGTACAGATATGGAAAAACTCCCGACCAAGTACCGCGTTTCTTGTATCGCCCTGCCACGGGACTTGGTGCACATTAGAGGACGTACGGTTATGGCATCAAGCTACAATTGATGATACATATACAGGAAAGTCTAGATACATGCATGTCGGCTCTGGGTGGCGTATCGTAGAGGTGAGGGCATTATTACAGCATGGAATCTGATTCAATTGGCAATGGCAGTCCATACGCTTACGTAGCGTAGTAATGATAGATATATGCGGAACGTTACATTGTTATGTAGAGATCCGTACGTCACTCTGGCATAGGAGAGGGACTGCGTTCCTTTTTATGGCATTACGGTGGAGACCGTGCGAGTAGGGTACCACGGGGTGTGCCTCAGTATGTGTAACACCCCGTAATTCTGTTAATATTAATATTCACAAATTAAAGAATAACTAATCTCAGACGTGAGAATTGTGGGAAACGGGTTGCGCCATTGTGTTCGTCTCGGAATTCTGTTCGAAATAGAGTCCGAGTTTGCGTGAATTGGACTTCGTATGAAGAAGTTATGGCCATCGGAAGTTTCAAAAAATTCAAAACAGCTCGCAGGAAATTTAAAATTCAAACTGAAAGTGCAGAAGCGGACTGGGCGGGAAAATTCCCGCCCAGGCAGGTCGACTGGGGAGTCGACACTAGTGTCGACCTCCCCTCCCCCCCCCCCCCCCCAGGTCGACTATAGTGTCGACCTGGGTGTCGACCTGGTCAGTCGGCTAGGGTTTTGACTGAGCCCAGTTCTGAGCTGCTGATGTGTATTTAGGGCTGAGTTGGCAAATTAAACGGTTCAGGTTAGTTCTGAGTTGATCTGACGGTCTAAATAAACCCTAAACTCTATAAATACCTAAGTAGTCTCTCACCCTAATTCAAATAAAAATAGAATAGCTACCGTCATACCGCCGCCATGGAACTCAGTCTAGCCGCCGCCAACTAAGAAGGAAAAAAAGCTAATCAAAACCTAATTCTACTCAATTCTAAAGCAAATCAAGACTCTCTTTTCTTCTCTAAATTGTGAGTATGATGATCTTAACAAGATTATTATTATTTTAATTAGGTTAAGTCATGAATTGATTATGAGTAGATGATGTGAATTGTCATATATGTTGTTGTAAATCTTATGCTATCATGTATGTTATAAATTCTATGCTATGTGGTGATGATATCCTATATGTTGTAAATCATGCTATGATGATGTTATGTATGTTGAGAGTTTCTATGCTAAGTTGTGATGAATCATACATGTTAAAAAGCCATGATGTTACTATCTATGCTAATTAGTCCATGTTAATCAAATCATGATGTTGATATTATTTGGGCTATGTTGATCTATATGACAAGTCACATATGCAAGTTTAGGTTGATTAGCAAAAGTTATGAACATATGCCATGACATCTATTATGACACCTAGAATTATGCTATGACATATGTGAAATTCTATGCTAGTTCACACCATCATTATGTTGCCTAAAACCTCATATGCAAGTTTGTACATAAATTTGGGTTATGATTATATCATGTAAATTGTGACATTTAACAAGTTGACACCTTTAGATCCTTAACATGTGTAGTTTATGCAAGTTTCACCCCTATTATGATTGGATTATTTTATTTGGCTATATGTTGTGATAATTTATCTTTGTGCTATGAGTTAGACTACTCGAGTCTAACGTATATTCTGCGTTGAATAAGCGAACGTATAAACGTGGGGTAGGGGTAATATTAAGGATTTAATATAAAGAAGTTGGGGTGCAATTGATATGATTTTGCATGCCATGAGTGGATGACCATAATTGAGTAAATTATGGACATCAATAAAAGTGGACTTAATTAATAATTTGAATATGGAATTATTAAAACTGGGGTAAAAGATTATAAGTGATAATCAATGCTTAGGACACGAGGTTGGACTCGTTTGTGACGTAAACCTGCCCGGACCCGCCCGGCAAATCCAGTAGTCACAAATGTCAGCCCAATGTGAGAGGTCCTAGGCCTAAACTAAAGCATAACAGTTGTAAAGACACGAGGTTAGACTCTTTTATGGTGTAAGACTGCCCGGACCCGCCCGACAAATCCAGCTGCCATAAATGCCAGTCTAATGTGAGAGGTCTTTATGAGGTTATGGCCTGAATGAATTAAGAAATACTTAACCAGATAAACATGTAAGGTGGGACATGGGGGTTAAGTAGGTGCCTTGGGTGGCATGAGGAATCTAGTAGGTGCCCTTAGTGGCATGTGAAATATGATTAGTAAGACTTAACCAAACACACATGTAAATGAACATGACTAAGAGGGTTAAGTGGGATGTACTAGTGGACAAGCTTAGGTGGGTAGCTTGTGGGGTCCCATTTCAACCAGTATCCCAAACGTATCTTTGTGGACTCGACCCAAGTCGAGGACGAGACACGCATGCTGGGTTTGACTATAAGAGGCCAAAACGGGGAGCGGTGGCAACGCAAGTCCAACGGGTTTCATATGCGTGTGTGGACCCGGGCTGGTAGGTAAGACGTTGTTGCATCGTGTAGGTATAAGCCATGCATTCTCAAGTTGTATTGGGTTGCCACTTTAGGGGAGTGATACACCCCACTGTGGGGCCAGCACGAGTATCTACGAGTAGGGAGCCGATCGCAAGTGGGTAGTGGGGTACACCTAGTGGAGATAGGGGCAGACGACACCTATGTAGTCAGCTAGGGGTACGTAAGGCTATTTATATAGTTTATGTGTGAAGCAAGTGGGATCAACCTTTAGGGTGACAGGTGCGGTGCAGTGTAGTAATGTGCGGTGCAGTGTAGTAATGTGTGGTGCAGTGTAGTAATGTGCGGTGCAGAGTAGTAATTATTCGTTAGTAATTTAGGTGTGCCTTTAACGTTACCTTTAACGTTATCTTTAACGTTATCTTTATCTGCTCATTCCATATCTAATAGTTCATAGACATTTACTTGTCTTCCAGCTTATGCCTTAGTCTAGTTACTTTGATAATAGTATTGTTAGAATTGTCATACTCGCCAGACTTTATGTCTGACCCCCTCCATTTCTATCCTTTTTCCCCTCCAGGTCCTCAGGTTGGACCCAGCTCTAGTGGAGTTTGATTGGATTGCTTCATCTCTTTGGAAAGCTTGGACCGTTGAAGTAAAGTCCAGCTTGTTATCTCTTTTTAATGGCTATTTATGTAATGGGATTATGTATTTTATTTGATCAAGATGGATATTGTACTTGACTCTGATTTATGGTTTTTATGATGTAATAAACATGTTTACATTCCGCTGCAATAAAATGAAGTTTTAGTTTTCCAAGTACTACTTATTATCTGTCTTGTTGTAATTTTTTTTTCTGTTCTATATTCACTTATAACCTCCATGGAAGTTAATGCATTCCCTTTGTGAGTGACATTAATGGACGTGGGGTGTTACACGTGGTATCAGAGCTTAAGGTTACCAGAACAGATAATTTTTTTAGAAAAACTATTTTTCTAAAGTATTTTTGGAAGAAGTGCTTTCAAAAACATGTTTTAATGAGTAATTTAAAGAGGAAAGTTTTTTTTAAGAAAAACATAATCCCCAATAGCCATATCTTTATCTTTCGAATTCTCCATTTTGAATCTTTCCTTTTTCGTTTCAGCATGGCTGAAGATCTTAACCTACCTGATGGTGTAACGATACCAGGATGGTATAGGAGGCTATTAGAGGCTAGGGCCGCCGCATGTCCGGCCAATGTTCCTCCACCACCAGTTGCACCCGTTCCTCCTCCTCCTCGCGTAGATACTTTTGCAAAGACGTGCAAGGAATTTAAGTCTATGGGTGGAAAACCTTTTCAAGGGTTAGAAACGTTTATGGAAGCTAGAGATTGGCTTAGGGAGGTAGAAGAATGGCTAGAAATCTTTGAAGTAGAAGAAGGGAGGAGAGTCAAATTAGCAGCTTGGTTAATGAAGGGAGAGGCCTCATTTTGGTGGGAGGTCACTAATGGGGAGCGTCCTGTTGATTCTTGGGCGGATTTCAGACGTAGATTTGAGGCGAAGTTTCTCTCAAAAGCAGAAGAGAATCTATATATGGAAAGGTTTTTTACATTAAAGCAAGGAAGCTCATCAGTAAAATAATATGTTAACAAATTTAATCAGTTAGCAAGGTTTGGCTTGGACTTAGTGAATACGCCGGAGAAGAAGGCACTGAGGTTCGTTAATGGATTGAATGAACCGTTGCAAGGGTTGGCTATGACCCACATCCCTATGGGGGCCACCTTTGAGAAGCTTGTAGACATGGCACTCATGCACGAGGAGAAAGGCACTAAAGCTGATAAGGCACCCGAGAAGAAAGGGGATCAGAAGAAATCTCAACAGCAAAACAAGAAGGGTGGTAAAGACAATAATGGCAAGGGAAAGAAGAAATGCTTTAACTGTGGGACACCAGGCCATCTCAGCAAGGATTGCCGAAAGAAAAAGAAGACTGGCTGTTTTCGCTGTGGCGAAGCGGGACATCTAGTGAAGGACTGCCCAAAGAAGGGGCAGAGGGCAGGGACTACCTCGGGAGGACAGGTGCAGGCTCTTATGGCACCAGGGCAGGCAAGGGGACAAGTTCAGGCTCTCGCGGTCCCACCGCTGCAAGAACGAGGTAGAACCATTTCTGTTGAAAGCTTAGTTTTTCTGTTTGATCATCCTGTCCGTACCTTATTCGATTTGGGCGCATCACATTCGTTTATCTCTACGTCATTAGTTGAATCACTTCACTTAAACACCAGTTTAGTAGAGGATCCCTTAGTTGTTTCGAATCCAATTGGGGGTTCAGCTTATTTGTCCATGATGTGTTTGGATTTGAAAATTTCTATACTTAGAGTTGAGTTTAGATGTGATGCTTATGTGTTGGGCTTCACGGGCTATGGGCTAATTTTAGGAATGGATTGGTTATCCAGAAATGGGGCCGTACTTGATTGTGAAAGGAGAGTAGTTAGGCTCATGACTCGCCTTGGCAACACTCTCGAAATCTTTTGTAATCCCATAGATTCTGTTATGCTAAGTTATTTAGAATCGCTTGACGCGGCTGAGGAAAATCTACGATCTGTTAGAGTGGTCCGAGAATACTCGGATGTGTTTGAGGAGGTGAAGGGCTTGCCTCCGAAGCGGGAGATAGATTTTCGAATATATCTTTTGGATAATGCGAAACCAGTATCTTTGCCAGTACGCCACATGGCTCCACGTGAAAGGAGGGAACTCGATAAGCAAGTGAAGGAGTTGCTTGAGAAGGGGTTCATAAGACGAAGTTTATCGGAGTGGGGTGCTCCAGTAGTATTTGCCACGAAGGCAGATGGATCCCTTAGACTTTGTGTGGACTATAGAGAATTTAATAAGCTTACTAAGAAGAACAGACACCCACTGCCGCGGATTGACGATCTCTTCGATCAGTTTAGTTGGTGCCTCAGTGTTTTCGCAGTTGGACATAGCCACTGGTTTCCATCAGTTGAGAGTGGCTGAGGATAGCATTGACAAGACTGCCTTTAGGACTCCGGACGGTTTCTATTAATGGCTAGTGATGCCCTTCGGTTTGACAAACGCCCCCGCATACTTTGTTGATTTGATGAGTAGGGTGTTTAGGGAGTACCTTAACAAATTCGTGGTAGTCTTTGTAGACGACATCCTGATCTTTTCTAAGGATGAAGAAGAGCATGCCCTACATCTTAGGGAAGTGTTGGAGACCCTACGAGCGCATAATCTTAAAGCTAAATTTTCTAAGTGTCACTTCTGGAGGAAGGAAGTACGATTCCTAAAGCACGTGGTTTCCAAGGAAGGGATGGCTGTGGATCCCGCGAAGGTGGTGGCCATCCAAGATTGGAAGGTCCCCAAAAATGCTACTGAAGTAAGAAGTTTCTTGGGGTTGGCTGGCTACTATAGGAAGTTTATCAAAGACTTCGCAAAGATAGCAGCTCCATTGACACGCTGACGAAGAAGAACCTAGTTTTCATATGGGACGTAGATTGTGATGATGCGTTCCAACGTTTGAAGAGAGCTTTGACCTCAGCCCCAGTCTTAGTGCTGCCAGACGGGAGTAAGCCATTTACCGTTTATACTGACGCTTGTGGGACAGGACTAGGCGCAGTCCTAATGCAAGAGGGAAGGGTAATAGCCTATGGTGGAAGGCAGTTGAGAGTCCATGAAAGAAATTACCCTACACATGACCTAGAGTTGGCCGATATTGTTTTCACGCTTAAGTCTTGGCGCCATTATCTTCTTGGCGAGAGATTCGAATTATTCACTGACCACAAATCGCTAAAATACTTATTCTCTCAGAAGGACTTGAACTTAAGGCAGCAAAGGTGGATGGAGTTCTTAACATCCTACGACTTCGAGATAGCATATACCCCTGGCAAGGGTAACGTGGTGGCAGATGCCTTAAGTAGAAAAAGATTATCCTTAAGTCCTTTGTTTGTTGAGCGGCGAAGCTTAGAATTCATTTCGATGTTTGACTTTAGACCTTCCGTTGACTTCGTACCCGGTTTGCTAGCATCCTTGGAGGTCAGACCTACGCTTTTGGGATGGATTGGCGAGGCACAGCGAGACGACCCACAGTTGGTTGAGTTAGTAGAAAAGCTCAAAGGAGGGGAGTCATCAAGCCATCTCCGTAGGTATACCCTAGACGATAAGGGTTGGTTACGTAGGGACGGTAGACTTTGTGTACCAAAAGACGATGACCTAAGGAAGACCATTCTTGACGATGCACATCGTTCGAAGATGACCATTCATCCCGGCGGGGACAAGATGTACAAAGACATGAAGCGAGTTTTCTTTTGGGCCGGTATGAAGAGGGACGTGGCCGAGCATGTCGCTAGATGCTTGGTGTGCCAACAAATAAAAGCGGAGCAAAAGAAACCCGGTGGGTTGCTACACCCATTGGAGGTTCCACTATGGAAATGGGAAAGCGTCTCGATGGATTTTGTGGATGGATTACCGCGATCGAGGAAGGGTAATACGGGGATTTGGGTTATGGTAGATAGACTTACTAAGAGCGCCCATTTCATTCCCGTGAAGAGTAAGAGGACTGCTCCATGGTTAGCTTCTGTATACGTCCGAGAGATAGTTCGTTTGCACGGTGTTCCTTCTAGCATAGTGACCGACCACGATCCTATTTTCACTAGCGAATTTTGGAGAAGCTTACAAGAGGCGGTAGGGACTCAATTATGTTTGAGCACCGCATATCATCCTCAGACGGATGGCCAGACCGATAGGGTGAATCGCATTCTAGAGGATCTTTTGAGGCTATGTATCCTAGACTTCGGGGGTACATAGGAAGAGCATCTTCCATTGGCGGAGTTCGCATATAATAACAGCTTTCAGTCTAGCATTGGTATGGCACCATTCGAAGCTCTTTACGGACGGCCGTGTCGTTCACCTACATGTTGGTGGGAATCTACGGATAAGATCTTACTTGGGCCCGATATGATTAGGGAGACTTCAGAGAAGATCGACTTGATTCGAAGGAGGATGAAAGCAACGCAAGATAGGAAGAAATCTTATGCGGATAAGAGGAGGACAGATCTCGAGTTTGAAGTTGGGGACATGGTCTTTATCAAAGTGTCACCATTACGGAACGTTGTTCAATTTGGGTCCGTTGGGAAGTTAGCACCAAGGTTCGTAGGGCCGTTTCCTATTAAGGAGAAGATTGGACGGATGGCGTATAGAGTGGAGTCGCATGAGAGACTTAGTGGTGTACACGACGTATTCCATGTGTCACATTTGAGGAAGTGCTTGCACGAGACCGCGGAAGTGGTAGAGCCGAACTTGCTTAGAGAGGTGGAGATCGAGCGTGATGCGACGATTCGACGAGCTCCTACGCGCATTCTTGGGTCAGAGATCAAAAAGCTGAGGAATCGAGAGGTCAGACTAGTCAAAGTACAATGGGGAGATGATGAGAGCAACACTACTTGGGAGATAGAAGAGAAGATGCGTTCACGATACCCTTTTCTTTTTGAGGGTATGTCCTTTAATTTCTCCTTTATCGCTTATCTTGTACTTATCTAACCTTTAGAGTATCCTCTCGCTAGTGTTCTTGACCTTTAGTTAGGACAATCCTATGGTTGAAACATGTGTTTGAGACATGTTATGTATGATGGATGCAAAGTGGATGCAAGTGTTCGCTAGTGGTTGCTCGTGGATGCATATACACACACTATTAGGCACTAGATCGGCTCAGTCACTTCATACTGCATATTGCATATAAATGGTTGTATTTAGTAAAATGGATGTATAATGATTGTGCTATCATATGGATACCGCATTTTGGTGAATGGTTGTGCACGCATGTAGAAATAATATATATCGATAGGGAACTTTTGCATACATAATGGACGCATGGCACTATCATGGTTTGCATTAAGGAGGTCAACTGAATCAGTGGACCGCCTGATTTTGCATTAGATATGGACATATACACACTGTGCATTTAAACATGAAAGCATTAGAAGTCTATAAGGACAATGGATGCCTATGATTGATGGTTGAGTAGATGGACGATTGGATGTTAGGATATACATTCTTCTTAAAGATTTCGGGGTCGAAATCCTTTAAGGAGGGGAGAATGTAACACCCCGTAATTCTGTTAATATTAATATTCACAAATTAAAGAATAACTAATCTCAGACGTGAGAATTGTGGGAAATGGGTTGCGCCATTGTGTTCGTCTCGGAATTCTGGTCGAAATAGAGTCCGAGTTTGCGTGAATTGGACTTCGTATGAAGAAGTTATGGCCATCGGAAGTTTCAGTAAATTCAAAACAACTCGCAGGAAATTTAAAATTCAAACTGAAAGTGCAGAAGCGGACTGGGCGGGAAAATTCCCGCCCAGGCAGGTCGAATGGGGAGTCGACACTAGTGTCGACGCCCACCCCCAGGTCGACTATAGTGTCGACCTGGGTGTCGACCTGGTCAGTCGGCTAGGGTTTTGACTGAGCTCAGTTCTGAGCTGCAGATGTGTATTTAGGGCTGAGTTGGCAAATTAAACGGTTCAGGTTAGTTCTGAGTTGATCTAACGGTCTAAATAAACCCTAAACTCTATAAATACCTAGGTAGTCTCTCACCCTAATTCATATGAAAAATAGAATAGCTACCGTCATACCGCCGCCATGGAACTCAGTTTAGCCGCCGCCAACTAAGAAGGAAGAAAAGCTAATCAAAACCTAATTCTACTCAACTCTAAAGCAAATCAAGACTCTCTTTTCTTCTCTAAATTGTGAGCATGATGATCTTAACAAGATTATTATTATTTTAATTAGGTTAAGTCATGAATGGATTATGAGTGGATGATGTGAATTGTCATATATGTTGTTGTAAATCTTAAGCTATCATGTATGTTATAAATTCTATGCTATGTGGTGATGATATCCTATATGTTGTAAATCATGCTATGATGATGTTATGTATGTTGAGAGTTTCTATGCTAAGTTGTGATGAATCATACATGTTAAAAAGCCATGGTGTTACTATCTATGCTAATTATTCCATGTTAATCAAATCATGATGTTGATATTATTTGGGCTATGTTGATCTATATGACAAGTCACATATGCAAGTTTAGGTTGATTAGCAAAAGTTATGAACATATGCCATGACATCTATTATGACACCTAGAATTATGCTATGACATATGTGAAATTATATTCTAGTTCACACCATCATTATGTTGCCTAAAACCCCATATGCAAGTTTGTACATAAATTTGGGTTATGATCATATCATGTAAATTGTGATATTTAACAAGTTGACACCTTTAGATCCTTAACATGTGTAGTTTATGCAAGTTTCACCCCTATTATGATTGGATTATTTTATTTGGCTATATGTTGTGATAATTTATCTTTGTGCTATGAGTTAGACTATTCGAGTCTAACGTATATTCTGCGTTGAATAAGCGAACGTATAAACGTGGGGTAGGGGTAATATTAAGGATTTAATATAAAGAAGTTGGGGTGCAATTGATATGATTTTGCATGCCATGAGTGGATGACCATAATTGAGTCAATTATGGACATCAATAAAAGTGGACTTAATTAATAATTTGAATAGGGAATTATTAAAACTGGGGTAAAAGATTATAAGTGATAATCAATGCTTAGGACACGAGGTTGGACTCGTTTGTGACGTAAACCTGCCCGGACCCGCCCGGCAAATCCAGTAGTCACAAATGTCAGCCCAATGTGAGAGGTCCTAGGCCTAAACTAAAGCATAACAGTTGTAAAGACATGAGGTTAGACTCTTTTATGGTGTAAGACTGCCCGGACCCGCCCGGCAAATCCAGCTGCCATAAATGCCAGTCTAATGTGAGAGGTCTTTATGAGGTTATGGCCTGAATGAATTAAGAAATACTTAACCAGATAAACACGTAAGGTGGGACATGGGGGTTAAGTAGGTGCCTTGGGTGGCATGAGGAATCTAGTAGGTGCCCTTAGTGGCATGTGAAATACGATTAGTATGACTTAACCAAACACACATGTAAATGAACATGACTAAGAGGGTTAAGTGGGATGTACTAGTGGACAAGCTTAGGTGGGTAGCTTGTGGGGGCCCATTTCAACCAGTATCCCAAACGTATCTTTGTGGGCTCGACCCAAGTCGAGGACGGGACACGCATGCTGGGTTTGACTATAAGAGGCCAAAACGGGGAGCGGTGGCAACGCAAGTCCAACGGGTTTCATAAGCGTGTGTGGACCCGGGCTGGTAGGTAAGACGTTGTTGCATCGTGTAGGTATAAGCCGTGCATTCTCAAGTTGTATCGGGTTGCCACTTTAGGGGAGTGATACACCCCACTGTGGGGCCAGCACGTGTATCTACGAGTAGGGAGCCGATCACAAGTGGGTAGTAGGGTACACCTAGTGGAGATAGGGGCAGACGACACCTATGTAGTCAGCTAGGGGTACGTAAGGCTATTTATATAGTTTCTGTGTGAAGCAAGTGGGATCAACCTTTAGGGTGACTGGTGTGGTGCAGTGTAGTAATGTGCGGTGCAGAGTAGTAATTATTCGTTAGTAATTTAGGTGTGCCTTTACCGTTACCTTTAACGTTATCTTTATCTGCTCATTCCATGTCTAATAGTTCATAGACATTTACTTGTCTTCCAGCTTATGCCTTAGTCTAGTTACTTTGATAATAGTATTGTTAGAATTGTCATACTCGCCAGACTTTATGTCTGACCCCCTCCATTTCTATCCTTTTCCCCCTCCAGGTCCTCAGGTTGGACCCAGCTTTAGTGGAGTTTGATTGGATTGCTTCATCTCTTTGGAAAGCTTGAACCGTTGAAGTAAAGTCCAGCTTTTTATCTCTTTTTAACGGCTATTTATGTAATGGGATTATGTATTTTATTTGATCAAGATGGATATTGTACTTGACTCTGATTTATGGTTTTTATGATGTAATAAACATGTTTACATTCCGCTGCAATAAAATGAAGTTTTAGTTTTCCAAGTACTACTTATTATCTGTCTTGTTGTAATTTTTTTTCTGTTCTATATTCACTTATAACCTCCATGGAAGTTAATGCATTCCCTTTGTGAGTACATTAATGGACGTGGGGTGTTACAGTATGGAGGGTAGCTAAATATGTACTATATTAGGTTAATCCACTGGGAAGTAAATGGGTACGTCGTGTGTGTAAGCCTTGAGTGTTGTTAATCCAAGTAATCTAATAAATAAGAATATATGATTGAATGGTATATGTAGTATTATCCAAAGTGTATAATTTGAATCCAGTCACCAGAACTTGTTTTTTGACCCCCTCCTCATAACATACTCGCAGGTTAGATTTGTGGCAGAGATATGATAGCCTTGGGTACTGATTAGGTCGTATTATTAACACGGTAAGGCTATATTTTGATTATATTATATTTTGTTTATTCCGCTGTGAGATATTTTCTGAGCTCTGACATGTTTTATGTCTCTGTCTTTTCTGCAGGATACCAGAGCACAACAACTTCAATTCGATAGATTGGAATTTTGAAAAAAATTCGGTGTGTCGAAATTGGGTTGTTACAAAGGGGTATAAGGGTATAAAGGTAGATCTATTCCTAATTGTTCCTTTCATATATCCTCTCTTATGTTACATTATTAAACAATCTTAAGAGTACATTAGTTACGACTAAACCATACATTGCCAAATCTCATCTCTCAATTCCACTATATTATTCTATTTAACTTATCTATATAAGTTTCCTGAATGATGTTGTACTAAAAACTAGGGGTAAAATTTAGTGTAAATAACAATCATGGCCAGGTAAAACTTAACAATGTCAAATTAGATTTTACCGAAATCAAGTAAACAATAAATTTAACTAAAATGTCACATCTCTTGATAACATGCGAACATTATTATTCAAATAATTGGATATTATTGTTGAACAAACTTACACCTTATGGGTCACACAACTAGAAAATGAATACTCCATTGACCAAATGGCTTAACTAATTTGTAGTTTCTATTAATCATTAGATCAGTTAATATTTATGAAATATTAAATATATAATTTTACTTTGATATAATGAAAAAGCATTAATAATAGATATATGTTATAAAATGAACACAAAACAGAATAAATAAGGGAGAGAGGATATTTCTATTCATTCAAATGTATATTCTTTCTATTACATTGGCTCCTTTATATATAGGCTTTTGAAGCTGATCTTTAGCTTATTCCCATGATGTGGGACTAAACATAGAACTAATAAAAGCATATTCACAATATTCATATATATACTACAACACTCCCCCTTGAATATGCATCTTCAAAAACTTGAATGCTCTACTAACTTGAAGTTGTCCCTTTTAAAACATATATGATGATTGCTCCCCTTTATTATTATCTTGCTTACATATATCCATTCAGTCGATGCAACTACTGTCTGTTGCCTTCAAAACTCTATCAGGAAAACCCAATGGGAAAAGCCTTGAATGAGAAAAAGAGTACAACGTCTGACATTATGAATATCATATTAAAATGATATTCCTCAAAAGAGTTTAATGCTTCAGGATCAAAACAATGCCTCATTAAAAACCTTTTTATGAAATACCCTGTGGGAAAAATCATAAACAAGGAAAAGAATGCAAATTTATTTCCTCTTTAGGTAACATGTTTACAATGTTACCGTAAGGGTTGATACTTCAGGATCAAGATAATGCCTCATTAAAAACCTTACTAACAAATACCCAGTGGGAAAAATATTAGTGAAGGAAATGAGCACATTATAGCATAATTTTATATGCTCCCCCTTATTTATAACTCATTATTCAATTAGTCTATTGATGTAGTCGACGCATGCCAATTTTGTATATCATCTTCTGCAATGTTGATTTGGAAATTGCCATTGAGAACGGATCTACCCTCTTTTCTTGAAACTGAATTTGTTTCTCCTCTTTCTTGTTATCCTTTCATGCATGTGTGAAGATAAATTTAGAAGAAATGTGCTCCATCCTATCATACTTGATATAATTCACTTGAATCTGAGTCTTCCAAACTGCCTTGTCTTCTTCATAAATAATAGTTTACTACATCAAAATATGTTTGATACTTCTGGATCAAAATGTTGCCTCATTAAAACCTTACTAAGAAAAACCCAGTGGGAAAAATCTTAAATAAGGAAAAAGAGTACATTATAACTTATTTTTGTATGTTACCTTTGGGTTGATACTTATGGATCATGACCCATGCCTCATTTAAACCTTACTAAGAAAACCCAGTGGGGAAAAACTTAGTTAAGGAAAAAGAGTGCATTATATCATACTTATGGATGCTCCTCCTGATTTAATAATTTTCTTTGAATTCGTATTCTTCTTTCAATAACTCAAATTGCTTACAAATACTTGTTAATGAAAATTTTCTTTTAAAACTTATGTGCATTTCCATGCTTTAGGCATGCTTTCTTATTTAAAACACCTCCCTTTTGTGATTTGTATGATACTAATATTCATTTATGAATACACTTCAGGTGCTTATAATTTTCTGTTTCAATCGGGCTTGAATATTGCAATACACATTTGATGAGTGAGACAACTTTCATTACAACAACACTAAGCAGAAAGTAATCTACTCATCTTGAAGTATATCAAGATTTTCATTACAACAATACTTAAAAGAATGTTGTAATCTATCGGATATGTTCTTTGGATTCTTTATGTTCTTCAGGAACTTATATATTATAATAATTTTTGCATATCGCAACTACCACTTCAATGGATATTAAGAGTTTCTGTACAACAATTATTGAAAGCAAGAAGTGACCTACTCATCATGAATTATTTCAAGATTTTCATCACAACAATACTTAAAATAATGTTGTAATCTACATTTCTTGCTCTTTATCACTACCAAAGTTATTCAATTTCTTCTAGAATTTGTCTACTTTTATCGTTTATACCTTCAGGGTATTGTAAGTGTTTTAAACACTTTCACCACTTTAATCAATTCGATTATCTCTGAAAAATATAATGCTCGTGGCACTTGACACTCTATGGTGTTTCAGTAACTTCCATGTACTTTTGTCATTATCTATATTTCTATTTTATCTTATGAACTACAGGTTTATATCTTATGGACTACAGGTCCATATATCTTATTTAGGAGAATTTCATGATGGCCAATCAGGTTTATCTCTAATATGGGATTTTAATCCATTTATAATGTAAGCGCTTTATTATTTATTAATTTATCATCGATGATTATTTTATGTCAGTTCTATACATGATTTATTGAGATCTCAAAAAATTATCATACTTTAGGTACCTAAACCACTTCTGGGGTTATTTTGACAATCATGTCATGGGTTTCTTTTAAAGCACCTTTAAGTGTTTCTTCAGGAATACTTACCTCATTTATTTTGCATCTTTATGACTTACTCCCAAGATATTTTGAAATGACTTTTATACCACATTTTCAGCTGTGATTTACACCTTTTGATCCTTCGGGGATTCAAATGTATATTGGAGAAAGTCTATTAGGGACATAATTGATAATTTATGCAAGTTACTTAATACTTTGCATAATTCTATATGTTAGCAAATATTTAACATCGATGATTCCTTTATCCTCCCCCTCAATGTTGACAAACATTGTCACTTTAAATAATAAACCTACTTTGGATTCATTTTTGATCCATTATAGCATGATAGCTAGCAAATACATTAGATGTATTTCAATTGTAGGAGGATAATGCTCTTATTAATTGATAAAATGCATTCATATTGCATTACTTATTCCCTTACATTGATCCGATGACTTGGAGGAATTTTCTATCATTTTAATATGCACATGACTTCAGGTCATTCAATATCGATGTCAATCGACTTTCTGAAATATAATATATGCATGATTTATAATATGAGTTCATGACAACTTTAGGTTGTTAATAAATTTTTCGCATATATGTGTATACACGTGCGTCCATGTATTACATATGTAATTGATTTGCATATTCTTTCTCATTCGAGTTACTTACTTTAGAACAAATTGTTCATAAGTTCCCAATCATTAATTTTTTTGCTTATCAAGCAATATCAATGCGAATCTTAAATATCGTATCATAATATCCAAAATATCTGATTTAGAACTATATTGAACTTCTGCTTCAAATGAAATATATGAACAACTTCAAGTTGTTTATCTATATTGAATTTCTGGTTCAAATAATATATAAATAATTTCAAGTTTGTTAAACTGTATTGAACTTCTGGTTCAACTGTATTGAACTGTATTGAACTTCTGGTTCAACTGTATTGAACTTATGATTCCACTGTATTGAACTTTTGGTTCCACTGTATCGAACTTTTGGTTCCACTGTATTGAACTTCTGGTTCTACTGTGTTGAACTTCTGGTTCAAATAAAATATATAACAACTTCGAGTTGTTAAAATTTATTCTTCAATATGATATGTAAATATAAATATATAAGAAAGATACAACTCATTTTGAAAATTGTGCAATCTTTGGATGCTTTATTATTCTCTCATATGATTTAACTAAGAAGTGTAATGTTATTATTTCATACGGTTTGAATAAAGCTTCAGGCATTTAAATTATGAAGTATTTTAAATTCATTGATTGAGGAACTTCGAGTTCCTATGCATATATATACACATACATATGCATATCAATTTTATAAATTTATGATGAACTTCTGGTTCTCAATCTTTTAACATACTTTTAATTTAGAAGCTTTTACATTTTTGCTAATTGACAAGATTTCAAACTTGTATACTTAATCAAAAATGTTTATATATATATATATATACATATATACATATATATATATATAATGCAATACTTCAGGTCCAAGACTTTGAGTTATACAACTTCCTATATAAATATTTTCTTTGCACAACTTCAGGTTGTGGTTCTATCCTCTCTTCCATAACTGTAGTTATTACTAGCTAAATACATCGAATAATAATACATATGTTTATTCATATTCCAAATACAAACATACATCAATTAACTAACAATAACTAATGCATTCAATGCATTTATGACAATAAGGTAATATAATATATTATCATAACAATGGATTCTCTAACATTCAATGGTTCAAAAATTTACAGATCTTTACATAAAATTCACAACTATAAACAAAAATAAACTGCATGTCTCATATTCAATTTTTTTTCTCGTTCTTCAATATGAATGATTTGAAAAACTTGTAAATTTATACATAAAATTCACAAACATAAATATTACATTTTATTTAAATTATACAACTCATATAAAAATCTTTTATATCTTTCTTTTTATATCAAAATTGCTTCTTGCCTTTTTAGAAACTGCAGGCTCTAAATTTTCCGTGTAATGACAAAAATAGTTTTTGCATTCACTTCCGGTGTGCAGAATCAAGATCAGTATTTATATCTTAACTCAATATGAACTTCAGGATGCATATTTTCTTTATAAAAATTTTCCTAAGAAACAATGAAATATTTCTTCTAGAGATATAATATGTTCCAAAATGACTATAATAAAACTTCAAGTTTTATCATAATTCATATATTGTTATTATATATTTTAAATTGAAGTAACTTTTCTAAAAAGTGCCCCTTTTTTCACATATGAGAGTCATTTTACTATTTTTCTTCAAGAAAATAATATTTATTATAAATGTAATGATCTCTTCCAATAATAAGTTTCTTCAAGCGATTACATGTAGCACAAAGTTGGAATATAAGGCTTTTTTCCTTTTTATTGAAATTTTTCCTTTCATTGATTTTCCAAGTCCTTTTCTTTTACAGGTCACTTGCTATATGCAAATATTAAATGCAAGTATATGCTTTTATGCTTTATTTCATGTTTCTTTTGAATATGAACTTCGGGTTCCTTGTTTGCATATGAACTTCAGGTTCCTTGTTTGCATATGAACTTCAGGTTCCTTGTTTGCATATGAACTTCAAGTTCCTTATTTGAAACAATTTGTATATAGACTTTAGATCATATGAGCTTCAGGTCATTTGCATGTGAACTTCAGGTTTAACGACTCTTGCTTTGTGTTTGGAAGTATGACCGTCTTCTGTTGGTCATAATGCTCCTTTAGGGAGTTCCATAAGTAGAGAGATTTTTTTTAGTTAAATATTCTGATTTTAGATCATCGTGGATATGGCCTCTTAAAAATATCATGGTCTTTTCTTTGTTCTGCTGGGACATATTATTACCATTTTTAATGGTACTCTCTAAGCATTTAGATTGTAAATGGATTTCAGTGTTTGACATTTTTGTGAACTACACAAAAATAATAATTACAGATGCTTAATTAAACAAAATTCACATAGCAGTATACATGTTCTATAATTATCAAAACGAATTAATAAATTAACGAACAGACAAAACGATGAAACTTTAGTACTGTTATATTATAAAAAAAATATGCAGATCTCGTAAAATAGAACATGACCGTATACATGGATGTAATAAATTGAATATATTACGGCATAGAATCATTAAAAAAAAATCCAAATCTGCAAGTCTTTCTTTATACATTTATAATGAAGTTCTTACAATAATGAAACATTACAAATCGTCAAGGAGCCAAACATCATGTTACATAACAACAATAATGGCCACATTAATACATATGTTGACTAATAAGCAGCTTGTTATTTATGTATATGCATACCTATTAGCAATGGCTTCTCTGTTTTTGAAGAGATAAAATAGCAAATGAAGATGATTTATGTATGGCATATGGGGTAAAAGATCCATATATAATATTATAAAAAGAAAATGAATTGATCTTCCTAAAAAAATATTTGGTATACCACAATACCAGATCAAATATGAATAGGTGGATATCTAAAAACCACTAAGTTAAAAATTAATTAGATCTAAAAAGTTTAGATCCACTAAAATAGAATCTAAATCTACAAAAACTGAAAAAGAAAAGTGATCTAGAAGTATGGATCACATCTAAGCAGAAGATACAACAAGTTCATATATGTAGATCTATATGATTTCAAAACATTAAAAAAAATAACTTACACGATAGATCCATAAATATAGATCTAGAATATTTCAAACAATAGCTCTAATAGAGCTTCGTGCAGATAACGTGTTATAAAATGAACACAAAACAGAAGAAATAAGGGAGAGAGGACATTTCTATTCATTCAGATGTATATTCTTTCTATTACATTGGCTTCTTTATATATAGGCTTTTGAAGCTGATCTTTAGTTTATTGCCATGATGTGGGACTAAACATAGAACAAATAAAAGCATATTCACAACATTCATATATATATATATATTACAATAATATAAATATACTAATCGATATACAATATTTTTAAACTAGATTTAATGTACAATAATTTAAATGGGTTTGAAGCCTAAAAGAAGGGCTGATTAGTTTGGCCATAATGGAGTACGAAAGGGACGGGTATCTAAGGTTAGATGAAGTTTACCTGCAAACTCTCCGCTACTTAGGTAGCGTTTGATTTCTTAACTGGGCAGTTAATGTTCGCGTCTGCATCCGACGCGTTCGACGCGTCCACGATGGGTCCCACACTTTTGCCCCTTCAAGCTTAACGGCTGGAACTTTAGCTTTCGCGTCGGATGCGTCAGACGCGTCCGACGCACGTCCGACGCGGCAGATACTTTTGGCTCCTTCACTTTTCCCTCTCCCTATATATATTCTACTCATATCACCACAACATCATCACAATATTTGTTCATTTTTCTCTACTTCTTCAACCAAATATGGCAGATAGTGACCAATCTGATCTTGAAGATTTGCAAGATGCGCTTGATATTCAAGAAATTATGGCTATTCAAACACGAGAACGGAGCATAATACACAATTCCGCAAGTACCGGCCTTGCTTGGGTTCATGAAATACTAGCAGGACATGCAGATCGTTGTCATAGAAATTTTCGAATGAAGCGATTATGTTTCAGATCATTGTGTGAACGGTTAGAAAATTACGGATTGGAGGCCTCAATGCACATAACAGTCAAAGAAATTGTGGTTGTATTCCTATATACTATTGCATTGGCCCTCCCTACAAGGCAGGTTGCTGAGCGGTTTCAACGATCAAATGGTACGATTAATGTTATTTTTCATAAAGTTTTGGATTCAGTTCTCTTATTGGCAGTCGATATTATTAGACCGACCGATTTCCATTTTAACCGAATCCCAGAACAAATTCGTTCTTCACCCCGATATTTTCCTTTCTTTAAAAACTATATTGGGGCTATTGATGGGACACATGTGATGGCTCACGTGGGTCAAGAAGATATGCAACGTTTTGTAGGGCGGAAAGTACACAAAATATTATGGTTGTTTGTGCGTTTGATTTAACTTTTACGTTTGTAAGAGCGGGATGGGAAGGAACTGCGCACGACGCCAAAGTATTTCGGGAAACTATAAATAATCTGGATCTTAATTTCCCTCATCCTCCAGCTGGACAGTATTATTTAGTAGATTCAGGATATCCACTAATGGTAAGATATATAACTCCTTACCGATCTGTGAGGTATCACATACCAAACTTTAATGACACACGGAATGAACCGAAGTCAGAAAATGAAATTTTCAACTACTATCACTCTAGTTTGCGTATGGCTATTGAAAGAACATTTGGTATTTGGAAGAAAAAATTTGCCATCTTACGTAACATGCAGACGTATCCCTATCATGTTCAAGTACAAATTGTTACTGGAACAATGGCTATTCACAACTACATCAGAAAATACAACGTTGGCGATCCAGATTTTATGTCGTATGATGACGACCCTGATTTAGTGCCAGACGAATACCTCGACGAATATTACTGTATGTCAAATCGCGGAAATAGAGATCGAGAACCCGTTCAAAGAACCGGAACAACATCTACCATGGCGATAGTACGAGACAATATATGAAACGAACTAGTTGCTGCGGGAATGCATTAAGAAGTTTCGTTGTATTATGTATTTTATATTCTGCATTTTAAATTCTGCAATTTGTATTCCGCAATTATGTATTTTTATTTCTGCAATTTGAATTCTGCAATTTGTATTCTGCAATTTGTATTCCACAATTTTAAATTCTGCAATTTGTATTCTGCAATTTGAATTCTGCAATTTGTATTATGTGTTCTACAATTTGAATTCTGCAATTTGTATTCCACAATTTTAAATTCTGCAATTTGAATTCTGCAATATGTATTCTGTGTTCTATTATTCTGGTCCTCAATAAACACACACAAACAATTAAAAAATAATATATACAAAAACAATAAAATAATAACTCTGCCCCTTCCAAAATGCCTCTTCCGTAAAAAACACATTCCCCGTTCCCAACAATTCCCCTTCCAATGCCCCTTCCAAATGCCCATTTCAAATGCCCATTCCCGTTCAAAATCAAACGGACCCTTAATCGTCTCAACTTATGCCTTTGTGGATTTTTGAAGCCTCCTTATACTCAATCTCTCACTGAATTCTTAAAGAATTCCATCCCTTTATTTCAAAAGCCAAACCAAAGTAAATCTGATCATATTCGATAGTTGGCACCGTCGATTATGTAATAGCACTTTACTGGACTGAAAGATAGACTATATCTAATCGTTTCATAATTTACGTGAAGGCATTAGGTATAAGGTAAACTTCTAAAGTATTTATAAATAATAGTATGGACTGAAAGAAGTTAGATTCCATAAGTGAACCATCGCTAATTTCCTTTTGATGAATGAGAATCTATGACATTATAGCCTGCTTCACCATATAGGCTTCTTGCTGCTAAATCTATGGAACTAAGTGGCTCTAAACAACCAACAATGGCTTGTTCAGTTACTAAACAAGCCACGGAGCAACTAGGTGTGGCTTGTTCACTCACCCGTGGCTGGTCTGTGGCTAGTTTTGAGCTCCTCCGTGGCTGGTTCACCCAACAGAGACTGGTTCTTATAACGGCAAACTGTTTGCCGTTATAAGATTATAACGGCAAACACTTTGCCGTTATAAGATCAAACAGTTTGCCGTTGTAGTTACTAGCCGTTGCAACACCAACGGCTAGTTCACTTCCTCCCTATAAACCACCCTACCTCCTTCTTCTTCCTCCTCCACACAACCACTCCACCTTCCCAACTTCTTCATCAACAAAATGTCTTCGTCTGCACCCAAGCGAAGCGGGAAAAAAACCATAAACAAGAAACTCATGTCCCAACCGCACTCATCATCGTATGCCATGCAACGGTCAATCCAACAACAGCAACCGTTGCAGCCATCTCACGAATATGGCTACTCGCCGTATTCAAATTATCCATACCGTCCACCGTACCAACCGCTCGGTCCTCCTAATTTTCCTCCCATCCAATCGTCCATCCCGCCACAGTTTTACCAACGACCGCCCGGGGTAGGCGTGTACGACGATCATTCGTCGTATATGTCAATGATGATGCAGACCGAGCAAAGTCAACAACCTCACCTAACTCCGCAACAGACCGAGGTTCGTGACCGCGAAGCGATGCAAAATCTGCAAAGACAGTTTTCGTATGGGTATGTCTCTCCTACTACCGAAGAAAATGTTGGGACTTCTACGGAGGAGGGGGAGGAAGATGCAAATGAGGAAGTAAATGTTACAAATTCTGAAGAATTGAATGAAGAATACGTTGCACCTATCAGTCCCGAATATAACCAAAAGAAGAAGAAGAAGGTGAAGTCTTTAAGGAGCATTTTCAGTAAACGACACCAAACCGAAGTTGAATCGGAGCCGAATCACAGAATAGAAGATACTGAGGATGATAATGCTGAAGGGGAAGATATACCAGCGGATGGAAGAAGAAAACAATGTAAGTTTACTTTCGAGCAGTACGTTTCACTTGCTAAATCGTGCATACGCATTTCACAAGACAGCATTGTTGGAAATAATATGAAAGGTGAGAAATTTTGGGAAAGAGTAGCAGAGTTCTACAATTCGTTGGAAGCGAGGAATAGAACATGGGCATCACTTAGAGGCGGTTATAGAGTTATGAATGCCGCATGTCAGAACTATCTTGCAATACTGACAGCCTTGGAGAACAGACAGCAAAGTGGTGCTGCACCTTATGACGTTGTAAGTACCGTAGATTACTTTGAAAAATAACTTACTATACTATGATTGATTAGTTAGAAATGACATACGCTCATACAATATCCACTTTGTGTTACAGATTGAAAAGTCACGAAAGGACTACCAGCAAAAGTATGGTCATCCATTTAAATTTCAAGACTGTTATGAGCTTCTATCTAGGTTGCCGAAGTGGAAGAACCCCAGCAACTTCATGTTTGAGCAGTAGAACAAAGATAGAAGGATGAACTACTCTGATTCTAGTCCAGGAAGTGGCCCGAGTTCGCAAGAAAGAAACCCTTTATTTGGAAGTAGTGATGGACGACCTGTCGGCAGATCCAAGGCAATTCAGCTGGAGCAACGAGGTGCAGAGTTTGCTAGATTTATGGAAACAATGGAGAGTTCATCTAAGGCAACAAAAGAGCATAGAGCTCGATTTTCGGTGGAAAGAAACCGTAGCGACGAAGATTTCCAAAAGGCAGTTAGGGATGATCGAGAGCTCCGCAGACAAGAACATGCGGAGAAACAAGCCATGGAAGAAAAGAAGCTGGAGGAGCAGAAAGCTTTGGCGCGAGAGAATAATTATGTTAAAATGATTACATGTGATTTTAGTAAGCTTACCCCTCTACAGCAAGAACTAGTAGCCGAGCAGATTGGAGAGTACAGAAAAAACAAAGGAAGCAGAAGCGGAAGCGTTAGTGGCTCGTATATGGACTAGCTATGTATGTTGGGTTAAGTTGTAATATGATTGTGAACTGTTTGTAGTATTTATGTACTGGTGGGTGTTTATGTACTAGCTATATATGTTGGGGTGAGTTGTAATATGATTGTGACCTGTTTCTAGCATTAATGTAGTAGTTTTTGTTTATGTACGAGCTGTATATGTTGGGTTGAGTTGAAATAATGATACAATCTACAATATGATTGGAAACCAGATTTATTGACTCAAGTACGCACTGATAGATAGTTCAAATGATACATAGTACACGACTACACACTGATACATAGTTCTAGTACCAACTACTGATTCCGACTATTCCTTCCTTTATGCACCCACAAATGTTCCACCAACTGGTCACGCAATTGGAAGTGTGCAGCTTGATCTTCAATGTGTTGAACCATATCAACATATTCTTCCATTGAGTTTACATCTTTATGGGGTTTTGCATTTGAGCCCGTAAACATGTCAGGATAATTAGACTTTTGATTCTTATATCCGCCTCTTTCAGACTCCACAATCATGTTATGTATTATTATACAAGCATACATGATTTCTGAAAGCACCCTTGCATCATGAAAACGAGCAGGATTTCGTAAAATATGAAATCGGGCTTGTAAAACACCAAATGTACGTTCGATATCCTTTCTGTAGCTAGCTACTTTTTCAGTGAAATACCTTTCTTTATCATTTGATGGAACTCTGTACCCTGGCATCAAAGTTCTCCACTTTGGGTATATTCCATCGACTAGGTAGTACCCAGTTTTGTGTTCGATATTACCAAGTTTATATGAAACATCTGTTGACAGTCCGTTAGCAAGTTCTGTGAAAAGATATGATTGTTTTAAAACATTTATATCATTCAATGAACCTGGGACTCCAAAAAAAGCATGCCAAACCCATAAATCGTCAGTTGCTACTGCTTCAAGGATCATTGATGGCACTTTCTTATGTCCGGTGAACATTCCTTTCCATCCCGTTGGGCAGTTTTTCCAAGCCCAATGCATGCAATCTAAACTTCCAATCATACCTGGAAATCCTCTGGCTTCTGTCCTGCGTAGTATCCTGGTTATATCGTTAGGTCCAGGCGTCCGTAGATACTCCTTCCCAAACTCTGCAACAACTGTTTTACAGAATACTTTCAGACACTCTATTGCTGTTGATGCTGCGATTCTGAAATATTCATCCATTTGATCGCCAGATGTTCCATAGCTTAACATCCTCAACGCCGAGGTGATTTTGATGTGTGGTGAATGGCCGATTTCTTGTGCTCCGTTCAGTCTATAAGTGAAATATGGATTTGACTGGTGAAGTTTAAGATATATTTTTGAGAAAATAGCCGGACTCATACGGTAACGACGGCGGAACAAAGTTATATCAAAGGAGTTTGCCGTTATAAAAATATAACGGCAAATTGTTTGCCGTTATAAAAATATAACGGCAAACTGTTTGCCGTTTTATTTTATAGCCGTTGCGCCCCAACGGCTACTTAAACGGTCGCAATCCCTCCCATTATATATCAACCTACCTCCTCCTTCTTCCACACTAACACACTACCTTTTCAACTTCAAGTTGTACAACCCAAAAAATGTCTTCTTCTGCACCCAAGCGAAGCGGAAAAAAAGGTGTAAGCAAGAAACCCCTATCCCAACAGTACTCATCGTCATATCCCTTGCAACGTCCAGTCCAACCCCAACAGTATTCAAATGACGATGCTCATTCCGTTTATCAAAGAGCTGGAAAAGAAATTGTACTCGAAGGGAAGGTTTCCGAGCCACTAGGGACAATTGGATCCAACCCTGTTTGCTATTGTGGACAAGTGTCGGTCGTTGTTGTTGACGAGACCGAAACAAATACCGGTCGTCGATTTTTCGGTTGTGAAGCCTTCAACGACCACATGAATTATCCTGATGCCATTGATTGTTGTTGCTTTAAGGAGTGGATTGACCCTCCCATTTGCGAACGTGGACGTCAGTATGCACTCAAAGCACAAGAAGAAATAAGACGCTTGAGCAAGATTAATGCCGGTAAGACAAGAGATGGTCCTTTCCCTAAACCATGGTAGGTGTACGTGTTTGAATTTGATGCTGGTGTGCTCAGTTGTTGTAGTTTGTATGATTATGGTTTGGCATTTCCTTCTGTTCTACTAGTTGTCGTTGTTCCAGTTGTTTTAATTGCTCAATAGTTGTACTAGTTGTTGAAGTTTGTATGATTATGGTTTGTCAATAGTTCTACTAGTTGTCGTGATATTATAGTTGTTTTCATTCTGTCGCAAGCAGAAATAAGGCACCTGGGAACGACCCATTTTTCGTAACCATTTCGTGAATTGAAATGTTTAAAGCACTGGTGGACGACCCTTTTTTTGGTGTTGGTAGTCTCTTCCGAATTAAATGACAACAGTATAAGAAATTAATAGTAACTGCCCACATTTGTTGTGATGTGACCGGACACTGTTGGGAATCTAACGTAATATCACGAGATTAATAATACATGCCAACATTTCATGTGATGGCACCATTTTTCGTTCTGCAATGATGTGACTGGACAATGTAGAGAATCTAACATAATATCACGAGGTTAATAGTACATGCCAACATTTCATGTGATGGCACCATTTTTCGTGCTGCAATGATGTGACCGGACACTGTAGGGATCTAACGTAATATCATGAGATTAATAGTAAATGCCAACATTTCATGTGATGGCACCATTTTTCGTGCTGCAATGATGTGACCGGACATTGTACAGAATCAACCATAATAACACGAGAACCCTGTAAACCGTATTCAAGTATGTTGAATTGTAACTGTTGGTCGTACATTGCCCTTATAAGTACTCCATATCTGATAATCCATCTCATACCTTCTACAGCTTCAAGCAGCACCGTTGTAGAGTAAAGGGAGAAAATTTATTTTCTTGTTTTCTTAAAGGTAACGTTTATTATCAACAAAATTCGTACTTCTAGTTACTCTACTAATTCAACTGATGCACAGGTTACATGGACAATTCAAAAATAAGTGATGAAGAAATGGGAAGGATTTTTGATGAGTACGAATGAAACTTAGTGAACGATAACGAAAAGGGTTTAGTTCATGATACACAAGTTGAAGAGGTGCCCATCGCGATTCAGCATCGAGCGGTTACAGCTCCGCGTCCTTCTCCAGTAAATCAACGACCTAGTAATAGTGCTTGTAATAATTCTCCTACTCCAGATTTTTCGTCTAAGGATTTGCTGGCCCTCGTAAAATCCTATATTGAGGTTGAAAAGAGAGATGAGTTGCTAATGCAAAGTGGAGGGGGTTTAACATATGAAGAAAGATGGGCAATGATCACGAGGCTATACAACAACCATCGTTCCCGGCCCACTACACGAACATCGGTTGAAATCCAAATGGCTAATCATCATTTTGCAGACGCTTGTGATCGGTACACAAAGATTATCGAAACTGTTGAAGACGAGAACATATTTAAAACAAATCAAGCAACATATGATTCTCGTTACCTTTTCGAGTATGGTGAGGAGTTCGTTGGTTACGAAGCGTATAAACTACGCTACAGTTGGTTGACCCGCTATGGAACTGAGTAGGCTTATGGTATTGTGATTTTATTGTTGTTTTACTGTCTATTTACTTTGCTGTTTGTGTGTAGAATATGGAGTTATCTGTAAACCTTGTTATGTTGGCGTGCTGTTTAAGAATTTTGCATTTCTACACGAGAAGAGGGAAACCTTGTTCAACATCAAATTCAAACGTTATTACATTCCAAACAAACACTTACAGGAACTAGAACAATAGAAGATACCGGCTCTACACAAAAACATTCTCTACACATAAATACAGTCTCTACACATAACCAAATGTAGTCTCTACACAGAAACATAATCAAAATGTACACAAAATACATCGAAAGCACATAATAGTGGTAGTCAACAAATACAGAACGCATACTCAAACAATAGGAACATACAACTGACAACTGCGAAAACGTAAAACATCGAAAGTACATAATCATGGTAGTGAACAAATACAGAACGACTACTCAAACAACAAGAACAGACAACTATCAACTAGGAATACGTAGAACAACAAAAGTACATAACAGTGGTAATACAACAAAAGTACATAATACTGGTACTCAAAAAATGCAGAACGTCTACTCCAACAGTAGGACCATACACCTAACAACTGCGAAAGTACATAAAAGTGATAGTAACTCAGTCGTCCGAGTCATCTGAATGTGTACGTGGACGTGTGCGGCGCCGATGACGTCTCTCATCATCACCAACATCTGGAGGCTGACTGGACCCAGCACTAGACCTATGGTGGTAATACATCTGCAAGTCCTGAAGTCTCTTGCGCTCTGCCTCAAGCTGGGCCTCTAAATGCGCCTGCTGCTGTCGTGCCTCCTCTGCAACACGACGTAGCTCACCATCATAGTAATCTAGGCTATGCCTATGCTCTATATAGCCCGTATGCCTAATCCCCATCTGCATATCATACAGATCATGATATGATATCTGTGTAGGATCCGGGTAATCGTGATGGGCCAGAGGATGAAACACGTCAACGTAACGATCCGGTCCAATGGTGGGCACTGCCATGGTCCATCCAAAATGACTGGCGGCCGCCACATGATCAACTGCATGAAAACTCTGACTGGGCTTGGTAACATCCTCGACAACAGGTGGACGTATGTCGTGTCATATAGCAGATGGCCCTACTAAATCAATCGATGCTGCATGCGTAATCGTATCTGAGGACCCGGTGAAAAATCTACGCCAGAAGGTACGGTAACACTCCCCGATAATAACAAAGCTCTCAGCCGTCCACCAGCCTGCTGTCCTCGCTATATCTAGCTGCTCCGTCGGGTAAATCATACACCGATAAGTATGTGGGTGTGGATCATCCGGAATAGCATCGAAGTCATACAACTGTCTCCAGCACCTCTCACCAAGATACCAATAAGCACCTAGTGCCACGGGAGAAGATATAAGTGGAAATCTCCGTCCGGCAAGCATCCTAGCAATCTGTATGATCTCAAGATCGATGGATGTACTCTGCTCAAATGGATGCCATAGAATCTGATCCCTATACATCCTCAACTCGATCTGGTTATGGGCAACGGGAAACACATGGCGTGACTCATTATCTCTGGGCCCCCGGTTGTCCGCAGTCCAAAAGCATATACGGGGGAAAAAGGTCGATGGGTCTGCAATACGGGTGATAAAATGAAAGTTCCTAGAGTACTCAAACTACCAATACTGTAACAACTCCCAGAATCCAAAAAAAGAAACCTGAGAATCAGTGATGGTGCACTGCATGTCGAGACATCTGTATAGGTATGTAAGGATAGGTGTGCCCCAATCATATAAAATCGCCCCATCGGCATTTATCTCAGCCGCGACCGCAAAAAACCCCATAGGAACGCTACTGCTCGAAGAACTAAAGAAAAGGTTACCCATAAGGTATAACACAAATAATCGAGCAAGCTCCAAGTCGTCATCAACAGAGTAGTGCTCGAGTATCCTGTCCATAGCCGCACGGATCGCGCTCACTCTAATAGCGCCTTCTGCCTGATACGACGTAGCAGAAACATCCAAATGAGGCAGTAGATCATGAACAAGTGCACGATCACGCCATCGACCATCGTCATAAGGCAGTTGGGGATAAGCACTTACTCCAATGCTAATACCAGTAAGCATGGAGAAATCAAGCGGTGTAAGCCCTAACTCACCACAAGGAAAGTGAAATGTGTGGGTGGTTTTGTACCACCGTAGAGCAATGGCCGCACACAATTGGACATCAGCATTTATAACATGGTTTATTCCTAAAATAGCAAATCGCACAATAAGATAAAATATGACTACTAAATTATCCACTTATTTCATTAAAAGTTCTATAATATTACCTAGAAAAAATTGAAATCCAAGAGCATGTAACAGTCCTGCGACCCCCTCCTTACCCGCCAAGTGTGCATGATAATATCTAAGTGTGGTCGCTAACGAACCATGTGGACGTATATTCCGCGACTGTTAACGGTTCAACAAAATGTTATACCATCTACTCAATATCTAACACTCAAAGAATACTATGTAAATAATACTAAAAATACTTACAGCCAAACTCGACTGCGTGCTAACGTGTACTTCGTCATCTGGAAGAATGCGAAAGTTGGATAGCGCAGGAAGCTTCGCGGCGCTGAGGTTCATATCCACATAGCCATCGAGTTGGCCCTCTCTAGCGGCAACTGATCCAACACCCCTACGTGCCCTGCCTGCTCGTCCGCCTCTACGCCCGCCACGTCCCCGATGACTGCCTCCCTGTTGCACCTCTGCTTCTTTGTTCTCCATGTTTTCGGCGGCTACAAGTAAGTCTTCTATTCCGAGCACTGGCTGTTGGTCACTACCACCTTCACCACTCCCGCCGGCGCCACGATCGTCGCCGTGCATGAATTTTTTGGCGAATTTTTTTAGTAATCTAGTCATATTTTCGAACTAATATCTCACACAAGCTAGTTAATTTGGTTAAAAACTGACGGATTGGTGAATTGGTGGAGAAAATTGGGTGAAAAATGGGGGAGGAATATGGGTTTTCGGGTTTGAAGAAGGAGAAAGGGAAATGGAGCAGAGGAGGGGAGGCGGCGAGGGTTTTTGGGGGGTAATATTATAACGGCAAACACTTTGCCGTTATAATGTTATAACGGCAAACACTTTGCCGTTATAATGTTATAACGGCAAAGTGTTTGCCGTTATAATATTACAACGGCAAAGACTTTTCCGTTGTAATATTATAACGGCAATATCTTTGCCGTTGTATCCCCACTCCTCAACCACCCTGTGGCTGGTTCTCCCCTTCTGGGTGCTCGGCTCGTTGGACCAGTTTCAGAACATGAGAGAGAATAACTGAACAGAACGGATGGTTGGTTATGGTCTAAGGCTCGTACTTGTTCTTCTACCCTCACTCGTACCTTCAACAAGAATCCTCAAGGGGATGTTGAAGGCCTATATGGTGAGGAACAAACTGAGAGGCCTCTGAAAGAGAAGCCAAAGAGCCTGCTAAAGGTGAAGCAGTCAATGTAAGGATAAAGGGAAGAGAGCCTATGGTTAAGGTGAAGGAGAGGGCGTTGGAAGCAGGGATAGCGCCCATCATACCATTGCAGAAGGGGATGAATCATTTAGTGAATCGTCTGTCATGGACGATACTCTTCCTAGCCCACCCCCTCCACAGCATATATTACTTCTACTATACTTGAAAGAACTGAAGGGAAGACTAGTATATCTTCTGTTGTGTCCATTTTTCATGGCCACTCGCTTGGCAACGTCTTCACTGGAATAGGAGGCTTAAGAAAAATTAACTTCAGTGTTAGAAACATCCTAAGTGAGTGTGGCTATGACTTATCTTTCTCCCTTGAGTAGTCTTTTTTGAAGGTAGTATCCTTTACAGTACGATATATAGATTACTAAAAAGGGTCAACTGTACCACATACATTGTTAAGATCATGAAAAAGCACTTCTGCATTGTTCTTCTTCCCAAAATTCCAATTCAAATGTAATCAATCTTCTTTCTTATTTCAGTTTATATAGGTCATAGACTCTATAGTCAACTTAAATTTGCCATGCCAACTCCTATAGAGATCAGACTCCAAATCTCAGTCACCACCACTGGTGTGAAACTGAGATGGAAAGACGGAGGAGGACAGGTAGAGAGGCTAACAAAGATCGTTATGGTGAAAGAAGGCACTCCATTTTCAAAAACTGGATTTCTTCCCAACCACCAATTCCCAGTTCACAACCTATAGATTATGTTTCTCTTTTAAAATCTAAAGAAGTTTTTATTCCAAAGTTCACCGTTCTAGCTACTTTACCACTTCTGTCAGTTGCATTCCTGAACCTTTTCTTCTCGATGTTAGATTCGGCTGTGTTATTTCCAACATGCCTAAAGAAATGGCTGACGGATACATAAGAGAGATACAACAATATATTCATGAAGGGTATGAGTGTAGGTGTGTGTGGAAGGCTATCTCCACTGTGAACCGAATAATTACATGCAAATTCAATCATATTAAATAGAGAATGCTAAACAAAACAGTATGACAAAGGGGAGAGATGTAGAAATCACCGATATGAAAAGAGAATCCACTTGCCAGTCTGAAGCCAAAACCGATAAGATGATAATAGATGTCTCAATCCTATACCATCTCTCTTTTCAATGTTTAAAAACATTTTTAAGCATGCCCATGAAGAAAAATTCAAGCTAAAGGGGCATATTCATGAGAAGAATCAGGCTCTTAAAAAAGATAATATTATCCAAACCCCAGGACCTGGCCACTGCTAAGCAAGTTATTATGTGATGACCACGCCATTTTTGCTGTAGAAAATAACATAAAAGAGCTACAAATGTGCCCGGATAATATAGGATGACCATAAAAGAAGAATAAAAAGCAAAGTAACCCATAATATATCCCATAGCGCATGGATATAGTATAATATACAATATATATAATATAATAGTAGTGATCCATAACAAAATGAAAAACCGTCTCCAATAAAAATACCAAGTTATACAAAATAACAAATAGTAGAAATACTTACAAATAAAAAGTAATATGCTACAATTCCTTTAAGATCATTTCTTTCTAGAAGATATGTCACTAACATGTCATTTGTACTAATCATTTTGAGAGTATCCAAGATACTAAAAAGCAAAAACATAATTCGTTGGGTCAGATAACAATCGGGCGTAAGCAGTAAATGGCGATCAAAAGCTATAATGAAGAATATAAATTAGGCGGAGGCATAAACATTATAGACAATTGCTTACCTAGGAGAAAGCAACAATAGCAATCATAGCGACCACAACATCCATCAAGCAAATCTAGCCATCACCTTTTAAAACCTTGAATATATGACAACTTGTATGACCATCATCACTTTGTCAAGGACTGGTAGAAATCCCAGTTCTTATCGTACTCTTATACTGTTAGACAGCCCAATATCAGTCTTTAGTGTCTTAAATCTAGCACTAGATCTCTAGTCGAGCAGGTCCAGCGTACGTGACTATTGCTACCACTCAATGAGTGTCCTTATTCATAGTACCCTTGCTTTGAGCACTCAAGAATACTCAACTCTTTAAATCTTTAAATACTCCTTTATACAATCCATTATCCGTAGGCACGTTCCATACCGAGCTACCATTTTCGCTCCTACTCAGAATAGGAGTCGTTCTTAGGAGTCGTTGAGCGAAGAACCACAACTTAATCATGTTGTAATTTCCTCATCATACAAGATAACAAAGAACCACAATCTATAACATGATCCTCCGCAACTCCAGAATTTACCCTATGATTCACACACTCCTAGGATTGTGATGAATTCTTCTGTACCCAACTCCGGTGTTCCCATGTACCGGATCAATCTTATCCATTGATTTGCACAAAATCTAATGGTTTTAAGTGGATTGTAGGACCTGTTCATTAGATTATTAATAATATGTGTGGTTGATTATGGTGGTGGTATGTCGGGCACACGGGAACACCGGAGTTGGGTACAGAAGAATTGATCCCCCTAGGATTCATTGATTAGACTTAGTGCTAATCCAATCTCTATAATCGGTACTAACTCTAATAATTAGGCAAATTCTTTTTCACTTTCTTTTACCCTTTGGTGTATCCGTCCCAAATGCCAATGACCCAACTCCTCCTCTATAGTCTTCCTGTCTTGTTTCATATACATAAAGGTTCTATTCATTAAAGATGATCCATCCATCCTTCAACACTTGGCTTATCCTTCAATCCAATGGTCCAACACATCTCCTAAAAGCATGCCCTTGCCATATATATGAGTCATCACCTCATTAGAGTCGTTGGTAAGACTGTATCAATCCAACTAATATAAGTCAATGCCGACTAATGTGCTTAACTCCAATTTTGGTGCAACTCACGTGGTTGCCTTTGGTATTTCTCCTATGTCTATCCTCTAAATTAAGTGCAATTTTGATGAACTTTGCTCTCGAAATGCTTCGTTCTCTGATCTAAGTTCTAAAACATGCACAATAGTGGCAAACTGATTAAGCATAACATCCAATTCAAACACAGCAATGATTCAATCTGTACAATCTAGTCATCCAAGTCAAACAATCAAATCATTTAATTTTATCAGTAATTAAAATCTAAGCAAAGATTTACATTAACACATAGAACTGCTTGCACATAAGATACCAGATTCAGCCAATTCATAGACTACATGCAGAAGTAGGTTAGGCTGAGGTTTAGATTTGAATTTATGGTTAGGTCCTCTTAAAATAGATTTTGAAATACAATTCTAACACAAAATCACATGATTCTAGCATACAATCCATCACAGACTAGTGAGAGATCATGAGTACTCACCAAATTATCCAAGGCATTGAGATCTAAATGGAATCCAAACTAGAAAGCAAGCAATAAGATGAGAATGCAATCAAAGTAATGAGATCTAGCTTCCATACAGAATCCTACTTTTTATTTTCAAATAGAGATGATTTGAGATGAAATATAATGAGAATTAATGCATTAGGTAGATAATTAGAGGAGATCAAGATTTTGGAGCTGATATGAAATGAGATGGAAAACCTTCACAAATACAATATCTCTAATAGTGAATCCCATGTCTCTTCTTATCTTATCTACATAATTCTTTAGTTAATCTTGAGTATCATTCTTTGTTCTTGAATGATCTCTATATTTTGTGATGTCTATCGAATCATCTCTGTACAATTATCATATTCCCACTTGCTTCCAATCAAAAAATGACGCATTACAAGGTTGCGTATACAATGCTTTATATGGTGTGCTACAAACCCTTGAATGGAATGGTAACTATTATTATATACAAACTTAACCAAATGCAAATGGTCATCCCAAAATCCTCTAAAAACTATGACACAAGCTTGAAGTAGATCGTCTAATGCCTATATTTTTGTTGGCGATAAGTTGTGCTCATATGCAACTTGGTTCTAAATATCTCATGTAAGCTTCTGTAAAATCCACTAGGAAATAGTGAGTCTTTGTCACTTGGAATACACTTTGGTACATCATGGAATTTAATCCGCTTTACATGCAGTTCGACCATTTGGATGTTGTTCTGGTTGACTAGACATGCATGAATTTTTCCCTCTTGGTCAGTCGATGCACAACTACCCATATACTATTGGCAATCGATCTACAAAATCCATAAACGTTGCTCCCACTTCCATTCTAAAACACAATCATTATAGAAGTTCACCCATAATCATTATAGTAAGATAGATCCAATAAAGAAATCATAGTCATTTAACTCAATATCAATTTCTTTTTCAATTTATATTATTCGTTGAATATCAATGAAAACGCTTTTTAAATTCTTAGGGATAGTAAGGATTCCCTCCTCAAAATGTGACTGTGACAACCCGCCTTTTCTGAATAATCCAAGTTGACAATATAACCACACATGTCCAACTCGAGCGATTCAAATCTGACAGATAATCAATTTAGGGTGTATAATAGAATCAGATCATAGAATCACATATATAGAATAACACAGAATCTCGCAACGGAAATGAAATAATATACATAAGCAGTTCATGAAGCTACTTAAACTGTTACAATTTAATTATACAATATAGCGACTCATAAAGTTCGCAAATACCAGCCAAACGGAAATAGGAACTAATACTGGATAGGATGGAGTCTTCGACTAGGTCTTCGGCTCCAGATAAAGTGCTCCTCGAGAACACTGCAATACTCAGTCTGCCCCGAGCGAAATGAGAAAAACACAAAACACTCGAGTCAGGTCTAAACATTCTAATGTGATTAGATCTAAACTCAAATGCAAATAACTCAAGAGATGTTACGGTATTTTCCATCTCTTAAGGATCCGTTAAACTATCTATATATAGTATAATACGCTATTATATGTAATGTCTATCAGTAATATAAAATATTAAAAATAGCGTTAAGGCTTTACATTGATCCCCCTTAACACGTTTTTAAACAATGTGGTCTATGCAGGTCCTGTAACACAACCAGTTGAACGTCGGTAGCCAGTGAGTCCCCTATAGGCACATGTTAAATAGAAACTCGTAGTGGTCGCACATAAGGATAAAACATATGACAAGGCACGTGAGGCAATGCCCAAGGTAGGATACTACCAGTTTTCCTGATCCGGACTGATGGTAACCCCTAACGGCCCACCGCAACACAACACTTCCAAAATCAAGGGTGATCACCAAATAACAAAAATAGAATACACGAAAAAGTGTGTCTGCTAGAGGTAGCTAGCCTCAATGGCCCGGCACGGCTCCTGTTTTAGTCATTTCAAAATTTGACACAAGTGTCGGTCATCCATTATCGTTCACTTTCTTCAATCCAGTAACGTACACCAAAAACAATCACTTCATTCTGGATCATCACTTCACGAACATAGTTATCAAAGTGGTTCCAGTATCGACAGAGAATGTGTCCATAACTGGCTCCGGTCTCTTTGACAACTAACGTCATTCAATTTTTCATTGATTAATTTATCGAATAGATCAAACCACAATTGTATTTCAACTTCTTTATTTAAACTTGAACTATCAAATATTCCAATTTGAAATATTAACAACATTTTATCGTTTACAATTATACACTTAACTTTGTATCTAATTCCAAAGTTCCAAATCAATAAACTAAAGTTTTGTTTTTCTTTTATAAAATTTACCATTTCCAACTATTGAATACTTCACTTAAGTTCACTTTCGAATTTCACAATTTTACTTCATTTAACTAAATTGTTTTTTTTTTTGCTCAACTAAATTTGTATCCAAAATTTACAATTTTGAATTTTATTTCCTTAAATATTTAGGCTAACATTTTTTTTCAATAAGAGGTTTAACAATGGTTATTTCAATAAGTTTAAATAAAATTTAAATCACTTAATATTTCATTTATCAAATTTTCATGTACATAATTTAAACCAAAGTTTAATCTTTGAAATTTGAAACAATTCTATTTTTCTTCTCAAAATGTGAATTAAAAATTTGAAATACGTATAATGAAATGTAGAACCTGTGAAAATTTCGTAGAAAAATTTGAATGTCATCGGTCGCGCAATTTTCAGTGCAAGGCTGCGCATAACAGTTCAAATTTTAACGATTTAAAATATCTTCAAAACAAGTTCGGACAAAGTCGAAAAACATTCTATTCGTTGACAGTAATCCAACGGCGGAATTCGTTTCGCGAAAATCAGACGTTTGACCTCCGTTTCACATCCGCATTTTTACGCAAGGGGTCCGTAACGCGTTTTTGAACGGGGCATGCAGACACTGCAAATTATATGCCGTAGTGTCCGTCTCGTCGTGCTGATTACAGAAATATATTCATTTGTAAGTTTTGGTGTTCGGTTTGCGCTGAAACTGTAAAAATGCTTGCATGGTTCATTTTTAAAACAGAGCCATTTGAGTTCGATGTGTCCCTTTTACGATTTTACATATTTTTCTAAATATTTTGGGTCTGCAAAACATGTCTTTTTATTTTATTAACCTACTTAATTTTTCTTTTTTTCTCAATGTAGTGAAGGAACACACTCATTTTAAAACCATGCACATGCTACACATATAAATATGCACCCATACATTAATCAATACACACGCCACACATATGTCATACTTGTTGCACATGCATTTTTCCACCATTCCCCTTGCCTGCGTTTTGTTCTTCTTTCTTTCTTTCTTTTTTTTTTTTTTTTTTTTTTTTTTGTTAAAACACATTTAAACACACCCGTTAACATATGCACACTCTCTGCATACTGAACCATACATGCACATACAGTCCACCCGCACACATACAACACGCACTCACACACATATAATGCACAGAAAACTCACACATACATGCACATGCATCTCAAGCCTATGCATTTTCCTGTCATGTGTGAATCAAAAGATATGGGAACATGGGAAGAAAATGGAAAAATGAAAGTTTTTAGGTTTTTTTTTTTTTTTTTGTTGGACATAGGAGAAAACAATCAAAAGGAAGAAATGAAGAAGAAAAGGACTTGCTGTCCATTTCCAGTTAATCCCCCTTGTCAAAAAAATGTACCCAATGAATAATAACATGGCTTCCCCTTTTCATTTTTTTTTTTTTTTTTTTTTACTTTCCTACTTTTATTTTCTTATACTTCATATGTATACAATGCAACAAACAAGGGAAATGAAACATACATGATTCACAGCCATGTACATATATTTTTGTGGCATGCTTTGAATAAGGATCTCTCATTTCTTTTGATAATAAAAATACAAAGTGCCCATTTACGTTTCCCGGCATTTCATTTTACACAAGTCACTTTTTTTTTTATGGTAACACGCACAGAGTATATATGCATGTTATATATATATATATTATAGTTGCTTGAACCCTTAGGCTTGGTGCATGGGAATTATGCCATTTGTAGTTGCCGCGACATCTCATTACTGTGCCTGACATTTCTTGTTGTCAGGTGCATGTTTCTTTCTTGCATATGGAGAAAAATGGGAAGAATATCAGTTATAAAGGAAGATGGGAGGAAGAAATTTAAATGGGGAGGTTTTGTTTCATGCGCAGGTTTAGATTAGTTGGAGGAAAATGTTACAGAGAAGAACCAAAATGAATTTTTATCCTCCGTGAGTTTCAAAAAAAATAAAGAGAAGAGACCCTCTGTTTATATATTCACCCACACACCACATGCCACACATAAATCATCACACCCATATATTTAAGCACACACATCCATTCATACATTCACGCATGAACATACATATAAAATACACACACGCAAACACTATAGAAAAGTTTAGACGTGAGTAACAACTCACATTCGGGTTCCGAAAGCTAAACGACGAGTTAGAGGATGCTGTCGGAGCTTGGTGCGGGGTTGTCGGTGCTTGGGAGGGCGAAGCAAGAGAGTGTGGGCTGAGGCGAGAGGAATGGAGCGGCTTCAGCAAGCGTTTGGCATCTTCTTTTGTTTTGTTTTTTTTCTTTGTCTTTCTTTCCCTTTTTTTTATGTAGAACAAAGTTGCTGAGCAAGAAAAATTAAATGGAAAGAAGTCTAAGAAGAAATGGAGAGAGAGTGAAAAATGGAGAGGGGGGGATGAGTTTGGGAGTTGATATAAGAATAAAGGTGGTAGGTGGATTATGGTGTACAGGTAAAATGATGTAGTGATATCCCTCCACATAAAAAAATAATGTGCTTCATTTAATGCGGACACTTGATGTGCCTCGTTTAATGTTCCGGACACTTATTGGATTTGCCGACATATTTTTTATTTTTATGTTTTTTTTTTATCTGTAACTTTAGTAGGTCACACTTTATTTCAATCCCATTTCATGTTGCACTACTTTACAGGGTCACCTGTATGAAAATAACTGTCTACTCATTTGTCTGTATGAACACCAAAATATCAGTATAAATACACCGTTGGAATCAGGACGTCGAGACGAATACAACGACACACAGTTATCAGTGATTTGAGCATTTTATAAAAATTATATTTTTTTATCGCATTGATTTTAATTAATGGTCATTTAAATTTATTTAGTTTAAATTATCAGAATTTAACGGAACGAACTTATAAAGTTTTGATTACAAATTTGTTTTCAAATTCTTTGCATACAAATATTTATTTTTTTATTTTAAATTCAATAACTTTGAATATATTCATTCTAATAACTAAATTTAATCGTTTTATTTTATTTACTTGTTTTTTTTTTTTTGAAATTTATCATTAAATATATTTTTTTCCGACTTGAAAACTCAGGTCGTTACATTCTCCCCAACTCAAGTCTTTTCGTCCTCGAAAAGAATGGAACAAGGAAAAATAAAGAATAAGCAGGAACGTAAGAATGATTAAAGATGAATTTGGTACCTTATGCAAATAATTCAGGATTTTAGGCACGGATACTCTCCTCAGTTTCCCAAGTGCAATCTCGGTCATCTCTACTCCACTGAACTTTGACGAGATTAACTATCTTCTTTCTAAGCTGCTTCGTATCTTTATCGACTATACAAAGTGGTTTTCTTTCGATAGTAAGATTTGACTCAACATCCATATCTTCAAATAAAGCAGGCTGGACTATAGCTAGCGGGTCATGTACATATCTGCGAATATGTGAAACATTGAATACATTATGCACACCGGATAGTTTCTCAGGTAAATCAACTCTATAAGCCAAACCGCCAATCTTTTCTAAGATGGGAAAAGGACCAACAAATCTCGGAGCAAGCTTCCCTTTCTTTCCAAAACGAATCACGTTCTTCAAAGGTGAAATTTTCAGAAATACAAGATCACCAACAACAAATTCCAAATGTCTCCTCTTTCCATCAGCATGCTTCTTTTGCCTATCCTGAGCAATCTTCATCCTCCTTCTGATTTCTCCAACTTTTTCAGAAGCTTCCAAAATCATTTCGGGACCCAGAACAAGTCGATTTCCAGATTCAATTCAAAAAGATGGAGATTTACATGGTCGTCCATACAGAGCATCGAACGGTGCCATTTTAATGCTCGCCTGAATTTCAAAGATCAATTCAATATTTACATTTATTTAAACATGAATTTTAATTTGAAGTAAATTACCTGATAGCTATTATTATAGGTGAATTCAACGAGATGGAGATGATCTTCCCAAGATCCCCCAAAATCTAAAGCACAAGCACGAAGCAAATCCTCCAGAATCTGATTTACTCTTTCCGTCTGACCATCTGTTTGAGGATGATAGGCGGTGCTCAGGTTCAATTGAGTTCCCAAAGTTATCTGGAAAGCTTTCCAGAATTTGCTAGTAAAAATGGGATCTCTATCACATACTATGCTAGATGGAACACCATGAAGTCGGACTATATCCTTCATATAGAGCTCGGCTAAACTTGAAGCAGTTCGAGTTGTCTTTACAGGAATAAAGTGGGCTGATTTGGTTAGTCTATCAACAATAACCCAAATGCTTTCATTTCCCCTCCTGGTCCTTGGTAATCTATCTATGAAATCCATAGAAATTTGATCCCATTTCTAGTTAGGAATCTCTAAAGGCTGTAACAACCCTGCAGTCTTCTGATGGTCGGCTTTTACTTGTTGGCAAGTGGCACATCTACTGATATGAATAGAAATGTCTCTCTTCATTCCACTCCACCAATAAAACTTCTTCATATTTGGATACGTCTTAGTGATCCCAGGATGAATAGAAAGTTTGGGCTGATGATTCTCCCTAAGCACCTCCTGTCTTAGACCATCCACATTCGGAACACAAATACGATTGTTGATCCTCAAAATTCCATCGGTACCAATTTCAGCGCACCGTCCCTTTTGCACATTAACAACTTTTCTATTGAGAATGCTTTCCTTTATTCACCTAAGCATTTCATCTTCTTCTTGCTTAGCAATAATGCGATCCATAAGAGCTGGAGAAGCAGTAATTTGGAATAACATTGCTTTGTTTCTACTCAAAGCGTCGGCTACCACATTAGCCTTTCCGGGGGTATAGTTTATGTCGAGGTCATATGATGCTAAGAACTCGAGCCATCTGACTTGCCTCTAATTCAGATCCTTCTAAGAAAAGATATACTTCAATGATTTGTGGTCAGTGAAGAGTTCAAATTTAATTCCCAAAAGATGGTGCCTCCACAACTTAAGAGAAAAAACTACAGCAAGTAGTTCTAAGTCATGCGCTGCATAATTAACCTCATGGACTCTGAGTTGTCTACCAGCATAAGCAATAACTTTACCATGCTGCATAAGAACAGCTCCCAAACCTTCTCCGCAAGCATCAGTGTAAACAGTCAAACCTTGACTTCCATCTAGAACAGTAAGAACAGGAGCAGAAGTTAACTTGCGTTTAAGTTCATTAAATGCTTTTATACACTTATCGCTCCAATCGAACTTAACATTCTTTCCAGTCAAAGTTGTGAGTGGTGAAGAAATTCGAGCAAAATTTTCGATGAATCTCCTATAATAGCCAGCTAAGCCGAGGAAACTACGAATATCGGTTGGAGTTCCAGGAGTTTTCCAATCCTAAAATTTAAAGAATTATGAATACCTATATAAAAGAGATAAGATAAATCGAACAAGAATGAATGGATGTTTTAAATAAAGGGCTTACTTTGATTACGGCGATCTTAGCTGGATCGACCGAAATCCCATTCTCCGAAACAATATGTCCAAGAAATCTAACTTCGTCTCTCCAGAAATGACATTTAGAAAAATTGGCCTTCAGCTGATGATCTCTCAAAGTTTTAAGAACAAACTTGAGATGCTCCTCATGTTCTTCTTTAGTCTTAGAAAAGGCTAGAATATCATCGATAAAGACAAGGACAAACCTATTCAGAACATCCCGAAATACTCTGTTCATGAGGTCAACAAAGTAAGCTGGGGCATTAGTTAAACCAAATGGCATAACTAACCATTCATAGAAACCGTCTCCTGTTCAAAAAGCTATTTTGAGAATACTATCTTTAGAAATTCGAAGTTAGTGAAAACCTGTGGCAAGGTCGAGTTGAGAAAATATCTTAGCTCCGTGCAGTTGATCAAATAGGTCATTAATGCGAGGCATTGGATTTCGGTTCTTGTGAGTAAGCTTATTCAGTTCTCGATAGTCTACGCACATTCTCAGAGAACCGTCTGACTTTGTAACAAATACAACTACAACTCCCCATTCTGAATGACTTCGGCGAATTAGATCTTTAGAGAATAGATCTTCGATTTGCACCTTTAATTCAATCTTCTCCTTAGGTGCCATTCTTCTTGGAGCAAGTACAATGGGTCTAGTTCCTTGAATGAGATCAATACGAAATTCGATTTCGCGATGAGGCGGTAAGGAAGTTACCTCTTCCTCGATTCATTCTGAAAAGTCCAGGATAAGATAAGCACAAATTTTTTTTTTTTTTTTTTTTTTTTTTTGAGAAGTTTAAACTGAAGAGAATCCTAATTAAAGAAAATAGGCTAAAGTTTAAAAAGAGATTTGAAAATAGGTTTGATTTTTAAACATTTTATACTTTCAAAATACGCTCTCTTAGAAATGATTCTACTCATTCTAGGGTATTTCTAACCCTATCTATAATGAGTTTTACCCCCAGGCTAAGGTGTTTCTAAACCTAAGCTCTGATACCAACTGTGACAACCCGCCTTTTCTGAATAATCCAAGTTGACAATATAACCACACATGTCCAACTCGAGCGATTCAAAACTGACAGATAATCAATTTAGGGTGTATAATAGAATCAGATCATAGAATCACATATATAGAATAACACAGAATCTCGCAACGGAAATGAAATAATATACATAAGCAGTTCATGAAGCTACTTAAACTGTTACAATTTAATTATACAATATAGCGACTCATAAAGTTCGCAAATACCAGCCAAACGGAAATAGGAACTAATACTGGATAGGATGGAGTCTTCGACTAGGTCTTCGGCTCCAGATAAAGTGCTCCTCGAGAACACTGCAATACTCAGTCTGCCCCGAGCGAAATGAGAAAAACACAAAACACTCGAGTCAGGTCTAAACATTCTAATGTGATTAGATCTAAACTCAAATGCAAATAACTCAAGAGATGTTACGGTATTTTCCATCTCTTAAGGATCCGTTAAACTATCTATATATAGTATAATACGCTATTATATGTAATGTCTATCAGTAATATAAAATATTAAAAATAGCGTTAAGGCTTTACATTGATCCCCCTTAACACGTTTTTAAACAATGTGGTCTATGCAGGTCCTGTAACACAACCAGTAGAACGTCGGTAGCCAGTGAGTCCCCTATAGGCACATGTTAAATAGAAACTCGTAGTGGTCGCACATAAGGATAAAACATATGACAAGGCACGTGAGGCAATGCCCAAGGTAGGATACTACCAGTTTGCCTGATCCGGACTGATGGTAACCCCTAACGGCCCACCGCAACACAACACTTCCAAAATCAAGGGTGATCACCAAATAACAAAAATAGAATACACGAAAAAGTGTGTCTGCTAGAGGTAGCTAGCCTCAATGGCCCGGCACGGCTCCTGTTTTAGTCATTTCAAAATTTGACACAAGTGTCGGTCATCCATTATCGTTCACTTTCTTCAATCCAGTAACGCACACCAAAAACAATCACTTCATTCTGGATCATCACTTCACGAACATAGTTATCAAAGTGGTTCCAGTATCGACAGAGAATGTGTCCATAACTGGCTCCGGTCTCTTTGACAACTAACGTCATTCAATTTTTCATTGATTAATTTATCGAATAGATCAAACCACAATTGTATTTCAACTTCTTTATTTAAACTTGAACTATCAAATATTCCAATTTGAAATATTAACAACATTTTATCGTTTACAATTATACACTTAACTTTGTATCTAATTCCAAAGTTCCAAATCAATAAACTAAAGTTTTGTTTTTCTTTTATAAAATTTACCATTTCCAACTATTGAATACTTCACTTAAGTTCACTTTCGAATTTCACAATTTTACTTCATTTAACTAAATTGTTTTTTTTTTGCTCAACTAAATTTGTATCCAAAATTTACAATTTTGAATTTTATTTCCTTAAATATTTAGGCTAACATTTTTTTTCAATAAGAGGTTTAACAATGGTTATTTCAACAAGTTTAAATAAAATTTAAATCACTTAATATTTCATTTATCAAATTTTCATGTACATAATTTAAACCAAAGTTTAATCTTTGAAATTTGAAACAATTCTATTTTTCTTCTCAAAATGTGAATTAAAAATTTGAAATACGTATAATGAAATGTAGAACCTGTGAAAATTTCGTAGAAAAATTTGAATGTCATCGGTCGCGCAATTTTCAGTGCAAGGCTGCGCATAACAGTTCAAATTTTAACGATTTAAAATATCTTCAAAAAAAGTTCGGACAAAGTCGAAAAACATTCTATTCGTTGACAGTAATCCAACGGCGGAATTCGTTTCGCGAAAATCAGACGTTTGACCTCCGTTTCACATCCGCATTTTTACGCAAGGGGTCCGTAACGCGTTTTTGAACGGGGCATGCAGACACTGCAAATTATATGTCGTAGTGTCCGTCTCGTCGTGCTGATTACAGAAATATATTCATTTGTAAGTTTTGGTGTTCGGTTTGCGCTGAAACTGTAAAAATGCTTGCACGGTTCATTTTTAAAACAGAGCCATTTGAGTTCGATGTGTCCCTTTTACGATTTTACATATTTTTCTAAATATTTTGGGTCTGCAAAACATGTCTTTTTATTTTATTAACCTACTTAATTTTTCTTTTTTTCTCAATGTAGTGAAGGAACACACTCATTTTAAAACCATGCACATGCTACACATATAAATATGCACCCATACATTAATCAATACACACGCCACACATATGTCATACTTGTTGCACATGCATTTTTCCACCATTCCCCTTGCCTGCGTTTTGTTCTTCTTTCTTTCTTTCTTTTTTTTTTTTTTTTTTTTTTTTTTGTTAAAACACATTTAAACACACCCGTTAACATATGCACACTCTCTGCATACTGAACCATACATGCACATACAGTCCACCCGCACACATACAACACGCACTCACACACATATAATGCACAGAAAACTCACACATACATGCACATGCATCTCAAGCCTATGCATTTTCCTGTCATGTGTGAACCAAAAGATATGGGAACATGGGAAGAAAATGGAAAAATGAAAGTTTGTAGGTTTTTTTTTTTTTTTTTTTTTTTTTTTTGTTGGACATAGGAGAAAACAATCAAAAGGAAGAAATGAAGAAGAAAAGGACTTGCTGTCCATTTCCAGTTAATCCCCCTTGTCAAAAAAATGTACCCAATGAATAATAACATGGCTTCCCCTTTTCATTTTTTTTTTTTTTTTACTTTCCTACTTTTATTTTCTTATACTTCATATGTATACAATGCAACAAACAAGGGAAATGAAACATACATGATTCACAGCCATGTACATATATTTTTGTGGCATGCTTTGAATAAGGATCTCTCATTTCTTTTGATAATAAAAATACAAAGTGCCCATTTACGTTTCCCGGCATTTCATTTTACACAAGTCACTTTTTTTTTTATGGTAACACGCACAGAGTATATATGCATGTTATATATATATATATATTATAGTTGCTTGAACCCTTAGGCTTGGTGCATGGGAATTATGCCATTTGTAGTTGCCGCGACATCTCATTACTGTGCCTGACATTTCTTGTTGTCAGGTGCATGTTTCTTTCTTGCATATGGAGAAAAATGGGAAGAATATCAGTTATAAAGGAAGATGGGAGGAAGAAATTTAAATGGGGAGGTTTTGTTTCATGCGCAGGTTTAGATTAGTTGGAGGAAAATGTTACAGAGAAGAACCAAAATGAATTTTTATCCTCCGTGAGTTTCAAAAAAAATAAAGAGAAGAGACCCTCTGTTTATATATTCACCCACATACCACATGCCACACATAAATCATCACACCCATATATTTAAGCACACACATCCATTCATACATTCACGCATGAACATACATATAAAATACACACACGCAAACACTATAGAAAAGTTTAGACGTGAGTAACAACTCACATTCGGGTTCCGAAAGCTAAACGACGAGTTAGAGGATGCTGTCGGAGCTTGGTGCGGGGTTGTCGGTGCTTGGGAGGGCGAAGCAAGAGAGTGTGGGCTGAGGCGAGAGGAATGGAGCGGCTTCAGCAAGCGTTTGGCATCTTCTTTTGTTTTGTTTTTTTTCTTTGTCTTTCTTTCCCTTTTTTTTTATGTAGAACAAAGTTGCTGAGCAAGAAAAATTAAATGGAAAGAAGTCTAAGAAGAAATGGAGAGAGAGTGAAAAATGGAGAGGGGGGGATGAGTTTGGGAGTTGATATAAGAATAAAGGTGGTAGGTGGATTATGGTGTACAGGTAAAATGATGTAGTGATATCCCTCCACATAAAAAAATAATGTGCTTCATTTAATGCGGACACTTGATGTGCCTCGTTTAATGTTCCGGACACTTATTGGATTTGCCGACATATTTTTTATTTTTATGTTTTTTTTTATCTGTAACTTTAGTAGGTCACACTTTATTTCAATCCCATTTCATGTTGCACTACTTTACAGGGTCACCTGTATGAAAATAACTGTCTACTCATTTGTCTGTATGAACACCAAAATATCAGTATAAATACACCGTTGGAATCAGGACGTCGAGACGAATACAACGACACACAGTTATCAGTGATTTGAGCATTTTATAAAAATTATATTTTTTTATCGCATTGATTTTAATTAATGGTCATTTAAATTTATTTAGTTTAAATTATCAGAATTTAACGGAACGAACTTATAAAGTTTTGATTACAAATTTGTTTTCAAATTCTTTGCATACAAATATTTATTTTTTTATTTTAAATTCAATAACTTTGAATATATTCATTCTAATAACTAAATTTAATCGTTTTATTTTATTTACTTGTTTTTTTTTTTTTGAAATTTATCATTAAATATATTTTTTTCCGACTTGAAAACTCAGGTCGTTACAGTGACACTGAATACAACATGATCATCTGTAAGTTATTTGATTCTTTTACTTAAGAAAACTCGATCTTACATACTCAGCTCGTTTATAACATTTCAATCGTATCTACCCTTTGTCCAACAAAATAGGCAGGTGAGATAGGGTCGGGTTGGTCCTAAACATCTCATTATTCAAACATCCACTGGATCTCATGAAGAGAAAAATCAGACGTACTCATCGGCTTATTAAAGCCAGGATTAAAACAATTACTTAAGCTAGCTCTTTTGTTCAAATCAATTATAAGAACACTTTTAAATAAGTTGTAAATTTTTTAAATAATCTTTAAAACACTTAATTAATCGCTTAAAAACATTAATAAGAGTTTTGGGAAAGATTTATTAAGTATAAACTCATTTTTGAAAAGTACAGCAAAAATGACGTGGAAAGTGTTATTTTAGCTTAATTGATCAAAGCGATTTTTCTAACATCGTAAATAGGGTTGTATCGGACATGAAGTCTGTTACCTGGCTCGGTCCGAAGCTATAAGATGTCCGGTCCGTGTCCGTCCGATTCTCTTATAGGACAGAGCTTGGACATACCAAAGTCCAGCCCGATCCAAAATTTTCGATGTTTTCTATTGTCCGAGCATTGTCCGTCCATTGTCCGACTCGTACGAACAGTGTTCGAACTGAATGCTTGTCCGGCTCGTGTCTGTCTGAATCTCTTATAGGACAGAGCTTGGACACACCTCCATCCAGCTCGACCCGTTTACACCCCTAATCGTAAACCTAAAATATTCAATTCAAGTCATTCTTATAACATTTTACATGATTTATAAAATTAATTTGATATTTTTAAGAGATCAAAAATCTCAATTTCAAACAAGTGCATTTTCATGTTTTAAAATTGCAAAACTGCAATGATTTTCAAAACTCCTTTTAAACTCGTATTTTAAATTTTGCTCAATGAAATCTTGGTATTTTCGATTCGTTGGAAACCTATGGTAATATAAATCCAGAGGAATCTTATTTCAAAGAGTTTGGATTCATATTTGTTCACACATAAAGT